>OY796892.1:6385539-7600539 GCA_963680785.1 Diplosoma virens | reverse complement strand
ATAAGAATAACATCTGTGCAAAATATGAGAGCTTTAGTTGAACAATATTCAAGAGAGCATATAATGATATAACAGAAAGATGTAAAAGGCTTATAGTTTTTTATAATTAAATAAGTTTGCACTTTCAATGTTTAAAGTTATGTTGTGCATAATAACTGTAATATTGTATAACTTTTTGCATAATAACTTTTTGACACTTATTGTGCCAAAGCAATGACATTGTGCAATGATAGTAAATTTTTCAGATCATAAAAACAAGACAAGCTTATATAAACATGTGTTTTTATTGCATGTATATGCAGTATATGATTGTCACAAGGGTTAAAAACTTGCTATATAAAATTGCCAATAGATATGCATGCAATTAATGCCAAACAATCACAGTTTTTTTATAATAAACATTGAATAAATGAAAATTTTGAAGCATATATAATTGAAGGCTAGTGATTTAATATCAATTATAAACAAATCATAAATATCTCAACTAATTACATTATTGAATCAGGTCTCTTTTTGTTTGCAGTCTTGCTACAATGTGACATCTGATAAAAATAATACTAGTCAAAACAATTTAAAGACAGATTTTAAAAGTTCCTAATTTTATAAAAACAAACAAAAAAAAAAAAACAACAGATAAAGAACTATTTCAATTCACAGTTTGAACAAGTAGAACTCGCTTAACTTGGATTTGGTTAGTGCGAAATTCCGCTTAACTCGTATACAACTGAAAGTACAAATGGTTTCCTATGTACTGTAATTCTTAATAAAAAGCTTTGGATTATCTGGATCTTTGCCTAATTTGGATGATTTTATCTGTAAAATTGAATCCAAATTAACCAAGGTTTACTACTGTATTAGCTCTTGAAACAATATGATCTGTACAGGAGTAAAAAAATATAATGAATTTCAAATTAATAGTTTTAGTATAAATTCCTAAAGTCAAATTCAACAACACAAATTTGCCTATTTAAAACTTTTCGCTTAGAATTGGAATTGAAGCTTGGGGTTAATACACTTTATCAGTTTTTTTAAATGAATCTTGTCGCTAATTTGACCATTCTGTCTATCAAACCCAGCAACAGCAAGACCTGTTTTAGTCACCATCTTTATGTGCCACCAACTACTTAATTATGACTAGGATGACTTAGGCATAATTTCTCAGTTCCAAGGAATTTAATTTCTGCTAGCTTTCTAATTGCTAATTCTTCTTTTTTTTGGCTTTTCTTGATTAATGATTGCCACAATAAATTGTTTTTCTTTAACTTGCCCTATCACTTGCATCTTTCATGGTCACACCCACTGTCTTCTTGTCTTCATTTAACCAATCTAGAAATCTTCATTTATGTTTGTCTCTAGATTTTTTGCTTGGTAATTCCATCTGTAAGATTTTTCTACCTACATAGTCCTCTTGTCTCATCTGAACAGCACAAAACCATGTCAATTTCAACTTCCTCAGCCTTTTATTCAATTGTCTCACATGCATTGTCTTACGAACTATCTCATTCTTCTGCTACAGGAAGTAGAGTGCTCTGCTTTCTGTCTTTATTAAATGCAATTGTTTCTTACCCACACATTATTGCTGGTCTTATTAACATCATGTACAATTTTCTTTCATTCTAGTTGATATCTTTTTGTTGCATATTATAACTGTTGCCCTCCTCAAGCCATGCCATCCTGCTTGAGCACATTTTTAACTTCACAGCTCCATCTTCCATTGCACTGAACAGTTGTTCCTAAATATTTAAATTATTTTGATTTTTAATCCCTAATTTTTGTAGATTTAATTAACCATCAATATATGCTAACTAACTTTCATTCCTTGTTTCTCCAAATCCGGTCTCCACTTCTCCAAACCAGTTTGCACTGCTTCCCTGCTTTCACTACACAATGTTATCTGCAAAACATTTTACTTCAGGGTGACATCTCTGAGATACCATCTGTCAACCTGTCTACCAGAATAGAACATAGGAAAGAGTCAATTACTGATGGTTTATAAATATTCCTTACAGTCAAACCAATTATAAAATAGGTTTTGAAATTTTCATTAATTATAGAAACTTGAAACTTTCTTACAAAACTAAAAATTTTCGATTTTATTTATCAAATATATTGTTGTTATCAAGAGGTTCTATAATTTGAGTGTCAACAAAAATTTAAGTCTCAGAGAAAATAAGTTGAATATAAATTTGTGCTGTTGAATTTGATTTTAAAAATTTATACCGAAACTACTTTCTTGTATGTACAAATTTTGTATTGGCCTCTAATATAATTTGAAATTGATAGTATTTTTTTATTCTGATGTGGATTAAGTTGTTTCATGACCTAATAGTTTAAACTGTAAATTGAAATATTGGTTTTACACACTGCAGCTCTTCAAGCTAAGAAGCCTTAAACAACTTTTGAAAAAGCAGTCTTAGACAGACAGCTTTTAGTTAAAATTAAAATGGAGGTAATGTATCAAGAAAACTACTGATGACATATATCAGTTTTCATGATAAATAAATTTAATGATTAAGATTTTTCTATGAACTTAAAAATTTTTCCAATTTTTGTGTTGCTGTGACCATAAAATGTGTATTTATTTTTACCTAATTTCTAGTGGAAATAGAAGAAAAAGTTGTTATAATGGTCATAAGAAAGTGAACCTTCTGCATCTTTTGACACCAAAATGAACTTTGTAGTCCTACTGGTCTTGAAGATATAAGATTTTGTAAAAATTTGACCAATTTGTAACCTTTTGGATGAGGTAGCCACCTCAGTTTTGTAGGCAACTCACCAAAACCACTTTTAACTAAAGTATTGTACTCAAAGGCAACTTTTTAGTCCAGTTTTTTTTTAATTTCAAAAAAAATCTTTATTAAACCTAATTGTTACAACTTTTCTGATTTTTTCTAAGACCACTGATAAAGCGATATTTCAGAATATACTTGTATATAATAGATTTAATTTTAGATAGAATTGAATAGAGTTTTCTGGTTTTATTCAAGTTTGGTTTCAACTAGTAATAAAAGTTTTCATTATTGTTGTTACTTTGGTTATTGCAACATTGATATGACATTAATAGTCAAGTCTGTAACCAGTTTGCTGCTGTTATTAAAACTTAGAACTTATACAGATACTTTGCTGCTGTTATTAAAATTTAGAACTTATACTGATACTTTGCTGCTGTTATTAAAATTTAGAACTTGTTTTGAGGTGTGCCAAAAACCCATTAATGCTGATTAATCAGGCCAGGGTAGTTCAAGTAGCAGCCTGGATTGGATGTGGCTGTTAACATTATTTTTTGCATCTTGACATATGATTTTAAACATTGTGAATCTTGTCAATTAAGGCTGTCTTTTAGAACTTGACCAAATGATTTTAGAATTGGGAAAAATGTTCTTATTTAAGAATTATTGTGTTTTAAAAAATCAAGTTAAAACTAAAAAATGTTATTACCAACCTTTTAAACCTTTTTTACTTTTATTTGATATTTAATGTCAAAACCAACACTTTTTAGCTTCTTAGTTGAACAATTTAAAATTGATTGCAGCTTGCAAGAAAAACAATTTTGAAAAGTGGCCTGCAAAAGTGAAGAACTTGAACCATCCCAAATTAGCCAATAAAACCATACATTAATTCATGCAATATTGTAAGTGAAACTGTAATTCGAACTGCTTAGTTTGATTGACATGGTTACAATTATGCAATCACAATGTAAAATCCCAGCACTGCAATCAATTTTTAAAATCTTGGACATAATCATTTTTAGCTATTTTTAAAAGCATAAAATTACAACAAAATTGTTTCATTCAAATATATGCAAGGGCTTTATTTGATATCATTTTAAAAATCAATAAATTCTTACTTTCTGCAAACCAATTGGAAACACCTATAACACAATACTTTTTGAAAAAGACGTAGTTAAAGATGCTTCTTTATAGACTATTAGCTTTTGCATTACTAACATTTATAGTACACTACCATAAATTTCTAGATATAAACTGCTTTTTATGCCATTAGGTTGTTTAAAAAGTGTTTTTTTAGTTTTGTGGACATATAAAAACCTTTTGAACACCAAAATAACAGAAGAGCTATTAATTTAGACCAGTAGCTCTTTCCATATTTCTTTAGGCCAAATTTTCTGTTTATCCTGTGTAATTTCTACTTGTAATATCCTAGCTAATAATTTGTGGTTTTATGTACTTGTATTATGCTAGCTTTCATCTTTAAAAAAAGCCGTAACACTTGAATCATAAATATTATTAAAAACTGTACCTTCATTTTTTTTCAACAGTTCTAAATGATTCCAATTAAAGTTCTTTCCACCTTTCTTGAGTAATTTAAAGCAAAGTGGTTAGAATTTTTTAGGGTGGTAGGACACAATTCAGTGACCAATATGCCCAAAAGAAGTAATGTTGTAAATGTCCAATCAAATCAATGACATTAAAAACAAAAATAAACCATTTTCAAGAATAGATATTTTAATCTCTGTTGTTCAATCAAGTTACTGAAGGCAACATAATGTGTGTCTACCTTGACCAATCAGATGCACTCTTGTTTTCTTTTCTTTTCTATTCCTGATTGGCTGCCTTTGTTTAACCAATCAGACTCATTGTCCTTTCCTATACAAGCACAATCAGATTGCTCTCAGTTCATTCTGACGATTCCTCCCAATGAGTGTCAGATGAAAAGTCTTCAAGGAATTAAAGCTATCTTAAGTTTTTTACTTACATCTTATTCAATTTTTGACAGATTTTTAAAATTATGACAGAATAGAAAGATCACCATGAAGTGCATCTGAAAATATATGTTTGTAATTGCAAAAATCTATGAATAAAAAACGAAAAACTTTTTCAACTTTAATCAAAAAGTGTAGAAAAAAAAAGTAAAAATTTTTTAAATTTTTTTCTAAAAGATGTAAATTGAATTGTTGTGATTAACATTGTAACAACTCAATGGAGTTTCTACATAACATAACTTTTTACAATTTTTTTGACTGGTCAAGCCATTCCATGTCAAATCACCTAAAAAAATTATTCATGGTCTTAAAAGTTTCTGAAAACTTATGGAAAAGATGCTATGCAGATATCAAGTCATTCCCATATTTAGTTTCTTAGTTAAGGCAGTTTCAAATTTACTGTAAGCCTTTACTAAACCTAAGTAAAAAATATTATGAAAAACATCATCATAGATTTTTAAAGATTATTAAAATAAAGATTAAAGCAAAGTATAAGCAAAAAGATTTTTTTCTTAATCTTCATTTTAGCACACAAAAATCAGTCTACAACTTGCTAAAAAATTCTTTTTATTAAATTAATTAAAAATTGATTTCAACTATATTCATCTCAAATCAGCTTCAGTTAAATGTACAAAATTTCAAGATAAATTGGAAGAATAAAAGTTTTCAAATGAAGCAATGTTGTAAAAATCATTGATAAAAATTTTTTAGAATTGTTTAAATTAATTAAATTGATGGTTAATTAAACTCAATTTTCAAATTCAACAGTATATTATAGAATAGAAGGTACTCATTTGAAAAAAATAAAATGTTAAAATTAAAATATGAAAGTGAAAGAATTTTGACAATGTAATTAATTGACATTTGACAATGTAAAATAAAGACAGGAATAAATTAACAGTGAAATAAATAGTGCAAGGTGGTGATAAGAGCTTATAAAATAGTGAAAAAGTGAAATGAAAAGTCTAATATTTTTTTGCAAATATAATCCAAAACTGTAGAAAACTGAACTAGGTCCAAACTTGCAATGAGTGGTAAATCCATTAAGGATGCATAGATCAGCAAAATTAATTTAAAAAACAAAAAATCCCAGCTAAATACTAAGTTTTTCTTTATCACAACTTCTTCCGATAACATATCCATAAGGAATTTGAATATCATCCTATTTCCACTATAAACTTTCACTTTTTAGAACTCCTTCAGATAACTGATTCAAAATAGAATGATTTGAATAAGTTATCTGAAGAAGTTGTAATAAATAAAAACTTGATTTTTTGTTAAGAAAACTATTTTTTTAATTGCAAATATGCAGAAATGTTGGGAGAAAAATATATAAAAATGATATAAAAAGTTCTTTTTTTTATATCATTGAATAAGGAAGATAGCAGTTTGAATATTTAGAGGCATCTAATCAATAGATCCAATGTGACTCACAAATGTCTAAATTGAAGCTTGAAGGTGTTGTAGTAAAGTAACTGTATAGCAGTCAGAAATAAGTTTATTGTTTTATGGAAAATCTGTGTTGTTCTTGTGGTAGTATATAGATAATACTGCCTTTTCAGAATTCAATGTATTGTTATTCCAAATATGACAGTGTATTTCAACATACAAAAAAACGTTTTTTGTCATATTCTACATCAAGCAGCATATATACCAAAATTAGTGGAATTGAAATTTTGTTTAAGTGGAATAATTTTACAGTTGTTTGGTTTAATAAAATTAGTGTTGCCAACTATGTTTTTATAGGTTCCATGATTACCATAAAGAGCACAATAGCCATAAGCAGAAGATCCATTTTTAAGGTTTGTTTGCTGCAATTTCAAGAGTATGTTTTTGTAGCTTCTTAAAAGACTTGAGTGTTGCTGGTTCTTTATAAATAACATTGGATAACAGACTAAGATGTTCTTCGTTGTCAGTGAAATTAATGAATTGGTAAAAGAAGTAACCAAACAATTTTAAGCAATTGAGGATTTTTGTCTTTGGATTTGGCATTATCAGGTTTAAAACAATTTATCCAAGTTTTGGCTGTATTTATCTTATCATCAACTATTTTTTATTAAAAGTAAGCAGCAAACATTTAATTTGAAATCATGTGAGAATTTAGTATAACTTGTTTATATCTTGCTTAGTTGTCTCATACAAATTGTTTCTGAAAATATGTGGTGGGTGATGTGAAAAAGTCATGTAGAAAAGATCAGTTTAAAGCTGTGGGTTTGGTAAAGTTTTTTGTAAAAATAACACAGATATAATTATTATCAATTACATCTAAAAATTTTAGATAGTCTGAAGTTTTGGATTTGGTGCATATATAACAAAAATCAAATTTAAGACAAGCAGATTTAAAAACATCAGTAAATGCCTTTTGTATATCCTGTGTAGTATTAATAGTATTGTCAATACTCTTGCAATTTTTGATTGACCTTAAAAAGTTTTTTTTACTCATAGATTTTAGCAACTACAAACTCAATATTTTGTATTTAAATGTGGTTCAACAAAATCTTTCAATTTATGTTTTAATAAAAAAACTGTCAAAAATTAAACAAGCAAAAATAGCCTCAACCTTGTGTCTGAAAACCTAGTTTTCAAAACTCCTCATAACTAAGAAACTAAAAATTGACTGGATATTTTGCATAGCTGCTACAAAAGATAATTACATCTTTTTCAGAAGTTTTCAAAAAATCAAGACCTGTCAAGCAGTGCTCCTCAAAAATATTTGTTAAGTTTGGGGCATTTGAGTTTAGATCTGCTTAATGCTGTTTCATGTTGATACGTTTTCCAAAGGCTATCAATTAGAAAACATTTGTTGCAGGAAACCACAAAGTTGCACAAGTTGCAGTACAGTTCATTGTAAGAATTTTGTGTAAATTCAAAAGGAAAATTGTAAAGCACAGATTTGATTTTAAATATATAATTTTTATTTAGACTTTTTTCTTTCAATGATGCTTTTAACTCTTGGCATCATTGAAAGATGCTGCTAATGCAAAATCTAAATAAAAAAAGTCAGTGAGTATCACCCTTATGATTCTACTATAGAATAGTTGAATACCATACACTTGTGAGCTTGCACACTACACCTGAATAAACAGCTGTACATTCTTTCCCTATTCACATTAAATGATAAAAAGTTAGTGTAAACTAGCATCAGCAATACTTATATGCTGCACTACAAACACTTCTACTTCACAAAGGCAAGTTCTGCTTCTCCTTTGCAACTTTTTAATTGAAACACAGTGCCATGAAATTTTTTTTACTTTAATTATTGCACCACTTATCAGAAAAAGACCTTTTCCATGAATGAGAAAAATAACAGTATCGTGAAGAGAATAAAAAGAAAGAGAAACAAGAACAAGAGGGAAAGAAATAAAGCAAGAGGAATAAGAGAAAGAAAGAGAATATGAGAAAAGAACACCCAAAAACAGTGCAATACCTAACAGTTTCATAGATTTTCTCACAAACAACTACAATTAATGGTAAAACAAAACACAAAAGGTAAAACTTAAGCTTTGATAGGCTACACAAATTGAAAGCTGGATCATCCTAACATGCTTAAAAAACCATAGTTGATAGTGCAAAATATGTGCCTTGGATTTTGTGTTTTCCTCATTCTGGTCTGATGATTTAATGCAGAAAAGTGCTATTGCAAGATGGGGCAGCAATCTCCACTGCAAAAAAATTGAAAAAGATTGTGAAGTAAAAGAGAAACAGGCATTAAGAATCAGTTCTTCTCACCAGTATAAGATTTTGATGAAAAGTGTTACATGAAAAAAATGTTTGACTTTACTGCCCTAAAAATATAAAATTGACTTATCTGTAAAATAGTGACTTTTTATTGACCTATCAAATTAAGAGTCTTGAAATATATTCCTTAAATCCAAGATTCTTGCCAAAAACCATGTTGATCAAGCTTACTAAACAAAAATTGACTTTATTGACAAAAACTTGCCCTAATTATGACATCATAGACCTTTTCCATGTATGTGAGCAATTTTACCAGGATCTTTTTCTTTTATTTTTTTATTGTCTTGTCTGTGATTTATAATTCATTTATAACTTTAAAAAATATTTGTCAATTAATGATGCAAAAAAATGTTGCAAATTTTGTCAGTCATTTCAGACAAGTGTCCATAATTTTACCACAAAACACAAAAACAGAAGAAGACAAAAAACTTCTTGCTTGAAATGCTTCTTGCATAAGAAAAAAGTGTAAAAAAACAGGAAACCGTCTTTACTGTCAAGTTGGCCCCAGACATCACGTTACGTATCAGTCTGAAAGTTTTATTTCAATGTGTATTGGACACACAATGGGGACTGACAAAATGTTCAAAAAGGGGCTAAAATAATGTCCAAATCAGCCCTGTGGTTGTACCTCTAACCACAAAAAATGTATTATTTCAACACATTATTCACATCATTTCTATGTGACCAACCTAAAAAGTTGCTTTGGTCCACTGATTGAGAAATCATGTTTTTGACAATTTTAATGCACATTCAGATCCACTCAAAAATATGAAATCCACAATCTTTCATAACAATGAGCAGACTAACATCATCATCTTAGATCCAGATAGAGCAACTGAGGAATGTAAAGAAAATCTTGGAAGATATTCACATTAACATCACATCACAATACGTCAGTTCCAGAAAAAAAAAAGTTATCGATACCAAACCCATTGACATTCATTTATCAGAACAAACATCACCACATCATATGCGTACAAAACTGGCATAGCTCAGAGCCAACATATCACCATTCATGCAAATTTACTTACACATAGTAAGCCATGATACTTACATGCCACAATGCCCACTATGCTTGACACACACACACATGACACCAATCTCTTTATCTGTAGCCAAATACCAAGACAACACCACTCCACTAATCAGTGGAAAGTTTTTAAAAGCAGCAGAAATCATACAAGAGTGGGAGTATAGATAGACTTCTTTGAAGGGCTAAGGAATGGCTCCTTTTAAGATATCCTTGGAGAGCCAATAACAACAAGAACAACAACAAAAACATTAATCACAGTTGTTATCAAAAAGACAGTCATATCTACTCAATCACAACTGGTGAGAACAACAGCAAAAAGAATTATCAACTTAAAAGTATTTATGCTTACCAGTTGATGGCTCAAGATCATCTGTATGAAAATTTAAATCTTGTTTCTTCTTTTTTCTAAAATGTAAAAGCATAATGATACATAATAAAAAATATGCATGTACAGTATATAGGCATGACTTTTTAGTTTTCTTACAGTTAATTTAAAACCCAAGTTGCATTTTTTACAAATAAATGATTCTTATGCCTGTAATACCTGAAATGTTTTCAGATAGTGAGGAAAGCAATACAAAAAAGATCACCTTATATGGTACTCGTTTAAAATTTAAAGTTCTGACCTAAACTTCTTGACTAAATTATAAAATTTTTAAAGTCATTAAATCTTTTTTAAAAATTAATAACAAGTCTAAAGGATCCTTTTAGTGCAGAAGATTTTATTTCTACTAAGCAAAGTTGTGTGGTATGACTGGTATGGGTTTGTTATTGAAAATCCCATTTATTTTTAACCCTTTTTATTTAATTTAATTAATTTATTCATTATTTTCATACAATATCACAATAAGCAGATAAAACTTAAGCATGAAATTTAATAATCAAAATTAGCAGGCATTTCAACATATTTTTCAAGTTGTTTATTTTTTTGCCAATTTTTAATTATAGTCAAAGTGGCCAATGCGCAGCAAAAATGCCGAAAAAATTAACTTTTAATTCAATAACTTGCTTTTTGAATGTAATGAAGCCGTGAATTTAACTTATTTTATTTAACAATTTATTGAGGTGTTTAAAAACAATATTTTTTTAAAATTTAACTTCCGCTTCCGGAGCCGGCACGGCTTTTTACGAGATACGGGTAATGCACCAGCGATTGCGGTAATGCGCAGGCGATCGCGGTTATTGCGCATTTTTTTTTATTTTGAAAGTTAAACAATCATAACTTGGGTGAAATGATTTGAAAATTTTTAAACATGGGAAGGACTATCTGAAGGGGGTGTTAAAGGGCCAAAATCCACCAGTTAAGCAAAATAAAAATAGCTTTAAAATTTTTTTTTTGCGTTTCAAAAATTTGTCTTAATTTCTTGCCGAGTTCTCCTTTCACATGTTGTTTCTGTTTTATCAACGCATTATGTAGAACTGGAAGGGAATGATTAAGTCCACTGATCACAGGACAGAATTCTCCGTTCCGGGTAACGTAACTACATCTCTAAACAATTATTGTATAGTACATTATTTTCAAATCTATTCGATTATTTATAGAAGGAAAGAGCCTAACCTGCTTTTTCCTGATGTTATTAGATTCAGATACGTTTTAGGCAGGCATAGAAATAGTTAGGCTCCGCATGGAACCACATAATGAATAAAAGATTTTTTGTAATTATAAAAAGAAAAAAAAAAGTTATTGGAATTCTAATAAGGTTTTGTTGTTTTAGAGAAGTGTTCGATCAGAGAAGAATAAGGCTATATTAGTTTTGAAGAACAAATTTGAATCGACAACGAAGATTAGAGTACACTTAGATTATTATAGATTACGATGATTTAGCCTCTTATTATTCGTAGTGGTCTGCTTTTTACAGATATCAATTTATTTCAGCATTTAGCGTATTTTATGTTGTCTCGTTGCGTGTTATTAAGTAAGCAGTAGTTCACGAAAGCTAATGCAATTAAATAAATTTTGATCAACTTCAGTGCATTCTTTTTTTGGTTCATTTCTGAAGAATTTTTATGCCAGTTGTTGTATAGGTCTATTGCTTAAAAATTTTTTTCTTGTCCACTGTTGATTTTCCCGAACTGCTTCCGGTGATACCAAGATATTGCTGTCCGATTGAAATTTATTATTTAGATTTTTGTTTATTTATTTATTTCGATATAAATAATATGTAAATATGCTAAGTAAGAATTCCAAGCAGAAAAAAGTGTCGTAAAATTTCTTTTCCAAGGATAGGCTACAACAATTTGACCTGAGTACCTTTGAAATCGCAACCATGTTCATGCAAGCACCATCAAAATGGCGCTTTTAACCACTCGACCAGGCTATATAAGTTTTTTAATTCTTAAAAAATAATTGTCATATGCAAGGATAGGCTACTTAACCTTTTTGTACGTACAAAGGTTCTTTTTTAAAACGGCTTAGACCTTTTTCTCAATTTTTTTGTTATTAATTAAACAACCAAAACACCTCATTGAAATTTTGTTTTTGAATCTAAAAACATCTAAATGCTCCAAATAGAAATACTTTAAATATAATTTCAGAAAAAAAATCATCAAACCCTAAAGAAATCTCTGGTCTTCCCTTGCCCTTGATCATAAACATCAAAACATTGCACTAAGTTTTGCTGTTTCTGACCAAAGATGCAAGTTGAAAGCGCGTTGTTGCTATCATGCACGGTCGGGTTTGTGAAAGTTAATTTTAGATAGAAAAAGAGTTAGTTTTAGAGAGAAACTAGTTGGTTGAAAAAAACTAAGCTCTTCTCAAGTTTCTTAAAAATTAAAAAAAATTAAAAAAATTTTGGGCTTACGAATTCAATTTGCGCGGGTTTTTTCTTTTTTTATCTCTTAGAGCAACTAGTTTTGTTTCTTTTTTACTCTCACTCCAATTGGTTTTTCTTCAAATTACACTTGACCATTATGCGCATTAAGGCCCGTTTCCACTACGAGCGTGGAAAAGAGCATTCTTTCTCTCTTTTATTGATCTTCGATTAAAGCGAGTGGTTAAAATTGAAGCTAGCGCAAGAAAAAAGCAATAAAACAAACAAAGAATGCTTTTTTTCACGCTCGTAGTGGAAACGGGCCTTTAGACAAAACATTATGAAAAAAATATGGGTAAAGAACATCTTTTAATAAGAGAAAGAGAAAATTTTTTTTTCGCTGTTTTTTGTTCAGATATGTTCTTGACCATTAGTAGACCGGCTAGAAACTATAGATCATATTAAGCGCTCAGTATATTTCGCGATGTAAGTAAAGTTAGCAGGTTGAAGGACAAAGTTAAAAGTTTAAAAAAATGTAGTGGTTTGAAAATCGTGTAGTTTGATTTCAAAAAACACTTGAATTCGCTTCATTTTGATACTGACACTTTTAAAAGGAATAAGCTAAATCCTGAAGTATTTTTTTTTTTTTCTTTTTTTTGTTTGTTTATTAAAAAGCTTCTGCGCATTAAGGCTCGTTTACAGCCGTTTACAGTACTTTTTTCTTTCAGTGCGATCTTGGTTTGTTTTATTGACGCTCAAATCCACACATGTTTTCGAGAAAAAATGAGTGAATTTGAGCGTCAATAAAACAAACCAAAATCGCGCTGAAAGAAAAAAGTACTGTAAACGACTGTAAACGCGCCTTTAGGCGGTAAAAAATGGGTAGCTGCGCATTGGTCAGTTTGACTATACTAAGTTTAATAAAAGTGCTTTTTCTATTTATTTTTTTGGAAATTTTTAATAGCTCCCTAAACAAGCTTAATAAGTGAAAACTGTTGGACCAAATACAATTAAGGTTAATTTTTGATGGTCTCATAATTTAACCAATCACAAATTATATATAATAAATATTCACAACAAAAATTTTGCAATTTTGTACAAAATATGAACATATGCAAATGCAAATGTAAAAATTTTTTTATCTGTCTTTCAGGAATAAATGTAAAACTTTCCCAACACAGTATACCGTTGTTTCAGTGACTGTGTGGGTTAGTCCTTATGACTGATTTTCTAATGACATTGCAGAAGTACTAATAAGCCATGTCCACATCAGGTGAATTAGGCAATAGTCTTTGTGAATTTGTTTACCAAAGTAATGTAGTGACTCCACTTGGCCTTACAGAAATTCCATTGATTAACACGCATGCCTGGCACTGGCATAATAAACTTTGGTGGTTTAATAAATGAAGGTTGATGTTTGACCTGAGAAATTAATCTAGGACTTTTCTGTAGTGTAAGCAACTATAAGAACCTACACTTGCAAAAGCTAAATCTGGATTTAGTATTAGTGTTTGATGGTATGAGCAGCATGGTAAATGATGAATGATCTATGCAGAATTTGACAATTTGCTTAGACATTCAATTTTTTCAGATTTTTTTATAGTTCATTTGTGAGTCTGTAAATTGATTTTTGCAACATGTACAGTATATTTGCTAATAATTGTACTTAACATTTCTATCACAGAAAGTGTAAATAACATCTATTTACTATGGGTATACCAATTACACTGTTTTGGTGCTGCATGAGTATATGTCTATCTAAACTCACTACATCAATTACCTGGATAAAATTATATAAAGTGTGAACATTAATGTACACTTATATGAGTTTACAGAGATTACAATCTTAAAAGTCTTGGTACCTATCAAGCACTCAAAGAAAGAGTTTGCATCCAAGCTTAAAATTCTTGGCCTGACAAACACCCAAAGGCTACACAACATTCTATTCAACACTAATTATCAACACAAGTTTAACCATTGCAGCTTTGCACTAAGCAAGCTCTATTTTAACTAGTCCCAAATGAATGAAGCACCAAGCTCCTTTTGAATAATAAGAATAAACTTCAGGCTATTTAAGCTGCCTAAGTACATCAGATTAACAATAGTGCTTTTTCTTTTTGTTTCAACTCCAAATTACTTTTCTCTGTCTAAATTTAATTTACAAAGCAATTTTTCAAAACTTCTTTGTCTGAACTACAAAATACAAATAAAAGAATTGCCAAAACATAGTTTTATAAACAAGGCCATAAGAATTTGTCACAATTTACTAGATCGCTGTTATGTCACAAAAGAAAATGATTACAATTCAGAAAATACTACTATGAACAGGTAAAAAAATTTTTTCAACTGTAAACAAGTGATTAAACCACATCCATAATTTTTGATTTTTAGATGTTATTGTTTTGTTACTCAAATTATTAAGTCAAAAGATAAGAGTCACAAAACAACAATATTCCTGATAACCTTTAAAGGTTCTAACAGATTGTTTCACAACAACAATGAATGCTTTACAAAAATCTATTACATAATAACAAGAACTAAACAAATTTTTGAATAATTATACAAATAGAATTCTATTTGAATAAGAGTCACCTCTTGATGAGTTCTTAAGATAAAACAGGCTGTTAAAGTGTTTTAATTTAATAAAATTTTTTGCATGGCTTTTATAATTTAATCAGTTACCATACTCTTGAATTTTTTAGTGAGCTCTTTTCTGACAGTCTTACCACTTCTATTATTTTTATCATATATTTATGTCCATCTTGCAAATACTAAATATCGTGATTATAAGATATTTATAATTTATTAATATTTTTTTTATATACAACTAATTGATTTTACTATATAGCTAGATTCTTGAAAATATATAGTGGCTAAAGACATGGAATCTGATATTTTTTTAAAATTAAATCTTTGGTAATGACTTTTTCTGCTTCAATTAATATATCAACAATTGTACCATATTGGATCAAAATTGCTTTGTAAAATTAGCCAAAGAATTGGATTGCAAAGCACAAACTTTAGATTCTACTTCCTGTTGCTTATAAAAAAAAGTCACTATGAAATGAGCCCCAGAGTACATTGTATTCCATCACTTCAACCCTTTGGCTTCACCAGTATTACTTGAGTTTGATCACCATAACCTTTTATCCTTTTAACCAACTAGAATACAGAATGGCAAAGCAATACTTCCTGCCTACATACTTTCATCTTCAGTGTCAACCACAAACCATTGAAAATGTACCTATCTAAACCATCCTGGATCAGGCTTAACTGCCTCCACACTGGCATTAGTAATTCCATTCTCCAGTGTACAGATGGGGTATTGCTCCCACAGCAGCCTGTGAGTGTGGCATGGAAAAGCAAACCACTGACCACATCATAACATCCTGTCTCATTTTCCATTATCCAAGTATGGGGCTTGGTCTGAAAACAGTTGATGAGGAAACAGTGACCTGGTGTAAAAATACCTGCCTTAAAATCTACAGAGTCTTTGAAAGTAACATCAACTCCATAGGAAGAAGGTAATCTTAACCTAAAAAAAAATAAACATTGAAGAAAGTAAAGCCAATAATGAGCTTTTTGATAAAAAAATAAAAGACACAATATTAGACTTCTAGCCACAGCATTAAAAAAGTGCCTGAATTTTCTAATTCTAATATAACTGACAGAGTACCATGTGATTTAATGTTTTAATACAAAATTATTGCAAAAAAGCAAAGTCTGCAATGAGGCTTCACATTACAATTATAAAAGCATGTTGTTGGCTCTACTACAAAATGTCAGCCAAAGCAAAACTATTTAATAAGACAAATTAAGCAGGAAAAATATTTAATTTTGATTTAATTTCACTAGTTTTTGTTTTGCTGCTATCATGGTTAAAGATTATGTGCTGTGGGTGAATATAAACAGGGCACAGTTATTTGGGTTGCACCAAACATTTAAAAATTTGAATGGTGTCATACTTGAATATCATTTTACATATTTCCATGTTTCCAAATTGAAATATCTGTTCAAGTTTATATAAACAGAAGCACAGTTTGGTTAGCAAATGTTTCAAGAGCGCATTTGTCAGTCACAAGGATTAGAAATTTAAAGCAGAAAGAGGAAATGGGGTCAACACAAAGCAAAAGTACATAACAGATGATATTTGCTTTAAATGTTAGTTAAGAAGATTCTTATCAGGCAGAATGGTCATTTTGCAAAAGCATATGGTTTCAAAATTAGAAATACAAGTAGAATATGAAGAAAAATTAATATTTTGTAATGACAATCTATCAATGTTGAATTTTTTAAAAGAAACACACTATGTTATCCAAGTTATTAACAAACACACTATAATATACCAGTCACACAAAAGATTTTTTTATGCCACTAAGCTAATATTTTACAATTTATTTTTAATAAACAAAAATTACCATTGTTGTTGTTGCAAATTTAAAGTATACTGTGATACCAGGGTTGTAGAGTTGGTAAAATAATTTCCGATTCCAACTACAGACAAATGAAACTTTTTAACTTCAACTCCAGGTAATGAAAACTTTCAGACTCCAAATCCACACCTCAAAAAATTTCTTCTACTTTATCCTTAGAAAACATCTGAAAATGTCTCTGACACTGAAATTCATGACTTTGAAAAATATCATTTACAATTCACATATTAATTCCCAAAAAAAGCATGGCATCCATGAGATCTTGTTTTAACTGGCCTTTGACCCCAGTAAATGAAAACCTTCTGACTCCAACTCCACCTTAAACTACCGACTTCTTGACTCTGACTCCACAACCCTGTGTAATACAAAAACTTATTTTTACCATCCATTGTTCAGTTGATGTGAGTGAAAATTCAAAAATTGTTTAAATGTTTTAAAATTAAAGATGTTCTTATTTAAATATTAATCTATTTGAATTTCTATTGGCTTAACTTTCAATATTCAAATTAAAAAAAGCTACTTGAATAGTTTAAACATTAAAATGGGTTGTTTAACATAGCATGTTTCTTTGATTTTGTCCACAAAAACAAAAAACAACAAGTACTACAAACATTACAGGTTTGAAGTTTTGCACATCTATGAAAGCCATCATGTCATAATTAGCATCATATATATACACATTTTTCTACAATAATAAAGTGGTAAGACTGTCAAAAGAGAGCTCAATGAAAACTGAGAGCAATAGATTAAATTGTAAAAGCCACAAAAAAAGTTTTGAAACTGGCAATGATAAGCAAACCTAAAACAGCCATATGAAATAAACAACTTTAAAATCTTCCAGGTAAAGATAAGCAACGCTGTTGACTACAAAAAATTAAATGATTTGAAAAGTTGCACTTATTTTTATTGATCAAAATAAGATAACAATAATTTTATTTAATTCTCAAATTGAAAATACATACAAAGATGTGACAAAAAAGAAACCGGACTGTATCAACCATGCTCTTGGCACAATGCTGATTGGCAAGCCACTTGCTCACCATGAAACACAACTTCTTAGCTCTATTGTGTTGCAATTTCTTTAACAAAAGTCATTCCGTTTTTGTGTTTCAGGGTTTTATGTAATATAGTGTTGGTAGCCTTTGTCGCAATTTAGTTACTTTGTGTCAAGTGCCTTCTTGGGTCTGGGTGATTCTGCAGTCTTCCACTGGATGCTTTGCCTCTTTATTTCAGGATTGTATTGGAAAACCCAAGTTTCATCTCCAGTGATGATCTGCCTAAGCTTTAATTTAATTTGAATCATCTTTAATTTTCTCTTGCATGTCTTCACAAAATTTGACTTGGTTCTGCTTCTGGTCTTCAGACAAAATCTTGGGCACCATTTTGGCACACACCTTTCACATCCCCAGATCATGCAGCAAGATTGTATGCACTGATTCTCTGTTTAGGCTCAGTTTGTCTGATATCATTCATACTGTAACTTGCGATCACTTTGCACCACCTGCTTCACTCTAGTGATGTTTTCATTTGTCCTTGTTGTGTAAGGTCGTCCTATCTTGGGATAATCCTCCACTTCATCAGGGCCTTTCTCAAAATGTTTGTGCTATTTAAAGATTTGTGTCCTTGACATCACATCTTTAACATAAACCTCTTTAAGAAGTTTAAAACACTCAGTTGGGATTTTCCTCAGTTTTAACATAAATTTAAGTTGATTTGTTGTTCCATTCTTGAGCTACTGACAGTTAAAAACAGCACAGAGTACAAACAAATGCAACACAAAGTAAAAAATTGTGACAAAGGCTACCAACACTATGTTACATAAAAGCTTAAAACACAAAAACGAAATGACTTATATTAAGGAAATCGCAACACAATAGAGCTAAGAAGTTGTGTTTCACAGTGACCAAGTGGCTTGCCCACTTGCTCACCGTAAAATTATAAAAGTGTTTATAGTATAGTTTGAATATATTTATAGTATTTAAAAAATTAAAAGCATAATAATTTAAAAAATGCACCATCTATTGTGCTAAAAAATTTTTAAGACATGCCTTAATTATACTACACAACATTTTAAGAATTAGGATAGGTTCAAACTGGAAACTTTAAAAGTTTTAGGATGCTTGACATGGAATGACCCTAATGTCAGAGCAGTTATTATATTATTCAGGGTGTTTCAAAAAATTTATTAGCATTTAACATGTAAATATAACAGAAACTACATAGTTAAATCAATAAAACTAAACAGGGTTTAATGTTGAGCTATACAAGATTTATTCTTGTAAATTTGAATGAAGAAATTCAAAGGCATGGAAATTCCATGAAAGGTTTTACAAATGTTCAATATGCACACAACCTGTGACATCACACACAATAAGTCAATATTCTAGCCCTTCCCAAACACACTGCAGGATGTCTTTGATAATTTTTCCAAGTCCAAATTTGCATTGCTGTTGGTGACTTTTTAGAGAACTCTCTGACAAAGGCATGATGCATAGTCTTGTTCAAGTTTGTTCATGCATATGTCAACACTCAAAGCATCTTTTTATGTTATTGAATACCATTTTAACACAGTATGAATAATTTTATCAGTTAAAAATTTATACATTTGAAAAAATAAACAAATTGAATGCTAAAACAAAATTTTAGTTTGTTTCCAGACATGTGCAAAATTATAGTCATTTAAACAGAAACCAACAAAGTTATTAGATTGCAAAATTAATAATATCAAATTTTTAAAAAAACCTTGTATTATCAAACCATAAAGCTTACTTTAGCTAGCTTTTGTTTATTAGTTCTAACAGTTGGTTTTGCCCATTAGACACATCAAAGGATAGTCAATAATCTAAAAAACAAATACTAAAAAGCTTAACAAAGCCATTATAAAAATCTGCCAAAGGACTTAAAAACAAAAAGAAAAATACAGCATATATGTTAAACAGACTACAAATCTCATTTGATCAATTAATTATACTTTCAGTAAAAATTTTTTTAATGACATGCTTTTCTATTGGTTATAATTCTTCATTGCCTCTTAAACAATTATTTTCTGCTATATTTTTAAAAATGGTTCACAGTATAATTTAAAATGACTTATATACTCTTTTGTAAGCTTTGATGTTTGACTTGATCTACTCTTTTGCCTTGACAATAATTGCATTATTGCCACTGTTAGAAGTTTATGAACAAACCTGATTGTACTGCAATTCTTATTTGTTTAGTCCAAGGGTTCTCAAATTATTTTTAGCTACGTACCCCTTTGCTGAACTAAATGTGTGGCAAAGTGGCATACCCTTTAAAAAGAATTTAACAAAAAATGAATACGAGTGAATATAAAAAACACAAAAGTACCTTTTAACTGCTTTAATCATCTCTTCATGAATTCAATGAGATAGATGAGCTGAGCTTTGCTTCACCAGTAAATCAATTCTTGGAAGCATTTCAAAAAGGCACACACACATAACTCATGTTCAACTGAAAGCCTTGCATAAAACTTGTTTTTCATCATACACATAGTTGAGAAACTTTGCTCACAACAGTAAGTTGATGGAAAGAGCAAAGACTTGCCACACATTTTTTTTTCACATAAGTACGTAGATATGATTTTATCAGTGATGACCAAAATTTCTGCAGGGATGAAGATTCAAAGATATCTTTGGCTATAGAACCATTTAAAAGTTGAACAAATTCATCTTGCAAACTGTGTATAAGAAATCTGGAATTAACCCCAAAGAGATTGCAAATCAGCTTATAATCAAAATTATTTAAATCAGGAAAATAATTTTCCAACAAATCACATAATGACTGCAAGTGGTTTTGCACCAACTTGTTAATCAAAGCTTTTGCTCATGTTCTCAACGATGCTATATTGACCACATGTCATTTTTTTTCTTCCACAAGATTAATTTCATTCAAAATGCTTTTAATTTTTCTGTGAAGTCTATGATGAAAGCTGAGTTACTTGTAATGATATGTTAATTTTGTTAAGTCAAGATAAAATGTTGTTTATATAACCTAGTTTGACATTGGTTTATTTGTTTGTTAAAGTCAAGATAAAATGTTGTTTATATAACCTAGTTTGACTGTTTGACACCAGTTTATTTGTTTTTAGATATTTTAACTTTGCTGGCTCAACTTTTTGTTTTCTTGTTTCAAGACACATATGATTGTGAGATATGGAAACCAAAAATGTCTATAAATTAAGTTTAATAACAAGCTAATACAATTAGTTAAACAAGTGATGAAAGCTAAACATAATCTCATAAGTTAGCTTAGTCATCTTTGATAAACTATTTAATTCTCAAATTATGATATAACAAATATAATAAACAAGTAAAACATGAGGTTTTTGTCTTGCATTATTCAAACAATATATTGTTTGCTGCCAAATATTATATAAAAAGTTTCTATGACCTTAATCTTTGCCAATGAGCAAAGCAGTTCTCAAATATGATGCAAATAAATAACAAAAATGTTAACAATAAGATTTTGTCTGTCAATAATAAGACAATGAATTGCTTGCTGTCAATGTTTTCTCAATTGACTTTTTCAGCTTCCATTTTTCTTTTTGAAACCAAATGCACTTCTTATCAACTATTCACCAAGTTTAGTTGATTACTTTTAAATTTGATAAAATTCCAAAACCTGCACAATTAGTAATGGCAAACAGTAAACAAGACCGCAAAGATGCACGTTAAAGTAGAAAAAGACAACACTACATTATGAAAATAGATGTCAGAAAACAAATAAAAAAGTGCACATGACTCTATATAAAATAAAAAAAAACTTGAAACTTACAGTCTGAAGTTCAAAATTGCACCAGCATTGACAAACAATGTACTGTAAAATATAATCATAAATTAATAAACAATAATAATACAACAATATATTAATGCAAAAAACAATTTTTTGTTACAGAAATCAGAAGAATTTTATGATAAAAAATTAAAACAATTATCAGGTATTTCTATATAATGCTTTTCCAGTAAATAGTATTTAAAAAAATAAATAAAATTATTTTATAAAAATTTGAAGCATTTTAATGAAGTATAAGTAGTTAGGTGTAGATGTGCTGAAAAACAAAGCTAATTTTAATAAAATATCATTTAAACATATTAACTCTAAAATTTAGGTACCTCAGGCCAAATAAATAATATTTTAAATTACGTAAAAAAATTGTTTAAATCTTGTTAATGGGCAAATAAAAATTCTTGCTTTACAATTGATTTCACTCATCATATATTCAAAATCAACAATCTAATTGAAAAAAATTATATTGCATTAGACTATAAATTTTTTTACATATTAACCGATAAGCTAGAAGAATGACTAAATTTAATCCTGAAAGCAAAAAGTTAAAAATGAACATTAAATAAAGCAAAAAAGCTACCTAAAATTTAGTCTCATAAATAACTTACCCGAATAAAATTAAATCAGATAACATTTTGAAAAAAATTTTAAACTACTGATACTAAATAATTTAAATTTACCACGTAAATTCTATAGTCAAAATGATTTTTTAAACAAATAACAACTCAGCTAATTTCGGCAGCTTTGACCGAAAATACACCCAAAATACAAATAATTTATAAACTGTATGCACACTACTTTTGTAATCTCTAGTGTATGTTTATTTTATTTTCATTTCATCTTTATATTTATTCTCCTGACTCGCAGGAAAGCGTCGGAAACGCTATGCATAGGGCAAGCAATTACCACAACCGGCTTCCTGAGACCAAGATATTGCTGTTCGGCTGAAATTTTTTATTTTTATTTTTCAGTTTTATAGAAATATGACTGAAATTTAGAGCTGCTTGCAGTAAAGTGTATTTTTCCAAAAACGCAACAGAATGGCGCGAGGAGGTTTTGAACTCAGACAATGCCCTCTTAACCACTTGACCACGAATTTTTGACTTTATTGAGTTTAGTGGATCCAAGTCATAACAAATTTTATCCGTACACATTAGAAGGAAAGTAGACCTAGTTGGTTCAAAAGAAACTAAGTTCTTGTTGAGCATCTTAACAAATTTTTAAAAATTCAAAAAAATTTGGCCAGTTTGGGCCCGCAAGAACAATTTGCACGACGTTTTTTCTCTTTTCATTTCTTAAAGCATATTTTCTTTTAACATCGTAACAAAAGTAATTCAGGGTCAGCGACCATGCATTTTTAAATAATCACTCTTATAACCTTTAATTGACGCATGTTTTAAACGTATATCGTTTTGTCGCTGATTTATTTTTTTCGATCACATGTGCGCATTTTAATATGATTTTCTGCTGTGCTACAGACGAAAAAATAAAACCTTGATTGATTAATTGATTTGTCAATCAATTACTATCTTTATTAACAGTTTAAACATTGTAGCATTTTTTTTTTTCAGTATCAGTATCTTTTATTTCTGCTCCGCCACAATAAAAACAGAAAGAAATATACAAACTTAAAGAACTATAGCAGAAGAAGAAAAAGAAAGAAGCAACAAAACGTTAAACGTTATAGCATGCACACAGTAGGCCTAATATTTGATATAATAGTTAGAAGAATGATGCATGGTTGCAGCACCTTACATAGAAAAGCATTTGTTATTCTAAACTACCACTACAACCAGGGGCGCCGGAGTTTTTTTTCCAGGGGGGGCAAAATTCTAAAAAGAGGCACTTTTTTGATAAAAAGGCACCCCAACAAAAGTCGATTTTAGCAACCATGTTGCAATTTGAAATTATAATTGACTGATGGAAGTTCAGTTTGCGCAGGACAAGCTGGTACCTCGGAAAAATTATATTTTGCTTATTTGTTATTTTGGTTTGTGATCAATTTTTTGGTCAATATCCACCTTTCCAAAAAAACCCAGAGGCCAATACCTCAATCTGTGAAAGCCTTGAAGTTGCCATGACCGCACACTATGATAACCGTAGTAATAGACAATTTTGCAAAGTTTTTTCTCACTTACCTATACATTAAAAAAAAGAAGAAAATCTATGAACTAGTTATTAAACCTAAAACTACCCAACATACCCACAACTAATTGTTTTTAAAAACTCCAAAAGTAGTTTCGAAATTTTTTTTATACAAAAGTTTGATAAGCGGCAGCCCTAATGAAAACTTAGCACGAATTAAAATACGTTAGACCAAGGGTGGGCAAACTACAGCCCGCCACGACTTTTTGTGCGGCCCGCGAAAGGCTCAAGAAAATAACTTTACTCTCTTTTCTATTGTAGTTGTGGTGATTTATAAAAAAAATCTCATCACATTTATAGGCGTACCAACCAAAAGAAATTTGGTGAGGCAATGAAGTTTTGCCCAAATTTTGTGACATTTGCCCAAATCATGATTTTCTACTACTTCAGGAATAAGACAAAATAATTGTCTGAGATTCTCGGACAAAGACCATATTTCGTCCTAAAATCATGGTGTTCTCAAAAAAAAAAAGGTCTTTACCTAAATTTGGTAACTATTTTTTTCAGTTGATCATTGTCACTACCCTAAAATTCCAGACTTTACCAGAGTTTTTTTGTGTCGCTGCTGTAACATATCGATTAACTACGCTCATAAGCTTCATAGTGACGTCACACTACTCGCACGTTTTATCTGTATGTTCGTTTTGTTGATCATTGTAAATACAGCTTGCTTTCAAGTTAGACGCGTGTTAGAAAACATTACATGGTGTCAGAAGTTATTCGAACTAAGCAAATATGAGTCAGTTTAAAACGCCAAGAGAGGTTAATTTTAATGCAGAAAACCTTGCTGAGGAATGGCGGCGTTGGGAAAAATCTTTCAGAATATATTATGCTGCGTCTGAATTACATACTAAACCAATAGCTACTCAGATAGCAATTTTACTGAATTGTGCAGGCGAAGAAGCCCGAGGTATTTTTGATAATTTTAGCATTTCACTAGATGATGAGAATCTCACGACTGACATCGTTTTGGACCGTTATAAAGTTTTTTGTAATCCCAGGCGGCGACCTGTTTTCGACACTTATAAATTTTGGCAGCGTCAACAAGCAGTTGGCGAATTATTTCATAAATGGTTAACTCCGTTAACTTTAATAGCAAATAATTGTGATTTTGGTGCGTTCAAGGATAGACTATTGCGGGACAAAATTTTATTTGGCACCAACGACGAGACAGCACGACAGCGAATGTTAGAGGAAGAAGATCTTACTTTAGAAAAGGCAATAAATATATGTCGATCAATTGAAGTCACAAAAGCTCGCATGCAATATATGTCAAATGAAAAAATAAATTCTTCCTTAGTTCAAGAAATTAAAAAAGATCGTTACCCTAGTTTCTCGGCGTCTAATACTTCGGTTTCCAACAAACCTTGTCGATTCTGTGACCTCGTGCATTTGCCCAGACAATGCCCAGCATATGGCAAAACTTGTCGAAAATGTGGAAAATATAACCATTTCGCGGTTGTTTGCAGAAGTTTTAAGTCGGATACGAGAAACATAAAAGAAATCACTTCAGAAATTCAAGCTGACTCGACGGTTTTCCAAATGTGTAGCCTTCAAAGCAAACCGACCGGCTCAAAAATGCGATCAACGCTTACGGTGCTTGATCACCATAACAACACTAGTACTTTATCTTTTAAATTGGACACCGGCGCGGAAGTGAATGTTTTGCCTTTAAGCTTATACAAACAAATGCGTTTAGCTCCTTTTTCATCTACATCTACGATATTGCGTGGTTTTGGTAATGCGTTAATTAAACCATTAGGCACGGTAGAGATGATTATTTGTGATAGAACGGGTCGTAAATTTTCGTTGATTTTTTTTGTTACTGATATCATTCATACGCCAATACTCGGCGAACATGCATGTGAACTATTAAATTTAGTTAAAAAAATAGAGGACATTTCGGAATCTTCAAACCTTACCTTAGACATGGTTACAAACAATTTTTTAGAAGTCTTTTCTGGCACGGGTTTATACAAAGAAAAATATAATATTACATTACGTGATGACGCAAAACCGGTTATACAGCAACCACGACATATTGCTTATGCGCTTCGCCCGAAATTAAAAGCAACTCTGGAACGTTTAACTAGAGATGGCATGGTTGCTGATGTGGATTGTTCAACTGAATGGGTGAGCAATCTGGTAGTGGTAGAGAAGAAAGATAAAAGTTTACGTTTGTGCTTGGATCCGAAGCCTTTAAATGCTGCAATAATGCGAGAACGTTATGTTATTCCAACTCCAGCTGATGTACAAGCGCAACTTTGCGGCAAACGTGTTTTTTCGGTCATTGACATGAAAGATGGCTATTGGCACGTTGGCCTCACGGAAAAGTCATTATTTCTCACAACATTTCATACGCCGTGGGGGAGAAAGCGATTTTTACGGATGCCTTTTGGGCTATGTTCAGCAAGTGAAGTCATGCAAAAACGCAATGAGAGCACATTTGGTGATATTAAAGGAGTACATATTATAGCTGATGATATTATAATAGCTGCAGAAGACGAGAAAGAGCATGACGCTATAATGCTTGCATTGCTTTCCAGAGCAAGAGAAAGTGGTGTTCGATTTAACCGAGAAAAGATACAATTTAAAGTGAATTCCGTAAGTTATATGGGACATTTTGTTACAAAAGAAGGATTGATGCCAGATGACCAGAAAATTGATGCAATTGTCAATATGCCTCCACCTATAGATGTCCCCTCACTTCAACGATTTTTAGGAATGACGAAATACCTTTCTCAATATATACCAAATGAATCTTCTATCACAGCCCCTTTGCGTAAACTTCTAAAAAAAAATTCTGAATGGACTTGGGATAATGAGCATGACGAAGCTATAGCAAAGTTAAAGCTTGCCTTGATTAGTAAACCTGTGCTAGCTTTCTACGATGTTAACAAGGCAGTTACTGTTCAATGCGATGCATCGCAAGACGGACTAGGGGCGTGTTTGATACAAGAGGGCAAACCTGTTGCATTTGCTTCAAGATCATTATCTCCAGCTGAAAGAAACTACGCTCAGATAGAAAAGGAATTACTATCTATTGTGTTCGCATGCGAAAAATTCCACCAGTACGTCTACGGACACCGAGCTGTGACAATTGAAAGTGATCACAGGCCCTTAGAATACATATGGAAAAAACCACTAAGCAAAACTCCTCCACGACTGCAACGTCTCATGCTTCGTCTGCAGCTTTATGACATTAAAATCAAATATGTTCCAGGAAAGTATTTGTATCTGGCTGACACATTATCAAGAGCTTATCAAACAGATACTCATGATGCAAAAATAAATCAGGATCTTGTTCAAGTGGTTCATTCGCTTATTATAAATCTGCCTGTTACCACAACAAAATTCGATGAGATTCAACAAGCCACAAAAAACGATGAAATTTTACAAAAAGTTAAGACTTATTGTCAGACTCGTTGGCCAAGGTGTCAAAAAAATGTTTGTTTATCTGTACGACCCTATTGGAATGTGCGTGATATGTTGCATGTTATAGATGACGTAGTTTTTTATGACCAACGCATCGTTATACCAAAATCTTTACAACCGCAAACACTAAATTTAATTCACGAGTCGCATTTTGGTATTGAAAAATGTAAATCTCGAGCAAGAGAGTTGGTTTATTGGCCTAGTATGAATGCTGATATTGAGCGCATTGTCAAAAATTGTGAATTGTGTATTAAGTATCAAAACAATCAACAACGTGAACCCATGATATCGCACGCTATTTTGAATGAGCGCTTTCTTAAAGTGGGTATTGATATTATGACTTTTCAAGCCAAAGATTATCTTGTGATTGTTGATTATTATTCTAAATATCCTGAGTTACAATGTTTATCTGACAAAACAGCTTCTACTATTATTGAACAATGTAAAGGCGTTTTTGCGCGGCATGGTATACCTGTAGAAATTGTGAGTGACAATATGCCGTTTCAAAGTAATGAATTTATTGCGTTTGCCAAAGCTTGGGGCATCAAAACTACCACTTCAAGCCCGACATACAGTCAAAGTAACGGTCAAGCTGAACGCAGTGTCCAAACTCTTAAAAAGATTCTGAAAAAAGCTCACGAAGAAAACACAGATCCGTATTTAGCTCTTTTAGAATATCGTAATACTCCAGTTTCAGGCATGAAATATTCTCCGGCTCAGATGTTAATGAGCAGACGTCTAAGAACAAAAATACCTGTAGCAACATCATTGTTAACCCCCAATATTGTTGATCCGTCTGCAGAATTAATCAAAGCGCAATCTCGTCAAAAACGTTATTATGATCGCTGTGCAAATCCATTGAAACCTTTGCAGAAAGGAGATGTTGTATGTTATCGTAAGAACAAAAAATGGAATAAGTCATGTGTTGTCGATGTGCGCCCTGAACCACGCTCTTACACGATTTGTGGCGAGAAAGGTTTCCTGCGCAGAAATCGCCGTCATTTATACAAAGCAAATTTAACTTTTCCGACTTACAACAGACACTTTCAAAGTCACAGAGCTAATTTTAAACAAAACTCTGACGTAAACCAACCACAACTTGAGCCACTTTCTAATAGCCAATCTTCAGGCTCAGTTATGCATGAATCACGTCCTACATCTCGTTACGGGCGGCCCATCAAATTTCCGTCCAAATACAAAGACTACATTGTATAGTGCGCATTAAAAAAGCTTGTTTGTTTTATTTTATTTTCAGTGTGTCATTTGATTTTTTTAGAAGGAAGATGTAACATATCGATTAACTACGCTCATAAGCTTCATAGTGACGTCACACTACTCGCACGTTTTATCTGTATGTTCGTTTTGCTGATCATTGTAAATACAGCTTGCTTTCAAGTTAGACGCGTGTTAGAAAACATTACAGCTGCCAGAAAAACTCTACTTTTGCCGAAATATTTTCTTGTCATCTGCTCGAAAAATTGGAATTTGGCCCAATCTTAGAAACTCGCCGCCAGGTACGGCTATGATCACATTCAATCAATGTCCAAAATTTGAGATCACTTTTTTCGAGACGAAAAAAGGTATTTTGGACATTGATTAAAAATGACGATATTTTTTTTTTAGAAATTACTATAGCGCGGCCCGCAGACAAAATCAGCTTGCAAATGCGGCCCTCGAGCTAAAAAGTTTGCCCACCCCTGCGTTAGACTAATTACTTATGTTACACGATCTTCTGATTCACTAAGCTTTACACAAAATAATTTTAAGCATTAAACCTCAGTAAAAGCATTACCAAAGCTACTTTGCTTTTACGTTTTACTCTTATTGACTGCTGGCAATACAGTATACTGTATTGGCTATAGCTGTGAATTTCGTTTCGACTCCCTAATTCTGCTCAGTCAGCGTTCGTATCTGGTCGATCTTTGCTGCAAATTTATAGCAAACAACATTGTTATGATAATAAATACCTGAGGGATACAAGAATTTGTTTGTAAAATAAATAACAATGTTTAAATGATGATCACAAATGACTAAAAATTAAAATTAATGCCTTTAACAAAAGTGCTTTTGTTAGGCTACAATCACAATCATTCAGAAAAGAACCAAAAATTGTGCACTAAAGTTGACTGAGTTTTCATTAATCGCACCAGCTTTCGTGAACTACTGCTCACTTAGTCAGGTGCAAACAAAAAAAAATTTTTTTTTTAAATCACGATAATGGTACACATATGTACCACTGTCCATCGAATGGTCAAGAGTTTAAGAATGTCACGCGCTTGGCCTTGATGTTTGTATTTTAAAGCTTTAGGCTGTTACTGCATACGTTCAAACTTCTATCGTGACTTTCACTGCTTTGCTATAATTCACAGATGTCTTTTTAATTTTACAAACATTGTTTGATTTAATGGTAATCAAGATCACATAGGTTAAATGTAGAGCAGATCTAAAAATACTTCTGTAATACAAATTTTAAAAGGCACAATCTGCTCCCTGTGCCCCCTTGTTTTAACAATATTAAAAGGCAGGGAGGGCAATTGCCCCCCCCTTCCCCCCGCTTCCGGCGCCCCTGACTACAACCATTGTTATTCTAAAATGTGAGTTTCATCTGAGGCCTAACATTTATATTAAATTTTTAACTTTTAATTATTTTTTGTTTCTTTTATTTTTGTTCAAAGTAATTAGTATTGCTTTTTTTAGATGTTTTGTCCCCTGATGAGCCGCACAGGCGAAACAGTTTGTTGGGACTATTTTAATAAAATGTGTTTTTAATTTCAGAATAAAAAGTAAAGCCAATATATTTTGAAACATTGTTTTATTTAGGAAGTTTCGGAATTATAACTCATTAAATCATCAACTGCGTTAAACTCTGGTGTTATTAAATATTTGTGTTCTGTTAAACTGGTACAAGATTTATAGGTTTCTAATATTAGAGATGTTTGCAGCCAGCATTAAGTGGAGCAACATAATTACAGAATAATATTTGTTAATTATTAACAAGAATTGCGTTTTTCAAATTCTTGTCCATAGTTACTTTTGCCACAGCAAGTTACTTGAACTTAATAATTGCTGGTTTTTTGGATTTTTAAGTAAATTGCGATTATTAAAAGATTTTGGAGGCAAAGAAAATGGATATTGACTCAATGTGCGTGTGGTTAGGTCGAGCATTTGTTTTTTACGTAGCTTATATTTTAGGTTCACGATTTTTATATTTATGGAAGTTATACATTGCTTCAACGCCGGTTGATTTTTCTAAATATGGAAAATGGTCAGGTAATATCATTGTGAAGTAGATTTTGTTCTACTTTTTAGAGTGATGTAACTGACTAATTTATTTATACTAAGTGACTTTTAAATTGCGATTATTATTTTGATAAAATTATTTTTTAGGCAATTATGTTACATTTAAAAAAAAAAAAAAAAAAGTGAGATTAACACAAGTGTAGACTGCCCTGGCTTAACTTTCTGATTATATATATTTAATGATGGTGTAAATTAGGAATGTCCCAAAGCCAAAATGTTGCCAAAGCCACTTTGCTGAAGTAAAAGTTTTTATTCTTATGAATATTTATGCTATTTCTCTTAAACTATTTTTTAATCTCTTGTTCTCTTCAAATGTGAGACTTCAGTTTCTTTTCAAATGTGACTTAAAGAACTTGTTAAAGACATCAAAAGTATTTTCACCTTCTACGTATTGTTGCTCAATTTACTCTGAGTAATATTTGATTTATCTCGCGTAAAATAGGTAGCAGAACAGCTTCCATGAATGCATTGCAGGCTGCAGGTTACTTACCACTAATGTAAATAAAAAACAAAGCAATAATCTATACAAATTATTTTTGTGTGTTCTTAACATAAATGAGCTCTGAAATATGTAGACCTACTTAAAAAACAATCATTGTTTTACCTAAGCTTATAATAAAGCCCAAAAATTAAAAACTGTAGTAATTTTTAAGAATGTCTGATGACAAAATAGATAATTATTTTCTATGTAACATTATAAGTATTATATACCACAAATTTTTTTTAGTTGTCACTGGTGCAACTGCTGGAATTGGTAGAGCAATGGCATTTGAAGTAAGTTTAATGCAGCTTTTTGTTATTAGGATCTCATTGTTTAAGAACAAAATAAATTTTGATACTGTCTAAAAATTGACCTCTTGATGTATGTTCTAATTATGTTCCAAATTAGCTTCATTACATCAGTAAAATTGCTTGATTATTTTATATACAATCTCTAGCATTCTGCAATCTCTACAATATTTTCAATTGCTTGATTTTATTAAAAGTGCTTTGCCAAAAGTGGTTTGCCATCCCAGGTCTAGAATCAAGGCTTAAGAATTGAGTTCAGTACCTAAATTTAATAGTGCATTTAATTGTTTTTTCCAGTTAGCATCTCATGGACAAAACATAATTCTTATTTCGCGAAATAAAGAAAAACTGAAAAATGTTGCTGAAGAAATTGGTAATTTTAAAATGCTTTTTTTATTAAAGTCTGTTTCCACTACGAGCATGGAAAAGAGCATTCTTTCTTTATTGATTTTTTTTTGCGCTCACTTCAATTTTAACCACTCGCTTCAATTGAAGATCAATTAAAGAAACAAAGAATGCTCTTTTCCACGCTCGTAGTGGAAACGGGCCTTTATTTAAATATTTGTTTGTTGCTGGAATGTAATTATTAAATTGCCACATACAAAAGTCTGCTCTTGAATATACTAATGATATGATGACTCTGCAAAATTATTTTATGCCTTTAGTTTTAGAGCTTGAAAGATTTTTTGGTTTAAAACAGTGGTTCATGGAATATTTTTGGGGATCCAAAGGTAAAAAATATTAAATTCGGGATCTGTGGAGCAATTTCACTTAAAGCAGTTGTCACTTAAAATAAAATTTCTATTGTAATTTACACTATATTGAATAATTAGAGAATATATAAGAATTCTTTTAACTTTTCTTTTGACTTCTATACTCATACATGGCAATATAATGCCAAAAGTCTCTAGGGTCTGCAAAATATCATATCCTCTTCTATTGAAACAAAAGTAAATTAACAATGGCAATTAGGCAATATCAATTGTTTCCTCACATTGAATTAAAAAAAAGGTGAAACTTGTTACTTTTTCAAAACTTGACATTCATTGTTCTTTGCAAGCTTATCAATGCATGTTTTGATCATAGAATCTTAGAATGAAATTTTCACCATCTTCTTGCTTTATGTTTTTCCCAACACAAAACAAACTACTTTTAACTTGCATTGCTTAATCAATGTTTCATTTATGTTGTGAGGTTTTTTCTCTTTCAGATTTCAAATTTTGAATGATGGTTCTATTTTTGTAGACCAAGATTAGTGAAAGCACTCACTTACTTGCAATTTACAAATTTTTCAAACAGTCTTTCTTGCTTTGAAAATAAGTGAAAAGTTTATCTTTATGGCCAGGATGTTTTGTTTGAAGATGATGCTGCAAATCATTTGGTTGCTTTGTATAATTGCTGAGATTTTCATAACATATCACAGATAGTTGTACCACTTGACTATTACTGTAGAATCTATAAAACCATATTTTAAAGAATCACACTGTCATACCTTCTCTTTTTTCCATTTATTTTATATCAATGCAGTTATCTATTCAGTTTACAACTAGTTGCTTGCACCCTTCCTTATGAACCTTTTGTGCTCTACAAGAAAAGCATGTTCCACAGTTTAAGAATCTTTGATATAGACAATAAAAATAAAAAGCTGCTTTTTTGTTTGTTAAGCATTTTTTTGTCAGAATTTTAAAGTGCAAAAAGTTTGTTGGGTTACTCTGTATGACAAATCAAAAATAACAAAAGTAGAAAATATGTTTCTACAAATAAAATTGTCATTATATCATTTATATATGCTAGAAATAAAAAACTCTTTTTCTTTGCCTCATTGTGTTGGTTTTATCCATTTGTTATGTTGCTCAATGAAATCAGTAAATCTTTAAATTTAATCAATTATTGGTATTTATCATTTTTCCAATTATGATTTGCAATAGTATATTTACAAAATAATTGTAAGCAATGATTGCAACTACAAAAAAGTGCAATCATCCTTGTTATATTTAACTAGGCTTGTCAACAAATAGCAAAATAGCATTGTTAAAAGATTGAAGGTTAAAACGTTTTTTTAAAGTGTTTTGTTGCCCAATGAATTTCCTCAAAATTCCAAATACATCAGGGACAAATTTTTAACTATTTGTTATGTTGGCTTAAGGTTTTAAAATTTTTTTTACAGTTATCTGCTTAAAAAATTAAATGCCAAAAGCAAATGTTTTGAATTTTTTTAGCTTTGAAGCATCAAGTTGAAACAAAATATTTGCAAATCGATTTTAATGATGATGAACATATTTATGATGAAATAGAGAATTTTCTTAAAGGATATGACATTGCAGTCTTGGTTAATAATGTTGGAGTCAGTCATCCACCCAAAGAATTCTTAGAAATTTCAAACTTATCAAAAAACATCAATGCAATTACCCGGGTCAACATTATCAGTCTTTTTAAGGTAATGAAAGAATTTATTTTTGGATTAACACAATTACAAATGAGTATAATAGAAATTTTTTTTACCAATCATAAAAGTGATGCTTCTATTTTATGAAAGTTAACAAGAATTTGTTTAATCAGCAGCATTAGTTTCACCAAAAAAAATCACTTGCTGTAGATGGCGGGGGCTTTCTACAAAAGACCCTCTATTTTATATTAGAGCTGAATAATTTTTTTACGGTTTTGGTCAAGGTGTGCAGCAAAATTTTCTAAGTTTTTCACGAGTGAAAAAAGTTGCGGAGTACTGACAAAGTCCTATATAATGGCAACTGGTTGAGTTTCATGGCATCATAGACCTACACAGGGGCGCAACCTGCCTCAAAAAAGGAGGATGACACAATTCCAACATCTTTTCAAGCGTGGGGGGCGAAGTCACCACACCCCCTTGCGTTTTTTCCTAACAACACAACCTAGTGTAGTAAACTCCGCGAATGCGAGCGATGCTTTGCGCCATCGCGGGGCGTGCTTATGCACAATGCCGTCCAGTATTTCGTTAGCGGCAATTTTTTTCTGCAGGTTTAAGGCTCGTTTCCTCGTCGACCGTGGAATGGAGAATTCTTTCTATATCTTTCCGCGCTTAAGCGCTAAGTGAAGCAAAAAAATAAATAAAACAAACATAGAATACTTCATTCCACGCTCATAAGCTGTTACATCACAATTAATAATTAGTGATCCTAAAATTCGACTTGGATAAGCGTTTTCCTACTTAATCAAATAATGCGATTAAGGTAAGACAAAACTACAATGTTCTGCATAGTCTTCTGAAAGCAAACTAGGTCACAAAAAATGTGTATAATCTCACAATAAAAGCTATGATAAACTAGATATTTCATAGAGAAAAAAAACTCGTAATAAAATGACCCTTGCCCGGGTCTCAACATCGGGTGGCATCGGGTGCCACATCCGGTGCGCAATCAGCAAATTTCACAAAAGTTTCAAGGTTTCGAGTTTCTTTTTAAATGCGGTAAAATGTAAATATGGTTTTCGCAATCGTTTTGGTGATTAAAACTCATCCTCCCTGTTTTTTAGGCGTGTCGGACATAGAGTAAACGATGTTTTTGTGCATAGTTGAAGCATGACGCGAAAGTTTTTTTTAAAACGTAGTGATTACTAAAAACGGAAAACGCAATTGTTGATCAAACTTTTGTACAAACCAATTATATTTTTTTTCAAACTTACCGAAATTGCTTAAGTGTTTTTTGGACATTTTCCTAATTTGGTCAATGTTCGAAAAAAACACAATATCTTTGAAAAAACTGAAGGAACATAGCGAAAACGCGCCGCATCTATCCTTCGAAAAAAGAAAAACAGAAATCAAATTATTATAGTTAAGTTGGCACGAAATGTCACTTTACTTATCAGCGCGAAAGTTTTTGTTGCGAGCAAAGGGGACTGACATCAGGTGAAAAGGAGGCTGACGAAAATGTTCAAAAGGGTCTGACACGACCTCCAAATCAGCCCCCTGGTTGTGCCTTTGGACCTACATACGCACTAATATAGAAGCAATAAATGCACCCAAGAAAAATCTATTCTGAATGCAGACAAAGAAATAATTGCAAACTGACAAAAAGAGAGAACAATAAAGGAAAAGAAGGCAAAGATTAAACAAAATCAAGCAGTATACCTAAATTTAGTGGTTTAACAAAATTTAGCAGACTTTTCACGGATTGGAGATAAGGCGATTATAAGCGCTTTTCCTCATTACTGAAAATAATAATGTCATAAATATTTAAACAAACCAAAGAAACATTTTTTTACCATCAGAAGTACCTTGATATATGAGGTAGATATCGAATAATCTAAAATGGCAGGTAGGGAAAGCAAAAAAAAGATACTGGCTTTAAAACGATCAAGCTGAGAATGACTATGTGGTGATCGCATTTATCGCATAGCAGAAACAAAGAAGAACAGCGAAAAAAAAATTTATAGAGCATAATTGAAGAAAGGGATCTGACATAAATACAATGTGAAGAATAAAATTGGCTCGCCGCCAAATTGGCTCGCCGACCAATTGGCTTGCCGACAAATTTGTCCCGCCAAATTGGTCCAGCCAAATTGTCGCGTACCCGATGCATACACCTACCTGGTGGTAAACATTTTTGAACTGATATAATTACCTTGTTCATGATGACAAAAGAAACTTAGATTTTGGTAAAAATTCAACCTTTTTTAAGGTGTCAGTCGTTTATTACTTGCTTGTGATATCAATAAGAATTAGCTTATTGAAGACAAAATATTACGAAATTGAAAAGTAAAAATTTGGTCATTGATCACTCAGTATACTTCAGAAGTAAATTACACTGTCGAATAAATGTTTGCTCAGCATGTTTGTCTTTTTTTTAGCATTAGGCTCATTTTTACGACAAACGTTGGCGGAAGTATTATTTGTTGTATTGATTTTTTGCTTCTCTTAGCGCTTAAGCGCAGAAAGAAGTAAAACAGTTAATAAAAAAAATAAATACTTTCGCCAACACTTGTAGTGGAAACGAGCTTTTACGGTTAAAAATATTAATTTGAATGTCATTGTAGATGCACCAAATTGTGCTTCCAGGAATGGTAAAGAAGAGAAAAGGAATTATTCTGAACCTTTCCTCAGCAAGTAAGCTAAGACCTTTGATATATATGAACATGTATGGAGCTTCAAAATCTCTTATTGATTACTTTTCACAATCTTTGAGTTATGAATACGAAGACAAAGGAATAATCATTCAAGTGAGTAGATTGGTTTGTTGTAATCAAAGACACTAATCATAAACTTTGAATTAAATTTATTTGTACTTTCACTTGCTTAATTTAGATAAAAATTATTAAGTTAAGATTTTAAATAACTTTCGTTCTATAGAGTTTTAGCCCGTTTTTCATACAGTCACAAATGACCAAAATTTTACCAAACTATGAAAGCTTTTCCAAAGCAGAAACTTGGGTGAAAAGTGCCTTTGCCACCATTGGAAAAGAACGATCGGTTTTCGGAGATTTAAATCACACTTTTCAGGTATTTCATGCTTAATTTACATAACTTAAAAAGCTTTCTGTTTAAGAAGTTTTGAAGTTTTTAGATATAGATCTTAAACATAATTCGATGTCAAATATATTTTATGATAGTTAGTATTTGTGTTATCTTATTTTTTTTTTTTTTTTATTTAAGTTTGCGAAATTATATTCGACTTGGCAAGTTTCAAATGTGTCAAAGCGCCATTTCTCTTATTAAAAGAACTTGTAAGTTTGTATCGGTTCACTTTGAAATCATGGCAACAACTTTTTAATAATCTCATAAAACAAACATTTATAAAGAGCCATAAAACCCCCGTTCAAACTTGTGTTTTTTTCCTGGTTTTTAAACTATTCAGAACTATGATTATTTTTGGCAATACCTACTTTTAACACAAAAGCACGAAAAAAAGTTTGCAGCCGGTTTTTTTTGAGGGGGATCCATAAAAAAGATTTTACAATTCTTCTTAGTTATCTAAGCTTTTAGATAGTAAAATTTTGGAGAAAAAAATTTAAATCATTGATTTGTAAAATAGATTGAAAAACATAAAAAGGACTGAACTTATCTGCGAGTTAACCGATATAATCAGAAAAAAACGAACTCGACAATGTATTGCATTTTTAAAAAACAACTGATGTACGTAGAATTCGAAAAGATGTTTTAGAGAGCTGATTTCTTTTTTTTGAATTCTCTATAAAACAGCGTATTTAACCTATTGGTATATTTACCTCTTTGTTAAATTTAACCCTGGGGTAAATTTACTTGTTTTCTAGTGCAAATACAGACTTTTAAGTTAACATTAGAACTTTGTATCGAATTTACAGACCCAAATTCGTCGTAGTTTTGGATTTTTATTAGGATACCGACTTAATATTTGCGATAATTCCGCATGGAACGTAAATCGATAATCTTGTTTAATAAAGAGATAAAGTATGCAAAAAAGTTAAGAACCACTGATCTAAACGTTCTTTTATTTTAAAAGCTATTTCAAAAAAATTTGATAAGTAAAACATTTTTTATTTCATTTGTGATATTGATTTTTTCTTTGTAATTTTCAAAAACCTTGCATTTTTTACTTGTTTCTGTCTCAGGTTTGCAATTTCGTTTCACTCTGATTCTAATCAAGGGCGTATATCCATGGCGGTATACCTTGTATGCCCAACAGTTGATTGAACGACAGTTGATCGAAACGACAATTGATCGAATCATGACAGACAACTTTTTAACGAAACATTGCAAAGGCATCACGATTTTTTTCACAAGAAAGTTTTTAAAAAGTTTTTGACCCATTTTTTGTGGTTTCTATTATATCAAGTAATTTGACATTTATGGTAACAATTTTAATTTTAATTTTCTTTTATTAATTAAACCGAATCTCTTCAATTCGTCCGGTTCCAGTTCGCTGTCTGGCATTCAGGTTTAAAAAGCAATTTTTGTTCTAATAACAAAACTTTTCGTTGCAATTAATCAATAGCCGTATATTTTTCTTTTTAAATGAAATGAAGACACTGCTGGGTCCCAATAGTTGTTTTCTAACTTTTCCATTCGCGATGTTAAAAAGCTTGAAAAGCATTTGACTTAACCAATTCAACGCTTTAATGGATTGCTAGTTTATTATAGGCTATTTTTTAATTCTATTTAAATCACTGGAAGATCACAGCTGAAACTGTTAAATTTTTAATAATTTAATTTAACGCATAATAATATTTAATATTCTTCCTTAAACTTTTATATATTTACTTTGGTCTTAGCAACGAAGGTTTGACTTGTCGAGCTTACATTCCAATATGTTAATTAACACACATACGTGTTACAAATTTAATATCGCCCATGCAACAAAAAAGTTTTTTTTTTTTTGGTTTTAATCAATTTGCTGTACCGCGATATTATTATTTTAGTTTGGTCACCGTTCGCCACTGATTCTAATGTAAACTTTGGTATTTTAATTTTTCAAGTCTTATTCTTAACTTTGAAAAATTCCTTTAAAAACAATGAAATTCGGTCCTGTTTTAGAAATCAATTGTAAAATTATTAAAACTTTTGTGCAGTGCGTAGCCGTAAAGAAGTAATTCTTTCTGTAGCGATTTTTGTTCCCCGGCTAAACGATAGTGCAAAATATTTTTACTAAAATACTTAATTTCAGGGTTTGATTATACGGAATATCCCTCTTTCTTTTATTCACGGACGATTTAAACAACAAAGGAAAAAATTGAATTAAAGATTCTTCAATACCAACAAAAGTTTTATTAGTAGCTCGAACAAAATTTCTCTAATTTATTGATTTGTTGTTCTTTGATAGTTCGTGAGTTATGCTGATTGGCTGATCATGCGAAGTCTTTATCGCAATTTCACATTCAATGGCACCAAGAATCGTGCAAAATAAGTTTTTATGTTTTATTATATGTTCGATCTCAAATTTTGTGTTTAATTAATTTTATTTTACAACGCATAAATTTTATTTGCGTAATAATCATAATAATCTATCACATAATCTATCGCATTCATCATCTAGGTTGCTTTTTCTAGTACAAAGCGTTGAACGTATATGAAAATGAATAAACTTGTTTCCAAATAAATCATATCATTGTGTGGTTTATTTAAGCTCAATTTAGAGGAGTTTTACTAATATTTTACAGTCTTTAAACCACACAAAAAAAGTTGGGGTCCATGATATTATTTTGGTGGTCCGCAAAACAACACAGTCAGCGAAGGTTTTGATCATTCCTTCCTGAGAACTACAATTCAAACCTCAAATTCAGTTAAAGTACATAATAGAACGAAAATTTATTGGTTTAGTAAATTTGATACGCACAAAACAATTACAAAAAAAAAAGTCATTACTGGTCGTTTCGTAATCGGTCCTTTTTTGGTAAAAATTCAATTTAATAATTAGTTATTGTTTTTGAAAATTTGATCAGCGTTGTTTGGCTTCAGAGCATTAAAATTAATTAAGAACCAACCTGAATTTTATCGAAGTCTCATTGTATTTAAGATTGCTAAATGCAGTGACGCAGGATCCTATTTTTCTTTTGTTATTGTTAATCGATAGAAACACGTCTTACGTCACAAATGCTTTGTTCACTCGCCATAACTTGGGAGTGTAACTTTTTACGCTTCTCTATAAGTTAGAGCAGTGGTTTTCAACCTTTTTGGTGGAGCGGAACCCCAATGAAACATTCCAGAGTCTTGAGGAGCCCCTGTGCGATAATTTGATTGTCTTATGCCAGGGTGGTCCAACTTCTGCACTCTTGTAGACCACTTTTCAAAATTATTCGACTTTGCGGACCGTAACCGGCTAAAAACACCTATTTTTGTCCCAAAATCAGGGTGTTCTCTAGAAAAAAAAAAAAAAGATCTTCACTTGAAATCGGTCTCCGAAATTCCTATTTTTGTGTCAAAATCAGGGTGTTCTCTAAAAAAAGGTCTTCACTCGGAATCGGTCTCTGAAATTATTAAAAAAAACTGTAAAAAATTACATTTATTCTCGTAAAAAATTCAATGAAAAACTTGAGCCTAATGTTTCTTGCAAAACTCTTTAAAATTAGGTTGTGTTTTTGATAGACACACACGAAGTTCATCTTCCACAGACAACTTGCGGAACCCATGAACTGTTCTGACGGAACCCTAGGGTTCCGCGGAACCCCGGTTGAAAACCACTGAGTTAGAGAGCTGACATAAAGGAATTCATTCAGTTGAGGTCTTTCGCGTAAGACAGTATTACGTTGTTTGTAGAGGGCATTTAAGATCGTTTGAATCGCCCGGTAAAGTTATTTGCTCTCGGTATTTTGAATTTCATAGTTGGCTAAATTGGGAAAAATTTTTATCCAAAATTCTGCGCTCTGTGGATCTATACATTAACTAATTTCGTTTGAATAAAGGTTGTGTTTAATTTAAGTCGTGAGTTTAGTAAGTTATAAGGAAGAGGTAGGATTGGAGAGATTCATCCAACGAACTCTCTTGAAGAGATTCACCAATCAGAAGACGGACTTTCTAAAATGGTGCAGGATCTTCGTGAAAAAAGCATTATTATTTTTGACGTCAGGTCGTCAATATGGTAATCTTGACTACGCCGGTCAAATCGACATACGTTCGCCGGGACGTCAACAATTACATCAATTCAACTGAAATTGGTTTACAAACCAATATGATGACCCATAATTTTTGGTCATTAACGGAATCGAAAAACCAATTTTTAATTGACACCGTATTGAATTCAATTATATTCTCTTGAAATCTTGTGTGAAGACCAAGAAAAAAGGTTGTCACATACACTTGCAAAACAGTAGGCTATGCCCCGACATTCCAGCTTTTGCTTAATTTTTAACAGACGTTTAAAAATTTGCAAAATTTTTTATTATATTTTAGAACCAGAAAAGCATTGATGTAGTGTTAAGCCATTGTGCTAGACCTTATTCTTGAGTTAATTCTGCCTAAGATATTTTTGCTTATGATTCCAATTTCCAATTTTGTGAGGTTAATTAGTCTACAATCGTCGTCGTCGTTTGGAAGGGGTTCCACTCCAGGTCAGACACAAACAGGACTGGAGCCGAGGGTTTATCCTTTTACTACCCCGAACTGCTGTACTGCCCGGATCAGATGCTGGCAGTGATACTGTTAACCAAGCATCGATTTTCATCATCCAAAACCGTCAGACCTCGTGCTCTATGTGGTGCCCGATATATGGGCCTATTAGAACGTGGTCTGGGGTTTGTTCAACGGCGCCGCACTCGCGATTTGGTGAAGGAGCGAGACCCCATTTATGCATGGACAAATGGAAGCGCCCAACACCAGTTCTCAAGTGATTGAGCGTAAGCTAAGCTGCTCGGGACAAGACCATCCCAACAGGTCTGACACCCACCCTGGGCACAAAAATACAGAGCCTGGAAGAGTTTTCACAGTACTACGCATTCTATTTCTGATTTGTCCACTTAGAAGCGCGGATACTAAGTCCAGCAAGGTTGTTCAAAAGATTCCGCGCAGCTGGCACAAACGAGCGTCTAGATCTTAGTCTCACTTGGCGAGTATCTGAGGACCCACTTAAAAAACCGTACAAGATATGATCAGGGTCTAGAGATCCGCGGTGAGCCAAGAAGAGTGTCGCTCCCAGTCGGCAAAGCTCTGGATCCCTGAAAGTATGGGTAGATGGTTCGTTGGAGTGGGACGCAGGCATTTAGTGACTTTGCGAAAAGCGTCGTTCAAGACACTGTCTATGAGGCGAGTGTGAGCACTGCGACACCAGACTGGCGCGCGACTAGACACCAGACTTCATTACCTTGCTCTGCAGTCTGAGACACTCATCATTCTTCTGCAGGAGACGCACTGCACTGATGCAGAGAAGTTGGTCCTTCCAAGCTACCAACTAGCTGGGTCTTCTTTAAGCAGGAAGCATGGCCTTGCCACGTTTGTCCACGAGCGTTTGAAAGGTTCCCAGGTCACAACATCGACCTTTGTTTGTTACACCATCAAGGTTTGCTCTGGCAATGCCAAGCATGCCTGTTAAGCGATGGAACTTCCGCAATGCCAAATGGAGTTATTATATTGCTTTGAAGAATAAATTCGAAAAGACTTTATTGCCTCCTGATTCACTTGATGTGGATGCGGCTTACCAGGACTTCTGTAACATCATTAAGAAAGCAGCCAAAAAGACTATCCCACGCGGGTATCGAAACAACTATATTCCGTGTTGGGATGCGGAGTGTGAATCCCTTTATAGAACCTTTCTGCAGTCCCCTCAGGGCGACGACTCAAATTTGGCTGCTACAACTTTTTTGCCAAGTATAACAGGAAGCGGAGGGATCGATGGTCCGAGGCAGTTCGGAGCATTGACTTTTCACACTTTGGTCGAAAAGCATGGAGTATTTTGAACAACCTTACTGGTAGGTCAGGTCAGCACGACACTCTCCTCCTCACTGTCCCATCATGCTACCATGACACTCCTGGTAGCATGACACTCTCCTCGTCACTGTCCCGTCGAGGCTATTGCATCTGAGCTGGTCGGAAACGGGAGATACGAGGCTGTTGACCACAAGTCTCCTCGACTTGTCTCTCAAGAAGTGTCTGACCTTTGAAGGGCCACAACACCAAATCCAGTAAATATCTCTGACATTTCTTTACACAGAGAATTTATTGCTGCCCTTCAACATTTAAAACCAGGTAAAGCTCCGGGCCCTGATTCCATCTGCCCAGAGCTTATAATTCTATGCTGGAGCTGCTTTGAAATCCTGGTTACGTGAGTTCTTTTCTTCCTGTTTGCGCCGACTCAAAATTTCCAAGATCTGGAGAAGAGCGTTTGTAGTTGCGATCCCAAAGCCAATGAAGCCTGTGGGGACCCACAGAATTATCGACCGATATCTCTGCTCTGTTTCCCCTACAAGATCCTCGAGAGGTTTATCTACGCCCGTGTTGAGCCATTAATTGATCCACTGCTACCTAAAGAGCAGACTGGGTTTCGACACGGGAAGTCAACCGTAGATTAAGTTGTTCTACTGACCCAGAACATCGAGAATTCTTTTGCGGCTAAGAAGAAGGCCGGTTCCGTATTTGTCGATGTGACAGCTGCTTATGACACTGTCTGGCACAGTGGCCTTTCCTGCAAGCTGCTGAGACTCCTTCCGAATAAGCACGCGGTCAGAATGATTATGGGGCTTGTTCGAAATTGAAGTTTCACCCTTACTGCCAGTGACAGCAAGCAAAACAGGCTACGGCGTCTGTAAAACGGCGTTCCTCAGGGATCGATCTTGGCTCCCTACTATTTAACATCTATACATACGACCTGCGACGATTTCCAAAAATTTTTCTTATGCAGACGATCTAGCAGTGTTGCACTCTACTGGAAACTAGGAAGACTTGGTGGGGACTTTAAGCCAACATATGTCTACACTTTCAGCGTATCTCCAGATTTGGAGGTTGAAGCTTAGCCACACTAAGACGGTGACGAGAGCCTTTTCACTTAAATAAGCAAAAAGCCAAACGTGAGCTATAAGTCTACAATAGGGTGATCCAACTTTTTCACTCTTGCGGGCCACTTTTCAAAACTATTCGAGCTTGCGGGCCTCAGCCTCTAAAAAAAAAAAAGTCTTCACTTGGAATCGGTCTCCAATTTTCCTATTTTCGTTCCAAAATCATAGTGTTCTCTAAAAAAAAGGTCTTCACTTGGAATCGGCCTCAACCCTAGACTCTGTCCCATAAGCTTGCCATGCCTTGTTATTGAAGGTTGCCGCTACTCATGATCGACAAGACTTGAATTGTGTAAAATTGTTCAGCGGGCCTGTAGTTGGACCACGCTGGTCTACAACAATGATAGACTTTTACCGTTCTGTTCGACCTCTTCTTATCTTGAGGTAAAACTGCACAGATCGCTCACGTTCCGTCACCATCTAGTGGCATCGCTCAAAAAACTATCTTCGCGCGTCACACTGCTGAAGCGACTTGTAGGCTCAGGATGGAATGCTGATGCCAAAACACTGCGCACAGTTGCGCTATCTCTGGTCTACTCAACAGCTGAGTACTGTGCACCAGTCTGGTGTTGTAACGCCTCATAGACAGTGTCCTGAATGATGCCTTGCGGATAGTCACTGGATGCTTGCGTTCCACTTCAACGAACCATTTACCCATATTTTTAGGCATCCAGCCAGCTAAGCCTCGCTGACTATAGCAGCGACACTCTCCTTGCCTTGCCATGGATCTCTGGACCCTGACCATATGTTGCATGGTATTTTAAATGGGTCCTTAGATGCTCGCCAAGAGAGACTAAGATATAGACGCTCGTTTGAGCCAGCTGCGCGGTATTTATTAAATCAAATAACCTTACAGGACTTTGCATCTGCGCTTCTCAGTGGACAAATTATAGATGGAACGCTGAGTACTGTGAGAGTATATCTAGGCTCCATTTTTTCATACCCATAACCAGTGCCAGGTCTGTTGGATTGAGCTTGCCCCGAATAGCTTGGGTTAAGCTCACTCGCCTGCGAACTGGTATTGAGCAATTTAATTCGTCCATGCATAAATGAGGTTTGGCTTCTTCACCGAATTGCGAGTGCGGTGCCACTGAACAAACCGCAGATCATGTCCTAGCAGCGTGCCCCATACATCGAGCACCACTAGAGCACGAGGTCTGACGGTTTTGGATGACGAAAATCGATGTTGGCTTAACAGTATCACTGCCAGCATCTGATCCGGAGTACAACAGACTGTGATAGTGAAAGGATAAACCCTCGGCTCCAGTCCAGTTTGTGTCTGATCTAGAGCGGATGCCATTCTAAACGACGACGACGAGTTTTACGGTAGTAGATGATACCAATATTTTCTTGTGCACGCTAGTCAAAATTACGAAATAATGCCGCAAAACGTCACAATGCCTGACTTCAGTCAATCAATGCGCTTGAATAAAACGACATAACCAATATGTAAAATACACTTATAAGAATCATTTGAACACAAAATAAATTAAGTGAAGGGGGCAGTGATGGCTGTAATAGAGTGCAAACGGAGCGGTCACACCGTCTAAAAAACATCAAAAAGTGGCCTCCCTACGCAAGATATTGCTCTATTTCTTTATAGTGGCATCTCCAAAAAATAGAGACCTTTTTTTAGAGATAACTTTGTTTTGATACATTAAAAATTATTGTAAAAGTCTGAAAATCAACTTTTAAGGTTAAGGTATAATTATGAATGATGTATGACATTTCGAGAATTTCAAACCCTACTTTTTTTTACGTTTAACCGGTCAAAATAAAGTCAAAGTTTGTCACAATTTTACTTCGTCATATTTTACGTAGAAAAACCTATTTTTTGCTTATTTTGCAATATTTTAAGCTGCTGTAAATACTTTCAAAATTCTGTTTTTGCTTATTATACCAGGTATTCTAGGAATTTTGGGTCTGCAATTCTTTAGCATCAATCAGAAAACTTTCACCCTGTTTTCTTTATAAGCTTTGAATCAGCAATATAAGGTTTACAATTTAATATATTCCACCAACTTTAAGCTTCTCTTGGAAACTTTTACCGTCCCTTCCCTGGCTGCCTATTTTTAGCTTAAGAATCCTTGCCCTACAGTATAAGTGGTTCTCACACTTTGGTGGTTCGTGGCCCCTTTTCAGAGATTCTCAAACACCGGTGGCCCCGCTTAGAATATTGTGCCAAACGTGAAGAGAAGACCAACAAAAAAAGTCATCATTTTGAAACTGTTTCTGACATGTTTATTTTTGTCCCAAAAGTCAAGTGAATACCAAAAAAAGTCATCTCTTTGAAATTGTCTCTGATTTTTTCATTTTTGTCCCAAAAATCAAGTGAAGACGAAAAACAAGGCTTTTACTTGTGGCCCCCGGTGAATGCCTCATGGCCTCCTTGGGGCCCGGGTGCCCCTTTGAGAAACCCTGATCTTATCGTAAAAATGTTTACTAATTTAAGGTCGCATGGCTGACTGCGCCTTATTAATGGCGAATGTGTTTGACACGTTCATCGTTTAAATGCGTCGCGTCATTCCGTTGTGTTGTTGAAAATTACACTTTTTTCTACCTGGTGATCTCAGCCAACAGCTCTAATTTTAGTCACATTTCAAATAAAAACTAAAAAACTAAATAAAAATTTAAACCAAACAGCAATATTTATACGAATTAATTGTAATGCAGAAAAACATATTTTAGTAGTGTTCGTAATTGTGTATCACTAATGAGCGAGATAAACTAAGATTTTTATCTTAGGCTATTGAGTATGAAAAAAACTACAATTATTTTTTCCAAAACTGATTGTTACAGTAAGTTCTTCGCGGTCTTAAACTCCGTGTGGCTGTCTCCGAAATGTACGCGTCCTTGATTTGATTTAACTTCGTATTAACAAGATATAAAAACAATCCGAAATAAGACGAACTAAATTGGACGGAAATAAGACGAAATAATATGGTCGGACGAAATAAGATGGACGGACGAAAAGACAAATCGGACTATTGGACGTAAAATGAACGATCGGACGAAATAATACGGTCGGACGGTTTTCTATAAATAAACGTAAACACTAATAAATAATGCGCAAAAGAAAAGACTTATAAACACTCACCAACTGTAGACTGACACGGAGCAGACCGACAAAACTAACAATATCGAACAGTATCTCTAACAGTATTATATCAAAGGCCTCAACAGCACTCCCAACGGCGTCTAACAGTATTTCGAACAGTGATTCTACGACCGCTACAAAAAGGCTGAAGTAGCAAAACTAAGCGTCTCTATACAATATTCACCCAACTTATGGAAAAAGAAGTCAGCTCAAGGTAACAATCAATTAGCAATCGAGCGCGGTGAGATAATGGAAAATGTCGGCTTTATGCAACAATCAATTAGCGAGCGAGCGCGGTGAGATAATGGAAAAGGTCGTCTCAAAGCAACAATCAATTAGCAAGCGAGCGCCGAGAAAAAATGAAGTGAGTCAAATTAAATGTCAAAACAAAAAATTAAGTAAATCAAAGCCAGAAATAAACTCGGGTTCGAAACTCAAAGAGTACTTGCCGTAACACTGATGAGAGTTCACATTTCTGCAACAATATATTTTTTCATCAAATCTTTAATTTTAAAGAAAAATAAATTCAAATGAAAATCACCCAAGTGATAAGAATTCGTCTTTGTAAAAAAGGAATGCCATCCGCCCATTCCAATGATTCATTTTGTTACAAATTAACGATAGGCGCTGTAGGCCTAATCACATTCACATAAAAAGTTTATTGCTTGTGTTTGCTTAACCTGTCTCGTCTAGATGTTAGTTAATGTTTACATTTTTGTACAGCCATTAGTCAGCTTTTAAGGGAGTCGTATAACTACGATTAAAAAGCTTAAACAGCAAAATAAAAGGAAATGGATTTCGACTCGTTATCTTTGTGGTTTGGTCGAATATTGGTTGTATATTGTGCATATATTTTAGCAGTAAAGTTTTTATATTTATGGAAGCTGTACATTGCTCCAACGCCAGTTGATTTTGCTGAATATGGAAAGTGGTCAGGTATTGCCTTTAATTTTTATAAGTATTTTTGTATTTTTGTTTGCCATGAACTTCAATATAAATTCATATTCAAAAATTTTGTTTGGGAAATAAAAATTTAGATATTTGTGAACCAAGCAGTTAAATAAAACGTATGATTTTTTTATGGCTTAAAAAAGTAAATTCAGGTCGAGTCTGTTATCGGCAACGTGCCCGAGTAGTAGGAGCGCCGAACGGGAACGCGACTGGTACAGTAGTGATTCAAAACCTACTCTCCTTCTTCTGCTGTGTCCTTGTAAAAGGCAACTTACGGCACTTTTCTCTGGTTTGCGTCTTAACACCAGGCAGCTGCAGATTTCACTCATATCTCGAAATAAAAATTAAAAACCAAAATAAGAAACCTGACTTTAGGAAGAGGTAATGTTTAGAATCACAAGTATCTAAGTAAATATTTAGATGCTTTGATAAGAATTTATATCAGTCAAAAAAGTTCTGCTTTTAATAAAATTTTACAGGTACAAAAGGTAAAATGTTTGATATTGATCCCTATTATTTACGAATAGATATTAAAAAATTTCAATCAGACCGCAATATTTTGGCACTTCCGACACCAGATTGGTCGGAGTAATTACTCAATGATTTCTGAAGATGCCAATAGTGCCTCCAACGTTATCCTGCAAATCAGGAGAATAAATAGAGAAGATAATAAAAACAGTAATAATAGGTCTGTTTATGCTCTTCGTATGTCGATTTCAAAGACGTAATCTACTTTAAATCCCGAATTATCAGTTTGGCCTGAGTGGCAAGGAAAAACACGTGTCAAAGTGTTCTTGATATCAGGTATAAATCTTTTTTCTCTTCTTTCTTCAAATATTATTTAAACTTGCGCAGGGGCATACCGAAGATTTTTGAAAGGGTAGGGGCATACAATCACAATCCAATATGCTTTGTGAAAAAGTTTTTTCAAGTGGTAAAAAAAGTTTTCACCTTGAATCTATCTCGGTTTTATTGATTTTTTGTCCCAAAAACATAATGATCTCAAACAAAGGTCTTCACTTTGAATCTGTCTCTGATTTCTTATTTTAGAAATCTCCAAGGGGGCATGGCACAATACCCCCCTCTAAATACGCTACTAAACTTGCAAATTTTTTGATTACAGAGATAAAAATCCAGTTATTAAAAAACAATCTTAAAAACAAAATCAAACTACTGTATAAGATCGAAATTTGAAAAAATAACAGCAACCTTGCTTCTATATTATACAACAAGTCACACCTTTCATCGCTAATTAGCAAGTCATAACGTCAACTCGTTTTGTTGCTTCTTCCTTTTTCTAACCCAGTCTTTAACAACAAACAAACTTCTCAACATTTTATTCTTTTGTTCATGTGGCGGAATAGAAATAAAAGAAAACTGAACTGAACTGGACTGAACTGATATTTTGTCCTGACTGAATTTTCTTTAAAAAATTCAAATTTGAACCTGAAAGTAGTGGCGAAAGGACCTACTAAAACTTTATTAAAAAAAGCACCAGATCGATATGAAAACAACTACGTTGAATTACTAAGTAGTAAAAAATTGTTTATATTTTGTCTTTTCGTTTTTTGTTTTTTCTTGCTTTTAATAATTTAATTATAATTTGGATAAAAATCATCCTAACTGTGATATTTAATTGTTTTCAGTCATTACTGGTGCAACAGCAGGAATCGGTAAAGCAATGGCGTTCGAAGTAAGTCGAACCTGTTGGAAATAATAATCAAATGTTAAGTAAGATTGGTGAACAATCCTTTTATATGAAATGAATAAATATGCTCTCGTATTTGTGTGGGAAAAGATGCATCACTAAGCAGGTTGCAGGATTACAGAAAAAAAATTTTTCAATCTCTTTTAATTTTGAGAAATTGTTGTGATGTTTTGAGTGAGAACAGCGATATTGATTTATAGGGCTGATTGTCTGGGTTAAATTTTGAGTTTCTTCAAAAAAATTGTTGTAGCAAATTTTTTAAAATTTGTTAAAGTTTTTGAAATTTATGTTCAGCTGGTAAAAAGTTTTTTGAAATTTTGTAGAAGTTGATTTAGTAACTCAGTACGTTTTTTAATCTTATAACCTTTCGGTGCCTGTAAAGAAGGCCTCACCGATAACATAATCTTGGCTGCCTACCAAAAGATAAAATTCTTAAATCTTATTACTGGACCAGCCCTAGGAACCAGTAACAGCAAAAATATAGTCTAGCTAAACCACAGCTCAGACTACCACAATAACTTCTTTATTAAAAAATATGCCCCAATCCACTTAGGAGCCCACAATAATATACAATCAAAAACAGGTAAAGCTCAACAGCTTAATTCTTCACAATAACGTAGGCAACCAGAGACTTGCGTTCAAAAACTATGAATTCACACAGCTAACAAATTTCTAATACTAAGTTACCACAACGAATCATAATAATGCTTCCGAGCGAACCTTATTTATATCACTCGGTCGTGAGTATCTCGAACGTTCTGAAAGTTACTCAAATCAAATTAATCACAAACAATCACTATTACGTCATAGTCAAAACAGGTCAAGCGGATAATCTAGAATTTACTCCAAACATTATGAAATTAAGTGGTGTTGCCATTTTCTTGTAAAAAAATGTAAAATATTTAAATTGCTTATAAAACCGTTATTTCTTCGGCTATTTGAGCCGGGCCAAAGCGAAATCAAAGAGATTTTTCAGGAGATTGTAAATATACATAATGAGGGCGATTTTTAAGAACGGAACAATTGTAAAACTCTATATTTTACGATCAGCATTATTTAACTATTTCAGAATTTCTCTTTCAAAAAGCTTCACGAAATGAAAAGCCTAAAAATAGTGGTTATTAATTTTTCATTGAAATTGTTTAAAAAAAACCTTTTAACCTTAACGTAGATTCTCTTTTCCAAGTTCCAATACAATTGTTTCAAACTTTAACCATCTCAAAACGCTTTAAAAATACAAAAGTTCTTATTCTCATTAAACCGGTTTGTGTACTATTGATATAAATTAACGTTAAAATAAAAGGTGTACGTAAAGTAGGCTAATATCTTTAGAAAAAATTTTCTCGGCCAAATGATTTTAAAAATCTCACTATAAGCTGCTTTAAAAATTTATCACAAATTAAATATAAAATTTTGTAATTTTCTAAATATAGTCTACAGTTAATTTTATTCTCAAAAACGTACAAAGTACAACCATTGAATCGATTAAAAACAGTTTTAACCACCGTACACTATTCTACGATTCTCCTTAGGCCAACAAAGTTTGAATTTTTTTTCTCTTGTGGTGAGTTTAGAACAGAGATCACGATACATTACTCGACTAACAACTTGAAAAATTGGATGCTAATTTTTTTGCTTTACTTTTTATTTGTAATCTTAAATCTACTTTAATTGTTATCTTATTTTTGCAGGACCCCGTTACGATGAAGAATAGATAGATTAAAGACTTTTTTTGATGAAATTTTAAATTTGAGATGGTAGTCTGATACAGTAAAATAGAGCAGTAATTTTGCAATTTTTTTTAGTTGGCGTCAAAAGGACTAAACATTATCCTCATAAGTAATACGAATCTGAAGAGTGTTGCTGACGAGATTGGTAAGTTAAATTCTTTTTTATATGGGAAATTTCTAAATTTATATTTGGACCAGGCTTGTTTTCAAGAAGAGAAAACAAGAAAAATCACCTCAAACTATTTATGACCCCCACATCAATTGTTAGTCTTCACTGTAGTTTAAGGTGAAAACCACATTTTTTTTCAATTTAAAGTAAACAAAATTTTTTTCTCCGTTCGCCCTACCCCAGCACTATCTTTCTGCAAGCAAACCTAAATTAGATGTTAAAATTAATTCTTCAATTCTCTATTCTATGGTGTTTTCTTAAATTTAATCCAAGAAAGTGTTTTTATGAATGAAGTCCCTTAAGATTTGGCCGAAACTAAATTTCTTTTTATGCAACTTCTTTAACTAATTTTTAATATCGTATAAGCTGGACGTGCTTAATCTTTGCTTTAAACAAGTTAAGTAGAGTGTGTAAAGCCGTTGAGGACATTTAACAGGGTTACTGAGGAGCTTCTAAAGTTTTCAAATATATGTCATTACAAAATGAAGAGATAAGTCTTGGTTGCGAGACTAATGACGTTACAAAAAAAATAATTAAAATTTTCTGTTGGCAGCAGGTGTACTGAAAAAAATGCGCTTTTTAGTTTTTAATTATGATTTTTGCATTTTCTTATGAGGCTCTCTTCAAATTATTCTCTAAAATTTTTTATGTCTTTGTCCAGCTTCGAAGTATCAAGTGGAAACAAAATGTTTGGAAATCGATTTTTCAGACGACGAACATATTTACAACGAAATAAAGAATTTTCTCGAAGGATATGACATCGGAGTTTTAGTCAATAACGTTGGAATTGCACATCCACCGGCTAAATTTTTAGAAATCCCCAATTTAGATAAATGCATAAAAAACCTAACTAGAATCAACATAACTACTCTTTTCAAGGTGATACAGAAAAAAGTTATTAAAAAAGATAATTTGAAATTGCTGTCTTTTGATGGCTTAAAGTAGGATTTTCGTTGACAGTTAATTGTTCGGACAATTGATACAATGTGCTGATTAATTCTTGTGTTAGTCTTAACTTTTTTAATTTTTTTGAAAAAGTTTTTACATTTGTACGTCGAAAGTCAGACAGTGTTAAAAATCTATCTCCTTGCAATCAATAAAGTTTGTCGCGTGACTTCTTCAAAGATCGCAATTTTCAGTTTGAGAAGCCCCGACTTAAAGCATTACAATTGTGGTTAAATAAGAACTTATTTGTTAACAGTTTGATATCATAATCATTGGTTTCTCGGAAGCTGTCAATGTTTTACAACTTTGTAGTTTTTCTTGCATATAAAACGATTTAGTGTTGTAGACAGCTTATTTTAAAGATGCATCAAATTGTTCTTCCTGGAATGCTGAAAAAAAGAAAAGGAATAATTCTAAATCTTTCATCTGCTAGCAGACTAAGACCTATGGTTTGTGCTAGTTTATATGGAGCGTCGAAATATCTTATCGACTATTTTTCACAAGCGCTAAGTTATGAATATAAAAACAAAGGAATAATTATTCAAGTAGGTTGGCATGTTTAATCGTTTTTAAAAAATTAAAAGTCAATTAAATTTGTATTTTTTTATATCATTTTTAAATTTATTTAAATTTAACTTTTTTGACGTTCATAATTTTTGTTCATCAGTCCTATCAGCATTTTTTAAAAGTCAGCTGTACAGGCTAACACTATATTTTTATACAGCTAAAAGCTAATGCACCAGTAATGATTGAAAGTTAATCTCTGGAAGTGATTCAAGACCGCTTTAGTTTTTTATTTATAGTAGAATAAGCAGTTAGCGATCATCTGGTTGGTATTTTAGCAATAGTACACGTTGTGACAAAAAATTTAGTTTGCTTTTTTCCTTGCTTGATCTGAAAAATTTGCCCAGTGTTCGCCTTTGTGTTTGTACTTTTCTGCAAAAAAATTTAACCAGCTATTTCCACCATCATTTTTGTTCAAAAGTAAATACTAAATTCTAGAGCTTGAGCCCTTTTTTCCTAAAAACCGAGATGACCAAATCAATGCGAAGACACAACAGTTTTCCTTGTCCAGAAGAGTGGGTGAAGAAAGCCCTTCTCACCGTCGGCAAGCATCGATCAGTGCACGGAGATATAAGACAAGAATTCCAGGTGTTTTTCTTTTATAGAATTTTTCTGACCATTTAAAGAAACTTTATACGTATTTTTTTCTTAGTCCTTAATTTTTGAAGTATTACTGAAATGTTGTAATTATAACTCGCTTAAACTGTAATTATGAATGTTACGCGTGCACAAAGTGTTTTCTCTAAGACGATTAACGAAGCGTGTAAATTTCGTAATTTTGTAAAAATGGAACTATAAAACAGAAAATCTTAATGGATTTAAAATAAAAAGAATCGCTAATATACTGCAAAACATAGTTTATTAGAGGTTGTTTTGCATTGTAACTCAGTCCATCATTAACTGCATCTAATTAATTAATCGTAAATTTGAATATTTGAATTTGGATAATTTCTGACGTGTAGAGTAATATTTCCAAAATATACTTATTAAATAAAACGGAGATATTTGGGCGTATAGAAAATGATTTGACTTAAAAATTGAATTGATACAACAGCAATTTGGGGGTATACAAAATAACAGAAAATATGAAAAATACAACAGCAATTTAGACTAGTGTTTTCAATTTTGGACAGAATTTTGAAACTGGGGTTTCAGGTACCTGAGAAAAATATCTCGAAAAAACTCGGATTTTTTCGGGTTTTCAAAAAAGAGGACTTTTGCACCAAAGTAAACCAATTATTATTTGAAATTACTTCTGTTATTCAATGCGTATAAACTTATTAGCATATCATTAGTTTTGTGTAGCGCAAAACATAACACAAAGGAGCAGCAATATGTCTTTGATACGATTTTCAAAATTAAGCGACTTCCAATCATACAGCAGACTGTAAGATAGAAGGATAGATAGATAGATAGATAGATAGATACTTTATTCACCGATACGCACAACAATACATATAAATACAAACAGTAAGCAAACAAAATTGGCGCAATGGTCGGGAGCATCGAAGAATATGCGTTATCGAGTCAGATGCTCCCTAATACAATAAGTTAATAAAAGTACATTAATAATGTAAAAATTTACAAATGTACAAAACAACTAAAATTTCAAAAATGAGCATTATGTTAAAAAAATCTTAGAACAAGAGAAACGAAACGTACAAATTTAGCCATAACTGTACCAAGTATAGGTACCACAAAGGTTAAATTTTGTTTAGGCTATTTATTTAGCCTTAAACAAATACTGGTTAATACAGCTCTGACAAGGTCCTAAAGACTGAAACAGTGACACTGTGTGCCATTATTGATACTTAGTAAATATGGAAAAAAATAGCGAATATGGACAAATTATTCTGTTTATTAAAACCCGGTTTTGGGTAGAAAAAAAAATAGCAAAAAAAACGGAATTTGGGTTCGGAAAAATATTTATAAATTTCTGTTGGAAATACTAATTTAGACATGTGCAAAATAATGCGATTTAAGAAATTTGAAAGAATAAAACAACGAGAATAAAAATAAAAAAAATTAATGAATTTACTTTTTTTAGGCGTTGGTTTTTCTCAACATTCCGATTTCGTTGATCCATAACTGGTTGTTTGAAAATGTAAAATTATTGAACCAAACAAAAAAAGAATAAAGTACAATCTTCAAACAAAATCGTTGATTAATGCATTTTAAAATATATAAAGATTACGTTTTTTTCGTAATAACCATCTGTTGCAAAATCTGTGTGTGTTAAAAAGTAAATTTATGTGAAATAAATTCTTATTTGCCTCGTAAATAATTTTTTCTAATCAATTCTTGGCAATGTAGCAGTTATTGAGATACATTGCAATGCAAAGACAAAAACTTGAAGGAAGCTGGTGCATATCCAAATGCTACATGCAGCCAGCAAGCTACCTAAAGCAGGTGTTCGTATTCTATTTTTAGTTATGACCTCTTGAGATTAGAAATTTCTCTTACGGTGCAAAAGTTATGGCAAAATCTGAAAAGCAATATCTTAATCCAGTTTAGTTTGAATTGACTTTTCTTGATGAGAAATACATAACAATTTTTTAAGCTTGCTAAAAATTTAGTTTAAGATTTTTCCTTAGCAAATTGATTTCCCACTCAAGTTTGTTTCGAGATATTGTCGTTCCACCTATGATTGCAGAAAAGCTACTGCAATAAATTGATCAAGGTACCGTTAAAAAATTCGCATGGCCTCGATGTTGCAACGTGTCAATAAGTTTAAAATTCAAACGAGACTGGGTATTGCATTGCAACAAACAGTTTTAGTTGCGGATTGAAAAATCCTTCAGAATTTTATCTAGTAAAAAAAAGGGGGCGGAGGGTTTCGCTATCAGCTGCTTAAGGAAGTGATCAGTGAAAAATGTGCTTGATAACCCCCCAAAAAAAAACAAAAAACACTAATAAATATTTGTGTCTAAAAAGAAAGTAACAATGGAAATAACACTTTTTGAAAATGCGTCTTCTCATTCTATGCTTTAATGGCCTGGTTGTTTTTTTGTTTTAAGCGGAGTCACTACCGCAGGTAAGCAGCGTGACTTCATATACGGACTTGTCGTACTGTGCAGTGGTTCCCAACCTTTTTAAGCCTGCCGACCGGTAATATAACAAAAAAAATTTGGTGGACCAGTAATCTTTTTAATGTCTGAAAAAACTGTAATAAAAGCAATTAATCGATAAAAAATTTTTTTATTAAAACAAAAGTAAGCATTTTTTATTAAAACAAAAGAAGAACTCTATTTAATGTGAAATTTGCTGCTGTCTTCTTGATATAATAGGTAGTAAACGTGGCTCTGATTGAAGTTTTTGAATGGCAAAGTCAGGGAAGCCAGAAGATTTTCTTTTTTGATTAGTACTGATTTCTGATTGTTTCTTTTATAACAATGCCGGTACTTTCCATCTTTACTATTCATATTTAAGTTTGAAATTGTAGATTTTTGGTTACAATTCCAAATTTCCAAAAAAATTACTTCGTGGCATTTTTATCTTTTCCTGCTTAGTCTTTTCGGATGACTGTCTTAACTCAGTTGAAGGATAGTCTGGCACCATTCCTTTCAATAACTAGAGACTGATTTCTTAATTCATTTTCATATTTTTTCTTCACCACTTTTTTTGAAACCATTAGATTTGTTGCACACTGTAAATATATTAATGCAATAACCTTAAAGAGAGCTATTAAGGTCATTCAAGCGGCTGAATATATTCACTGAATATACAAGTTTACTTATGCACATTTTATCGGATAAAAATTCTTTTAATGGGAAAGTTCATTCACGTAAAAATTGATTTGCTTCTTCCCTCAAATCAAAAAGACGTGCAAGAACGCGTCCTCTCGAAAGCCATATCACTTCTGCATAAAAAATGAGATGGCGATTTTGCGCAGGCATACTCACTCACAGTGCCTCAAGAAGCCTTAAATGCAATACTCAGTCACGAATAATTGATAATCTTAACTGATCTGATAATAATGTAATTTAATTCAGGTGACAGTTTCTGGAAAGCTATATGTTCACAGCGATACATGCAATGTGTAGACAGCAGACTTTTGTTTGCAATTTTTTTATTTTTGCGGTTGCAGCCGAATGACAATCAACTATGCTGGCAGCTTGGTCAGTACACAACCATACACATTTTCCCCAATCTGAGCCTTGATCTTGCATTTAGTTATTAAGGAAAATGAATAGTTACTGTTAATATTCTTCTGACATTGTTCTACTTTTAAACTCGTAGGGCCTCCTTAAAGAGTAAAATAGAAATAAATAGTTGCGGACCGGATGAAAAGCTAATGCGGACCGACGGTTGAGAACCACTGGTATGGCGCTTTTTCCAAGGGCCCAACAGAAATTACAGGTATTTACAGAAAATAACAGAAAAAAAGGTATTCAGCAAATCACAAACTAAGCATCAAATTCACGTCCTTCTGTTTACAAGTCAAAATCTTAGCTCACTGAGCTCTCCTGCCGACTAACTGAAAAGAACATGTCTTGATGAGTCCTAACAAGGACGAAACAGGTCTGTCGGCACTTGCTTGTTTATTGACTTGACCATTCTTACTTATTGAAAAGAACCAAACCGTATCTTCCATGGAGGCCTGGGGAAATGCCCACCAAGTTTCAAAAGTTTGGGCAAAAAAAATTTTTTTGTACATCGAAAATGAACACTCATTGCAAAAAAAAATTTACGAATTCAGGTAAAGACCCTTTTTTTAGAGATCACTATATATGTACTGTATATGATTTTGGGACGAAAATCGAGAAATCGGAGACAGAATCAAAGCAAAGACTTCAGGAAAAACGTCACAAAATTTGGGGAAAACTCTATTGCCCCCAAATTTTTTCGATTGGTACGCCTGTAGAAAAGAGCAAACTAAGAGATTGCAAACGCTTTGGCAAACGCGGCAAGCCGGGCGAGCGGCGTAAAGAAACGAACAAAACGGCATTATGAAACATACATTAGTATTAAAATGCTTACGTACATTCGTTTTTTACTGCTGGGTGAATAGAAATAGACGCTTACGTACTGCAACATTACCCTAATCTCTATAAACGCGCAAATCTTTTTGATAGAGAATCAATCAATCAATTTGCTAGAGCTAGAAAATGCCAAATCAATCAGCATTGCTTTAAAATCATGTTTGCAGTGAAATTACACTTATTTCATCAAATATTTTTAATAGAAAATCATGGAAAGCTTATCAATTATTATTAGTTTATATCAGGGGTTTTCACGCTTTTCTCAGGACGACCTCATTCGGGACTTTAAATTGTTCTGTGCAATCCCATGTCAGCGTGTGCGTGTGTGCGAGTGCATGCGCGCGCGCGTGTGTATATTATTTATATTATATCCTATAGTGGGATTCAAATTTTTGTCAGCCGGTTCAATGAAAAAAACGTAAAATTTGCCAGCAAATAAACTGATAAATCTTAATTATTTTCCAAACAACAATTTCAAATATTTGTTAAGCAAGTATCATCATGATGATATTGAGGAGTGCCTATATATAGGCAATCAATTTAGCCGGTTCTCCGAATTTATGAAATTCCATGAGACGGTCTATTGAACCGGTGCAAAGTGGCTGAATCCAACCACTGATTTTATCCCAGTATTTATGTTTTTTCTACGCTGACAGCTTTATTGATAATCTTGGTCACGTAAATGGCGTAGGCCTACAACTCTATAAGAAATATACATTTGTATTTGGTTGCGATCTGTTCTGATTTGTATTTGAATATTTAAAGTCACAAAAGACATACACCGATATAATCTGAAGTTCACACTTACTTATGATGTTAATTAAAAATCAATGTTCAAATTTCTATACAGCATGAGCATAAACTATAGACGTATAGATCTATTTATATCGCCACTATGGCGCCCTTATAAAAATAAACCGAAATTATTGACAATTACAATAGCATATGTAGGCCTGTAAAGTAATTTAGAAATAAAAACCATTCTAATATATCATAAAAACCGACCAACCTAACAGAACGAATCGGTTAATCCAAAGCCTGGAACTTGACCGATAGTTATCTGCAAAGCTACATCGCAAAGGCCTCAGCCAAATATTTGAACATGTGTTATACGATTAGAACTGACGACTAATAAAACGCGTCAAGCCTCAACCTGCAGGTACTAATTTAGTTAGATAACGGATAATAATACAAAACAAATAAGCTAACCTTGAAAATAATAGAATACCTGTAATTATAAGCATTCATTTTAATTGTATCCTTTTTTTCTTAGTGACAATACAAGTAGCTATAGTTCCAAACCAAATTATTAAATTTCACATGATGTCTCTAGCTTAGATGTTTTGTACACCCATTTTCTGATAATACTTTAACAACCACACCGACTCTATGACCTGTTTGTGATCCCACGTATTGACCATTCCGACCCCTGATTTGGGAACCCCTGATCTATATTATGGCGTACTCTACTGCAGGCTATATCAGCGTACAAACTCAAGTTAAAATTGGAGGCGAAGATTTTTAAGAAGTTTGTTAATATTGAACAGTTGTTACAGTACAGGCTAACTAAGAAACGTGTACAATAATTAAAACATGACTTTGTGGATTTAATATATGGTCATAATTGCGTTGCCTTAGTAAAATGACGTTATAATACGTCGTAAAAATTTCTGAAAATTTATAAAAAACTCTATTTCAACTAAAAATATCTATAAAAATAGCAAAAAGAAAAAACGCTAGAGGCGTCGGCTGACAAAATTATTTGATAAAATTAATAAATTAAATGAATACTTGCGTGTAGGGTTGCACCGATATGCAAATTGGCCGATAACCGATATATCGGCCAGCTCGTATCGGCCGATATAAAGGTTTAATGAAATAAAAATATAAAAATATATTTGGGTGTACCGAACACAGCCGTTGCTACAGTGCCGTAGCACTCCAACTTTGGGCCCCCCCAGAAGTGAGCGCAAGAGCCCCTGCGCACAGGTCAGATCATTTTAGAGGTGTAAAATTGAAAAGCTGCATTAAGAAAATACACCACAATTTGTACATAAGTAAACAGGCTAATGTTAGAACAAAGCATGCCGATACCGAAGGTGCAAGTAATAAAAATTCGGCACCGATGCCAGAGTTCAGTAGAACATTTATGCAGACACTGCGAAACGAAAGCAATGACACTGAAAAACATGAAAAAGCTATAAAAGCACTAAGCACAGTATCATTTAAATAGTCTGGAGCGAACCTTTTTGTTCGCAAATGCTGTTATGACATTGTCATAATCAAGAGATCGGGTGCAGTCATTTTCGATTGACAACATGGCTAATGAAGATAGTCTACTGTCTGTCATTGACGTTCTATTAAAAGTTTTGATCAGTTTCAATTTGCTGAAGCTTCTTTCAGCGCTGGCAACAGTCACGGGGCAAGTTAGTAAGATTCGAAGTGCGATGTACACATTCGGATACAATTCAAATAAATGAGTCTTTAGAAGATAGTTCAGAAAGTCGTGAGCCGTATTGAGATTGCGTTGTTTTTGTAAAATTAAAACAAACCGCTGTAGCTCAGCGCTCATTTCATCAGAATCAATGTCACCGAACTTTTTTTGGAACTCTTTACAGCAAGTAAGAAGAGCATTTTCTTGTTGCACAAGCAAAAGTTGGTCACGTGTGTACAAAAACGAAAAGGCGGAAGAAACCTCACGTAACAAATTAAAGCGCTCCTTTATCGACATAATAGCGTGGTCTATAAATGGATAGAAAAAGTTGCTTTTAAATTTCAGTTCAGGAGTAGCTTGTTGTTCCTCCTCACCTTGGTAATCAAACAATCTTCTTTTCTTTCCACTTCTTGACGGAGGAAAAGAAGGATCAATATCTAATTCCTGTGCTATTTCAACAGCAGATGTTGCAGCACTGTCATAACCCGTTGTGCGATAGTTTTGCAAAAACTTTTCAGTTGCCTGGATTTCCGTTTCCATTGTATGAAGGGTGACTCCATATGATTGAAGAATCTTGCTTGCTTTATTGACTTGAAATAAGATATCATACCAAATAAACACCGACAAAATAAATAAACCAAATAAACATCTTTTCTTTCTATGGAAATGGCTTCCAAGTCTTTCAGTGCCAGCAACACTTCTTTTAAATTGTATCGAAGAGGTTTGATGCATTTAATTCTGCTTTCCCAACGAGTATCAGATTGCGACTTTATGGACAGCTCCACATGTTTCTTCAAAATTTCCCAACGCTGAGCAGAGGAAGAAAACAGCACATACAACCTTGTAAGTACTCCAAAAAATGTCAATGCTTCCGTCGATGAATTAGCACTGTCAACAACAACTAAGTTAAGGGTATGGTTTGCACAGGGCACGTAAACAGCTTTGGGATTGATGTCTAGCATTCTTGCTTGGACCCCAGAATGTTTTCCTTTCATGTTAGCACCATTATCATATGACTGGCCTCGACAATCAGACAATTCGAGTTGCAGTTCGGTCGCTTTTTCTAAGAAAGCGTTCAACAAGCCTTTCCCAGTACTGTCACTTATTCTCAAGTAGCCAAAAAATGTTTCTTTAACAACAGAAGCTTCTTCATTACATAGTACATAACGAAGATGTCACGCTACGATTAAATTTTATCAAATAAAGACTTTGCACCTTTTTAAATTAAGTGTTTAAATCGACACCTTTTTAAATTAATTGTTTAGATTGAAACCTTTTTGGATTAATTGTTTAGATTGAAACCTTTTTGGATTAATTGTTTAGATTGAAACCTTTTTGGAATAATTATTCAGATCGTAACCTTTTTAAATTAATTGTTTAAATCGACACCTTTTTAATTTAATTATTTAAATCGTAACCTTTTTGGTTTGATTGTGTAAATCGCATTAACGTTGACGCAATTATTCAGAATCTATTTGTAACTATTTACCGTTGTTGCCCTGGACAGTGGACAGCTGCTTGGATTACGGATTTACGCCGTGAAGTGGCTTTGTTCTCGTTGTTGAAAAGGAACGGGTGTAAAGCCTTCCTTCACATGTGGTCGCTACAAAAGGTGTATATATACGGGGCGGCAACGAGAAGACATTATTAAGTGAGATTCAATTGTAGATGCAGGATTCGAGATGATGAACGTATTCGGTGTATATTTTATGTATGTGAATGTATCTGTCGGGACAGCAAGTTGGTATTAAGCGTTAGAGGGAAAATTTATAAAATTCATTATATTCTTTTGCGACTCTGTAAATTCGGTTAGGTAATTTGTATGTGTTTAATCTATTGGTAAATTGTAACATCTCGTGTATAATTTTGGCGCTTGTTCTTATTTTCATTTAATCTTTTTGTCTTCGTTGCTTCAATATAATTAATTTAAATTTTAATACCTGTCTGTCATTCTAATTCGCTAGGCCCCGCCAGTTCAACACTTGCATAAGCTCCTTTCAACAGGCTAGTGATTTTCTGCGATATTTACGTAGGGTTCGCCTCTAGTATCTTGCGGTTATTTTGGTACTAAGTAGGTTGAGCGTGACATCTGGGGGCTCGTCCGGGATATTTATCGCAAAAAAAAAATCAATATGGCTGGTGCATTCGATTCGGCAGCTTTCGAGGAGTTGAAGAGGCAGGTTGAAGCGTGGGGTTTAGATGACAAGCAAAAGGGTAAGTTCCTGATGGAAGAATGGCGTAAAATGAGGGAAGCCGAAGAAAAGAAGGCTGAAAGGGAAGCTGAACGAGAGATAGAACGGTTAAGAATAGAATTAGAAACTAAGCGCCTTGAAGCTACATCCCGCGAGAGGGAACAGAGAACCGTAGCAAGCGGAATGCGGATATCGAGTCGTTCTCCAGAGTTACCACCTTTTGCTGACGGTCATGACGACTTAGATAATTATTTGCTGAGATTTGAGAGATACGCCGGTGTTGCCGGGTGGGAAAAGCAGATATGGGCCACTCAGCTAAGTGCACTGTTATCGGGAAGGGCTCTTGAAGTTTACTCCAGGTTATCACAGGAAGATGCTATGGAGTATGATGTGTTAAAGGTGGCATTATTAAAGAGGTACAGCTTCACAGAGGAGGGGTACAGACAGAGATTTCGTGAGGCTAAACCCGCTAACCATGAAAGTCCAAGCCAATTTATTGTACGTTTGAGAAACTTCTTCAACAAGTGGGTAGAGTTGTCAAACTCAGAGGCAACGTACGAGGGAGTGGTAAGCCTCATGATATACGAGCAGTTTATCAACTCATGCCCAAAAGAGCTGGCGATTCATTTAAAGGAAAGGAAACCTAAGACTGTTGAAGAGATGGCAGAATGGGCTGAACAGTATCTTTTTGCTCACGGTAGGAGTTTTTCGTGGGGAGACTCGCGTCAGAAACGAGAAACTGCGAGAAGTGAGACTAAAAGGACGTCGGGGCAGAGTGACCGGGTGAGATGCTACCGATGTCAGGGTTTTGGTCATCGAGCGGAGCACTGTTCCTACAAAGACTTAGACACAAAAGGGAACAGAGGAAGTGAAGAGAGAGATAGGAAGCGATGCTACAGGTGCGGGAAGACTGGGCACATTGCTAGAGATTGTCGAATTCCTCAAAAACTGGAAGAAAGTGGTAGGCCCGTGTCATCACATAAGGTCGGGTGTGCGGTGAAGGTAAGCACTGGGTCTGAAGAAGAAACAGGCGAGGAAGTGGGAGTACTTGAACTGAAGAGCGGAGAAAAAATTAAGGTTCTAAATGGGGCTTGTGTTAATGCAGAATTAAAAGACAAGATGCCTGTCGTTACCGGAAGGGTCGAAGGAAAAACTGTTGAAGTATTGCGTGACACAGGATGTAGTGGTGTCATAGTTAGACGGGACCTGGTAAAAGAGGAGGAGATTACAAACCGGACCGGGTATATGTTGACGGTAGATAGGACTGTCAGGAGGGCACCCGTGGGCATGGTAAATATAGACACGCCATATTATACTGGTCGAGTGGAGGCTTTGTGTTTACAGGATCCTCTGTTCGATCTGATTGTGGGAAATATAGAGGGAGCAAGAGCACCAGAAGATCCGGATGTGAAGTGGGATGTGGCAGCCGCAGTTGTAACCAGATCACAGGCTCGTAAGGATATAGTGGACCCTCCCTTAAAAGTGAAGGAAATTACGTTCGATGGAGTGGTGACGAAAGAGAGACTGGGTTCAATGCAAAGAGAGGACGAAAGCTTAAGGAAGTATGGAGATATGAAGGACATATTAGTACGAGGGGATTTTGAAGTCACTTACGAATGGCACAAAGGAATTTTGTACAGAACCAGACGAAGGAAAGATGGAGATGGGGAGTATGTGAGACAAGTTATGACTCCAAATGCGTTAAGAAAGCGGGTAATGGAACTAGCCCACGATTCAGTCTTTAGTGGACATCTGGGGACAAGGAGGACTGAGGAGAGAATCCAAGCTAGCTTCTACTGGCCAGGCATGCATAAGGATATTACTAGCTTCTGTAGATCCTGTGATATATGTCAAAAGACTGTAGCCAAAAGACGCGAATTTAAGGTGGGGGATAAGGTGCTTGTGTTATTACCGACTAGCAGTAACAAATTGCTTATACACTGGCGGGGCCCATATACAATAACTAAACAAGTAGCTGGTAATAATTATAAAATCAATACGAAAAATAAATTTAAAACGTATCACGCTAATATGCTTAAGCCCTACTTTGCAAGGTCTGAAAGCAGTGCAAAGGACGATAACCCTGAAGATAATATGCCAGTGGTAACCGCGACTGCTACAATAGAAGAAGAAGAACCATCAGTTGAAGAAGAGTGTCTACTAACATTTGAGCAGCTGGCCCAAAGCGAGTCGGTAGAAGACGTCAAGATCGGTCAAGGTCTCACACAATTACAAAAGGAGGGTATTCGAAACGTTCTTCAAAAGTATAATGAAGTGTTCTCAGATCTACCGGGAAGGACAGATATAATTCAACATCGTATTAAGTTAACGGAGAAGGAGCCGGTTAGATCGAGAGCATATCCACTACCATATGCTGTCAGAGAGACATTAAAGGGCGAGATTTCAGAAATGCTTAAATTGGGGATAATTCAGGAATCAGACTCGCCATACGCTTCTCCGATCGTGTTAGTTAAGAAGAAGGACGGAAGTAATAGACTGTGCGTTGATTATCGGAAGTTAAACAGGATTACTGAGACGGATCCAGAACCAATGGACACTATTGAATACTTGTTTCAGCGCATGAACAAAAGTCAATACTTCTCAAAAATTGATTTGAGCAAGGGGTATTGGCAAATACCCGTTGCTGAAGAGGACGTCCGGAAGACAGCTTTCGTAACCCCCGACGGACAATATGAATTCCGAAGGATGCCGTTCGGAATGAAGAACTCTGGAGCTACCTTAGTTAGAGGTATGAGAAAAATTTTAGCAGGTATGAATAATGTGGCAAGTTATATTGACGACTTAATTGTATATACGGACGATTGGGAATCACATGTTGCGGTGGTGGATCAGTTACTCGAACGGCTGCATGCCGCCAATCTAACCGCTCGACCAACAAAATGTTTAATTGGGACAACTACATTGGACTTCCTCGGACACCAGATCGGGCATAATTGGGTGACCGTGAACGAAGAAAACTTAGAGAAAATTCGAATAGCTCCGCGACCGACCACAAAAAAGGAGGTACGATCATTTTTTGGCTTAGCAAACTATTACAGAGAGTACATCCCCTCCTTCGCGACGATAGCTGCTCCTTTAAGTGATCTAATTCGTAAAGGACAGCCAAACAAGGTCATCTGGGGTGAGGCTCAAGAAAAGGCTTTTACCACTTTACAAGAATATCTCTTACGCAAGCCAATCCTCCGAACGCCTGATCATGCGAAAACTTTCGTGCTACGGACCGATGCTTCTAACCATGGACTGGGTGCAGCTCTACTTCAAGAACATGACGGCAAATTACATCCTATTGCATACGCCAGCAAGCAAATGAGCTCAGCCGAAAAGAAATATTCGACGCTTGAGAAAGAGTGCCTTGCAATCGTGTGGGGTGTAAACAAGTTTCGGCTGTTCTTAATGGGAAAACGGTTTACTTTACAGACTGATCATCAACCTCTCGCTTATCTGGGAAAAGCGAAATTCCAAAACGATAGAGTCATGCGGTGGGCATTGACTCTCCAGGGCTACGACTACTATGTCGAAGATATTCCTGGTAAAAACAATGTAGCGGCGGACTATTTGAGCCGTATAATAGTTTGATTGATTATACATAACGCAGACGGCGACGAACATAAATACAAATGAACAAATTACCTGCATATATAGTTTAATATTGGAAGTGTGTTAGTAGTTATGTGTTTGAATCATTAATATGTGTTGTATAATCATCTTAATTTGTTAATGTATCTCCGCGTGAAGTTGGGAATATTCTATACTCGGATAATATTCTTAGAAGGGGGGTATGTCACGCTACGATTAAATTTTATCAAATAAAGACTTTGCACCTTTTTAAATTAAGTGTTTAAATCGACACCTTTTTAAATTAATTGTTTAGATTGAAACCTTTTTGGATTAATTGTTTAGATTGAAACCTTTTTGGATTAATTGTTTAGATTGAAACCTTTTTGGAATAATTATTCAGATCGTAACCTTTTTAAATTAATTGTTTAAATCGACACCTTTTTAATTTAATTATTTAAATCGTAACCTTTTTGGTTTGATTGTGTAAATCGCATTAACGTTGACGCAATTATTCAGAATCTATTTGTAACTATTTACCGTTGTTGCCCTGGACAGTGGACAGCTGCTTGGATTACGGATTTACGCCGTGAAGTGGCTTTGTTCTCGTTGTTGAAAAGGAACGGGTGTAAAGCCTTCCTTCACATGTGGTCGCTACAAAAGGTGTATATATACGGGGCGGCAACGAGAAGACATTATTAAGTGAGATTCAATTGTAGATGCAGGATTCGAGATGATGAACGTATTCGGTGTATATTTTATGTATGTGAATGTATCTGTCGGGACAGCAAGTTGGTATTAAGCGTTAGAGGGAAAATTTATAAAATTCATTATATTCTTTTGCGACTCTGTAAATTCGGTTAGGTAATTTGTATGTGTTTAATCTATTGGTAAATTGTAACATCTCGTGTATAATTTTGGCGCTTGTTCTTATTTTCATTTAATCTTTTTGTCTTCGTTGCTTCAATATAATTAATTTAAATTTTAATACCTGTCTGTCATTCTAATTCGCTAGGCCCCGCCAGTTCAACACTTGCATAAGCTCCTTTCAACAGGCTAGTGATTTTCTGCGATATTTACGTAGGGTTCGCCTCTAGTATCTTGCGGTTATTTTGGTACTAAGTAGGTTGAGCGTGACAGAAGAATGACAGACATTTGTTCATGATGTGACATATCTGGAGTGCAGTCCAAAATTATAGAAAAATATTTTGCCTTTTTCAATTGCTTTAAATTTTCTTTTTCAACTTCTGTCGCTAGCAATTCAATTAGTTCATTTTGTATGGTAGGACTCAAATAGTGATCTTTACTCTTTTTATGCTTGATTCTGTCTTGAAGTTCTTTTAGGATTGGATCTCTTCTTGCCAAAAGCTCAAATATACCCAAAAAATTTCCATTGTGAGGAGATCCTAGGACTTCTTCAGATCCTCTAAAAGCAAGATTCCTTTCCGATAGAAACAAGGCAATGTCGATAAGTCTCTCTAAAACATTTCTCCAAAAACGTCTTTCATTGAAAAAAATATCCATCTCGCGTTTGTCGATAGTGGATGAATTTCTTATCCCTTCAGCTAGCAACATCCATTGACTGCAGCATTCTTGGTGGGAAATGCCGTTTTCATGGTCTTTCAGTTTTTTCGAAAAACCATCCCATGTATTTATACCACTACAAAAGGGGCTTAGTGTTTTTCCAAATAGCTTACAACAAAAGCAAAAAACTTGATCTGATTCCCCAGAATAAACTAGCCACGACCGTGAAACACTTTCACCATTAGGTAACACACGTTTATAATGGTTAGAGGAAAAACGTCGCCTTGGAGTTGTGTTATTATATGGAAAATTCATTATTAGTTGATGTGGTCCACGCTTTACTATGTCACATCGTTGAGCATCAGAAATACTTTCAGGCCATTTACATGGGTCATCAGGGATAGGAGTAAATTGAGATTCAGTTATTTTTGATATTGAAGGTTGCGTATTCGCAGGTAAATCACAACTTACATTTTCTGGAAATTCACAATCACTTTGATGCTGATCGCCATCGTCTTTTTTTTCTTGGACACTATAGTGTTCCTCATCCCTCTCGGTACTAGTGCCAGGTCTACTCTGCTCAGTAATCTTGAAAAAATCAGTCATCTTGGGCAATTTCGCTACACCATCTCGAGCAGCGGCTGCTTCTTTTCTCTTTTGAGCACCACTTTTTGAACGTTTCATTTTATATAATGTCAATAAAATACAGTATCTACACTCTGTACAATACAGTATCTACACTCTGTACAATACAGTATCTACACTTTATCTACACTCTGCAGTGTATATATAATGTCCCGGTATTTATAGCCAACAAAATTGTTGCGTAACAACGGCATTGTTACGTCAATCGAATATTCAAGATTCTACCAGAATCGAATAGATTCTGCGAGATAAAATGACGTAGCATTCACTTATGATGTCACAATCCAATTTCTTCCTACAGTTTAAATAGGTTGTAAACAAGTCTGCTGAACTGAAAATAGTCACGTAGGCCTAGTCAAAAAGCAACGATCAAGCGCATTATTTGTGACACTTCGCAATTTCAGACTAACTTGGGGCCCAAAGTTGGCCTGGGACCCCCCCAATTGGGGGGTTTGGGTGGCGGCTGTTACGGCTCTGCGTTGCTATATAAAGTGTATTGAAGGACGTTAATCCTGCGCTCCGAAAATTAAAGCTGATCGCAATTGTTGCTAAGCCTAACTATACAAGTTTGTTTACATTTTATAACTTAACAAACGTACAACTACAATGCTATAAATAATATAATCTTTGAAAGTAGTTACGTTAATGCAGCGTTAAAACACTATTAATTTAAATGTGTGCATTATTCATATGATTATTGCTATATCTTTCAAGTTATTCTAGAAATGAATATGTGTACTGTGCGCTGTGCGACCTAGTATTTAGTTTGCAATTTTAGCAGTTTTAGCACTTTTTGTGGCGATTCTTGGAAAGATTTTGGGGATCAAAGATATTGCTAATCATAGAAGATAAATCTTTTCGATGTTCAACTCATAAAGATTCGAAATTGTTTTCAAAATTTTGCACAAAAAATTTTTGCAAGAATAATTAATTACTCATGAAACATAACATAACTATATGTACTGTATAACTCACTGACATGCGGAATCTCCTGGTATACACTGTATGCAAGTAACTTCGATTTAAATCTGCCGTAAAACCACCCTACTTTTCATCGTAAAAGTGGTTGTCATCTAAATCTTTAATTTTGCTTTTAGCAGTTAAATATCCAGCTATATATTCAAATGCAGCTATTGAATCTTCAGAAACAGAGGCTTGCATTTCCGAAAAGCAATCCAATATATTACACATTTGTTCAGTTAACGTAAAAGAGCATTTTTGACAAAGATGACAAGGTTCAATTTTAAATACATCATTTACAGCATCACTGTTTAAATTTAAAAGTAACTTTGCTTTAGAAATACTGACTTTTTCAAAAATTTGCTGTGCTGTGATAAAATATGTTCCTCCCAGATCCTTGCCAAAGTTTCTGAACTGTTTTTCAAATGGATCAGTCGAAAAAATACCTAGCATAACATATTCAAAAAACTCTTTTTAAAGCAAGTATTTGCTTATCTCCATCAGACCACAGCAAGTTTGAGGTAAACAGGAAACATTATTTTTTGTCAAGCATTCTTTTCCTTGCAGAACTGCACATATTTTGGATTATAAAATTGAAGTTCTTAAGTTTCTGAATAATAATATTATTGGAGGAAGTAATCACGGTTCTCAAATTACCTCGTGTTTGGGGATCTGAAAACTTTGAATGCAAGTTTAACATTTTCCAAAACTCTACAACTCCATTTAAAAAAATAAATCTTATCTTTTGCTTCTTTAAATTCTAGATATAGCTTCAAAGCAGAAATACACCGTGTTCATAAAGTCCTGATACAATTTCAAATTTTTTATGAAGTCAATTCTTAAAATATCTTAACCAGATTTGTTTTATTTTTTGATCAGTGCTGCTTAAAGTTTTTTTACCTCATTTAATACATTTTTATACGGGCACCTTTAGTTACGCGAAGCACATCAAGACGGTACTCGTTTTCCTGCCATGTTCGTTGAAGCATAGCCTCGTCAATGGTGGCAATAGCATAAGAAATTCTCACTCTCTCACTGCATCCAACACTGACCCTGTTTCCATCAATTTCTTGTGCCATCGACGAATTGAAGAACGTGACGGTGGATCTTTTCCATTCTTTGTCCTGTACCTTCGCTGAGTCTGAACGTCCGATTTTGTTTCAATGAACCAGGATACACATTGTGTCTTCTCTTGAGGAGTAACTATTTAATAAGGGTTTATTTAACACATTCATAAAACACATTAAAATTATATCTGAAACACAAAATTTTATTTTAAATAAAAACTTTAAGCAGCACTGATTAAAACAAAACAAACTGGTTAAGATATTTTAAGACTTGACTTTGTTAGGATTAGGAGTTTTAGTTTTAAAAACTAACCCTAACACAGTATAACCAAAAATTATATCAAATAAACTTTATTGAATTTATTTTAGCACTATCATGTTATGCATTATTTTGTCACCTGTCTCCTAAGTCGTACAGCCACGATACAGTACTATATATAATGAGCTATACAGTACTATATATAATGAGCATGAATGAATGAACAAATCACCGACCGTGGGACACAGAAACGCCTTCACACAAAATTTCACACGATGAATATTATGAGAAGTGGGGCACGATTGATAAAACAAAGCATAAGCCGAGCATGCCGCAACCGCGCATTTGCCATACACGAATCACGACAATTTCATACAAAAATGTTGAAATTGTATCAGGACTTTATGAACACCCTGTAGTTTCATCGCAAATGTTGTAAGCAAGTTCCTACTTTTTCTTTTTCAATAGGTGTTAGACAAAGTGCTTCAAAAATCAGCCGGGACATTTTCACAAGTTCTTTGCTCTGGTAATAACACAATTTTTCAATGTCAGGCCATTTTGCAACAAGTTTCTTATCATAATCGTAAAACTCTAATTCCTGTGTGGCTTCACAGTGGTGGATATTCCAATTTAGGGGCCCGAGGCAAGAATTTTCAAAAATTGATGTTGTCTGAGAAAAAAAAGAGGTCTGATCTTGGCTTGCATATTTTTCTCTGAAACTCATGGTGTCCTCTAAAAAAAAAAAAAGGTCTTCACTTCAATTTCATCTCAGTTTTCCCTATTTTTCTCCCAAAATCAGGGTGTTCTCTAAAAAAAAAAAAAGGTCTTCGCTCGGAATCGTTCTCTGAACAAACATCTGCAGCAGACTTAAAACTGTATGTGCTATTTTCGAGGGGGGGCCTGAGGCGACTGCCTCATTCGCCTCACCCAATATCCACCACTGTGGCTGCAGTAATCCAGTAATTTCTTATGTTTTTTAGCAGATGTACAAAATTGAATGGAAGAAATAAGTTACTTTTTGTGCGCACAACTTACAGGTATACTGTCAAATTTTTTGAAAAAATATTGATTGACTCTATTAATCCATCTCCGCAGAATACCCACAGATGCGCGGGAGAAATCCCCACAGATGTTCACTGAAAGAAAAAAAACGCGTTTGTTGCCCTGGATTTTCAAATTTTTAATTAATAACTTCAAAAATTTTTTGCGTTAAAAGACTTTATTGTCCCTTCAAGTATGCGTTAATGTTTTGTCATAAATTTGAATATTTACGTATTGCTTGCAATTATTTTATCATTGAAGCTTTTCCCTGAATAAAAAAATAATATCTCATACTTATAAACCTTCTATAGAGCCGGATTATGAGATTTTAGAGCGCTTCAACCTTTTTCTTGTATCAAAAGACTTTGAACTACTTTTTTGCATCTTGCAAAACTTTTTTTGCTTAAAAAAACTAGGAACAGTTCTTTATCTTAAAAAAGTTATTATAGTTTTTGGTCGTGGTGACTACTGGTTTTGCTCTTCAACAAATTTTCTATGCATTTAAACCGCTTTTTCATTTGATAACCTCTGTTCTATTAAAGAAATAAGAATCATCGAAAAATACTAAGTTGGCCGAATCAAGCAAATGTTTTAATAGAACCGCGGTTGAAAAGCGCTGATGTAAGTTTCAAACGTACTTTTAAAGCTCAGGGAACCCGTGTAAATGCTTCACTAAACGACGGTCATGAGCGTTGTCACAAACGATGTTCCCTCTAAATTTTCAGCTCTGTGTGTGGGGAGAAATTTTTTTGTTTTTAAACTTCAGGGCTCGTTTCCACTACGAGCGTGGAATAGAGTATTCTTTGTTTGTTTTATTGATTTTTTTGCTTCGCTTAGCGCTCGCTTATATTTTAGGCAAGGAAAAATCAATGAAAGAAACAAAGAATGCTCCATTCCACGCTCCTAGCGGAAATGAGTCTTTACTCTTTTTTGCAAAGTATGTGCACTCTCTGCGTGGAGAAAAATCAATGAAAGAAACAAAGAATGTTTCATTCCACGCTCGTAATGGAAACGAGTTTTTACTCTTTTTCGCAAAGTATGTGCACTCTCTGCGCGAAGCGCAAAGCTTATACTGTATTATTGCCTCTACCAAAGATGTTGTTTACACAGTATATGACAGCAATCACAGACCTAACGTGAATATCTATGTATTTAATAGTGATCTGATTGAAAAAACAAGAAATTAAGGTTGAAAAAATAATTAATGGCTGACTACGATTATTTAAGCTTATGTTTATTTAAGCTTGTGTCGGCAGCGTGGTCGAGTGGTTAAAGCACCGGACTGATGATCAACATGGTCTCTGTTCAAAACCCACTTGCGCCATTTTGTTGTGTCCTTGGGAAAGACACTTTACGGCACTTTCCCCTGCTTGGTGGTCTTGACAAGCAGTTCTAAATTGCAGTCATATCTCTACTAAATTACTAGCGGACAGCAATATCTTGGCATCTCCGGAAGCAGGTCGGGGTAATTGCTTACCCTATGTATAGCGCCTCCGTCGCTTTCCTGCGAGTCAGGAGGATAAATATAGAGATAAAAATAAAAAAATAAAAAAAAAAAAAAGTTTAGATCTTATTACTTTTCTCTTCTGTCTTTAGCTTTCAGCGACTCTTGATATACGCTATCCAAATTGATTGAATTTTCATGTGATTGGCAGTTTTTAACTATCATAAGCATATCTAGATGACATTCTCCTTAGCGGTTTCTAATTTTGTTTGTATTATAGTGTTCTTGTCTCGTTTAACTTTTATTTAACCTTGACTAATCTCAACTTATAGTTTATAACAACCAACACGCGTCTGCTTCTCAACTAGTTATATTTTCGAATAAAGCACATGTTCGCATAGCGTAGTCACGTTGCGTGGCAATGTTATGTTGCCAATATAAAACATCACGAATAGAATAGCTCGCCACAATGCTCCCCCCAGCAATGCATCATCTCCGGTGATGTGATTGTTGTAACATAGTCTGTTGCTAAATGTGGCGGTGGTGCTACCATTCGGCCACTGCGTGTACGCAACATCTCGTCTTGTGTGTAGCGTTCGGGAGGAGTCTGTGGTATGGCAGAATTGTTAGTGTTGTTCGGATTTGGCAAGATGTATGCTGGCTTGAGACGGTCTACTGAAACTTTGTCTGATCGTCCGTTAATGTCCAACGTAAAATATTTGTCCGATGTGGCAATTATGCGAAATGGTCCTTCATAAGGGCGTTGTAAAGGTGAGCGATGACTGTCTACACGCACATAAACATATCCAGATTGTGCCAAATTGGGTGGAAGATGTTGTTGTGGTGTCGTGTGGTACATGGTTGGTGGTGGTATAGCAGAATGCATGGCATGCTGTAAGTCTCGCAAAAACTGAGAGGTAGGTTCACATTGTCGGTTGTTTTGAGTGTCGATGAATTCACCAGGTATTCTCAAACTTGATCCATATACCAACTCTGCCGGTGAACAATTTGGGTTTTCTCGCCATGCTACCCGCAAGCCAAGAAGTACAAATGGAAGATGATCCATCCAGTAAGGGTCAGTTGTTCGTGCTTTGAGTGCACTCTTTAGTTGTCTATGTAGTCTCTCTACCATGCCATTGGCCTGGGGATGATAAGCAGTTGTATTGTGTAGCTTGAGTCCTAAGAGTTTTCCAAGTTCTGACCATAGAGAAGAAGTGAATTGAGGCCCGCGGTCGGTCGTAATGTCTTCTGGAACACCAAAGCGAGAAATCCAGTGTCGGATGAGAGCTTTGACACAAGTGGAAGTTTTAGAGTCTGGTATTGGGATTGCTTCTGGCCAACGAGTGAAACGGTCAATAACAGTCAGCAAATAATTCATCCCTTCACTGGGGGAAAGCGGGCCCACTAAGTCAATATGAAGGCTGCGAAAGCGACCATTGGGAGTATTGCGTTGAACCAAGGGTGCTTTTGTATGTTTGTGTATTTTGGCTGACTGGCAGTTGTGGCAAGCTTTACACCAGCGTTTAATGTCTTTTTTAAGTCCATGCCAAACAAATCTCTCAGCGATGGCTCTCTGGGTTGGTTTGGGCCCACTATGTGATAATCCATGAATTGCATTGAATATTCGAAAAGTCCATTCTTGGGGAAGAATAGGTCGGGGTTTGCCAAGGGAGACATCACACAAAAGCGTTACATCATGATACTTCACGTCTCGGAGTTTAAGACTTGAAATAGCAGTTCTATATGCTTCTATTTCAGCTGATGACAGCTGATCAGCAGCCAGTTGCCTAAAGTCAATTAATGGTAGCGTAGCAGCATTAATACGAGATAGAGTATCTGCCACTTTGTTGTGTTTGCCTTTGATATACTGAATATCAGTTGAGAATTCAGCAATAAAAGACAAGTGGCGAGCTTGCCGTGGGGAACGTTCTGCGGTGTTTGTAAGTGCAAATACCAATGGCTTGTGATCGGTATAGATGGTAAATGGTTTAGCCTCAACAAAATGTCGAAAGTGCCGAATTGCACTATATGCAGCAAGCAACTCACGATCAAAGGCGCTATAGTTTTTTTCAGCAGAAGAAAGTTTTCTCGAGTAAAATGCAAGTGGAACCCACTTGCCTTGCTGTAATTGTTCTAACTGCGCACCTATAGCCACATCTGAAGCATCCACTGTGATGCTTGTAGCTGCATCGGGTTTGGGATGATGAAGTAAAGTGGCTTGTGCTAGTGCAGATTTAGCTTTTTCGAATGCTGTTTGGCACTCTGGTGTCCAGGTGATGGCTTTGCCACGTCCTGCTGAGGCTGCGTGTAACGGTGCAAGTTTGGGTGCAATGTTAGGCAAAAAACGGTGATAATAGTTAATCATGCCCAAAAAGCGCTGAAGAGTAGGGCGATTTTCTGGAGTTGGAAAGTTTCGTATGGTGTCAATTCGGCTGTTTAAAGGAAGAATGCCACTGGTAGTTACCAAATGACCAAGATATTCAAGTTCCGTTACCCCGAAAAGGCATTTTGTCTTGTTGATCACTAAACCATTATTGGCAAGTAGTTGGAATACTTGTTCTAACTGTGAGAGATCATGAGTTTTTGATTTGCTGGTCACAAGCATATCATCTAGATATACAAAGACAAATGGGAGTTGTTGAAAAATTCCGTCCATGAGCCGTTGAAAGGTCTGAGCTGCGTTTTTCAGACCAAATGGCATTCGAAGAAACTCCCACAGTCCGAAAGGGGTTGCAATTGCAATTTTAGGGATGGAGTCAGTTGCCATAGGGATTTGGTAGTATCCTCGGACAAGATCTATTTTAGAAAAAATTTTGGAGCCCGCTAACTGACTGTTGAAATCCTGAATGTGGGGTAAGGGGTATCTGTCATCTACTGTAGCGGCATTGAGCTGTCGGTAGTCGCCACATGGCCTCCAACCTCCAGATGCTTTGGGCACGATATGTAGGGGAGATGACCAAGGCGAGTTGGAATGGCGAACAATTCCAGCTTGCTCCAGTTTCTGGAATTCAACCTTAGCTACTGACAGTTTATCGGCCGGAAGACGACGAGGTCGTGAATGAGTGGGTGGAGATTCAGTAATGATATAATGTTCAAACTCCATGTTTGTTCACCTGTGGTTCAAAATGGGGTGTCTGTATGTCTGGAAACTTTTGTAAGAGCTTTTCAAAGCTGTTTGAGGGAGCTAATGATAAACCTGAAAGGATGTTGGCATTCGGCTCTGACATTGTGGAGAAGGTGTCTCCATGATTAAGATCGATAAGGCGGCGGCCACGAAGATCGATTGCGACATTATGAGCGATGAAAAAATTCGCACCAAGAATAGGGCGTGTAACATCTGCTACATAAAAGTCTTGTTGGTAAGTGCGTCCTTTGCCAAGATTAAAGGTGAGGGTTCGTTGTCCCCATGTTTTGATCTTGGATCCATTGGCTGCTGTGAGAGTGCCAGAAGGAGCCCGGGTATGCTTGTCAGCTGCAGATGCTGGAAAGACGCTGACATCAGCTCCAGTGTCAACTAAAAAGGAAGTACCAGTGTGTCTATCCCACACTGACAGGGTGCTTGATCCAAAGTCGCCGGCCGCCGTAGTTATCGACGACCGGCCTTTACGTTTCCCTGGGTTGCAAGATTGTTGTTGTGGGAAGACGATGGGTCCAGTAGTTGCGCAAATGTGCATCCGGGACGACAGTTACGAGCCTCTGTTCCAAATCGTTGATGGTAAAAGCAAATAAACTGGGTGCTTGAAACTGGCCTTTGCAGCTTGGAAGTCACAGGTTGGCTTTTAAGTTTTGGTGCATGAACAGCAGCCGCCGTCGAATTTGTAGGGGTAAGTTGACTAGCCTCCATAATCCTATCAGCCGCATCAGCTAGCTCACTAATATCGTCAATTTCTTTTAATGCTAAAATGGCACGTACTTGGGTTGGGAGCTGAGCTAAGAAAAACGCTCGTCGTAAAGTGGCAGCATCGTTATTGAGAGATTTTAGGTGTCGCAGCAGCGCTGTAGGTTTCCTATCACCTAATCCCGAAATATTCAGTAGCTCAGCATCTTTTTGTGCTTGTGTTTTTCCAAATGCTGACAGCAGTGCCTTTTTAATTGTGTTGTATTTGTCTTGTTGTGGGGGATTAGTCAACACAACCTTAATCTCAACAATTGCCCGGTTATCTAGCGCCGCAACTACATAATCAAACCTTGTCTGATCTTGTGTAATAGCCCTTGATCTCAGCTGTGCCTCGACGCGGATAAACCATACTTCTGGGTCATCTGGCCAAAACTCTGGTAGCTTCACTGAAACTGCCTGTACTTGGGGTGCCTGAGGCACGGTAGCTGTTGTCGCAGTAGCGTTGAGATTTGAAATCGCTTCAGTTAATTTTTGCAGCGTTTCGTTTTCCAGAGACATGACTAAGCTTAGTTACTGGTACTTATTGTCTAGGTTAAGGTTGATAACGCGCTGGTGAGCGCCAGCGTATTCAATATAACGGGGTCACCAATATAGTGTTCTTGTCTCGTTTAACTTTTATTTAACCTTGACTAATCTCAACTTATAGTTTATAACAACCAACACGCGTCTGCTTCTCAACTAGTTATATTTTCGAATAAAGCACATGTTCGCATAGCGTAGTCACGTTGCGTGGCAATATTATGTTGCCAATATAAAACATCACGAATAGAATAGCTCGCCACAGTATTGCATTCTTAAGACGAAATCCTCTTTCATAGTCTGCCATTCTCTATCATAGGTGCAAGGAAAGTTCCTCCAATAATTATCAACTTTGCCAAATCATAAAACTATTCATTTTAAAGAGCAAACACAATCATTTGTATTTTTTTAAATAACTACAGTACCTACCTAACGTTTTACTTATCTTTAACGGAAGTATTTCAAATAAACAAAACGAAAGTTTTATGATTATTATTACATAAACTTGTTTTTACGTTTTTTTCTAAATTCAAATGGTTCACTAAATTTAAAATTATTTATTTAGTTGTCCGTGAAGTTTTAAAGGTTGATCCAGATGATCCAGACTATTGATTTTCAAGAAAAAATTTACAATAATTCTCTTATCCCTTTATAAAAATCAAGTAAAATGAAGCGATAAAAATTTTTTTTTTAAAAATAAAAAATAACGAACATATTGTGCTATCTATTCCACTCCCCAGGAAACACTAGGCGGTCTGTTGGTGTAGACAAGGGCCAAGGCTAGTAGCTAAACTAAAATTGCAAAAAAAAACTTAGTTTCTTTCTCAAAAAAAACAAAAAACCATTACTATTATAATTTGATAAAGAAAAAACCCAAAAGCTTTACTTCTCCATTTCTCCGTAATAAAAAACTTTCCTTTAAAAAAACCCAGATTCTCATTGGCCCAATTTTAAATTTGTTTAAAAAAAGAAGCTAGACAATTTTTCAAGAATCCAGATTTGGGTTTAAAAACCCAGCAGTGGTAATCCTGGGCGTATAGTCCGATTGTAAAAGCAAATTCTAAAATTTGGTCATGCTGTAACTTGCAGTATAATTGTGTTTGAAAAATCTTGCCAGGAGGTTTCCAAATATTTTCAAAATGCAATTTTTAAAGATTTTTTTAAACTAAAGATTAGTTAGTTTTTTAATTTTTTTAACAAAAATGTGCGCGCGCACTCGCACATAGCTTAGAGCAGGGGTTCTTAACCAGGGGTGCGATATCTGTTCCTAGGGGGTGTGCGGTTGTTGAATTATCAAGGTTTGTTAGGTCTATGTCACTGAGACTCAGTAAATGAATAATCTATTACTGTAATTTACTATTTTGCTAATGTAAAACTAGTGTAACTCACGTTTTAGTATTGTGATATTTTGTTGCCAGTTACTTATTTAGAATTTTAATACCAATTAATTTTTTATTTAATTAATTCTAAAAGAGATGTGAGAATCGGTTGCTCATTTTAAAGGGGTGCCAGCAAAAAAAAAGGTTAAGAAAAACTAGCTTAGGGGGAGCGTTGGTCATAAAGTGTTTTATGACTAAAAAGCATGTCAGTGACCTGTCTAGGAGAGATGAAAGAGGTTCATAGACACCAGTTATTCATAACAAAGTTAAAAGATGTTGATTCTGGTGCGAACAGCCCCAAAACCTGATATGAAAAACAAAATAACAAGAAAACTTTGCTCGCCGCAAAGTCATCATCATGCATTATTGCTACTTGTTAAAGTATACATCAGAGTTGGTATTGAGATCTACATGATTTGCAGATGCTTTACTTAAAATTGTTCCAAATATGGTCTGCTCTATAAAAAATTTTGCATTATGTTCCTACTTGCCTCTTGAAAACGCATTAGCCGACACCCATGGAGCCTCGTATCTACGCTTTCTAAACTAAAACATTTTAATAACTGCTTCAAATTTTTTAGTTTTAATTATAACTTTTGTGTTCGTGTTAAAAACAAACAAAAAAAATGCAAAAAAATTAATTCCAACAAAAAAACAGCCTGAATAGTTAATCAATGACGATTTATGACAAACAGCTTCTGAATGAAAGTTTAAGAATCGCCTGAGGAAGCGAATTAATCATTAACTTTAGCAACTTTTACTCAAAATAATTCTAATCTGTAGGCTATGTAGAGAAAAAAGTTAGATTTGTAAGTTTTGTTGGTAAAGTATCCAGACTTAATTAAATCTGCTTGAAATAGAATTTTAGAATTTCCGAAAGATTCTTGAGTGACTGACAGAGTTAATAAAAAAAAAATAAATAAATAAAAAAAATAATGGATTTCAACACAATATGCTTGTGGTTAGGTCGGGCATTTGCTTTTTATGTTGCTTACACTATAACAACAACACTCTATTACTTATGTAAACTGTACATCTTTCCGAATCCTGTTGACTTCTCCAAATATGGAAAATGGTCAGGTAAATTATGATTTCTGTTTTATTTAACTAGACGTTGTTTCTTGCAGCGTACTCTTAGGTAATGGCATGGTTCGATTTTTTATTTTATTTTATGTCTATATTTATCCTCCTGACTTGCAGGAAAGCGACGGAGATGCTAATACACAAAGCAAGTAATTACCCCCAACTGCTTCCGGAGATGCCAAGATATTACTGTTCGGTTGAAATTTTTATTTTGATTTTTTAGTTTTATAGAGATATGACTGAAATTTAGAACTGCTTGCCAAGACCACCAAGCAGGGGAAAGTGCCGTAAAGTGTCTTTCCCAAGAACACAACAGAATGGCGCGAGTAGGTTTTGAACCGAGACCATGTTGGATCATAATCACGGCGCTCTAACTACTCGATCATACATATTATTTAACTAGACATTATTTCTTGCAGCGCACTCTTAGGTAATAATATAGTTCGATCATAAAGGTGCTGGCTAATGAGCTTTTGTAAATCATAAATTTTGAGTTTGGATGTCGCTTGTGTCAAACGAATGGTTGGAAATTGAATTATGATTGAAAAAATTTTTTAGGTTGGTTGAGACTGAAAACTAACGCAAAAAAGTAAAGGGTATGGTAGAAAGCGCAAAAATAAAGCGGAAAGCGTAAAAAAATGATCAAAGCGTGAATTTTTTCGTGCTCAGCACAAAAAAATTAAAATTAAAAATTTTAACTTTTTAGGTTAGATTTGAATGAAGCGGAAAATTACGCTTTCACTCTGTGTCTGCTTTTTTTTTGAACTGACCAGTAGTTTTTCCCTACCGCCGGTCGTTGCAGCAATAATTATTTTTTCCGGATTTTTGTAAAAATTGTTTGTTTTTGGACAAAAGGTTTAGTTGTCGGCAGTAGTTGCTAGAAAACGCACATAAAATCAAAGCATAGGTTTAAAGTTTAGCTAGAGAATTCAAAGGCTTGGAAAAATATCACAAATATTTTATACGGCATATCAGGATTCCAGCAATTGAATAATTGGAATTAATCATACAAGTAATGTAACTTTTATTTAAAAACTAAAACCAATATTTTACGAGACATAACGTATTCGGATGTTTTATACTATAGTTATTGTGTTTATTTTCCAACATTAAGTAAGATTTAACCTTTTTAAGGTTTAGGTTTAAGGCAAGTTCTTTGGCGAAAAATATAACTTTTGTTATAAGTACGCGTTTGTTCGGCTGACGGCCAACTTGATGAATTTTGTTTTTAGCCGAATCACTAATGCTGGTGCAAAGCATGTCCTGAGAAATTTTCAATGTATTTCATTTAATTCAGTCAACTTCTGTTAACGCAATCTATCCCTTAACTTGGTAATAAATGATTGTAAAAGTACTATTAGGCAGTTTGTCTGCAAAACGATATCTCAATCATTAAAAGTTTATATTGAAGCTGCTCAAAGTTTTAGGTTTCTTTTTGACTGCAGGCTTTTGCATTGATGAATTTATCTTGCTTCAAAATTTATTAGACTAATTTTTTAAACATCTCGAAAACATATTATAATTAAAACTTTTTTTGCAGTTGTAACAGGATCGACTGCGGGAATCGGTAAAGCAATGGCATTTGAAGTAAGTAGAAACAATACTTTATTTGCATCGAGTTTTTTTTTTATAAAATTGCTGTAATTAAATCATGAATTTTGAACTGTATTATTGCGACATGTTTTGTAGAATGAAAAGTGACACTATTAAAGTTTTTTTCGTCGGAAAGACGTCTTATTAAAACAGAATAGTCTATTATAAAGACCATTTACCACTACTTATTAAAAGAATAAAACAGAATAGTTTAGCACAAGGGTGGGCAAACTACGGTCCGCCACGACTTTTTGTGCGGCCCGCGAAAGCCTCAAGAAAAAAACTTTACTCTCTTTTCGCTTTCAGTCGTGATGATCTATAAAAAAAAGTCATCACATTCAATCAATGTCCAAAATTTGAGATCACTTTTTTCGAGACGAAAAAGGATATTTTGGACTTTGATTAAAAGTGATGATATTTTCTTTAGAGATTACTATAGTGCGGCCCGCACACAAAATCAGCTTGTAAATACGACCTTCAAGCTAAAAAAGTTTGCCCACCCCTGTTCATGTCGCGTCCGAGCGACGTCAGCACAAGCTTGGCTAGTAGCAATTATTATTAATTTATGAATTTTTATAAAAAAAATTATTTAATTACTCTATTTGAACAATTGGTAGTTTTTTCATATAGCTTGATTAAATAACATCGATTAGAGTGATATAGTTCATTTTTTGTTGGAAAGACGTCGATTTACGACTACTTTTCAACCGTAAGCAATAGCAATGTCGAGCCATCGTTGGTACAACGTTGTGTATTGAACATCACAAATAGTGAATTTTTGTATAAAAACTTTTATGTAATCACCATAATCCAGCAGTATTTTAAAATACTCTTTCATTATCAATTTAAACAATTTCATCTGCGTCGGAAAGAGGTCGTATTACAACTACTTTTGGCTGTTTGAAGCAATGTTAATGCAGCGATCTAGGGCCCACGTTGAAACAAGTTTGGCTAATAACATTATTAAATTTCAAAGTTTTGTCAAAAAATTTTTAAGTAATCACCATAATTTAGCAATATTTTAACAAAATTTTTAATTACATACCAATTGAAACAATTTTATCTGCGTCGAGAGAAAGTCGATTTACGACTAAACCGCAACCAATCCAACGCCGACCGTGTCCGTCGTGCGACGAGCGATTGTTTGCTGGGTAGTAATTGTTCTTGTAGGTAAAGAAAATCTTAATTAGGCTTGAGACTAGAAGTGCAGTAATAACTTAAAGGCAAATTTTGCTACTACAGAGGTAGATGAAATACTTTTTTGCTTCTCACGGTCCGTAACGTTAGTTTTACATGAGCGCAATGCCGGCTTACGTATTAAAATTTTTTATAAACCTTTTTTAGTTACACTTTATAGTCATTTACTTTTCAGTGCTACTATAATACACATTGATGTTTTATTTATATCATGCAAAATTAAATAATTCTAGTGTTTTTTCATTCTATTTAATGTAGCCTTGGACGGAGCTTGACTGATCATTAATTAATACGTTTCAGTTAGCTTCCAAGGGACAAAACATCATTCTTATTTCTCTTTATGAAGACGAATTAAAAATTGTTGCTGAAGAAATAGGTAACAAGTTGAATATATCATACATCAATGCTCTTTAACCTTTTGATATTATGAACCTCCTCAGTTAATTTTGCGAATTTCGCGGAACTTCTATCTCGTGGGCACCAGATCGCCCCCAAAGATCACATAAGTCGCCTGCAGACCAAAAAAAGACTTTGATCATCACTTTAATTAAAGAGCAGTCACGACTAATAATTGCCACCCAATCAGCGTAAAGACCTTTTTTTATCTTCATTTGTCGGCAGCGTGGTCGAATGCTTAAAGCACTGGGTGGTTAAAGTTCGCAGAATCCAAGAAACGCTCCAAAGAATCCTAAGATCCGGTCGAACTCCGGTTGAAAAGCAATGTTATATGTACAGTAATTTTATGGCCTAGTTTAATTGAATATTGATTTTCTACCGTGAAATATTTTCCCAAAAGAAAATACTTTTCTTTAAATCTTAGATTTGCATTTACAAAGCATGAGTTTAAAGCTTTTCTAAAACCAACAAAATACTAATAGCAAATTAAGCTTTCGAGCAAAAACTGAGTTTTGTTTTTAAGGTCTCCTTGCAATTTATCATTTAATTGTAGTAATACCAAAAAAATTTTTAAAGCCTTTTTTGCAAATAATAACTCAGTACTACCCAACTGGTGTGTCATACCAGGTGCCGCGAAATCTAAGTTATATTTTTGAAACAAAAAAACTTGTTTTTGAAATTTGAGTTTTAAAACTGCTAGATAATTAGCATTAAACTCTAGCGAAGTTTCTTAACTTATGAAAATAAACCATAAAGTCTATTAGTGCTTAACTTGATTAGACTTTTTGCATTTTTGGTAGAGGTGTGCTGTTTTTGGTGAGAAATATTTCAACTTAATTTCTTTAAGATTTTGCTCCGTCAAAAGTAATCTACCCATTTTAAATTTGCAATAGCAACATTTAGAATATAAGTTTATAATTATCTATTTTAACTTTTTTCGGTCTGTAATATTGATTATAAATATGCTTTTTTATTACTCAAGACTATCTTTTTGAAATTTTTTTTAGTTTCAATGTACCAAGTGGAAGTGAAATATTTGCAAATTGATTTTAGTGATGAAGAACAAATTTACGTCAAGATCGAAAAATTTCTTGAAGGATACGACATAGGAGTGTTGGTCAACAACGTGGGAATCGGGCATCCTTTGTCAAATTTTATGGAAATACCAAATTTGTCAAAGCAAATCAAAAATCTTACCAGAGTCAATATAACCAGCATCTTTAAGGTTGACCCTAAAAATATATATTTATTTATTTATTTATTTATACCACCTTATCATACACAAGTTGATGTTGTTTGCCCATGCGTGATGTTGAGACTTGGTAAAAAAACTAATAAATGTTTTAAAACTAATTAAGAGCAACTGATATCATACGATTCACAAGCTTTTCTTTTCCCTCCAAGTCTCTCTTTAAAAGTTAGAGTTTATTGAACATTTAGTATATTTAATTTAAAACTCATCAGTTCTTCTGGTACAATCAGAGGCAAGTTAAACTTTAACAAATACAACAAGAGGAGTAATATATTTTTTAAAGAAAAACTTGTAACATGACATTTCGTCCGTTACATCGGGCGGACTTCTTCAGGTAAAAACAACACACTATGCACAACGTATTTAAAAGCAAAAAACAAAACTAATGAACACAATGGTGAGAGGGGCCTATACAACAACAATTTAGCAACTTTGTGCAACAGAACTAAAATCAACAGGTTAAAAACCCACATTCATTTTGAAATTTTTATATTACGGTATATTGTAGAAAAAACATTTCAATCTTTATCATTTGTCGAATTTTTCGTATTATTGATATACAATGATTCTAAAAATTTTTTTTTATCAAAATTAGTATTAAAATTTTAGTATTTCAAAATTTGCAAACTCAATTTTATATTCATATCTAAAACAATGTTTTAACCAATGCAGTTTTTTTATTCAAACTATCTTCTTTCAATTTAGCCATATTAATAGGTTTCAAATCACGTTTATGTTCAGACAAGCCAGTAAGCATCTGCCCATTTCACCAATATATATACCAGAACAATCTTTACAAGAAATTTTATAAATTGCACCACGTTTATATATCGTATCCACAGAGTCTTTTAGTTGAGGTAAAATATTTCTAATTGTTTTATGAGGGTAAGTATAAACGCCAATATTGAATTTTCCTGAAATTTTAGACACCACATTAGTAAAACCCTTAAAATATGGTAAACCTACATAGTTATTTTTCTCTTTACTTATATGATCGCTTTTATTCACTTTTTCATGTTTAATTTCTTTTTTAATCTTATTTAACAACCAATCTGGATAATCATTATTATATAAAGCATTGGAAATAGATAAAACTTCTTTGGTCTTATCTCGATAATTCGCAATTAACTTAGAATTAGCCCGAAACAATAGTGTTTTAACCAAACCAACTTTTTGAGAGAAATCATGGCACAAATTAAAATTCAAATATCAAATCGTATGTGTGGGCTTTTTATAGGCTTTTGTAGTTAATTGACCCCTATTACGAATTATACATCCATAAACGGAATAGCATTCTCAACTTCATGTTCGACCGTAAATTTGATACTATCCTCAATATTAATTATGAATTTATGAGAAGATGCCACATCGGTTTTCTTTAGAACAACAAAAGTATCACCAATATAACGTAGCCAAATACGAGGTGGGGATGCAAAATCTTTTCGCATTTTATTTTCAATAGACTTCACAACCAGATTTTCCACAATAATAGAAATAGGAGAACCCATCGCAACACCAAAAATTTGACGATAAAATGTTTTACGGAAACATAAATAAGTGCTGTCTAAACATAAATCCAAAGCATTTATAATTTCATTCATACTTAATTTACATCTAATTTCTAATGTACGAGGTACTATCATATTTTAGACGATCAACGTAAATTAAACAAATTTATTTTTGAATGATATAAAATTGATCGTTTATCTTAAAAAGAATACTTGTATTTACGAAGCACTGATGCTGTTGCGCCACGTGCTGTATTCATGCTTTACCTGCTATCCATGAACCAGATCGGCCTCTTCGATCAATTGTATCGTTTATTGATTCACCTTTATACAATTTTTCTAAATTTTTGGCCAAAATATTAGCACTTTTAGTAAATTATAATAATTTATCAATAAAAAATTTATTCGATTTAGTTAATAGAATATCTAACTTAAAAATTAATAATAATGAATTAATGCTTTTTTTTGATGTCGTATCTTTATTTACCAAAATTCTGATATATGTAGCTGTATCAGTGATTTTTAATCGTTTAAAATATGATAGTACATTAGAAATTAGATGTGAATTAAGTATGAATGAAATTATAAATGCTTTGGATTTATGTTTAGACAACATTTATCTATGTTTCCGTAAAACATTTTATCGTCAAATTTTTGGTGTTGCGATGAGTTCTCTTATTTCCATTATTGTGGCAAATCTATGGAATCTATTGAAAATAAAATGCGAAAAGATTTTGCATCCCCACCTCGTATTTGGCTACGTTATATTGATGATGCTTTTGTTGTTCTAAAGCAGGGGTGTCAAACTGGCGGCCCGCGGGCCAAATCTGGCCGGCCATGCTCTATTTTGTGGCCCGCGTCTTGAAACCGTTAAATCCGAGACAGATTCATAGTGAAGACCTTTTTTTTACAGACCTTTTAGGAACAAAATCAATAAATCTGATCTAAGTGTGCCGCGAATTTTGAAAAAGTCCCAAAATGTGCCTCAGGCGGAAAAAAGTTGAGAAACACTGCTATAAACAATAAATGAAAATATTGACCGTGTAATTATTTGAAAAACTGTCTGGCTCACGTAAAATGTGACAGCGCAAATATGGGCCACAGCACCAAATGAGTTAGACACCCCTGTTCTAAAGAAAACCGAGGTGGCATCTTTTCATAAATTCATAATTAATATTGAGGATAGTATCAAATTTACGATCGAACGTGAAGTTGAGAATGCTATTCCGTTTATGGATGTATAATTCGTAATAGGGGTCAATTAACTACAAAAGCCTATAAAAAGCTCACACATACGACTAGATATTTGAATTTCAATTTGTCTCATGATTTCTCTCAAAAAGTTGGTTTGGTTAAAACACTACTGTTTCGGGCTAATTCTAAATTAATTACAAATTGTCGAGATAAGACCACTCACCATTGTGTTCATTAGTTTTGTTTTTTGCTTTTAAATACGTTGTGCATAGTGTGTTATTTTTACCTGAAGAAGTCCGCCCGATGTAACGGACGAAATGTCGTGTTACAAGTTTTTCTTTAAAAAATATATTACGTCTCTTGTTGTATTTGTTAAAGTTTAACTTGCCTCTGATTGTACCAGAAGAACTGATGAGTTTTAAATTAAGTGCTATCCCTGATATCAATGTCAACATTAATTTAGTATATTGGTTAATTTTTAAGAGTTCCGCTAAAAGTTCCAGGTTGGACATACAAAGCAAAAGGCGACACCCTGCGGTTGTTTGATTTTTTTGTCTCTTTTATTTCGAAGTTTCCTTCTCATGATATTTAGAAAACGTATTTTTTGCTTGAAATACATTAGAGCAGTGTTTTCCAACCTTATTTGTCTATGCCCCACCTAATCACCTCTTAATTCCAGATGTCTCTCTTCTATGCAGCGATATAGCACACCATATGCTTTTGGATTTTTGATTATAATATATAATATTTTAATCCCAAGACAAAAATTTTGAAATCATGACCTGGTATTAATTTACGGAGGTGTCGAGATGTCGCACAGGTTTTGAAGTGAAGACCTTTTTTGTTTGGTCTTTATCTGGTTTTTGTGGTGGAATAGACAGCAGAAACGAATGGTTTCCTCACCTGCAGACAAAAAGTCTGTGAAGCATTGCTCCATTTACGTCGAAAAATTTAGTGAATACCAAAAAAAAGTCTAAACATTGAATCTGTGTGACAATAGGGGCTAATTTCTCCGGCCCCCCTGAAATAGATCAAAAGGTGGCCCCCTCTACACAAGAAATTGCTTCATTTTTACCAAGGAGCACTAGGACGTTGATGGCAGGTCAAAAAAAGAAAAAAATGCGTCCGTAATGGACGACATATTACACACTATATACTACCACAATTCAAAGTGAAAGTACATCACATACTACTGCTACTATAAAATCGAAGACCTTTATGATTTTGGGAAAAATCGAAATCGAAGACCTTTATGAGAAACCATGATTTTTAGAAAAAAATTGGGAAAGCGGAGGACCTTTTTTTTTCTTTTAGAGAACACCATGTTGTTTGGAAAAAAATTGGGAAAGCAGAAACCTTTTTTTTTAGTAATGACCTTGCTTTCTTATACTAAAACTGCTTCAGCTACCTTTTTTTTTTTTGGCACACTAAATAGTGCCCCCCCTTACTTTTCTTGCACCGGGCTTCCCTTTTTATAAGGCCATCACTGCGTATAGCTAAATAACCTGCGCAGTGGAAAATAGAGTCTGTTGAATTGAATTTCAAAAACATTTTTCAATATTTTACTACTAAAGTAGTGGGATGTTACATCAAAAATTAACTATATAAGAGTACTTGGTAGAGAATAGGGTATGCATACTACGTAAGAAACATTTCCCAATATGCATGATTCTGATAGGCCTATGCTTGTTTTCACATTTGGCAGGTACAAAATTTAACAATTTCTTTTCTAATCAAAAATGAAAAATATTGATATATCAAAAACTAGAGTTAATTTTTAAAAATGTAGCCTATGTCATTTTCGGACTCAGTGGCCCAAAATTACCCTAAATTCATTAAAATATCTTATGTACTGAAAAAATAATTTTTTTTGTTGGCCAGTTTTACCAAAACACCTAAAAATCCAATTACGTCCCATGTTGGGAACCACTGCATTAAAGTAACTAGATCAAAAAAATCACCTATCTATTATTTTGATTTACAATGAAAATAGTTACATAAAACTACAACATGTTATTTTTTTGGTGTAAAAACTTTGGATCGAATTACGCACAGATATAAAAAAAAGAAATGAATAAAAAAGCAGTCAGTTTAAAAAGTAACTGATCTTTTGAAAACGAAAGAAAGCTTTGCTTTGTTCTCAATCAATAAATAATGATATGAGCCTATTGTATAAAATGTTACATCTTATTGTCTTTTTTGAATTTTCTTTGGTTGGATTGGAGTTTTCTATTTAAATATTTTATTTCAAGAGAGTAACCTGCGGTCTTTTACTATTTTTTCGATGACCTTTTCTCTTATTTCTGTTATTTTTTCCTAACTGCCGTCTGTTAATTTGTTGTAAATTAAGAACATTAACTTACTCACTAATAAGTCTACAATTTGACCACTTAAATGTGTAGGCTTACACATGAAAACTAAAGTGAGCATATTTTGTCACAAAAACGCAAATCGATTTATTGACTATTTATTAACTAATCATGTCCGTGAAATTTAATTAAGGATCTCCGAATAAAAAGTATAACCAATATATTTAGAAACATTGTTTATTAAGGACGTTCAGAATTATAACTCATTTCATTATCAACTGCGTAAAACTAATTAAAGATCAAAAAAGTCTTCACTTTAGCTTAAAAACATAATATTGTTTTTCGGATATACTGTATTTTTTCATAAAAGTCAAACTGAAAGCCAAAAAATCTTGCAGTGCGACCCTTATTATCATTTACTTGCAGTGCGACCCTTATTATTCAACATTTTTTTGATTCCTCTAAGTCAGGGGTCTCCAAACTATGGCCCGCGGGCCAAATTCGGCCCGCTAAGACTTTTTATCCGGCCCGCGGAGGTCTTTTTAAAGAACATATACACTCATTTTGAGCCACAGTTGGGTAGAATTATGTTGGGAATACCCCAGTTTCAGTTTTTTTATATTTCTATTTTTCTTGAGAACACACCAAGATTTTGGAAAAAAATAGCGAAATTAGAGATCAAATCGAAGTAAAGATTTTTTTTTAGAGATCACTATGATTTTTGAAAAAAAATATGGAAAGGTCCTTGTACTAAAGCGTCCCGGTTTATAGGTGCAAAAATATTTTTCTCCCCAAATCGTGGTGATCTCCAAAAAAAAGGTCTTTACTTCGTTTACAGTTATTTATTAACTGTTTTCGCAAATCAAGTCTCTAGCCTTGGCCGGAGGAGGTCCAAAAACATCTATACACGGCCCCCCTGATCGAAAATTTTGGAGACCCCTACTCTAAGTGTTAGAAAAGTTTTCTAACCCTGTCTTATCTTAAGTTCTATATTATAGTAAGGTGATCTCCAAAAAAAAGGTCTTTACTTCGTTTACAGTTATTTATTAACTGTTTTCGCAAATCAAGTCTCTAGCCTTGGCCCGAGGAGGTCCAAAAACATCTATACACGGCCCCCCTGATCGAAAATTTTGGAGACCCCTACTCTAAGTGTTAGAAAAGTTTTCTAACCCTGTCTTATCTTAAGTTCTATATTAAAGTAAAGTTCTAATTAAGAAAAATGACGTTTTTACGGTTACTGCTCTTTATCATGTCTGCAATTGACTTGCAAAAAAAAGACGAAAGCCTTATATTGTAAATAGGCCCCGCTAAAGTCAATAAAGTCAATTTTTTTCAGGGCTTTGTTACATCACGAAACTTATACAACGTTAGTTTCGGTTGCTCTGGAGTGTTTTGACTAATATATACCGTAGGTCAAAAAAGTCAAAATTTTTCAAAATTTTACCTCATCAAATTTTTTAAGCAAAAAAACTCAATTTTTGTTATCCTTGGAGAAGCTATGATAAATACAGTGAATTTTTTTTGGACAATTTATACAAAATATTCTGAAACTTTGAGAGCAGCGACACTTTTTTGCGTCGCTGTTAGAAATTCTCGTCCTCTTCTTTAAAAGTTCTGAATTAGCAATATAAGCTTTACATGTTTTACAAAATTACAACGACTTTGCGCCTCTTCTGGAGGGTTTAAACGCTCCCCGCACCGGGGCGTGTAATTTTCAGTTTAAAAATCCTTGATCTATTGTTTTGAGATATGTTTACCCACTTAAAATTTGGTAAAAATAGCTATTATCATCATGTGATTGAAACAAAAATAAAAGTGTCTTTTATGCGTATTTGTTATAAAAACATTTCCATCAAAATCATAATTGCTGAAATTATTTGATTATTTTTATTTTTCTGAATGCTTGTTGAAGTTTTTATACCCATTAATTTTCACGCAGAAGAACGCTTTTAAGTAGTGTAATAATCGTGGATCACTAATGTACAAGATAAACCGACATTTTTATTTCACTGTTGGCAGAAAAATACAGTTATACCTTTCTAAACTAATGCAAGTTATCGTTCCTGCAACATTTTAACCGAAATTCATTCATTAAAACTTCTATACAAGTTAAAATAGTTAAGTCAAAGTAAAGTCAAATTTTAACAAAAATGTTGTCAATAATGGCCTATTCAGTTATAAGCCACGTCGTCGTCGTCGTTTGAAGGGCATCCACTCCAGGCCAGACACAAACAGAACTGGGGCCGAGGGTTTATCCTTTTACTACCCCAGACTGCTGCACTGCCTGGATCAGATGCTGGCAGTGATGTTATTAAGCCAGCATCGAGTTTCGTCATCCAAAACCGTCAGACCGCGTGCTCCATGTGGTGCCCGATGTATAGGGCACACTGTTAGTACATGATCTGCGGTTTGCTCTGAGGCGCCACACTCGCAATTCGGTGAAGGAGCGAGACCCCATTTGTGCATGGGCGAATGGAATCGCCCAACACCAGTCCGCAGGCGGTTGAGCTTAACCCAAGCTGCTCGGGGTAAGCCCATCCCAATAGGCCTGACACTGGTCCCGGGCACAAAAGCATGGAGCCTGGAAGCACTTTCACAATACTCCGCGTTCCATTTGTGATTTGTCCATTCAGAGGCGCGGATGCCAAGTCTGGCAAGATTGTCCAAGAGATTCCGCGCACCTGGCACAAACGGGCGTCTGGATCTTAGTCTCACTTGGCCAGTATCTGAGGACCCACTTAAAAGACCATGCAAGATATGATCGGGGTCCAGAGATCCACGGTAAGCCAAGGAGAGTGTCGCTCCCATTCGGCAAAGCTCAGCTGGCTGGATGCCTGAAAGTACAGGTAGGTGGTCCGTTGGAGTGGGACGCAGGCATCCAGTAACTATGCGCAAGGCGTCATTCAAGACACTGTCAATGAGGCGAGTGTGAGCACTGCGACACCAGACTGGCGCACAGTACTCAGCTGTTGAGTAGACTAGAGACAAGGTGGCTCTGCGTAGTGTTTTAGCACCAGCATCCCATCCCGAGCCCACGAGTCGCCTCAGCAGTGTGACGCGAGAGGATAGTTTTATGCGCAATGTCACTAAATGGTGACGAAACGTGAGCGATCTGTCCAGTTTTACCCCAAGGTATGTTAGGGTTGGACAGAACGGTAAAAGTCTACTATTGTTGTAGACCTTTAGCTCACGTTTGGCCTCTCGATTATTTAAGTGAAAGGCTGCCGTCACCGTCTTAGTGTGACTGAGCTTCAACCTCCAAGTCTGGAGATACGCTGACATTGTGGACATGTCTTGGCTTAATGCCCCCTCCAAGTCCTTCCAGTTTCCAGAAGAGTGCAACAATGCTAAATCATCAGCATAAGCAAACTTTCTGGAAATCATGGAAGGAAGATCGTACGTATAGATGTTAAATAGGAGGGGAGCCAAGACCGATCCCTGAGGAACGCCGTTTTTAAGACGGCGTAGCCTGCTTTGCTTGCTATCACCAGTGGTAAGGGTGAAACTTCGATTTCGGACAAGCTCCATGATCATTTTGACCATGTGCTTATCCGGAAATAGTCTCAGCAGCTTGCAGGTAAGGCCACGGTGCCAGACAGTGTCATAAGCAGCTGTCAGATCGATAAATACGGCACCGGCCTTCTTTTTAGCCTCGAAAGAATCCTCGATGTTCTGGGTTAGCAGAACAACTTGATCTACGGTTGACTTCCCGCGTCGGAACCCAGCCTGCTCTTTAGGGAGCAGTGGATCGATTAATGGTTCAACGCGGGCGTAGATAAGCCTCTCGAGGATCTTGTAGGGGACACAGAGCAGAGATATCGGTCGATAACTCTTTGGGTCCCCCACGGGCTTTCCTGGTTTTGGGATCGCGACCACAAGCGCTCTTCTCCAGATCTTGGGAATTTTGAGTCGGCGCAAACAGGAAGAAAGGAAGTCACGTAACCAGGACTTCAAAGCAGTTCCAGAATGGAGTATAAGCTCGGGGAAGATGGAATCAGGACCCGGAGCTTTACCTGGTTTTAAGTGCTGAAGGGCAGCAGCAAATTCTCTCTGTGAAAAAATGTCAGAGATATTTACTGCGTCTGGTGTTGTGGCCCTCCAAAGGTCAGACACTTCTTGAAAGACAAGTCGAGATGACTTGCGACTTGCGATATTTCCCATTTCTAACCATCTGAGATGCAATAGCATCGGCTGAAACAGGACAGTGACGAGGAGAGTGTCGTGACCTACCAGTAAGGTTGTTCAAAATACTCCACGCTTTTCGACTAGAGTGTGAGAAGTCTAAATTCGTCTAAATTAAGTCCTCCAAACTGCTTCGGACCATCGATCCCTACGCTTTCTGTCAAGCTTGGCAAGCAGAGCTATAGCAGCCAAACTTGAGTCGTCTCCCTGAGGAGACTGCAGAAAGGTTTTATAGAGGGATTCACACTCTGCATCTCAACACGGAATATAGTTATTTCGATACCCGCGTGGGATAGTCTTTTTGGCTGCTTTCTTAATGGTGTTACAGAAGTCCTGGTAAGCCGCATCCACATCAAGTGAATCAGGCGGCAACAGAGTCTTTGTGAATTTATTCGTCAAAGCAATGTAGTGACTCCATTTGGCCTTGCGGAAGTTCCATCGCTTAACAGGCATGCTTGGCACTGCCATAGCAAACCTTGGTGGTGTAATAAGCGAGGGTCGATGTTGTGACCTGGGGAACTTGTCAAGGACACGTCTATCCGATAAGCGACTGTTTGGACCCACGCTAGCGAAAGCTAGGTCTGGATTGGTGCCAGTGTTCCAGCGGCCGGAATAAAAACTGGCAGCGTCCTTGGCATTATATAGAAGGGCAAGACAAGTATTAATTACTCATCGTCCGGACTGTTGTCATCATAACCCCAGTCAGCATGACGACAGTTAAAATCGCCAGCGTACAGACAGGGGTGACGAAACACTGGGAGATCCAGGGTTCGCAATCGCGTTGGTGGTGATTTGTAGACGTTGACTATTTTATAGCCATCAACGTCCACACACAGCCACTCGATCTCCGATGTCGGTGGAGATTGGTCCAAAAGCGTGTATCTCAGTCGCTCGTGGACAAACGTGGCAAGGCCATGCTTCCTGCTTAAAGAAGACCCAGCTAGTTGGTAGTGTGGTAGCACCAACTTCTCTGCATCAGTGCAGTGGGTCTCCTGCAGTAGGATGACGAGTGCCTCAGACTGCATAGCGAGGTGATTAAGAATGTTCATCTTGCTTGCAGTGAGGCCTTCGATGTTCAGTTGAAGAATAGTGGGTCTTCGGAACTTGTTGGCAATGTGCCCTGAAAAGGGCAGTTTTATCCTGACATTGCCCCGTCCTGAAAAGGACGTTTGCCGATTAGCAGACCCACACTGAACATCGGAATGGGTGGATACCCTTCCGTTTTGGTAGGTTTGGTTTCGGTCTGTCATTTAAAAATCAATGAGCAGACTTACTCACGGCCCAGGCTGCATGAAAGCACCTACCATCTGGGCCAAGTTATAAGCCACTGTAAGTTAATTACCAGAACTTGGTTTAGGAAATTTACTGCTGTCCGATTAAATTTTCTATTTGTATTTTTAGTTTTTTAATTGTAACAGAAAGCCATTTGTTGAAATTAGCAAGCAGAGCAGAAAATGAATTAGAGTAAAGGTTTTTGCCCATGGGCACAACAAAAAGCAGGATGAGAACAAAATTTAAACTAGGGTCAAGGTGTTTCGTACCTCTGAACAACACTGCCTATCACTTTTTTACTGTTTTATTGCATACCCAAGGTTGGGACTGGGGAGCCTTTTTATTATTTGAGGCCACATTTATATTAATCAGTAATAAAGGAAACCACATAAGAATACCTATAAATGTGATTTTTGGAAATGAATTATAGTTTTATCAATTTATTGCATTACCTAGAAATAATGAAAAAAGAATCATAGTACCATTTATTTAGTAACAGAAAACGATACAATTTTTTTTCTATTCACATAATAACTTTTAAAAAAATAATAAATCGCGTAATTTTTGAGCTGCATTTGAAACAGCTCAAAAAGTTGTCGATTCAAAATTTTTAAATAATTTGCTTTAAAATCCTGACTGAATTTATGTATGTAAAGAAAATTGCTGAATTTGTGTATGTAAAAAAAATTGAGAAAAATTAAAATATATTTAAAAAAGCTTTTAAAAGCCTAGATGATAATATTTACAACCTGTTGTGCGGATATTTGGGATACTGCAGCTCTTCAGCTCTTAGGGACGAGTCTCCACTGGTCACAAACACGTTACAACCAGACTGACAAATTATTCTCTTTCGTTTTTTTAAAACAGCCAACTGTAGACCGTCACCTAGCTACTATATGTAGTTGGCGTTCTAGAATTGACTATTACTACTAGTTGTCACTGACACATACATTCATACCGGTCTTTATTTAATTATTGTAATTTTTTAAATTGTCAACATCAATATAGTTAAATATTCATTAATATAAGAGCTAGCTTTTATGGAGGCCACAAGTGTCCCACCTATGATTTATACTCTTGTCTGTTTTGTTGCAGATGCATCAAATTGTTCTTCCTGGAATGATAAAAAAGAGAAAAGGAATTATTTTAAATCTTTCTTCTGCCAGTAAACTGAGGCCTTTTGCATACATGAGCATGTATGGAGCTTCAAAATCTCTTATTGATTATTTTTCCCAATCTTTGAGTTACGAATACGAAGACAAAGGAATAATTATTCAAGTAGGCTATTGATAAGAAATGAAAGAAGTTAGAGACTAAGCCAATATTTGTTTACATTTTTTTATTGTGATCACAATAAGTCATTGTAAAAAACATTAAAAATGAACGCATTTATTCAGTAATGGTATAAGCCTAAAATACCAAAATGCTTTAGAGAATGTAGGCCAAAATACGACTCTATTTATCTTTTATAACGGTGATTATAGTTTTGGAATTTAAAATCAAAAAAATTTTTAACAACGTTTCGTTCTGCATTTTTACTCTTAATTCTACTTTATCTTGAATTGGAATTTTAACAGATCAAATTTTATTCGGAGAAAATTATTAGTGAATTAAAAAAGCTTTTGATATTTTTTGTAGGATGCAGTAAAAGTAGGATTAACTCTGTTTCTATCTATATCATTAGAATAAAAATTGTGGATTATAATATTATAATGGGAAATTTTATTTGAATTTATCATACAATCACAATATTTGTTAAATTGAGGTGTTTCTTTAAATTTTTTTTAGAGCCTAAGCCCTTCTTTTTTAAAATCGGAAATGACGAAAAAGTTGCCAATATATGAAAACTTGCCAAGTCCTAAAAGTTGGGTGAAAACTGCTCTTACCACAATCGGAAAAGATCGATCAGTCTTTGGAAATTTGAATCAAACTGTTAAGGTGACCACCTTCGTCTGATTCTAAAACACTTACGCTTATTCTTTTATCGTTTTGTGATTTGGTCCTTAAGCTGGCAATTTTTATTTTTTAAACCCTAATCTTTTGGTCCTGCTTTTAACCGATAACAGAATTGTAAGCCAATTTTGGAAAGAGCATATGACATTTTTTTATTTGAACTTACGTACTATTTTGAAAATGGTCTTTTTAACAGTTTAACGCCAATCGAGAAATAATGTTTTTTAAATAAATAATTTTTTGTCACGCCAGTCCATAGCCGAACCAGCCCAAAAATTTTGGGGAATAATACAATTTTTCTTAAATTTTATCGACGATTGGCCATATCATGAACTCAAAGCATTTCACAAATTTGACAAAATATATATTTTTGTCTGAAAAACTAGTGAAAGCCAAAAACAGTCTTTACTTTAAATCTATGACCATTTTTGTCTTAAAATACTAGTGAAGATTTAAAAAAACAAAAGGTCTTCACATCAAATCTCAGTTGTATTTACTCAATAATTTGAATCGTTCTAAATTTGGAAATTTTATCCCGACCAAATAGTTCGTTGTCAGTGCCCGAAAAATCTGGTTTTGCCGAAATAATTTCTTGCCGCTGCCGCGAAACATCCAATTTTGAGCAAATAATTTATTGCCGGTGCCCGAAAAATTCTGATTTTGCCCAATTTTTTGCGTTTTAAGGAGGCAATTGCCCTCCTCCTCTTTAACTCGTAGCGTACGGCTATATGCCAGTCGAAAGAGGTGCGCACTTTTACAATTAATGAAATAACGAATTTATCCGATAGCTTACGCTGCTGCTTACAAAATTTTTCAATCATTTTTTTGCGCGGTTGTACATTTTAGGTGGCATGCAAAGACATGACAGTTGTGATGATTAATGCATGCCAATTGTTCAAAATAAAATTTATAAAACATGGAATATTGCTTATGTTTTTGGCAATGTTTTACATGTCGTCTGATTATTTCAAGTCTTGAGATCGCCGGCACAAAAACAGGGGTGATGAAACAGTGGGAGATTTAGGAATCGCAGTGGCGTTGGTGAAGGTTTGTAGATGTTGACTATTTCATAACTATCAACACCATAGACAGTGTTCTAAATGACGCCTTGTGCATAGTCACTGGATGGCTGCGTCCCACTCCAACAGACCACCTACCCATTTTTTCAAGCATCCACCAACTGAGCTTGACCGAATAGGAGCGATACTCTCCTTGGCTTATCTTAGATCCCTGGACCTGACCATATGTTACGTGATCTTTTAAGTGGAGCCTCAGATGCTCGCCACGAGAGATTAAGATCTGGACCCTCGTTTGTGCTAGTTGTACGGAATTTATTAAATAACCTTGCCGAACTTGGCATCTGCGCTTTTACGTGGACAAATGACAGATGGAACACGGAGTACTGTGAGAATACATCCAGGCTCCGTATTTTCATACCCATAACCAGTGCCAAGTCTGTTGGATTGAGCTTGCCCCGAACAGCTTGGGTTAGGCTCAATCGCCTGAGAACTGGAGTTGGGTGATTGCATTCATCCATGCACCAATGGAGTTTTGCTCCTTTACTGAATCGCTAGTGCGGCACCATTGAACCAACTGCAGACCACGCCCTAACAGCATACCCCATACATCGGGCACCACATAGAGTGTGAGGTCTGACGGTTTTGGATGACGAAACCCAATGCTGGCTTAAAACCTGTCACTGCTAGCTTCTGATCCGGGCAGTATACTCGTTTGAGGTAATAAAAGGATAAACCCTCCGCCCCAGTTCTGTTTGTAACTGACTCGGAGTGGATGCCCTTCCAAACGACGACAATTTCAAGTCTTGATCCTTAGATGTCCGTTTTACGGACAAAAGCGGCTTACATTAATTTTTACTCGTATGATATGCGGTTTAGAATTGAAGGCGGCTTGCAAATAAGAACGGTTTACAAGCAGGTGCCGAAAAATTTTTCGGCGGAAAGGCAAAATTTAAAAGAGGGCACTTTTTTTGTTAAAAAATCCTTTTCAGCAAACGGAAATTTTTGTCATTGTCCCTCCTGCTTCCCTGCTTTCAACATCTTTATTACAATCAAGTAAATACGGTACTTAATAGTCATGTTCACAAGGTACTAATTGCGTTTGAAATGTAGTTATACGAAATCGGTTTGTTTAAAAATCTTGTAAATTGTGTAGTGCAATAGCTAGTGCATAGATGTTCGTTATTAATCTAATTCAATTTGTTTAGGGATTTTTTTATCGAAATATTCCAATCTCTCTTCTTCACAAAGGAATCAAATGGATGAAAGAAAAAATGCAGTAATAGTTACGACAGTAAACTGAATTCTTTTTACAATTACACAAATAAATTATTGCTACTGCAATAAAATTTTGTGAGTGTTGTTTTTAAAAACGTAGCCTCATAATAACTTATTCTTAACTTAATGCAATAAAACAGCAAGACCTCAGTAGAATCATTTAAAAATTCTCTCTTACTAGCTACCGCTCTCCCCTCTTTCGTCTACGCTGCAACACTCACGCCATCTTCGCATTGTCTCGACAAGTTTGGTCAAACCCAACGCTTTTTCATGAACCTTATCGCGGTTAAAATGGCCGGAGATTTTTAATCTTGTGCAAGACTGATCATTCTTATCTTTTTAAGTCAAGCTATCTTTAAAAATTCTCAATAGACTCTGGACCTCCATATTCCGTAAAAAAAGCTGCTTGATTGACTCTGTAGTGTTGATCCCCGCCTCTGTTCTTCTGAAAGCAGGAAGTGTAAACTAGCGCAGCCAACTCGATAGATTTTTATTCAACTTCAAGTGCGAGTTCAAAAAAGTTTTTGTCGTAAATGGTGCAGTTTCAGCAATTTTCAATCGAGTTTAAGTTTGAGTTCAGCAAATAGCCACGTTTTCGAATTCATTTTGGAAGTTCACGGTAATCGAAAATTGTAAGATTACGACAATTTTGAGCGAAATGAATTTCAGTCTTAACTCCCTCTTTTCAATAATATATTTTCTGCAGAAAATCCAAAATGTTATTCATCTTCTTTTTGAAATTACTGAAGTTATGAACACAAACATCATCATAATTTTTTTCAGTTTGAGTTTGATTTCAAGTTGGAGATTAGCAATTTTATTGAGTTTAAGTTTGAGCTTGAAAAATAGAAGCAAGTTTTTTGAGTGCGAGTTCGCAGGATTGGTGTAAACTTACATACATGACCAACACAACCAGCATAATAAAACTTCTAATACGTAATGTTTATTGAAATAAAGGTCGCATAACACGAAGGTGAAATATGATGAAAATTCTACAATTTTTGAAAGCATATTGTACGTTACTTGTTCACAGTCTTACATAAACAAACACAGGTTTTTTTTTTATAAAATAACAAAAAATGGAATAGGCGACAAACATCTTGTAATTTAATCAATTATTGGAAAAAAGATTGGGTAAATTAAAAAAATTGGTAAAGATATACAAAATCAATAAACTTTTCCATTAGTTTTTAATACAATTTTACTACTGTTATTAACTAATTGTTCTACTGAATCAAAGACACCTTAACGTACCTACTTAAAACTTTCTAGAATAACAAAAAACACGTTCTAGATTAAGGTAAATTACACAAAAACTGACGCAAAAAAATTTGTAAAAAAGCTATAATACATATTAAAACAATAGTTAAAAGCATAATCATATTTTAAATTAGGTAAAGGGATTTTTAAAACATTTAAAAAAGGTAAAAAAATAAAAGTATTTTCTCATAAATTCAATACTTTGTCTCGATAATTTCAATATTTAAATTAAACAAATAACAAATAAAAACTAAAACAAAGGCAAGATTATTTTTGTAAAAGTAACCTTTCAAGATCTTCAAAGCATCAGCAACAAAGCATCCATGTTTTTTGAATAGATAAGTAAGGTTTGTCCAAAGTTTTAACTAAGTCACACAAATTTATTCAATGACTTTAATTGAACCACAGAAAATAAAAAACTTCGGACTGCCTGCGCAATCCTCAGTCTTCACGCTTCCTCGGCAACGGTGCGTTTGAAAGAAAATATAGGTGATTCCCCGCTGCAGCAGTTATCATGGTAACGTCGTTTCCGCGATGCTGATTGTGCGACAGACGATGACGATCGTGATCAATGCTGTAAACTCCAGAGGGCAAATTAGAGAGCAATCCAGTTGTCTGTTCAATGCGTTTGCAAAGTTAATGTAAAGTGTTTTGTTAATTTTTGCGTTAAAAAATGCCCTTCTTTACCATGCCCTTTATTTACCATTTATTTACCTTCTTACCATTTATTTACCCTTCTTTACCATACCCTTTATTTCTTTACCATTACCATTAAAAAATGCCCTTCTTTACCAATAATTAAAAAGACTTAAATAGTATCTTCGATATGATAACAATTTCAACATGTAAAATTTTCTTTTTGTTTGCATTTTTTTGCATTTAAAAAACAGTATTGTTTAAATCATAATTTAGCGAGCAGCATTTTAATAATAAACGTAAAAAGATCCTAAAAAGATTTGCTAAAACAACCCATAAAGTGAATATTTAAATTAAAAAAACAAAATAAATACTCGGAGTCAAGTTCAGGTATAGTTAAAAAACAATCTTTAAGGAAAAGCAAAACAATATTCAATAAAACCAGATGGCTGCAGCAATTATGCTTGTAATGAACAAGTTACTTTCTGATCTTTTAAAATGTATAATCCAAAAAAAGTATAATCCATCTGAGACCATTTACGCTAATGCAGCTTTCTGCTAACAACTTAAATAATTCGGTGTTAACAAAACAAAAGCTGGATCTATATTTTCACATTTATGTGCGTGACGATTCAAGTAGATAATAATATTGATGTAACAATATATTTTTAAAGAGATAAAAAGTTTTGAAGCTTTACTAAAAAAATAAACATACGTGATGACAGCAGATAATAAACCAAGTCATATGAAATAAAAGCAACAATCCAAATCTAAAAAGCACAAATCACATAAAAGGTTTATGCGAACAAAAAAATTAATTTTACTCAAGACTCACAGTCAACGTCGCTTTATTCACAACACGGATCAAGTTATGTTCCGACCCTCCGCAGATCATGTGATCCTTGCCCAGCCATTGACAGCAGTAGAGCTGAAACAACAAAGTCTGCACAAAAGAGCGATTCGATTGTGATTAGGAGAGTTCAAGTTCACTGCTTAATCGAAAACTGTGTGGTTGTTCGATTTCACGCACACACACACACACACACACACACACACACGTTTTAAAATTTAAATTTTTTAAGTGGTTTGCAAGCCGCAGCATTTTGGTCTTTTTATTTGTTTGTATTTACTATGCAACAAAACCTTTTGTTTTTTTATCATTAAAGAACATGAAAGAAAGATTTGATTAAACTTTTTAATTTAGTTTTTGACTTATTTAACAACACAAAAAATTGAAAAATTTATGCAACTACTTCTAATAGTTTTTACTAGGAGAAATTTCGTGCTGCTCCTAACAACAAACAATATATAACAAAAAAAGAGAATAGACAAAGCATGAGAAGGTGGAAGGAGTCAAAACAACGAAAACTAATCTGATGCATCATATTTTTTAGCTTGAAATAAAATAATATTGTATTAGGTTGGATAGAAAGTCTTGTCGCATTTTTTGCCATGGCATTTTCAGCCTATATATTTTGGATTTGGTTAATCAACATTTATTGTCATTATATTAATGTTTTAATATTTTATTTCAGATTAATTTAATAGCATTTTTTTGAGTTTTACAATTAAATTATCCTTTTAAAATGGGTTTTGACCAGATGCATATTAGACATTGCATTTTATATGAATTTAAAAAAGGCTCAAAAGCATCCCAAGCAGCAAGAAATATTCGATCTGTCAGTAAAAACGAGGCCCCGAGTAACCGAACTTGTCAACGATGGTTCAAACAATTTAAATCAGAAACTTTACCTCGAAGACTCCCTTCGATCCGGAATATTCTGTCCCTCTTAAGGTTTTAAAGGCTATGGTTGAAGAAAATCCCAAACAAACTGCCAGGGAATTGGCTAAGCAGTTCAGTACTTGTCAGCAAAGAGAGCTTTGAGACCTTTCCAAGCTTGTTTAGCTGTGTTATGATAGTTCTGTGAAGTATAGTAGTATAGTTCATAGATAGTTCGATGGGTAAAGTTTCCTGATTTAAATTGTTTGAACCATCGTTGACAAGTTCGGATACTCGGGGCCTCGTTTTTATAGACAGATCGAATATTTCTTGCTGCTTGGGATGCTTTTGAGCCTTTTTTAAATCCATATAAAATGCAATGTCTAATATGCATCTGGTCAAAACCCATTTTAAAAGGATAATTTAATTGTGAAACTCAAGAAAATGCTATTAAATTAATCTAAAATAAAATATTAAAACATTAATATAATGACAATAAATGTTGATTAACCAAATCCAAAGTATATAGACTGAAAATGCCATGGCAAAAAATGCGACAAGACTTTCTATCCAACCTAATACAAGAGAACGAAAGGATTTTTAAAAATTTACTGTCTCAAGTAAATTAGTAGGATGTAATTAGTGGTTGAATAAATAGCAAAAGCGGGAACCTCATGTAACCACAGTGGGAACCTCATGTAACCACAGTGGGAACCTCATGTAATCACAGGCCATATCAAATTTGTATTTGATTAAGATATTTTGTAAAGATTACTGTATATTGCCCAATAAGGTTTACAAAATCTACTCAAACTGTTGTATGCGTACAGGGAGAAGTTATTTGTGATAAGCGCTTTCGCTCTTAATTAAAAGCCACAAAGTGTCTCTTTATATTCGAAAGTAAAAACTAAAAAAAGGTCTTCGCCCGAAATTGAAGTCAAAATGAGCTTTCTTGTCTTTGAAAGTCAAGCGTGTATTAAGTTAATCAGTAGATTATAGCTTTTTTGTTTTTTCAGCTTTCAGTAAATATTAAAATTTTTACAGGCCAGGATTTGGACAATGTCATTTTATGCTTTAAAGATTAAAAAAAAAAGCAATTAAAACTAAAAAATAGCGCGTTGTATTGTAGCGATTCCCATCTCCATCGATAAAGAATCACTCCACAATTTGACTGTGACGCGACACCTTTGACAGAAAGATAAACGGTTTTTTGACGATTGGCCTTTGATTGTATGAACCTTTGTTGTTGGGCAGAGCGACAGTCGATAAAAGCTACGCAGCATATCACAACAAAATAATAGACCAAAACTGTTCAAAGTAAAACTTGCTGGTTGTTAAGCATTTGCTTATACAAGTATTCTCCCAGAAACATCAATAATAAAAACTACATCCGGGTAACTTGTAAATTCAAAGCAACTACCGTAACTAGTAAATATACAATTGGCTTAACTTCAACAAAAAAGACGATTTGGAACTGGCCAACCAAAAACAAAAAAGAGTTATTGACTTCGCTAAACGACCCTTTGTGTTAAATTTTCATTGTTGGCAAATCATTATTGTTACGTCTTTGTAAGTTGAAATCTTGACTAGACGAAAGACTTAAGTTTCACTAACGAATGAAAGAGTAATTCAACAACACAAGAGCGTTTTAGGAAAACCTCATCAACCACGTATTGTAGTTTACATGACCAAACAAACGTCATCAGCATATTTATAATCAGAGCTTTTATACATAAATCCGTATAGTCATTGTTTTTGGTGGTATTTGATCTATTTAATGAACAGAGTGAAATGGTATCCGGTCAAAACATCAAACACAAAATATCAAAAACCAAAATATCAAAGACCAAAATATCAAGTGACTAAAATATCAACTTTCGATATCGAGGAGCCTCCATATGGTGGGATGGGGGAGGTTGGTTGGAATTCAAAGCCTCTGTGCCACCCTTCGACGGAGTACTGCCTGCGAGACTTAATTTTAGTTGTTGATATTTTGTAGTTGACTTTTTGACACTAACCCGAGTAAATAAAATATCACACCTGTTTACGTTTTTTGACATGTTTTGATTTTTTCTATTTTTTTTCATCTTAAGTGCATCACTTTGCTATCTTATGAAATGCTAAACGTTGTGGGTAGTTGTCATATTTGTTTGAACCGGGATTTGAACCAAAATAAGACAAAAATCCTAATGCAAGCAACACTTAACCACCATGATGCTTTTAATATTCTGAAACATTGAAATTAAGCACCATAACTTTTTGTATAACTAATAAAATTGTAACATTGTATGACTAATAAAATACAACATTGTAAGACTAATAAAAGAAGCGAAATCTAATTTGAGGCAACAAAAAAGTTGGGTTCATCATTGACTGTAAGTCAAACCATGTTCAGCTAATTCCAAAAATCAAAAATTGTAGTCAGAAGACTAAACAATTAATTATAGATCTTACTTCATAGTATTTTATAAAATGTGTGTGTGTAATGCGTTTATGCAAAAAAAACTTACCAATGAGTTATGTTCATAGTCCGGTGGAATCGTTTTGATCAAATCACCATTTTCAAAATTAAAAATCTAAATATTAATATATAAATAGAAAAAAAGAAACAGAAAAAAATGGCTAACACTTGGATAAAACTTAAATAGAAAATCTTCAACAATTAGCTTTCGCATAAAATGAGTAACTGTTCTTAAAACTATTAAAAGCCAAATATTGTCGAAAAACAGTGTCAAATTTTTGTCATTGAATTAATTTTTACCTGGTGTGTCCTAAATCAGTGTTAAACTTGCTATACTCGTGGAGTAAAAAATAATATATGGTTACTAAAACTATTTCATTCCTATGACTCGTGTTTACACTTGAATAATTTTCACTCCATACAAATGACCTTGCCATTTGGGCCTCCTCCACAAGTGTTAAGTGTGCAACTTCCACAGTGCAAGCTGCCCTCAATAGACTGGTGGAATGGTCCTCCACGTGGCGCCTTCCTCTCAACTCCCTCAAATGTGAGTCATCCTTCTTCAGCTTAGACCCCTACAAACCACGTATACAATCTTCTCTATACATTCTTAACAACCCACTTAAACCCTCATCTAACTTTTCTCGGTGTAATCTTTGACCGCGCTCTTTCTTTCAAGCATCATGTCTTATCCTTGCGGAAAAAGTTTCACCGCCGATTCCGTGCTTTCCGTTCTATCGCCTCTTCCTCCTGGGGTCCATCAAAGAAATCTTTATGTACCCTGTATAAAGCCTTCATTCGCCCCATCCTTACCTATGCTTCCCCAGACTGGTTTCCCTTCTCACCTCCTACCCACATCACCTCTGTAGAAAGGATGCATAGATCCTCCTGTAGAGTAATCACAGGCTGTCTATCGTCTACTCCTATCCCCCTACTTCATGTAGAGCGCTTCTTCCTCCACTACGCGTCACCCTCACCCACCAATCCCTCTCCTTCTTTAAACGAGCCCTCCGACTACCTTCAACCTTTCCCCTAGCTTTTCCAGCAAATTCTAATCCCCGCATACGTCTCAAGAAAGGTTGATGGAGATCCTTCTCCCGATCACATAACCTTATCCCTAACCTACATCTTGCTCGTAAACCTTTAATCATCTGTCCCCCTAAACCTCCCTGGTATACCACTTCTACTTACACCATTTCACTCCACCTCTCCTCCCCATGCTCTCGTAATGACCCCCCTTCCTTCGCAATACCACAGCTACCTCCCATCTATCCTCCCTGTCCCACAGCGACATCACTGCCTGGACTGACGGTTCGGTACCTGGCGGGCTAGGTCAGGGTGGTGCAGGGATTCACATTAAGTATACAAAGTGTGTCACTGCTACCTCGCTCTCCTTCTCGACTGGACTCTGGGCTACCGGTTACAGTGCCGAAACTTACGCCGTTCTTCATGCCCTTGAGTGGTGTATCTCTTTCTCCAAGACATGTGCCTTTGATCTATCACCTTATTTTCTGACTCTCTATCTGTCTTATCAATCCTTTCTGCTCCCTTACCATATTTAACCCCCAAATCCCTATCCGATACACAATCTCTCCTCAACGTTTTATCTAAATCTAAGGTAGTCCACTTGCAATGGATACCTGGCCACTCTTCCCTCTCTGGTAATGACTCAGCTGATTTTCTTGATAAAGTTGGAGCCTCTCTTGACCCCTACACAATATCAGTGTCTCTCTCACTCCTTATTTTCTCACAAAGACTATCCCTCTACACTAGTTGGAGACGCAGTGTCCAATCTGGATTCTTTCAATATCAAATTCCTCCAGTATCTCCTGAGCAGCTCACTCGCTCCGCTCGCTGTGCTCTCTCTCGTTTACACTGCAACGGGCACAGCACTCTCTTTGGCACTTATCTCCACAGGGTCGGTCGAGCCAAGACTCCTTCATGCAGCAACTGTGGTTCTGAATCACAGTACCTTTCTCATCTTGTGCTAGACTGCCCTGTACTGGACCATATGCGTCGGGCCATATTCGGCCATTTTCTCTCCATTCTGGACCTCTGGTCCCGTCCGTGGGGAGTCGCTCGATTACTGGGACTCCGCGGAGTTGATCGCGCCCCCATCCCCAGGAATGGGTCGGGTAAACCCACCACCACCACTACCACACTTGAATAATTGGTTTCAAATTTGATTTTTCAAAATTAAGTAAAAGCCAGTCAGCAGTTTGTTCATAGAGGTACAAATTTAGTGCAAATATAAAATTTTCTGATGATTTAAGCCTTATTGATAATATTATTACATAACCAGTCAGGGGTGCGGTCAATTAATTTCACATTGATTTTTCATAAAAAAATTTTGAAAAATGAAAAAAAAAATCTAAAAATAATAGAGGGGTTCAAGTATTGGTAAAAAGTTTTGCTATATGCAACAGCTAGAATCATCAGTTCGCTAACTCTATTATACGAATTAAAATACCTTAAAATGTCCTTGCCCCAAATACTTTTTTATCGACTGACCTATAAGTGCAATCAGCCAAGTGAAGGTTTTTCTTTATAAAAGAAGTAAAGGAAATTGCAATTATTGATCATAGGCAGTAATATATAGCTTTCTTTCAATAAGAATCGATACCTGAAATGGATTTTCTCTCCTCCACGAAGCGGTGAGAATGTGGTCATACTTTTCATCTATATCAAGACCTTCTCCACAAATATGTGGACCAAACATCCTCCTAAAGTAAATACAACCAACTTTTTAAAACGTAAAAGAATAACTATTGTATTATTTCCATAGTTAAAATAGGAAAAAATGAATAAACGAACAATGATCAGATTCAATCAGCGGCGTGTATCGTTGCTTTGCGACTTCACAGTTATTTTAATCCGACTGCAATGCGGATGATTTAGATTCAATTTTCATATTCTTAAATACAATGCATTTCTCTCTTTGATATTATGGATTATAGGGAAATCGTAAAGAAACAAAAGAAAGTTGAAGATCTCGCGATTTAATCGGCTCTGTTCCATTATGAGCACATTTTCTTCATCATGTGTTGTGCTCACGGTTAGAAAGTGATTTGTATTTTAAATAAAAGCAGGGTGCAGTGGGAACAAATATTTAACATGTAGGCCTATGTACATTCAAAATTCGATCAAGTCCAAATGACAAGCTGAAGATAAACTTTTGTTTATTGTTTTGACAGCTATAAACTTAAACAAGCATATGGAAAAGTCGGAACAGCTTTACTACCTGGTTGCGTGTGTTTCTCTGTCATCCCAAATTTGGATCGTGTCATCCCAGCCTCCCGACAAGAAAACGTTCTGTTTAAACGGGTGATATTTCACCGAAAAAATTCGAAAACGATGTCCGTTCATTTTGTTTCGATCTTGACTACAAAAAAACAAAGTTTACGACTGATATACAACTAAAGAAAATTGTGGCAAACACCGGGGTTCCTCGATGGTTGCAAACAAGGCAAATATTTACGCTTTCTACGAAAGTGAAATGAAGACTAAAAAGAATATCTTCGTCAGCTTTTGTAGGAAGAACACGGTTTGGTTTTCAATTTGAAATGAAAATTTTTTTTACAAAATTTGTGCAACATAACACACTCGTATTTTCGCGACCCAAAGTTTCCAAATCTCTACTATTTCCAACTATTTCCAAATCTCTGCGTTACATAATCAGTTTACTTTTTAATCGGTTGTTAGTAGAACCTCATTGAGGGGGAATCGAGGCTGGAGATGAAATAGCAGCGCTGGCTCTATTCGATTTTCCGCAATGTATACAATAAAGGGCCTACTCCAAATTTGTAAACAACATTGGCGCTACAAGCAAATCCGCTTTAAAAAACTGACAAAGACTGATTTAATTTGTTATCGATAGTGTGATTTATCAAAGTCTAATTGCTAATGCATGGCATTTCATCATTCTTTCTCCTTTCAAAAATAGTTTAGCTTTGATTTGAACGAAACCATCACCCTACCTGGGTGCGCACGTGTTGCGTTTTTTTCCAGTTTCCAGATCATAGACATAAATTTGATCCGAGCCACCAGCAGCAACGAAATTGGTGAGTGTAGGGCTGCACGATGATGTCAACAACTGGATTGGTTCACGGATAGTTTGGAGGGAGGTTGAGGTTTCGATGTGCCAATACTTTACCATTCCACCGGCATCTGGAAGCATTGTCTTTTATAGAAAATTCAAAACAAACTAAAAATTCTATTTGACTGTTGGTGCAAATGTTTACAACGCTGTTTATTGATCGGTAAAGACTTACAAGTCGCAACCAGCAACTCTCCACGACTTGAAACTTCAGCTGGTATAAAAACAATAGATGTCACAGGTAATTTTTCTCTTTTGGTTTCATCATCTGCCAAATGATATATACATTTTCCAGTAGATCCTCGAAAAATCTGAAAATGCATTTTTGTTGTTTTTTATAAGATCAAGGCTTCAAATATATTTTAAAATAATTTAGTACATCTTCAGATAGGAAACCTGTAAACAATTCCACTGTTCCAAGAACAATAAGCCTATAACAAAAGGCTATAATATTGAAATCAACAAAAAATTATTTCTACTCAAATTGTATAGAACAAAATAAATAAATGCTAAGTAATTCCAATCATCTTTTACTTGGTTTAAATAAAATATATCCAGCAAAAAACTCATCTCCAGGCTGGCTATATTTAAATTCTGTACCACAAACCACTTGCTTAAATAAAATTTGCAAATTTTTAAGAAAATAACTATTAAAAAAATTTAACAAAACTTAATTACTAAAAATTATTACAGTGAAAGGAGGGTAATTTAAAATTTTTTCTCCAATTTTCATTATATTTTGAGAATGATTGTTTACAGCATAAAATGTTCAACTATTGTACAAAAAGAACCTTTAGAAATGTTTTAACAATGTACAAAAATTGGCTTTAGAGAACTTTTAGAATAAAGTTTTAAATCTACAATAAATAACATTTCGTTGTCTATTTCAGTAAAGACATTTGGGGTCTCGTTTGCTATTTGCCATGCTGTAGTGAGTGATTACAAGTTTAAACATCAAGCTTGTATAAATGACTGTTAAAATAAGAGTTTTATTGAGTTTATTAAGCAATAATTTAAAATTATAATGTAAACTTCTATTTGACCATCTCATTTATTATATACCAAAGTGAAATAAAAGGAATAAATCAAGCTTAAAAAATTTAGCATGTAATAAAAGCCTTATTGCCTTTATAATGTGTAGGTATGAAATAAAAATTAAAAATTACTTGAGCAACTGAAAGAAAAAAAAAGATCAAGAGCAGCCAGAATGTTGCAGAAGCCAAAAAAAGAAAAGAAGCCAAAACAACGAGAAACTACAAGAGGAGAAATTATAAAGCCTGAAAATAATGAACGAGACCCAAAATGAAAATCTTTTTATGTAATCTTAGTTAAGTGAAAATCACAAATATATACCTATAAGTTATAAAATCAATTAAGTTTTTAAATTGAAAAAATTCATGAGTTTATTATACTAATACTAAATAGCTGAGTATTGGTATAAAACATAGATTATGGTATTTTGTTATTGCAGTCCACTGCTAATAGTAAAAACAAACAAACTTACTTTTATTGCACCATTTGATAGACCAACAGCTAATTTATCGCCCTTCTCAGAAAATCGACAACACATTCCATCACACCCTAAGTCTCTTTATAATATCAAAAAATTAATTGTAATAAAGCTAAAGTTAATTAATGGAAATTTTTTCTTAAAATTTTTACAAAATCAGTAGTTTTTAAATTAATGTTTACACAAATGCAAAAAAAACAAACATCAAAATTAACAAAAAGTTTGGACAGAACTGTTCAATCTAGCTTTTAATAAGATTTTTAGTTGTTTTAGTATAATACACACAGTTGAATTTTAGATGCAGAAAGAGTTACAAAATAACCACAAGGTTTTTTTTATTTAATCTATAATACATACTTACACTGTTTTTAGAATTTTTATATCACCTTCAACATGGATATTTCTTTTTTCAGTTTTTTCTGGTTTATCATTTAGCTCAGTTACTAAACTTTTTTGAGTTTGACCATCATCAGGATCACCAGTTTCATGAGATTTTTCCAAAAAAGAAGTTGTCGATGAACTCATTCTAGTTTTACATAAAATTTATGTCTAAATAAAATAAAATAGAATTTGAAAAATTTTTAAAAATATTAAGCATTTATCTATAATGGTTCTAACTTTTTGCTACTCTAAACTCCTTTAATATTGAACTAACTCCCAAAACTCTGCTATGCATTCACAACCCTTACAAAACAAGGTTCTACACTATTTTGAAATGGCATAAAAAAGGTGCTTTCAAATTTTTTGCAAGCAAAAAATTGTAACATTTTAAAGTGTAAATTAAAATTTTATTGTAAGTTTTAGACCACCTTTTATATTACCTCGCACCCCAGGTTTAAAACCTTTGTCCTAATAAAAAAAAGACTGACAATAAATAAGGGAAAAGGCATAAACAATAATCTAAAAGAATTTAAATTATTTTTGATCATAAATAAAAAATGTAATTAGTAGCACTTTATCAGTTATCAAACTACTTATAAAATTTATGGACACTTGATTTAGTTTTAGAAGCCTTATATCTGATTTTGAGCAGTTACATAGCTGTTGATATGTAATTTTATACTTTTTAAGAAGATAAAAACAGAAAAAATGAGTTAAAATTCAATAAAAAATTTAAATATTTTAGTAACAATAACTTACACTTTCACAAAAATTACCGTAAGAAAATAATTAAAATTTTGGTCATGAATAAGTAGCAATTTCGGTCTCTTCAAAATGTCACCATAAATGATTTTTGTTCATAAAACTAAACTGGAATCCTCCTTTGGTTATTATAGCTTTTTGGAGATCTTGGTTTCTTTTTTACTCCTTTCTAATGTTGTAGGGGATTTCGGGTTAGTTTTACCAACAGAAATCACCTACGGCGACTTTTTGGAGACCCTAAAATTTTATCAAATTTTTGTTAAGTTTTTTTTTTTTTTATTATTACAAATTTACTCACAATGCAACTGTAACAAATATATAGATAATAGAGTTCTTAACCTAATTTAAAAAAATCTGATCCAAACACGCTTTTCAGTTTACTTTTAAATGAGAATTAAATCTATGAAATAGCATTTGACATAGAAGTGAAAGTATTTCTCCTTAGGCTTATATAAAAAAATGAACAATGCCATGATTAATGCATTTAAACAATTCAAGTATTTAATTCTTGATCATCAAAAAGCAAAAAGAAAGCAAATCTAAGCAACGAGTAACTAGGCTATGAGCTGATAATAATTCTTACTTCAGTAAACAACCCAATTGTAAACAAAAGTTAATAAAAAAAGACCCTTCCATTAAATAACATGTTTCAGATTTTAAGCTGAGTTTGAATCATAGCTTCTCTTTTACTTGGCAACTTGTCTATAGTTGGCGCTATTTTTAAAAAGCTTTTGTGGTCAAAATAAATCGTTTTTAGGATACTTTTTTAAAACTGAGTTTTAAAAATAATGCGCTAGTTTTTTTGAAATAATCTTGCTAGCTAAAGCACAAAAAATCTCTTCTTCTTCGTATGATGTAGATGTTTCTTTCCGTAAAACTCTTTAGATGTTAGGGCAGGTATTGTTTAACCAGGCCCTGTCTTCTCATCAACTAATTTCAGACCAAGCCCCCTATTTGGATGAAGGAAATTGGGACAGGCTGCTATTATGGGGTCAACTGTTTGCTTTTCCGCGCCATACTCACAGGCTGCTGTGGAAACCATACCCCATCTGTGCACTGTCGAACGGAATAAACCAACGCCAGTGCGTGGGTGAAGCTCCACCAAGGATGGTCTGGATAGATACATTCCCAATGGTTTGGGGCTGACGTCGGGGAGGAAAGTACGTAGGCGGGAGGTATTTCTTTGCCATTCCATATTCCGGTTTCCGCCCAACATAGGCTTACCATACTGGTGTCCGACTTGAAAAGTTTTTTTTCAAAGTTCCAGTGCAGCAGGTACAAATGGATGCTCAATTTGAGCTGTTGGTGTCCTCTGTAAGGAAAGGAAAAGAGCCTTTCATGAAGTGTATGTTTAGCCCCTTGTGCTCGGCGAGCTAGAGATACCATGGCTTGTTAGCAACGAAGCTCAGTTGGAAGGATACCTGCCAAGACAAATAAGTTGTCTACTGGCTTAGGGCTCAGGCATCCAGTTACAAAAAAATTCGCAAAGCGTCATCGATAAGCTTGTTAATGAGGCAATTGTGGGCACTGCGGCACCAGAAAGGTGAGCAACACTCTGCAGCAGAGTGCACCAGGGCCAGAGTGGCAGTGCGCACTGTTGTGGTGCCAGTCGCCTCAAAAGCCCAACGGGTGCTGTTAATTTTTTGTGCAGTGACTCAAGGTGTGGGCAAAACGTAAGACAAAAGACAAGACAAGAAGTTTATTTTTGTTTGTTCAACAATAAATTTTAACATAACAGAAAAAAAACAAATAAACGCCCTATCTGAAATCTGTTATGTTGTTTGTTTTATGCTACTACCTTATTTTCAATTTAATTTATGGTAAGATCTATTTTTGTTGTTTAATTTAATCTTATAAGCTTTTGTTTTTTATTTTTTTCGTCCTTTTGTTGCCTGTTTGATTGTTTGTTTTTTTTCTATCGTTGTGCTGTGGTTTTTACACTATTTGCCTTTATTTCACATCTAATTTATGCCGAGTTATTTTCTGTCGTTTAAATTTATCTAGGCCTACATGTATTAGGGTGGAGCAAAAAATTTTTTTCTGAACTTTGAATTGTAATAGTGATATTATGATGCTATGTTGTATGATATTGAGTGTGCTCAAAAGTTTTTCCTTTTAATCAATTTTTTGAGGTGCCGCCAGGTAATAAAGTTTATAAAAAGTGATATTTTATGTGATTTTTCTTCAAATTTAGTGCATGGCTTTCTAGGGTTGCATGTGGGGTATTCTAACAGGGATATTGATGTAGGCAAAACATTCATAATACTGTACGCAAAATTTCACCATTATTGAATTATATCTTGAAGTGCCGCCAGTGGCATATCACACGGTTGCAACCACCCGCAAAGCCGCGTCGCGCCTCACTAGCCCTCAGTTACTTGTGAGTCATTGTGAGGGTAGGGTGTATTGCGTTGCTCAGTGTGCACTAGTCCAGTCTATCGATTTATTGCCTTTGTTAAAACAATGTATAGAGATTCGTAACTTATATTTTTTCATTTTTCAGCTTCATATAAATTTATTCTAAATCACAATTTTTCTTAGACGAAAGCAAATATTATAGTTAATTAAAATGTCTACTAAACGTAATCTTCCTGACTGTCCCATATTTGGAAACTCACGTGATCTAAGTAAAACAGTATTGCCAACATACCCAGATGTAATAAAGTGTTATTTGCATGAAAGACAACTTATCAAGCTGGCAACTAATAAAGATCCTTCAATGAGTGAAATTTCTGAACCAGTTGTGATGAAAATAAAAGATTTATGGATTAAAGCATCAATTCCGTGTGTTTCTGATAACAGAATCAGAAGAATGATATCTGATTACCATAGCAAATATAGAAACATATTGAAATCAATGAAAGGAAAGAAGGATAACGCCAAGTTCAAGGACAATTGTAGCGAATTCAAAAGCCATGCAGATAAAACCTTATTTCATATTTCTAGTTGTAAATGCCGATCTTTTTCAGTGTGTTCTTGTGCTAGAGATAGAAAAATCCCAGAAAGAAAACAAACGTTTTTGACAGATAAAAGAACTGCAAGAGAAATGGCAATTGGAGGAGTTGATGCAGCTGTTTCGAAAAAAGCAGATTTCAACTGTTTCAGATGAGAAAGCAAAAATTGCAAGATGATGAGCTTCTTGATATTGAAACGTATATGATCTCTATTTCAGAATCTTCAACAGATCATGAAACTGATACTGCTGAGGACTCAGATTATTTAGAAACACCATCATCACAAATGAAAAGAAAAGTAAATTTTAAAACTCCTCCAACAAAACAAATAAATCTTGCTAGTTTCGCTTCTGCTTGTGACCGAACTGGCGTATCTGATCGTGCTGCAGCGATCATTGTCAGCTCCGTATTGCATGACAATGCGGGATGTTCTGAAACAAATCCTTCATTAGTACTTGATCGATCTAAAGTTAGAAGAAGTCGCCAAAAACATCGTCATTTTCTTCATGAAAGAAGCAAAGAAGCAGATGATAACGAAGATATTATTGCTCTGTACTTTGATGGCAGGAAGGATCAGACAATGACTAAAAAAGTTTTTGGAAATTCAAAAGAAATCATAGAGGAAGAACATATATCACTTGTTGAAGAACCCGGATCTAAATATTTTGGTCACTTTGCATTGAAAAAAGTCTCTGCGAATGCAATAGCTGATGGCATATTTGACTTTCTCTCTGCAAATTATAAAGAGAAGAATAATATTATTGCCATTGGGTGTGATGGCACTGCTGTTAACACAGGAGCAAAAGGAGGTCCCATAAGAATGATAGAGCTCAAGTTAAACAAACCTGTTCACTGGTTTATATGTCAGTTGCACGCCAATGAGTTACCTCTTCGTCATCTCTTTCAAACTTTAGATGGAAAAACTAAAGGTCCTAAAGGCTACAAAGGCAATATAGGTAAAATGGTTGATGGATGTGAAAAGCTGGATGCTATCAACTTCAAACCAGTTCCTTTTGATCTGCTCGATATAAGTCAAATCGATCGAAGCACTGACCAACAATATCTGTATGATATTCACCAGTCTGTGTCAGCAGGAAAATTAGGTGAAGGTCTGGCTAATAAAAATCCTGGAAAAATGGCTCATTCTCGATGGTTAACTACTGCGAACCGCATATTGAGATTGTATATATCAACAGTTGAACCTTCTCAAACCCTGAAAATTATTGTCGAATACATAACGAAGGTGTATGCTCCTGTTTGGTTTGCAATAAAAAAAAAATCATCTTTTCAAAGCGGGGTTCTTCATCTATTTAAGACAATAGAACTAACGCGGATGCTGATTTTTGATGTCAGAAGCATTGTTTACCCTGTCATCCAAAAAACTTGTTACTTTGCATGATTAATGATGAGTTAAGTGATATTAGACAAGTTGGTTGCAAGCGAATCAAGAAGGCGAGAGAGCAATCTAAAGGGAAAACTGTCAGGACATTTCAAATTCCTGATCTCAACTTTGAAGCTGAGATGTATTTCGATGATAAATTGGCAAAAGGTGAATCTAACTGAACCGCCATTAACACGTAGTATATCTGATGATGAAATCAATCACTTGATTAGCTCTAAAGAGAAGAAGAGCTTTCCGCATCTACCATGCCACACGCAAGCTGTGGAAAGATGCGTAAAATTATAGTTACTGAAGCTTCTTCTTTAGTTTGTGGACAAAATTCTAGAGATGGTTTTATTTGTTCAAAAATTGAATCACGTCAGAAAATGCCAAGTTTTGAAACAAAACGACTGTTTTAAGCTTAATTGCTGATGATTTTTTTTTTTATTTTTTTATTTTTTTTTATTTTAATCTCTATATTTATCCTCCTGACTCGCAGGAAAGCGACGGAGGCGCTATACATAGGGTAAGCAATTACCCCGATCTGCTTCCGGAGATGCCAAGATATTGCTGTCCGCTAGTAAGTTAGTAGAGATATTACTGCAATTTAGTACTGCTTGTCAAGACCACCAAGCAGGGGAAAGTGCCGTAAAGTGTCTTTCCCAAGGACACAACAGAATGGCGTAAGTGGGTTTTGAACCTAGACCATGCTGATCATCAGTCCGGTGCTTTAACCACTCGACCACGCTGCCGACTTAAATGGAAGGGATTTAAATGGAAGGGAGGATGGGTTGGGCTAGGGTGGGACCCGAAGTACAGCTACCTCTTCGTGGTGGGTCCTGGATTAACTTAGAATTTATGTATTGAAATCAGAGTTAAACTGAGAGCTGTACATTTTATAAAAATCTTTTATCAATGAGTGTGTTTCAGGTTATTTAAAAAAAACTTATATACATTAAATAAGTAAAATCTAGATTTCTAAAGAAAAACATGCATTTTGCATCATTTATAAATATTTTTATTATAGCGGCGGCACCTCTAAATGTTCAACTATTCAAAAATGTTTTTAATATGTACTAGTCACCTTAATTGAAACATCTCTATTACAAACCAAGAACTGACAACAAATTCAATTAAAAAATTTTTGAGGAAAGGTATATTTCATATATTTTTACAAAATAAAATATCGTGGCCAGTGGTGGATATTCCAATTTAGGGGCCCGAGTCAAGAATTTTCAAAAATTCATGTTGTCTGAGAAAAAAAAGAGGTCTGATCTGGGCTTGGATATTTTTCTCCCAAAATAAAAGTGTTCTCTAAAAAAAAAAAAAAAAAAAAAAAGGTCTTCACTTCAATTTCATCTCTGATTTCCCTCTTTTTCTTCCAAAATCAAGGTATCCTCCAAAAAAAAAAAAAAAGGTCTTCACTCCGAATCGTCCACTGAGCGAATCCAAAACTGTATATGCTGTTTTCGAGGGGGGGCCCCCCAAAAAAGGGGGGCCTGAGGCGACTGCCTCATTCGCCTCACCCAATATCCACCACTGATCGTGGCGGCACCTGAAGATATCATTTATATGAGCTGGGATTTTAGAATAAGCGTTTTCTAACAACCCATCACCATAATTTCAGTATTACAGAGCAGTCTGAGAAAAAAATTTAAAAACGGCCATTTTCGCTCCACCCTAACATGTATGTGGCCTTCGTTTATGTTGTTGTTGTTTGTTTTGTTTTTTTCATCATGTTTGTAAGGTGATTTTTAATTTATGATGTAGAATGTCTTATGCTAATCTTTTTCTAAGTTAATAATCAATTTTACATACCAAAAACTTAATTAATTTATTAAATTGCTTGTAATGAAACTTTTAAATAAGCTGGGGGTAGTAATTAAATGACTTTTGTCCCTTCCTACCCCTGTATCACATCTTAATAGTGCTCTTTGATTTGTTATATATGGCTTATTATCAGTTTGTTTAATTTCAAAATGTAAAACCATTGTTTTTTTTGTGTTTTAAGCGGTAATTTATTGAAAAGGTTTGATGCAAATAAACAGATCTCTCTATCTGTCTAATTTTATGCCGAGGTACATAGGCTCGGCACAGTAAGGTAGGGCTCGTCCTTCGACGCTGATGGAAAGCTTACATCATGCCTTTTTGTTATTAAGGCGGAAGGCAGCCGACACCGTTTTGGCCGTAGCCTACTGAGCTTCAACTTCCATTTCTGGAGGTACGAGGATATAGTCGCCATGTCCTGACTTAAAGTCTCTTCTAATGTCTTCCAGTTAGATGTTGAGTGCACGATTGCCAAGTCACCAGTGTGGGCAAATTTCCTGGAAATTGTTACTGGCAGATTGAATAAGAGAGGAGCTAGGACTGATCTCTGTGGAACGCCATTTTTGAGGCGTCGTAACTTGCTTTGCAATTCAGTAGCAGTGGTAAGGGTAAAACTGCGATCTTATAGAGGTTCTATGATCAGCGAGATCATGTGCTTGTCCGATAGGAGACACAAAAAACTTGCAGGTAAAGCCACAATGCCATACGATTTTATAGGCTGCTGTGAGGTCAATAAACACAGCACCAGCTTCCTTTTTAGCCAATAGCTATCCTCAATTTCTTGAGTTAGAAGAGTGACTTGATCTACAGTCAACCTTCCGCGTCGAAACCTGCCTGCTCTCTAGGTAGCAGTGGGTCTATAATTGGTTCGATGCAAGTGTAGGTAGTCCTCTCCAAGGTCTTAAAGGGTGTACACGGCAAGGAGATTAATCTGTAACTCTTTGGGTCCCCTAGCTAATGGCTTCATCAGCTTCGAGATTGCAACCACTGTCCAGATTTTTGGAAGTTTGAGGTGACGCATGCAGCAAGATAGGAACTTATTCAACCGGGACTTCAAGGATGGAGTATGGAGTATTAACTCTGAACAAATGGGGTTAGGTCCCGGAGCCTTTCTGGTTTAATTCCTGGAGGACACCGTTAAATTCCTTTGAAGTAAAATCTCCAGAGATACTTTTGCCAGCACGTGTTGATATCCTCCAGAGGTAGGATACTTCCTTGGCCCCGAGTCGGGCTGATTCGCGATCCTTCGTTTGAAACATCCTATTCCTCACTAGCTGTGATGCAATTGAGTTTGCGAAAATGGGGCGAAAACGGGTGTTTCTAGACCTTCCAGTTAAGTTGTTAATGATATTTCTTGTCAACCGACTGGAGTGCGTTTACTCGATGGTATTGACAGCCTCTGATTAACGTTCTCTTCGCTTTTTATCAATTTGGGAAAGCAAGTCTGATGCAGCCTTGCTTGATTCTTTACCCAAGGTTTCCTTGAGAAAAGCCTGGTAGAGCTCTTGCACTCTGCATCCCAACATGGTCCGTAGTTGTTTCCGCAGCCATGTGAGATAGATCTTTTTGCGGCTTGGAGGAATAGCAAAAACTAGAGTAGCAAAAATTCTGATATGCCTCATCAACACATCTGCATTCTGGGCATGGTAAATCTTTAGCCAGTTTTTCAGTGATGAGGCTATATAATAATCAGTTAGCCTTGCTGAATTTTCATCGCTTCTATGGTGCATTTGAGATAGAAGTTACAAGTTTAGCTGCGGTGATCACTGAAAGTCGGTATTAAGCCTTAGGGAATTTCTTAAGGACACGTCTATCCAGAGGCCAACTCTCATGACTAACACTCGCAAAAGCCAGATCAAGGTTAGTACCATTGTGCCAAAAACCAGAAAAAAAGCTTGGAACATCCTTAGGATTGTGCAAAAGTACAAGGTTGCCCTAAGCTGTCCAGTTAGCCAGGCATTCTCCATCTGAACTAATGGAATCGTATCCCCAGTCTGTATGCCAGAAGTAAATGTCATTAAAATAGAGACAGGGATGTTGAAACACCGGAATGGCTTCAAGAGATTGATCGATCCTTCAAAGAATTGATCGGCGAGGTCTATTTGAGTCACTCATCGACAAACGTAGCAAGGCAATGTCTTTTGCTTAAAACCCAACGAGCCAAGGTGTAATTTGGTATCACCAGTCGATCTGTATTGGTGAAGTGAGTTTCTTGAAGGAGGATAACAAGGGACTAAGTATAATGTACCTGTTGGCCAGATGGCTAACAATGCAAATCTTATTTGCATTCAAGCCCTCTATATTAAGCTGTAGTGTACTAGGCAAAAGTGGTCGTCTGCCGTTTAGCCTGCAATTGACATCAGGTCTTCTCTTTCACTTCCGGAGCTTAGGGTCTATCCTTTTGCGACCCCGGAAGCTTTCCGATATCATTATTGTTTGACTGAAGGAATTTATCACTTCAGCTACCTGGACTCATCGCGAAAAAAATTGTTAAAATAATTTACAGAAATTCAGTGAATTATTCTAACTCTAAAATATATTATCATTGTTTTTCAAACAAAACATTTACAACGTTGTCTCGTAGTTAGCATAGCGTTGGAATTGATTGCGAACGCGATTGAAACGGTAGTGGTTCAAAACCTACTCGCGCTATTCTGTTGTGTTCTTGGAAAAGACACTTTCTTCTCTTTGGCGGTCATAGCAACCAACTCAAAATTTGGGTCATATCTTTAAGGGTGTATACACATGAATCTGTCTTCGATTTCTTTCACGATTTCTGCCAAAATGAGCGGGGCAGAGCCCTGAAAATCGGGATGTACGTTAAGCCTAATTATCACTACTCTTCTAACTTGCTGGAAAATGTCGGAAGCGTTATATTTATAATAACAACCTTCAAACGATTATCCTAACCTGCTTGCGAAGATGTCAAGATATTGCTGTTTAGTTGAAATATTCTATTTTGTTTTCTAGTCTTTATTTAGATATATAAACAAGATTAAGAGCTGCTTGATAAGACGGCCAGGCAAAGGAAAAGAAAGTATCGCGTTTCCCATCAATTGGCGCTTCTACCCACTCGGCCGCGCTGCCAATACGTACAACTAACAAATGTTTTGAGTCGTTTAAGAGAACTGAACGTTATTTCTGCTGGGGCGGTCGGTTACAGGAAGAGTATCAATCAAATGAAAAGCTTGATGATATTGTTGAAAAAATTGATTGTTTGCTGCAATAAGCCGATTTTTTAAATCAGCTTTTCTCTATCAATCTTATCTTTTTGTTACCAGAAAGCAAACCAGCGTTGAACTTCAGAACCAATTAAGGCATTCCCAACTCGCCGCCTATTTTTTTCTTACTTTATTTTTTTGGTTTAAATAAAATATCGTGGAGCTATTTGTGCAGCTACTGTTCGCGAGTATTGCAAAGCGGACTTGAAATCGGAATTGTTTTAAATGTTAAGTGACTTTTTGCAATCCTTTATTGATGTATACAGTGTGAACTATTTAGGCATGGGGTGATTGCATAACAAATGTAATCGATTACAATTACTCAAAATGGGCATGTGTTTTTCGATTGCCGCAACAGAAATTCTGAAACGCCTTAGAGAGTATTTTTTTCGTTAATGAGTAACACGATTAGCATTTAAAATGTTTGTTACATTCATAAACATAAGTTTTGAAATCGTTTATCTGAGTAGTTCTCAACCTGGTGCAGGTGGAACACCATGGTTTGCCAGAAATTTCTAGTGGTCCACAGAGAGTTTTATAAATTTTGGATAAAACGTTTCTAAAAATTATAAACGCTATAATATTAAATTATGTTGAAAGTGCATGTAAGTAAATTACGTAACTAGCCCTAGATCGCAGCAGTATTTTTTCTTTAGTGATTGATTGATGTCTGAATAGCTAATTTCTTTGATGTTTTCAACTCGACACTATGCTTGGCCTTGTACTCTGCACAATATGCTGTCATACATGCAATTAACTTTGTCAAAACAAACTCAATGAATGATGGGGTGTGTTTGTGCGATACTTTGAAACTGAAAACTTAAAAACACTGTTGCTTCGCCCAGAGTAAGATTGTTGTCAAAAGGCCTCAGCGTTGAAAGGCTTTGTGATTTTGTCGAAACAAGTAATCAACTTTCTCAAGTTCAAGTCCCAAATGGTTGATTGTAAATACAGAAAACAAGCTGATAAATCTCGCAAAATTCTGGAAAAACTTGAGAATACTGAGATAAAATCAAAAACATTTACTACCTTAGTCATATCTTTAAAATGGTAAGTATGCTAAATTTTGAGCTGTAAAGAAAAAAAAAATCAGACTTGGTTACCTGCCCTCAGCAGATATAAAAGCTCCATCGAAAAACTGAAATATTAGAAAAAACAGTTTGAGAAAAAGAACCGTTGACATTTGAAAATTTCAATAAAACTGCTCCTACATTCAAAATGCTTTTCTAATTTTGAAGATTTTCACCAAGACCTTAAGGTAAATTTGGGGATCTTTTGGAGATGGATTATTCAAACTAGTTATTCAAATTAGTTATCAGATTATTCAAACTTGTGAAAATTATGAACCAGTAAATAACATTTCCAAGATAGCTGAAACGCTGTTGGATTTAAAAAAGAATGTAAAACTAAGAGCGAGAGTTAACAAGGAAGGGGTATTTGCGTATATCTTAATAAAGAATTCACATCCAAATATTTTTTATAGTAAACATGAGGATTTAGATAATTACTAGGGCGAGTAAAAGTCATTAAAGTCATATTTTTTTTGGTGGTACAAAAAGCTATGAAACCTATAATAATCAGGGTGTTGAACCGGACCCGAACCGGATCCGTAAACCCGTATTAACCGTTATTATTTTTTGAACCCGAACCGGAACTGAACCCGAAAAAATAAAATTTGCTGAACCTGAACTGGAACTGAACCCCTAAAAATAAAATTTGCTGAACCTGAACCGGAGCTGAACCCGTAGAAAAAAAAATTGCTGAACCCGAACCTGAACCGGAACTTTATTTTAAATGGATCCGGTTCGACCGTTTCATGCTCAAATTTTAATTTTAAAGTTATTTGTAGAAGAATCAGAATCACATTTTGTTTTTGAAGTTGCCGCAATTTTTTTGGTCACGATACTTGTTGTGTGGCAATACAGAAACGTTATAAACGACTTTTTCAGGCGAGAAGTTAAAGCAAAAACATGTCACTTGCTAGATAAAGAAAGCGAAATTTTAAATATATGCTAAAGCAGTTGTTCTTAAGCTTTTTACAGTGCCATACTTTTAAAAAAATACATATTACTATAGAGACGTAGCAAACATAGTGAAACTATCGTAGGTGAAGCAAAATTATTTGACGCCATTAAAAAATCAAAGCTGCACAGTGCAGGCTGTTGGGGAGCCACTCGACTGAAATTTAGTTGCGTGGAAAAGTTTAATCAAAAAGCAGTGTAAACTTATCGAATGATTCGAATTCAGTGTAACTTATAGTTGCCTCAAATGGTTTTCACTAGCATGATGGTATCCCTAACAGTCGAGATTGAGTAAAAAATAATGTTGAGCAAGCAATGCAATAAAGTTAATTAATTTTTGATTTTTCAAAAAAACAAAATTTTTTAAAGAAAATTTGTTGAGATTAGGAAGAGAAGCTATTAACCTTCGCCTTGTAGCGTGAAGTTTAAGTAATATTTTGTAAGCTAACTGCTTTTCTCTTATTTCTCAGCTTCTTATTAGGCTCAAATTTGCATGTTAAAATCTAAAAAGGCCTTCACTTTTGCAGTAAGGTTGATTCGGGATGAGCTGTTCATAGTTTTTAGGCTTATTTAAAAATACTATAGCAGTGAAAATTGGATTACATAAATTTTTCATTTGCATCAATGTTTGCTTCAACTTTACGTCAAAAATTTATCTCTTAAAATTGTTTAGTGAAGATTTGGCTGACTCAAACTTTTTATTGCCTGAATACATGTATTTCGTCATAAACGTTTTGATAAAGTAACTCGTGCGTAAAAACCTCTTTGGAGTTTTTGTCTGAAATGTGCTTCTAAAATTTTCTACTGAAGAGATAAAGGTTGAGTTGTTTGTCAGTATGGAGATTGCAATTCATAATAGTTACGATTTTTACTTTTTAACTTTGCATTGATTAGATAACGCCAGAATTTATTTTAATTCATTTGTATTTCTTTTAGTCTTTCGTTTATTAAAACTTCTTCAGATACCATAAATAAAACCCAAAAACAGATGATGATTAAGCGCAAAAATTTTTTTACCATTAAAAAATATTCGTCTTCAATAACAAACATTTTTTTGTTTGACTGTCATCGGTTTTTGTTTTTTATTTATAGTATCTAAAGAAGTTTTAATAAACAAAAGTTTATAAAATTGGATGATATTTAACTAGAATTTTTGCAATAATAATAGCTGTTTTTAATTGCAAAACCACCAACCTTTTACTTTATTGATAAAATTTGATGTAGGGGATGCAATAATTTTTTCGTTGTGAAAGCTTTTTCTTTAATATTGCCACGATACTGCGCCACAGTTGAACGCCGGTTATCCGAACGCTAAGGTGGTTACAACGCCATAGCATGGTGTGAACGACAGAGTGTCATTCAACGCAGCTTCTGCTTCTAAAAAGGATGAAAAACTTGGCAGCGACGAAAAGAGTGGTAAACTTAAAACCAAACTAAATAAGTGATTGTTCGATTATCCGAAAAAAACAGTTATCCGAACCACGCCTGGTTTTAATTAGTTTAGATAATCGGCATTCTACTGTATATTTAAATCAGCTCTTACGGAACTTGCGAAACAACCTTACCAATTCAACTTCTAATTTGGGTTTATTTCCGTATAACAAAACAGGTTTACTTTTTGTGGTATAATTTCATAGTAGACATATGCTAAATGTTTAATATAATACTACGCATAATTTTTTTCAGTTTTTTTACTGATATTCTATATTAAATCTGGTAATTTATGTTAATATTAAAAAAGATGCCGCGCACGCAATTGAGTAATATTCGAAAGTTTTTCATTTATAAAATATCGACCGCATCATCTGTGTGTCAAATTGATGACTGTGGCACAGCTCTTCGTGGAAACCACGCATCTAATTTACAAAGACACGTAAAAAGATTTCATCAGGAGTGCTTTAAAAAATACAAAGAAAAATATTTCATTAATCTATCAATAAAATCTAAGAAAATACATAAAAATGCTAATGAATCTTTGTCTGAAAATGCTTTATCTTGTTGTCAAACAACTTTGGATAAAAAACTCTTTAAAACAGTTCGAGTAAAAATCGATGCTCATTTATTAAGAACTGCTTGCTTGGAAATGGTCACTGTGAATGGAAGACCGTTTAAAATTGTTGAAGATTCAGGGTTTAGAAAACTTTTAAATCCAATTTCGCAAGCGCTCTCCGACAGTGGAAATAAAATTTGCATCAACGCAGAAAATATTCGCGAAGAAGTTGTCATGCTAGCGAGCAAAATAAAAAAAGAAATTAAAGAAGATATTCGTGAAAAGTTTATTTCACTTAAAATAGACATAGCGACACGAATGGACAGGGCTATTTTAGGTATCAACATTCAGCTCATAAAAAATGGAAAGCTTACTCTGAGGACAATAGCGATGAAAGAACTTACCCATCGCCACACGGCTGAATACATTAAAAACGCCGTGGCAGATGTTTTAGAGCAATATGAAATTTCTATAAGTCAGATTTATACTCTTACGACTGACAATGGCGCTAACATGCTAAAATCTGTAAAACTACTATCAAATGAGCAACTTAAAGAAAACGCATTTGCTGATGAGGATTCTCCTGGGACAAGCCAAGCTGCTTCATCCAATAGCGATGTTGAAAACGATGTTTACTCTGATGAGGACAGTGAATGCGAGGCGACTGATTCTTCGGCCTTTAATATTGAAATATTGCTTGAAAGTTTAGCAGCGTTTGATTTTGTTGAATCTACTAGCCGCCCAATGCTTCGAGGTCTTCGCTGCGCCGCGCATACCCTACAATTAGCTGTAGACGATGCTTTAAAACAATCTTCTTTAAAAAGCGACATTGCTAAAGCCCGCCATGTGTGTAAAATTTTAAGAAATCCATCTATTATGGTGATTTTGAAAAATTAAAACGAACATTCTACTTGTGATATGCTCCAGCGACTACTTTCATTAAAAGATTTCTGCCAAGAAATGGCCGTCTCCAATGCTGAACTGCATCTATTGGAGTCACAATGGAATTTGTTTTCCGAAATCGTGACAGCTCTTGAACCAGCCCGAAAAGCCGCCAAGGCTTTACAGCAACAACATCTTACGTTGGGTGACTTTTATGGAATTTGGTTAAGGTGCAAATTAGAAATTTCAAAGGCATCACCAACAGAGTTTTCGCAGTTATTGCTGTCTTCTATAAAAAAACGCGAATTGGCGTTACTGGAAAATGATGTCTTTGTGGCATGCATTTTTCTGGATCCTAGATATAAAGTTTTGTTGAACGAGGAAGAAAAAACATCAGCTATAGCTCATCTTCAAAATACCTGGATTAGCTTGCAAAACTTAAAATCTCAAAGTATAAATTTTACCGATCAAAATCGGCTATCTCCCGATTTACGCAACTCCGGCAACGACGATGATGATTTAGAAGTGATGTTAAAGGCGCATGAATTGGAATCAGCAAAACAAAAGGTATTTATTTTTTTAGCTGTTATTGTATTTACCTAGGCCAAAATTTTGTTTTGTTAAACTAAAGTAAACTCCATAATTTTACGAACTTTGTTCTTCATCTTTTGTTCTTGCTTCAAATTATTTGGCCTGACATTATTGATACACGCAACTAGTAATTTAAATAGTAGCATTTTTATTTTCAAAGAATTATTTTTGATTTCTTTGGCAGGATCAACATAGTGCTACAGTCGTTTTTTGAATAAATTTTCTTAAATTTGGTTTCGCTTAGTTTACTCATACGACCTCTTTATCGTTGTGGCGACTTTGTGACCAATCGCATACTCGTACCAGCTCAAAAAATTGGGGAGGGCAATAAAGTTTTGCCCGAATTTTGTGACATTTGCCCGAATCCTGATTTTCTAGTAAATTGTCTGAGATTCTCGGACAAAGACCAAATTTCGTCCTAAAATCATGGTGTTCTCTAAAAAAAAGGTCTTCACTTGAAATCAGTCTCATCTTTCTCACTTTTTGTCCCAAAATCAAAATGTTTTCAAAAAAAAAAAGCTCTTCAGCAAAATTTGGTAGTATTTTTTCGTTGCCCAAAAATTCTGGTTTTGCCCAAATATTTTCTTGTCACTGCCCGAAAAATAATCTTGGAAAGTCGAGGGGGCAATTGCCCTCTTTCCCCCCGCCAGGTACGGCTATGACCAAGTAGAATGACGGCAGTGTGGTCGAGTGGTTAAAGCGCCGTACTTATGATCAACATGATCTCGGTTTAAAACCTACTCGCGCCATTCTGTTGTGCCTTTGGGAAAAACACTTTACGGCACTTTCCCCTACTTGGTGGTCTTGGCAAGCAGTTCTAAATTACAGTCATGTCTCTATTAAATTACAAGCGGACAGCAATATCTTGGCATCTCCAGAAGCAGGTCGGGAAAATTGCCTATCCTATGTATTAGCGCCTCCGTCGCTTTCCTGCGAGTCAGGAGGATAAATATGGAGATGAAATAAAAAAGAATGGAAGATCTTTTGCTGTATGGTTTTATGCAAAATGACTAAAATTCGGTTTAATGAACATTTGTTGTAGACCTACTGTATTATCTCATTTATGGTTTATAAAATTATGAAAAGAACTAATTTTCCTGAAGCAAGTTTTAAACTTTACAGGTTGCAAAGTGCTCTTTAGACATTAGCAACGACTTAAAGGCTTTTCAACAAGAGCCACGGATAAAGAAAGATCAAAACATTTTGAAGTATTGGAGAAGCCAAAAGAACCAATTTCCAAAGTTGTACATACTTGCTTCCTTATTATTCGGAGTGCCAGCCACACAAGTTAGCGTGGAAAGAGCGTTCTCCAGCTTAAAATTTATTTTGTCTCCACAACGCTCAAGAATGGACTCGAATATGCTCGAAAACGTATTGCTTGTACGAAACAACTACTTATTTAGGTTGGAACAAGACTCCACAGATGAAATATAAACCTTAATTTAATGTTAAATTTTTCGTTCATATTGTCCATTTTTTTTTAATGTTCAATGGTAAAGAAAATTTATTGTTATACTTTAAATTGTTTACGGAGTAGGAAAAATTGTCAAGTTCGATTAACCTTTGTCAAAGCATTACTTTATTTAACAGATGTGTTTTAACTAAACTTTAAGTAGGTATCGTTAAATTAATGCTACAAAATAATGTTTAAATATTTGTAATGTTATTAAAAATTAATTAAGTTTGGTAAGCATTTTACCTGAAGTAACGTAAATCTTAACATTTAAAAAAAATAAAAGTTCTACCAGAAAGGTTGTTTTGAGTTTGTTTGCTATTTTTTAATGTTAATCTCGTATATTTTAACTAGTTTTAATAATGTTAAATCCACGCTTTTTTAAATTTCAAATTTTACAAAATAATACATAAATATGCATTAAAAACTTCTAAAAGTTAAGGCTCGTTTCCACTACGAGCGTGGAATAGAGCATTCTTGTTTTGATCATCTTTTCGCGCTTAAAATCTAAGTGAAGCAAATAAAGTCAATAAATCAAGTAAAGAGTACAGTGGCGAACAAAAAAAGTAAGACTTTTTTATTTTTTAAGATTTTTTAAAAATATCATTGTTAAAATTGAATTATATTAATATATATCAAGTAATATATCATTAAAAGAGCACAAAAAATCCAATGTTAATTTATTTTTTTTTAGAAATATAATTCAATTGCAACTAACTTATTTTTAAAAAATTTAATAAAATAAAATATCTTACTTTTTTGCTCGCCACTGTACTCCATTCCACGCTCATAGTGGGAAAAGAGCCTTTATGCGTCAATTTTTTATTATTATAAACTTGAATGACTAAATGTTAAACGAAGTATTTTTTGTTTTATTAATTTTTTTTACTTCTTTCCGCGCTTAAAGGAAAAACGAAGCAAAAAAATCATTAAAAGAGACAAAGAATACTCCAATCTACGCTCGTAGTAGAAATGAACCTTAATGACGTTTCATAACTAGTAAACCTTCTGCGTGAGGGCCGCCACTAAAAAATTATCAAAAAATTCTTAGACAGGTGTATCAGCGGGTAGTCGAAGAAAGATCTATATAAACTCATTTAAACGCAATCTATAAGAAAGTTTTGAGATCGCAAAAGAACAAAAAACTTCCGTTTCCGCTTTTGGCGCTCGCAAGATCATTACTATAAATTTATTGGTAAGACTTGGTTTTTACAACCAAGACCCATGCCGGTGAATTAGTTTAATTTAATTTTTTTAAAACTTGTACCAGAATTTTTTTAAAAACCCTTTTTAAGAATATTTTTTGTGTTTCCGACTGTTTGCCATCACTCCTCCAGGAAGCGCGTCTGCGGACGCCCATGATAACATCAGGTAAGAAATTGTGTTTACAGTCTAACGCTTGTAAGAAATAGATAAAAAATATATATTCCGAACCCGAACCGGAACTGAACCCCTAAAAAAAGAAATTGTTGAACCTGAACCGGAACTAAACCCGAAAAAAAATTTTTTACTGAACCCGAAAAAAAATTTTTTGCTGAACCTGAACCGGATCTGAACCTTTAAAAATAAAATTTGCCGAACCTGAACCTGAACCGGAACGTTATTTTAAACGGTTCGATTCCCTGATAATAATACAAAAACTACTTTGTTACGGGGTGTATTGAAGAAGTTATAAAGTCATAAAAATTCATATTTTCTGCATTTGGTCATAAAATATGACCTTTCATTTTTAGTGAAAGTACTATCGTGAAGTGGGCCTAAACGGCGAGTTGCAACAGCTACACAAAAACCAGCCGTAATCAGAAACTACTATATTAGAATGAGTCCTGGTAAAGCCGATACGAGAAACGAGCATAGCAGGCGTTTATGACGTCACAAGAATGTAGGTTTTTAACGGAGCAATAACACGTGTAGCCACAATCTGCTATTTTTTGTTTAGTGAAAGTACTATATATTGTGAAGTGAGCATGCCAAAAATAAAAGTTTCTGATGGGAGAAAGGTCCGATCGATTATAAAAGACTTCAAAGAGTTCACAGTCACTCCAAAAGATGAGCTTTACTGCCCTCTATACTGCTGCATAGTTAAGCATGAGAAGCGATTCTTTGTGGAGCAACATGTTGCTACTCTCAAGCACAGAAAAGGCGTTGAAAAGGCAAAGAGTGCTGGAACTTCCGATACACGTCAAACATTTATCAGTTCTGGTGAACACCAAGATTTTGCAACAAAACTTGTTCAAGCTTTTGCATCAGCTGATATACCGATGGCAAAAGTAAATCATCCAGCTATTCGACAGCTTTTTCGAGATTTGGGGCAAAGCGTACCATCTGGAATTCTTTGTCGTCTGAAAGTTAAAAAACTAGAGGGAGTTGGTTGGATGCTGCTAACTACTATGCTGAGAAACTACCACAAGTTCGGGAAATTGTTAATTCATGGAATGGTGAAGGAGTGATTGTGCAAAAGGCCAAAAGTAAAGTGAATGAGCAAAAGCTGACCAGTCAGTTGACTGAAATTACTCAATGCTACAATGGGCTCTCAAACCTAATTCTTAAAATGGAAAATTCTACATACACAATACAAAAGGCCTATGAAGATATCAACTCTCTTGGTTTTGAAAGTGACCCTCTGCAGCTGAAAAAGTACATAAAGAAGCGCTTGGAAAAAAATGATGTAAAAATCATTGTGGAGCTAATTAGGCCAGATATTCCACCAGCATTGTATGCAAAATTGTTGCAATGTCAGCCTACTTCAGCATCTGTGGAGCGGTCGTTTTCCCTTTTGAAATCATTCCTTCGTCCAAACAGAAATTTTGCTGATGCTAACATTGAACACTACATGAAACTATATTTCAATGCTTAGCCTATTGATTAAATGCATAAGACATTTGAACTTGAGTGACACTGAGGAGTTGATGATTTTCAGGTGAAATAGACGTGTTAATACATCATTGATCGACCGTGTTTTTCTTTAAAATATACCCAAAACACTTGCATTCGACTTGCTAATTATGAGATTAGCAAAATATGATGCTTTAAAAATAAAGTCATATATTGTCATATGTTTTAAAAAATAAAGTCATATTTTTCGATTTTTTAGGTCATAAAAAAATGGCCCTAATAATTACTTAGAAACCAAGTCGCTTAAAATATGAGAAGCACCAGACTCGAGTTTCGCTCTTGTTAGAGCTTGTCAGTGATGCTTATCTCACTGCGAATCGAACCGACTATATGTGGTCCTCCACGCAGGAGACAACACCACTAGGCAACAAAAGCCGAACAACAACTTGCTCCAAGCAGCTCAGAAGTTATTCCCGGCTTTACCGCGCAAGGAATACATAGAATCCCCTATGTTGTAAGATCAACGCTGCATCTATATCCTATTAATTTTTTTAATCTAATTCTAATATAAGCCTACCTCATTACTGGGAAGTCCCAGTCATGAGATAGGCTTATATTAGAATTAGATTAAAAAATTAATAGGATATAACTAGTCTTTAAAATCTATTTTTTGCTCTTCACATGACGTTCAATATCAAAAACAAGATTTTTTGGGCTGACGGTTTCAAACCAACTGCGGTCAATATAATTTTAGGAATTTCAAAAAGTGAACACCAAAAGTGAAAAACTCGGACTACTCTAAATTGAATAAATTTTGCCGCCAGATTCATTTGATGTAAACACGGCTAATTATCAGGACTTCTGCAAAGGCTTCAGTGTATGATTTATCCATGCCATCGCGGTAACAATTTTGTCCATGTAGGAATGCAGAGTGTGACAATTAGTTCTTTCTGCAATGTTCCTGCAGTTTCCTAAAGAGATCGCTAAGGTTCGTTGCTACAGCTTCAATCGACAGGCTTAACAAAAAACGGCTAAATTGATGGTCTGGAACCGTTTAAAGTATCAATTTTTCTCACTCATGGAGTAATTAAATTAACAAGCTTAATTATAATTTCCCCCTGCCCTTTTCAAAAAGGGAGGGTACAGTTGGGTAGATAATGTCTTTTAAAATTGGAAGTACAGAGCCATTATCTGCCCCTATAGAAGCTTGATCGAAATTCAGATCTACTAAAAGTGATAATTTTTTTTTTTTTAGCTTTTACCATAAATTTTGAAGAAAAATTGAGATTTAGGGCATTAATTTAAAGTAATGACTTTTTGTTGGTCATCACCGGATTTTTGCGCTGAAAACGTTTGCAGATACAAAGTGAAAACTTTGTATAATGTCACAAATCATGGTTTGTTGAACGTTGATAAAATTCGGGCAAGATTGCATTGCCTTCCCAAACTTTTTTTTTACAGCTATGAAGCATATGTATTTTACGTACGGCTATAAACCTTAACTACAAAATTCAAAAAGAAATGCCTTTTTAAGGTTACCCTCCCAAATATTTTGCCTCCCCCGAAATATTTTTCGGTGCCTCTGTTCAGGACAGTCTCCATATCATTGACTAATTTTAGCTGACGCTATTGCTCCTCAACTAGTCAGCAACGGTAAATATGGAAGTGTTGACCAGGGATGCGGACTCGTCAAAATTTGAAAACGAGTCCGAGTCCCGAGTCCGGGCTAAAATAACGAGTCCGAGTCCGCATCCTGGTCTAAAACTAAAAATTATCTTTTTGACTTTTATGGAAAAAGCCAGCCAAGAACTAACATAAGTTGCAAAAAAATCCAACTGGCAACATTTTTGTATTGGACAAGTATTGAACACCACGGACGCCGGAACCGGAAACAGGAAATTTCCCCCTGCTTTTTTGACTCCTTTAAATTGTCCCCCTGCCCTTTTCAAAAAGGGAGGGCACAGGTGCGCAGGTGCAGAAGCATTGAGTGAGATTTGCCTCTACAACCATAGAAACTTGACCAAAATATCAGATCAATTGAAGGTGAATGCTGTTATTTTGATTAGGTATGTCAATATTTGATTAGACACGAGGTATGTCAATTTGGGATAACGTACCCAATGCTGGCTAAACAACATCGCCTCCAGTAAATGATCTAAGCAATACAGCAGCCTGGATTAGTAAATGGATAAACCTTCGACCCAAATTCTGTCTGTGTCTGACCCGGATTAGATAACCTTTCGTAGGGTTGTAAAGCTATTTATTTTAACTTTTTATTTAATTTAGAATTGGAACTAAACAGTGACCTAGATCAATTGGCGGTCCGCGGCCCATCAAAGGGCCACAAACTCTTTTAGATGGGCCGTGCACTTTTACTGATATACTTTATTTGGGCACGTAAAAGCCAGCTATTTTATTTTAATTAATCTTTATCATGAGTTAAAACTGACGCAAGTTATAGAAGGCTATTAAATTTTTTTAAATTAAAATGAAAGTCTTTCTTCACTCTTCACTTTTTTTTAAATAAAGCGAAGACGCACTGCCATAGCCGTACGAGCGGGAAGGGGGAAAATGCTCCTCCTTTTTTAGAATTCACTAGTGTTTTTAGATGAAACTAAAAAAATCGGAGACAGATGTGAAGAGAAGACTTTTTTTTAAAGTCTTCACCAGTTTTTTAGACAAACATGTGACAATTTGTTATCTTCGTGAAATGCTACAAGATGATAATTTGGGCAAAATTGTATTGACCCCCAACTTTTCTCGGCTGACACAGCTATGCCCACTGCCGGGCCGCACAGTTGCTTTTTTAAATTTTCTGGTCCGCGATGTTTTAAAAGTTGAGAAGCATTGGCCTAGATGAAGGTTATATAATGCGCTAACTTTTTCAATGGACCGGCTTTAAATATTTAATAAATTTATCAAAACTGTATGAAAAGCTGTTTTTTAAATTTCTGTTCAATTTCTGATTAAGCTGTTTTTATTGTGTCCTTGGATAAAGCACTTTAACAATGCTTATCTGTTTTTGATAGCTTCAAGCGACAAAGTTCAGTAAAAAACATAAAGTATTTAATTAAAATAGTTTGGAAACGCTGATCGTAATTGGGCCTGAACTTATCATTTGTAGGTCAGTAGCTTTCATTATGAATATGGGCAAATAAAGATGAAACTGCAATTGAAACAAACAAACTATTGATTTTGAACATTTTATTCAGCGAGTTTGAGTGGTCAGCAATTGATCAACTGAGTGGTTTTTTTGCCGCATTTCAATTTTTAAACAGCTAACGTTTATTTAAAATTTAGGCCTTTTGCCTAAAACTTTTAAAAAATTATTTTTTCCTCACAGTAAACTTTTAGTTATAATTTTGTTGCCAGTCTATGACAAATAAAAAAGTTATACATTAAACTACTTACAACAACCAGGTGGCGTATTTGACGCACTGCTTGTCCAGCAAACAATTGGTCGTCGGACGACAGACGGCCCGACGTCGAATTGGTTGCAGTCAATATATGGTCGTAAATCGACGTTCTTTTGACGCAGATAAAATTATTTAAATAAATATATAATCAAAATTTTTCTTAAAATAGGCCTACTGCAAAATTATGGTGATTACTTGGAAATTTTTAAACAGAATTTTAAAATTTAATGATTTTATTAGCCAGCCTTGTTCCAACATCAGCTCGACATCGCTGCGTTAATATTGCTTCAAAGAGTCGAAAATAGTCGCAAACCGACGTCTTTCCGACGCAGATAAAATTGTTTAAATTGATAATCAAAGAATTTTTTTAAATACTGCTAGATTTTAGTGATTACATGAAAGTTTTTATGCAAAAATTTACAAATTAATAATGTTGTTTACCTAATTTTGTACCAACGTCAGCTTGACATCGCTGTGCCAACATTGCTTACAGTTGGCAAATCGACGTCTTTCCGACATGAAAGAAATATTAATCTAATCGATATTATTTAATAAAGAAATATGACAAAACAACAAATTGTTCAAATACAGGAATTAAATAGGCTTGCCATACATCCCTGTTCAGCCGGGACGGTCCCGATTTTTAGGGCCTTGTGATGGCACCCCGTCCGGTCAACCCTTATGTACCGGTATTTCCAATTTTAAGTCAAAACGTTTTTTTAGAGAACACTACTTTTTCGCGACAAAAATCAAGAAATCCGAGACAGATTCAAAGTGAAGACATTTTTTTTTAGAGAACGCTGCTTTTTAGGGACAAATTCTTTTCTTTTAACAAAAGTTTCGGTTTACTACTTCGGAAATATGATATGCCTAGGATTAATTAAATTTTTTTTACATAAAAATTCATAAATTAACAATTGCTATCAGCCAACCTTATACCAACATTGTAGCGACGTCGATATAATGCTAGACATTTTAAAAGTATTTGCGAACCGGCGTCTTTTTGACGAAAAAAGAAAAACTTTAATCGATGTTATTTTATCAAAATGTACAAAAACATAAATTACAGTTTATTAAAGGAAGTCTGTTATATAAAACCACAAAAAATTCCTCGATTTTCTATGTTAACAGTACAACTTGATACATGGGTAAATTTTTGCGTCAAAACCCAGCCTGTTTCCTATGGAATATTGGATTTATAACTAGTTCGATGTGGGCGTAGACACCTTTTTAAAGATATTTTGGGGACACAAAGTAGAGACATTTGTTTATAATTCTTTGAATCTTCTACAGGTTTCGTTGGTTTTGGGTTCGCGACTGCACGCTTGCAGATTTAAAAAGTTTGGAGTCGGCACAAGCAGAAAGAAAAAAATGAACATATAGCCAAGACTTCAAAACATCTTCAACGTGGATTATAGGCCGACAGCTCAACAATTTTAAACGAGCTTTATGGGGATTAAGATTTAAGAGCTTTTGGAGCTAATTTTAAGGCACTGATTTGAAAAATGTTTCAGATTTTTTGATCTGTTCTAGTGTTTTTAAAATATTTAATAATTTAAATTTATGCATTTGAAGCTTTTTAAGTGTACTATTGCATAAGCAATTAATACTGCGTAAAGTGCAACGACCGCGCACAATAAGGTGCAGCCACGGGCCACAATTGACGTTGTACGTGTAATAGCGTATATTGTTTGGCACAGGGTGTCCAACCTTTTGCTCGTCGCGGGCCAAATTTTCGTCTGTAAGTTTATCACGGGCCGCAATCGTTGAAACAATCAAAGTGACGCAAGTTTGTACAAAAATTTCCGTCTCCAAAAGAGATGTTCCCTAAAAAAAAAGGTCTTCACTTTTAATCAAAGTTTGTTTTACAATTTTCGTCTGCAAAACTACGTGTTCTCTAAAAAAGAAAAAAGGTTTTCACTTTTAATCAAAGTTTGTTTTACAATTTTTGCCTCCAAAACTACGTGTTCTCTAAAAAAAAGTTCTTCACTCTGCTTGGGAACTTTATTTTGTCGTTGAATTAGTGCTTTCCAAAGGCTTTTGCGGCACACTTCGGCATCTCTCGCGCAACACTGGTTGTAGTGGTTTAAATGCACTGCAATAATTCAAGTTGATGGAGCATCTGATTAAAAATTCCTTCGCGAGCCGCACCAAAAGGCTTCGGGGGCTACATGCGGCTTGGACACCCCTGGTTTAGCAGCTGTTTTCTATTTCCCAATTACTTTGTTAATAACTATTTGGAAAACGCATTAACATGTTGGAAATAAAACCGAATAAATGAATAAATAAAATGAAATTTGCACGTTACCTGATTTGTTATTTAAACATTAGTGACTTTTGTAAAAACCGTGTTTTGTAAACAAGCTCGTGAAAAGTAATGAGAAGCAAAAAAAAACACACAAAAAAAGTTTTTAAAAAAAACACAAAACTTTAGCTTATGTATAGCCAACTGTAATTTACAAAATAGGCGTATAGATGGAAACTACATCGACATTATGGCCATGTAATTCAAAGATTGTGGTAAAAAAATATCTCAAACATGATGGCCCACTTTTTTCCATGACAAGAAAAATTGCACATTTGCAAATCCTAAAACTGCTTTTTCTGTGCTTTTTGGGAGTTGATATAAACTCCCAGCAACTGGTAACTTTTTCCATCGCTTTTGTATCGTGGTGGAAGCGTCTCCTTGCAAAACACTCATTCTTTTAAATGTTCCAAAAAAATAGTTTACATGACTAAAAAAATGGACCTTCCATTCAGATTGTACCCCAATTGTTCGTACAAATCTTACAGTTGTTTCACAAAGTGGTGATTGTTAAAAGATTCAAAATTTTCTTGAAAGTTTTAGACTATTGCAGTGAAGGACCGCAAAGCCTTTTTTTCAAAGTTGTCATCATAAATGAAAAATATAAAATTTTCCTGCATAAAAGGTCATATTTGAAGACCGTAAAAAATTTTTTCCCCCTTTTCAATGTCAAATACAGAAAACCTTTCACGCAATTATAGGTATTCACATAATTATTGCACTTTTCTTATCTACAGCTTTTGGAAACTTTTTTATCAATTCCAATTTGATACAGAGAGGAGGATATAACACCTTGTTTGGATTAATCAACGATGAGTGCATAAAAATTCTTTCACCAATCTCAAATCCTTCTCTCTTTGACCAGCCTTTCCCAATCTAACACTCTTTCTGAACCTTGCTGTCTCAGAAAGTATGAATTAATCGGTAATACAATAAATGCAGCTGGCTGCTTTTTTTAAAACAGTTGCTATAGTAGGTGATAGTACAGTGGGATACTATTAACTAACTTCTTGAGGGCCTGGACAATTCAACAGCAGCTTATAAAACATTTTAGCATTTTAAAAGCACCACCAGTGATCTTAAATTCTGCTTTCAAATTAAAAAGGGTGGGAGTTAACTTTTTAAACTTTTAAGGTTTTTCAACATTTTCCAAAAAAAAATGTGCAAAGTGTATGCTGTCTAGCGGCTAACCTTGACCGAATAGAGAAAAATTGATGCGATTTTTGAATTCAGCGGCCCCTAAACCCCAAAATCCGTTGCAAACGTAATTCTTTAAAAATCCACTATACTAGTGTTATAATTAACTTTAGGAAAATTGAATCAGGGCCCAAAATTTTACCTTGTTTTAAGTGCAGAACTAGGACAGCAGTGAGTTTTCTATGTGCGGAATTCTCAGAGATGGTTATTGAATCTGGTGTTGTGATTCTGCAAATGTAAGACACTTCTTGGGAAACAATTGGAGAAGACTTGCAGTCAACACCCTCCTACCTCCCGTCTCTAACTAAAGTAATTAAGATGCATCGACTGAAACGGGTTAGTGACGAGGCGAGTATTATGACGTACCAGCGAGATTATTCAATATAGCCTACTCCACGTTTTCTGACTAAAATGTGAAAAGTCGATGCTTTGAATTGGTTCATACCATCAATCCTTCGGTTTTCTTTGAAGTCTAATGAGTAAAGTGTAACAGCTGAACTCCAGTCGTGTCCCTCATGGGACTGCAATAACGTTGAGGGGTTTTAAGGTATACTGTACAGTTGCTTCAGTAACCGCGTTGAAAAAATTCCAGTAAGCTGCATACACATAATGCGAATCAGGTTGTAACAAAGTCTCTGCGAATTTGTTTGTTATAATAATGCAATGACTTTACTTGACTTTGCGGAAGTTCTATCGCTTAACAGACATGCTTTGCACTGGCAAAGCGAAACTTGGTGGTTCAACAAGCAAAGAACTACTGTATTTTATAACCTGGAAAATTTTTTTGTGATAGGTTTTGAAAATTTTCGGAGGACATTTACTTTTTGAACATATTGCTCAAACTTTAAGCAATTTATGTAAAGTCTTGTGTCTCGTCTTAGTCTCGTTACCTCTAAGTCTCGTCTTGTTTTGGTCTTGAAACCTTATGTCTCGTCTTGGTCGGGCCTGATTTGGACTTGAATTTGGGTCACCTAGGAGCATGTAACATTTACAAAAATATCGCGTCATAAAAATGATTAAATATAAGCTGTGGTTACAAGATTAATTGCAAAATAATTTTGATCCAGCTTGTTTTGTTTTATTTTCATCGCTAGATGAAGTTCAAATCACAACTTTCAAATGTATGTATGTTTTTTTGTCTTTTTCTCCAATAGTATTATAGTCATTATATCTTATGAGATAAAAAAACGCAAAAGCCCACATTTTTTTGCGGGTTTTCTTTTTTAATGAATTAAAGTAGTTATTCATTTTAACATCATTCCACAATTCAAAGAAATATTTTTTTGCTTATAATAGATAGTTTATTTCCGACAAGAACAGTGTGGTCAAATGAAACAATTTTCGGGTCATAATTTAAAACTCTGATTTTAATAATAAGTTCTCACAGGAAAGCGTTATTGGTGATTGCGTGTGCAAACGATGAATTTTTGTAGATAAAATAGTTTTTTGAAAATAAAGTAGGTCTACTGTAAGTTAAATTATGGCAAATTGAAAAAAACTTTTGGAAAGTTGTTACAAAGGAGAAATTTTAGAAGATGCTGCTCCAAAGCTCAATCGAACTTAATGTTAAATAGAAAGAACTCAATCAGCATTTTGCAAACAGGGGGTTTTTTTGTATAAAAAAACAATAAATGAAAACAAAAGAAAAGTGCAAACATAATTTGTTAGTATCGCGTTTGAAATGATTTGAAGTAGTCTATCGATTACACACACGTGATCAGCTATACAGTGTTTTCTAAACTTTTGGTGTGGAACACATTTAAGGTTATTAAAGTTGTTAAGAATCCAAACAAGCTTACTTTTTTTAGTCCTCATGCGCCTATTTTTCAAAGACAGTGACGACGCCACAGTCTTTACTTCAAAACTAAACTGAAAATGCTTTAACAGCAAAGTTTTTATATCATTGTCTTTCCCCTTTTTAAAACTAGAAAATAGGCATTTTATTAAAAGGTCAAGTAAAAACTGAGGATAGTTTTTACTTAACTTTTTTAAAAAATTATTTTTATGCCTTTACGAACGTTTCGACAACAATTTTCAGTCTTGTGATTTACTTGCAATAAATATTTTCAAGTGTTATTTGCAAAAACAGTTGATCTTTGGCCAACGTTTGCCCAACCTGGTGAACTTACCTTGAACACTGCGCAAAAATGTTGTCAATACGAAGTACGAACGCAATTCTTAATATGATTCAAGAAAGAAATTTAGCTTGGCCGGATGATTTCTGAACTTTTAGTCACTATTCTGTGTAGGGCTTTGGGTCTATCGCATTTTTATTTTAATCACACGTTGGCATGATAAAAACTATATAAGAACTAAACTAAAATGAGAAAAGTTATGGTCAAAAAGTTTTAAAATTGTATTTGTATACTAAAGAATTATTTCGCAATTTTTCATTATCTACGTTTTAACCATTTGATCAATTTCATGTTGATGTCATGTTTATTGTGACGTAATGTACGTTGTTTGTTCGATGAAGAGTAACGATCACTCCATAGTTGCGTGGAGACCAAGCAAGCGGGTTAGAGACAATAGGGTTTTGTTTTTTGTGGCTTTAGCCAACCATTGTTCGACATAGCCAATTTTTTTTCCTTTTTTTGTTTCACACGATAGCGAGAACAAGTGCGTACGCTATTTTTCGATCAAACTCTATTTGCTTAATCAGTTTAAAACAAAAAATAAATTTTTAGTTCGTTGAGTTTAGTCACGTTGTGATTTGTTGTGATTTAAAGTTACTTGTTTCTGATTGTTTTTCAAGTTCTTTACTTTCAATTTATTCCTTTTTTTTGTTAAAACGTATTTTAAAAACGTTTAAAAACAACAATGTAGTTATGAATTGAGTCTTATCTTTTCGTAAAAACTGAGTTTGACAGTAAACTGAAATCAATTTGTGAGAGAGGTAGGCTAAAAGCTCGTTTCCACGACGAGCATGGATGGAGCATTTTTTGTTTTTTTTATTGATTTTTTGCTTCGCTTAGCGCTTAGGCGCGGAAAGAAGTAAAAAAATCAATAAAACAAACAAAGAATACTCCATTCTACGTACACTGTGGAAACGAGTCCTAACGTTTCAAAATCAGCGCAGCATTATTGAACATTGTTTTAGATAAAAAGACTGAAAGCTTACATATTAACTCATACGAGTATATACTTTTTCTTATCAATAAATAAAATTAATTTTTTCTAAATTTACAATGATGAAAAATAACACAGTATTTTTATAAATATCGAAGCAATATTTAGCAGCTAGTTTGAAAGCAGCCATATTTTTAAAATATATTAATACAGTAGTATAAGTTAATGCTGATTTTGCTTAACTGCTCGATCACCTTTAAAATGCAGTATATATCTAAACCAAAACTTTTCTGGGACCACTCAGTACATTGTGGTAAAAGTATCTGTCAAGTATGAACTTAAACTTACAAAAACATCAGGGCATAGAAAAAATCAATTTTTATATTAGAAGTAAAAACGCTGTAGAAAGGTGATTTATTAAAGACTTATCTTTTATTGAGTCTTAGACTGTGCTCAAGGCAACAACCAATAAGTCTTGATTAGAGGAACAGCAACGGAAACGAGCATCGAGTATTTTGCAATGCAAACGCAATTTAGATTAAATCTATAGGCAGAAATCTATTTTTAGATGTTAGTTTATTTTCTTCCAATTCTAATTTAACAAGTCACGGCCACGGCCTTCTTTACACATGCGCACAGTTATTCAAATGTACTCAGTCGTAAATTACTCTCCTTAGTAAACTCCAACCTTTGTGTTCGGATTTATTACAAAGCGTTGCTATTGTCGAAGTCGTAAAATAAATCATTTTCTTTGCGGGAACATTATCTTATCTGTTGAACTTTAAAATAAAGGTTTGCTTCGAAATGCTTTGCTGTAAGGTTAAAAAAATCAGATAAAGACAGTAAATGGCATGAACAATTGAAATAGCGAAAAAGGTGTAATTTTTTAGAAGCATAAAGCAAAAAAAGATTACTTTGAAAGAAGGTTTAAATTATTAATAGGCTTGTACATAAATAAAAACAAATATTTTAATAAACCAATGAGTCGGTGTAAAAAGTACAATATTTATGGTTGGTCTTGAATTGCAGTTCTGGTTATATTTGATAAAAATAAAAATTATAGAAAAAAGCCTGATCCAAAAAAAATTAGGCTATATCGACGATGCTTTTCTTGTTAGAGTATTTTATGAAAAAAGTTGATTGCAAAAATCTAACCATGTTAATTTTTGTATTTTTTTTATTGAAATTTTCAGTAAAGGCATTTACTAAATTAAGTCGTTTTTCGTAGGAGCCGGGGCAATAAAAACTATTCAAATTAAATTTCATCGCTCTTGTAAAGCAACAAAATGGCAACACTGCTCCTCTTGATCTGTCAAGAGGTCAAAATTATTCTACAAAATTGGATTTTTTAATCCTCTACTACTACATGACATAGTTCTAGTCGAGAGGAGATTTCGATGTATTGTTATAAGAAATGTTCGTTTCACTATACACCGCTTAATACAAGCCAATATATGTCACGTCACGAGTTTTCTGGGCCATTTCCGCAACAATGCGTCTTGGGCAGCACAGTTACCATGTGGAATGATTGCATCAATTGTGCCAGGTATATTTTTAATTGTCCTGAGAGTGGAATCCTTAACCTTCGAATCATTGGAAATGATATTCACTTCTTTAATTGAGCGACTGTAAAATTTAAAAAACATTAAGTAAACTTTAATGCAATAAAAGTCATTTATTGCTTTTTTTTATATGTCTTTTGTATCGCCATAAATTTGTCTTTATTTTCCTTGCGACGTAATTTTACTTGTCGTTAAAAATAATTGTAAGGGGGCTTGGTTATAAAAGCCAAAGCCTTATTCGTTTCAACAAAGCAAGGCGTGATTAACAAGAAGTTGTCATTTAAAAATATATCAGCCTGTAGTTTTTAGCGTAATTGCGTTGTGGAAAAAATGTATAGACTATTTGAGGTTTGCAAACGGCAATAATGGAATATATGAAGTTATTGTAATATATGTATATAAATATTACAGCAAGTTATTGATGCTCTTCAGAAGAGAGCTTAATGACTTCAGATGTCACAGCGATTATTCATAAATATCAGAACACAAATGAAAAAAAATTTGTTAAAATTATCTCAAGAAATAAAATGATTAAATAAGATGTCCTTTTCCCTGATGAGCTTCACAAGCAAAATTCATCTGTTGTGACAATTATAATAAAATGCTTTTTTTTTAATTTGGATGTATAAGTATGTGTATATACCTACATATATAATAATCTTTTGTGTGAATATATGTATGTATATATCTATGTTTTTATGCGTATATATGTGTATATATATCGGTATATATATTTAAATGAATTAAATTTTAGACCATAAAAGTTAATTTAACATTAATTTTATTTGCCCCAACAGACTGTTTCGCCTCCTGGGCCTCTCAGGGGGCGGCTAGAAAGCTGAAAAAAACAAAATAAATGAATAAAATTGCAGTTTAAACAAAGCGATCAAATCCCGGCGAAAAAACATAAAACAACAACAAGAGAATTACAAAAAAGTAATCCGAAACTGTCGAAAACTAAACCATGTCCAAACTTGCAATGAATGGTAGATCCATTGTAGAATACATAGACGGAGAAAATTATTTTAAAAAATTATTTTTAACAAGAAATCTCAGCTAAATACCATTCAACTCTATAAGCTTTCGTTTATTTCACTTCTTCAGATAACTATGAATAAAAAAGAAACAGATGATGATCGAACGTAAGAAATTTTTTGTTATTATCAGGTAATAAGAAAAATAAAACTTATCACTCGTCAGCTGTTTAATCAGCTGATACAATTGTATAGTAAACATCAAACATACTAAATTTATGACGTCTTATGATGCACAAGAAAAACGGAACGTAACAATTACCGCAAAGTGGCAATAACTTATGCAACTTCCATTAATTGATTAATTAACTAAACTGTTTTACGATCGGACGATACATTGCATGAAAAACGTAACGAGTAAAAATAAAGCAATAAGGTATAAAATTAATATTTGTTGGAAAATGGCGTTAAACAATAATACTCAATAATAATCTTTTCTGTTGAGACCGTGCTTTATTGTTTCTAATTTATTAATCCAAAATAGTTCTTTTGCTTTCCGATAATTACTAGATTTATAAAGTTTTTTTCTGGTATTGACTAGTATGTGTTCAATGGTATGACCTGTAGTGTTGAAATGTAGACCGATGATAGTGTTTGTATGTGATGTTCTGTTATCCGTATTTTGAATTATCTTCCAGTTTCGCCTACGTATTGCTTTTGATATTTGGAGCAGGTAATTGTGTAAATCAAGTTTATACTGTTGCAAGTAATGTGTTCGTGTATGTTGAATGTTTTATTAATATGGTTAGAATGAAAGCTTGAATTTTCGAAAGAGTGTTTGCATGTAGAACAATTATGTCTGTTGCAATGAAAAAATCCGTGCGGTGAAAAGTCGTACTCGTTAATTTTAATGTAGATTTAACTAAAATATCCCTAAGGGTTGAAGATTTTCTATAAGCGGCTATGGTTCTTTTTGGAAAAATAGCTTTTAAACAAAATCTTCCGATAGTAGGTTATTAACTTGATTAAAGATTGAATCAAATTTAGGTAGTCTTGGGTGAAAAGATACCTTATTCGAATTTATTGATAATGCCAACCGTTTACACCCTACTATCAAATTTACTTACTCATTTTCCCCTGAGACAGTAAACTTCCTGGACACAACGGTACATTTAATCAATAATCACATCGAAACTGAACTTTACACAAAACCCACTGACACCCACTAATACCTTCTTCCCAGTTCTTGTCACTCACATCACATCATCAAAAATATTTCCGAAAGTTTAACACTATGTATCAAACGCATTTGCTCTGGAGCGACCTATTTTGAATAACATGCCGCTCATATCACCTCATATTTAGTTTCACGTTCCTATAAAGAAAAGCATATCCGTAAAATAATTGATGAAGTCAGAACTATACCGAAGAAAAATTTACTATTATTTACCCCAAAATCTGTTACGCAAAAAAACACCTTTAATTACCACTTTTCACCCAAAACTCGTACAAACACTATCATCGGTCTACATTTCAACACTACAGGTCATACCATTGAACACATACTAGTCAATACCAGAAAAAAACTTTATAAATCTAGTAATTATCGGAAAGCAAAAGAACTATTTTGGATTAATAAATTAGAAACAATAAAGCACGGTCTCAACAGAAAAGATTATTATTGAGTATTATTGTTTAACGCCATTTTCCAACAAATATTAATTTTATACCTTATTGCTTTATTTTTACTCGTTACGTTTTTCATGCAATGTATCGTCCGATCGTAAAACAGTTTAGTTAATTAATCAATTAATGGAAGTTGCATAAGTTATTGCCACTTTGCGGTAATTGTTACGTTCCGTTTTTCTTGTGCATCATAAGACGTCATAAATTTAGTATGTTTGATGTTTACTATACAATTGTATCAGCTGATTAAACAGCTGACGAGTGATAAGTTTAATTCTTCTCATTACCTTAGAACAGGGGTGTCCAAACTTTTTTCCAGGAGGGCCAGATTGATAATGTGAAAGTGACCGAGGGCCAGCAACGATCTCTAAAAAAAAGGTCTTCACTTTGATTTGATCCCGAATTTCGCTATGTTTCTCCCGGAATCGTTGTGATCTTTAAAAAAAAAAAAAAGGTCTTCACTTCGATTTGATCTCTAATTTCGCTATGTTCCTCCCAGAATCGTTGAGATCTCTAAAAAAAAAAAGGTCTTCACTTCGATTTGATCTCTAATTTCGCTATGTTCCTCCCAGAATCGTTGTGATCTCTAAAAAAAAAAGATCTTCACTTCGATTTGATCTCTAATTTCATTATTTTTCTCCCAAAATTACAGTGATCTCTAAAAAGAAGTAATTAACATGGTAAATGGATTATTTCGGACATAATTCTATCCAACTATGGTTCAAAGTAAGTGCATATCGCCACATTTAGTCCGCGGGCCCTATGAAAACTCAATGCGGGCCGGACTTTGGACGCCCCTGCCTTAAAATAACAAAAAATTTTTTACGTTCGATCGTCATCTGTTTCTTTTTTATTCATAGTTATCTGAAGAAATGGAATAAACGAAAGCTTATAGAGTGAGTGGTATTTAGCTGAGATTTCTTGTTAAAAAGAGAACTTTGATTGTAATATGAATCCATAAATAAATTTTATTGTCAAAGACAAAGTTTTTACGTAGCTTGCTCTATTGTTTGAAAATAACGAATAAATTAAAAAAGTCTGCATTAAAAAATGCGTAAAAATTTTGATTAGAAAGATTGCACTGGAAAATACTGTAGAAAGATGCTTAAAAAATGCGTTTAAGAATAAATTATTAGGGTACGAATTAAAAATTAAAACAAAATTTTTGGTGTCGGTTTAGTTTTTGGCCTACTTGGCTTTTACCATAGAATTACGAAAGGTAGGCCACATACTAAACCGACACCAAATTTTTTTACAGGATGTAATTTAAGATTATTTTTAGTTCGATGAGTGTGTAGTGTTGTGGTGGGTTGTTTTATTTGCTGATCAAGAAAGTGGTTTTCTTGGAAGTTCTCGAAATTTTTAAGCATCTTTTTACCCTATTTTCTAGTGCATTAGTATTATCTAATCAAAATTCTGACACATTTTTTAATGCAGACTTTTTAATTTATTGATTGTTTTCAAACAATAGAGCAAGGTACCTGCAAAACTTCTCTATGGCAATAAAATTTAATCATCCATTAAGGCCCGTTTCGACTACGAGCGTGGAAAAGAGCATTCTTTGTTTGTTTTATTGATTTTTTTTGCGCTCGCTTCAATTTTAACCGCTCGCTTCAATCCAAGATCAATAAAAGAAACAAAGAATGCTCTTTTCCACGCTCGTAGTGGAAACGGGCCTTTAGTATTACAATCGTACTTGTTGTTTTACGTTTTTTTGCCGGCATTTAATCGCTTTGTTTAAACTGTATTTTTATTCATTTATTTTGTTTTACACAGCTTTCTAACTACCCCATAATCCCAGGCTGGAGGGGGAAATAAAATTAATCTTAAATTAAATTTTGTGGTCTGAAATGTAATTAATTGAGCCACTCTGACTTGACGTCATTGAGCACTTTTCTGATGAACACCGACCAAAATTTTTAAAAAAACTTCTATATATTTAAAGGATATTTTTTAAAAATTGTCTGGTCAAAAAGTTAAAAAATTATTATCCAAATTGGCCTAAAGCAGACTGAAATTCAAATTGGTCAAAAGTATAATTTAAAAGTTTTTTTCGTAAATTAAATGGCTTTGTTGCAGACAAAAATAAATGTTATAATCAATCTGACATTTTACAACCTGTTTTTATGCATCTATTTATTTTTCAATATTACATAAAAACGGCAAACGCTAATAACTTTGTGCTGTGTCAGCCTTAACTTTTACCCCTGTATCGCAGTTAAAACAGCGAACTAAAACAGTAGGTCAATTTTTCCTTACTCTTTATCAGGCTTCTTTGTTTAAATTTGTTTTTCTGACTCCTTGGTGTGAGAAAACAATCTCAATCGATGACTGATTACAAATTAAACTTTTCTTTTTCAGCAACGTATTTTTTACTGATAAAAAAAAATTCAATGAAACTATAAAAACTCAGTTAAAGCTTTAAAAAATAAATTTTTTGAAGAATAGAAGATTGTAGCGTTTGATTGATCAAAGGATGTCGTATTTATTATAGGTGTCTGCCTTTCTAGATACTTGTTACAAGAGATCAGATTTCTTGGGTTTGCAAATACTGAAGACGCCCGGCTTTTGTTGAGCAATTTTTAATTCCAAAGCCTCTTCAAAGTTATCTTGCCCCTTATCACTCGACAATAGCGCCCTTTCATTGTTATTTGAACTATTTTCTGGTAGTTAATTAAATTAAAAGTTTTGTTGTAGGATCACTAGTTGTATTTCAGAATATATTAGTAGAGGACAATTCAAAAGCATGTTTCTGGCACAGGGCATTAAGAGTGTTTCGTTTCAATAATTTTGTAATTTATGGTCAAATTGTTTAAGATTTTAAAGCTTATTTTTTAGTAATCGCAAATTTTTTCAAAAGTTTTTAACATTTAGCAAAAAGAAAGATGTCTAAAATAAGAGCAAAATATTTAACTCCTTTTAGTGGCCTTTTTGATCAACTAACAGCTTTGGGTTAATAGTTGATTGATATGGATTGAGAGCCGGTTTTTGATTAATTGTCGTCGTCCTTAAATTAAAAGAATACAATGTAGATAGGAACAAAACAAGACTTGGGCCAATGGTTTATCTTTAACTGACTCAAGTGGTTCAGTGCTCTGAACAGATGCAGCAGTGACAGTGTCGAGCTAGCACTACCACGTTTCTTTCTAGGCTGTCAAATCTTTTTTTCTCTTTAGAGCTCACTAAATGGAAATAACGATTTGTTGTGTAAGTTTTTAAGCATCTTTTGGTCTCTCTCTCTCTTTGATGAAAAAGTACTGTGTACTCAACTATTTTACTCTTTATCGTCGTACTTAGGTTAGTTATTATTGGCTGAAATCTCATCAAAATGAAACTCACCAGAATAAACACGAAAGTATTAAACCACGGGCCATGGCGCAGAAGTAAATTTTTTCAATGAGCGTATTTTCTTGAAAAAGACGTTTTTTGACCTAACTTCGATTGTAGCTTGTTTTGATATAATTACAAGAAAAAAATTCATATGAGTCATGTTAGTTATGAGTTAACAGTTATAACCTTGTGTATTAGTTATGAGTTAACAGTTATATATAGTCTTGATTGCCTAATTTACTAGTATAGATTAGTTAGTAGTGGTCGACTTTATATTTTGGTGATTGATTAGATTACTTTTTTGCTTTTCTGGAAAAAAATATCAGCCAGTGAAACTTATTTCTATCAAATTTTTCTTCAAAAAAACCAATTATTACGGCAACTAATGATTACCAAGAAACAAAGTGTCTTAGATAAGGTTTTTTGGCACAGATATAACCTCTATGAATTTTTAAAATATTATAGTTTTGAAACATCAAAAACTTTGAAGTTCTTTTTTGTTATCTTGAATATAAACGGAATTTAGCTCATTAAATTAATTGATGTAAATCTGCTAGATTACTTAATAAAAAGCTTGATAGCATAACAACAAAAAAATTGAATTATAGTAAAATAAACTTGAATTAACAATGTATACAACAAAATTTAGGCCAAAGGTTTTTTTGAGCTTTTCCATCATAAGGATAATTTGTTAAATCAAAAACATATATAAAAAATGGGTTGTGCAAGCAGTAAAACAATCGAGGTGAATCAGGCCACTGGCACAAAGGTAAATGTACCATCCGCTAAACCCCTCCCTACAAATGGAACAGCTGCAGTAGAAGCGGCGAAACAAGGTAAATGTGTTATTTTGTGAGTAATAGAATCTCTAGTTCATTGTGAACGCCCGGTCGTTAGAAATCTGCCAATTCGCAAAAAATTTTTGTTACAGGCATCAATTTGCCCTGATAAAAAATTTTTAAGGCGAGAAACTCGGTATGAATAACTATACAACAAGAACGAGATTAACATAATTTGAAAATAATGCATTTTTTGGAAGCGAAAACCAAAAAAGGTCGTCACTTATCACATTGTTTTTAAAGCTGAAGTCCTCTGTTCTGAGACGTAATGTAATGATCTTTCGCAAATGTAGACTAGAAAACAAAATGATTCATTAGGTCGCTGAAAAAAACTAAAGTAAAAGCAGTAACTGCTTCTGCTTTTTACTCTACGCTTTAAAAAGCCACTATTAAAAATTATTTTGGTGATGGGTAACGGGTTGAGACGCGAAGCAGCGCCTATCAAAACCTTAAGACAGACACTTAATAAAAAACGTTTGTTGAAATGTATTTTTTCTTTTCCGACAAAAAATTGCAATTGGACGTCTCTATATTTTTCCTCGTTATTTTTTTCAGTTATGTTTTTTAAAATTTTGATCTCGATTTTATTGTTTTATTTAGGGTTGGTTTAGAACTTTAGATTTTGCTACTGAACTTTTTCAACTCGTATCGTAACCACATTGCAACCAAAAATTATCGGGATCTTTTTTAAAACATAGGCTAAAACAAAAAATTGCTTAAAAACAAAAATTTTTTAAAAATTGATGTCATTATAAATTCACATTTTATTAAAATCAAGTCAGGTTTATTTGTTTACTCGTTTTGGAATAAATACAATTGTTTGAATTAAAAAAAAGCAAAAAAGAATGTTTTGTTCCCTTTTTTTTAATTAAAAAAATTTCTGTCAATGACCACGAAGATCATGATTGAAAAAACATTTATAATTCATTCGCAAAACACGACACAACGTTTTATTTAACAATATTTTGCATCTAAAACTTTGTGTTACTGATACACAAACACATGCAACTTTTGAACGCCGCACCTAAACAAAATATTGCTTTATCTTGCCATAGAAGCACCATGACGATGCCCCCTGCTTTCCCGCTTTTGGCAGTTTCCTCCTGCCTTTTTTAGCACCTTAACTTTAGGAAGAAAGCAGGGATTGTGTACTCGATCGAAAGTAAAGACTTTTTTTAAAGAGATCATTATATTTTTCAGAAAAAAAATAATGATTGTAGTCAATGATTGAAAGTGATGACTTTTTTTTACAGTCACACCACACTCGTAAGAAAGTCGGAAAAAAGTGAAGTAAAAAAAAGTTTTTACTCTGTTTTGAATAAGGTGAAGTAAAAAAAAAGTTTTTTATTATAATTATAAAATAAATTTTAAATAGTGGTCTTTTCTTTTCTTGCACCAGGCCCCCCCCTTTTGTAAGACTATACCACTGCAAGTAGACTCACAATTAAGAAGCGAATACTGAAAAATTAGCGGTGTTTAACAATCACACCATGTGGTTGAACTGTGGTAAAAAATGTTTCCAAAATAATTTATTGATTGGAGGAGCTTTTTCGTTAGAAGCTAGTCAAGATTTTATTTTATTTTTAATTTCTGCGCAAAACCGAAAGCAATAACCATTTTTCGAAGTAATTTTTAGATTTTGTTTTTGATAAAAATTTTTTTCTGTTTCAGCCGCCGTTTCTCAGGAAACCGAAGTTAAAATGGAAGAACCGATGATGCAAGAAAGTAGGTTTGAGGAACTTTTTGGTTAAAAGCTAGTCAAGATTTTAGTTTTTTTCTAATTTCTGTGCAAAACTGCAAACAATATGTATTTTTCAAAATAATTATTGTATTTATTTTGATAACAGAATTTTTTCTGTTTTAGTCGCCGCTTTCCAGGAAACTGAAGTTAAAGTGGGAGAATCGATGATGCAAGAAAGTAGGTTTCTATTATTTACTCATCTGTACAGTTAAATCAACAATTTAGTTTGTGATCACGTAATTTATCCTTACATTTACCATGATTTTTATCTCTTCTGTTAGAAAGCAATATTATAAAAATAAAGTTAGAAAAAATTTAAGCCAACTAATGGGGGATAAATTCTTTTTGAAGTGTGCGTTAAAATAGTAAAGGGAAAAATTGATTTTCTCTAATTTTTCTTTCAGCCATACATAGCCTAACGTTAAAATAAATTTTTAATTCTAAATTTAGAGATAGCTGGTTGACCATGGTTCTGATGCTTGAAAAAGCTGGGTACCTTTTGTTTATTAATCTGACGAATTTAATTAAAGCTAAGCTAGCATCTTTGGAAGTAGGTCGGGGAAATTGCTTGTCCTATGTATAGCGCTTTGGACGCTTTCATGCAAATCAAAAGAATAAATATAAAGATGAAATAAAGGCTGCGGGCATATAGTTGGTGCAAAATATATTTTTTGTATTTGATTTAAACAATCAATTTATTTTGGAGATTTAAAATTCACCTTAGCTCATTTAAATAGCTTGTATTTTAACGAATAACTTAATCATCATATGTTTTTAATTTACTTACTCTCAAGAGACTGCGAGTCGCAAAACCGTATTTTTTCATCACTATTATAGATGTTAAAATGATTTGTGGGAAAACTTTTAATCAAAGCTTTTGAAATGGATTTCGAATATTATGAAAACTTTTTACAAGAACTTATCGAATTTATCGGAGAAAAGGTTTTATCGAGTGGTATTGAATTCAAGTACAAAAACATGTTATACCCTTCATATTTGCTACGGTGCCATAGCAACGGTTGCTACGTCTTAAACCAAAGCAGAAAATCAAATAGACATTTTTGTTGTAATTCACAAATAGTTCCAAGTGTAAATATAAAGTGATTTGTTGAACAAATATGTGGATCTCTGCGTGAAATAAAACAAGTGTCTCGACACGTCTTTGATCAATGCTTTTTGAAGGAATTACGCCCAGACATACCCAATTTTGCTGTTTATACTTGCTCATTTATTTACTCAGGCGTTTCAGAAAATTTCGTCATCATTTCACCGATATTTATTAAGTCGTTATATAAAAATAGAATCAATTGTTTCGTAACAGGAGGCATACTCTTTTTTAAAAAGTGCAATCAATCTTCAGCTTCTGCAAACTGCGAGTTTTGATATTTGTCACACAACTTAACCTAAGGGTTTTTCTTGCAAGGCTAATGTGCGACCACATGGCGTTCTCCGAAATAGGGCACAGGGAATTTTGCTAGCGAGCATGTTATAATGCGTAATTAGATTAATATTCCAGTAGAATAATCTGATGTGTAATTGTCGATAACAATTAACTGATTTCATCCAAGCAAAATGATATGTTTTGCAAGGCTATGCTCAAATTTAGGAAAGCACAAAAAAAAGAAGCATAACATGTGACAGAAGGCTTTTGTTGCACGCTGTAAACTTGGATATGCGACTCATGGTGTAAACCTTTTTCATTTACCCTTATTTGTCTTAGCCCATTTATTGATTTTTAGTAGTTCTCTTACTCTATTTAAACGTAGCTTTAATCTTTTTCCTTTCGTGATTCAATTTACAACATAAAAAAGCTAGTAAACACATATACTGTAAATACTTTTTAACGATTTAGTTATTTAACTGATAAGCAGATCGCAGAGACCCCAAGTTTAAGGGTCGTAATAAGACCGTTTACAAACCTTAATATTATTGATTTATTGTATTAATAACTGATTCGGTTTTTCTTGCTTGATAATAAGTAATATCAATACAAAAACACCTAAACCATTTTTATATATTTGTTGTCGTCACTACACTAATCACTCTGCTGTTCCACGCAAAAAGTTTTTCCAGAACCAGAAGTTGATGTCATGACCTCTTTTTCTCACTTTTATCCGGTTATTAACCTGTATATACAGGGTGATCGCGATCTCCCCGTCGTTTTTTGTATACACAGATAATGCGAAAACTCTTAGCATTCATCACTATTTTTCTCTTAGTAACTAAATCGCGGCCATTTTGAACAAAATCTTTAGTTTTCTCATATTTTAATTCATTTTATATCAATATTTATTTTATTACATAAATTGCAACCAGGAATATTCGTTTTCAATTGTGATTGTAAAACGGCGGGAGATCGCGATCACCTTGTACTGGGTATTCAGGAGATTTCATAAATCTTCACACAGAACTTTAAAATGGAGAGAAATTAAAGTCACTTAGTTGACTGAAAAACTATTTATTGCATGAAACAAACATTAGGTATATATCTAAAAAGTTATACATATTAGAACTAAGTGAAAAAATTGCAAAAACGAAGAGTACATGAAATAGAATTAGTACGAAATTTAAATCTTAAATTACCAGTCAAAAGTGGTACATTATCGGCAGCATGGTCGAGTGGTTAAAAGCGCCGTGATTGTGATCGACATAGTCTCGGTTTAAAACCTACTCGTGCTATTCTGTTGCGTTCTTGGGAAAAATACTTAATGACACTTTCTCTTGCTTGGCGGCCTTGGCAAGCAGTTCGTAAATTTTAGTCATATCTCTACAAAACTAAAAAACCAAAATAAAAAAATTTAACCGGACAGCAATATCATGGCAAATTTGCAAGCAGGTTAGGGTAATTGCTTGCCCTATGTATAGCGCCTCTGACGCTTTCCTGTGAGTCAGAAAAATAAATATAGAGTTGAAATTAAATGAAATAAAAAGTAAGGATATATCAATTCGTTTTAACAAATATTGTAGAAATTATCTATTTTAAAAAAATTGCTATGTTTGAAAAGACCTTGCTTAGCCTACTAAGATTCATTGTTAATCATCAAAAATTTTGTTGCTTTTAATGCCAGGTAAACCTAGGTTTACCACCATCTATTTTTATAACGTTAAACTATTAAATTTTCTCTTATATTGAAAACTCTATGTATTATTAAAAAACCTTTGAGAGTGTATTTGCCAGAAGATAATTGTTGCAAATAGTTTGTTTTCAAAAAGTGTGTTTGACATTACATAATACCATATAGAATATTAAACAGTAAATGCTTTTTAAGTCATAAAGTAAAAAAAAATCTGGTCGTATTTCTGAAATGTTGAATTATAAATTATTCAAGTGGTGGCATTAAAAAACGATAATGTACATAGCTATTTAAAAGCTTATGTGAGCAAACTTACTTAGTATGTCAGTGCTTTTTCTACAAAAAAAACTTTTTAATTATTCCAGTATTTGATGAGCGATTTCTAGAAAAAATTACATTCTTGTTATTGAAATTGGTTTTGCACGATTAAGGTATCTTTATCAAATATTATTAATTTATTTGGTTGTCATGAATGTTTATACAGAATGCTGGTTATTGCCACAATAATTTTGCTTATTAGAGAATAGCAAATTGTTTTTTAAAAAAAATTCAACATATTTTCTTTTTAATTTGCACACTAAAAAAACGACACGCGAAATCTTTTAAAATTAACAAAAAAAAGCCGAGTTCAAAAAACTTTTTTATGTTTTTAATCGCAGGCCAAAAATCTTTTTTAGCAGTGCGGCGAAGGCGACAAAACACATCTTCACTTTAATTTGACCAAAAACTGTTTTCTTTTAATGAAGTAAAGACTTTGTTTAGTTTTCACTTCAAAGCTTGAATTTGAAAACTACAGTATTTTGAGAAAAAAAAAATCTTTGATAGTCTCGCACGTCACTACCTTTAATGCGAGATCACTTTTTAAAATGTAGGTGAAGAATAGCTGTAGAATCTAAAACTATTCATCCTTTATTCATTACTATTCATTTAAAGCATGGGTTCCCAACCGGTGGGGAATTACCCACTAGTGGGGAATTTAAGGTTTTCAGGTGGGGAATTAACCACCACCTGAAGATATAAATATCAAATATTACTTTAGCAAAAAATATCGTTTTCTTTGTTAAGACAGTAGTTATTGGTTAGTTATTGGTAAGTCTTTGTAACATATGATCATAATTAATTACAATAATTAGGATATTGCATAATATTAAATTAAGGCATTTTAAGTTTAATGTTAATCAATATTGGTAAATCGAGTAGTCAAATTGTAGCTCATTTCTTTGTGCATTTAATTATTTGATAATTTATATGGTCAAGTTTAATTATTATTTTGTGTTTAAAACGATTAAGTCTTAATTTAGTTTGACTGGTAATTGTTGTATTGACTGTTTTTCTTTATTAGTTAACTGTTTTCTTTATTACTTAATTGATTAGCTTAATTGCCTTTCTTAGTCAAAATTAGCTGTTATCTTTTCGTGCTGTGCCTATATAAACCCTTGGTGGGTTGTGGCAACCTTCTCAGTTTTAAAAGTTTTTCGGAAATAGACGCGTTTGAGGTAAGAAGCTAAAAATTGCGGAAATTCTTTCCTTTCTTTTTTATTGTATTTGAATAAGGTTTTTACTTGCTTGGTGTGTTATTTGTAACAAGGTATCGAGACATAATTGCTGTACTTCGTTGATTATTGTAAGCAAGAAGTCTAGTTCTGTTAGGCAAGCAAGTTAGTTAAGATTAGCAGGTGAGAAGTAGGAAATTATTATCAAAAATTCATACTCAAGCAAGCCGCTTAAGTTCCAAATCACGCGGCAAGTGTTTAAATGCCGAACAACTGGCTACCAGTACGGTTTCGTTTGTGAATACAAACATTTTTGATTTCATCTGTTTTAAAATTCAGTAAAACCTATTACTCATGAAGTTTCAGGTCATTAATGCAATTTTGTTTGAGAGGTATAGGATTGTTGTGTATAAATGGAGTTTGTTTCAGAGATATACAGTACAATAATGGCTAGGAGAAAATATAGCGATTCCTATTTTGATTACGGATTTACATTTGTTGGGAGACATGATGAGCAGTTGCCGCAATGTGTTGTTTGTCATAAAACACTCTCCAATGCTTCTCTAAAGCCCCATCAACTGAAGCAACATTTTTTAAACGTTCACTCGCACCTTGCTGGAAAGGACAGAGGCTTCTTCGAGCTAAAAGCAAATCGATTAAAGAAAATGAGATTGGACAGCACAGGACAATTTGGAACCGATTCAAAGGCGATAGTGACTGCATCTTACGAAGTTTCCCAGCAAGTGACTAAGGCCAAAAAGCCACACAACATCGGTGAGACACTGATAAAGCCATGTCTGGTTGCATGCGCTAATATTTTGCTGTGTGATTTAGCGGTAGCAAAGATAAAACAGGTCTCATTGTGCAATAACACCGTCAAGAACCGCATTGATAATATGGCCAGTGATATCAAATCTCAACTCATCGCAAAGATCAAAGCTTCACCTGTGTTTGGAATACAGCTGGATGAGTCGTTAATATTGCAAACCTCTCCCAATTAATGGTGTTTGTGCGGTACATCCACGTCAAGTTATAAAGAAAGATTTACTTTTTTGCCGCCCATTAGAAACAACTACCAAGGCTGCCGATGTGCTAAAGCTGATAGAAGACTTTTTTGAGGAAGAAGAACTGGACTGGGATAAACTTGGCAGTGTTTGAACCGATGGGGCATCTGCTATGCTAGGTGCACGATCTGGCTTTCTGGAATTAGTCAAGCGGAAGAATTCTAATGTTATTGGCACGCACTGTATCATTCATAGAGAAGCACTGGTCTCGAGAACAATGTCCCTGCCACTCAAGCAAACACTGGATTCTGCAATTAAAGTCATCAACTACATAAAAGCGAGTGCTCTGAATACTCGACTTTTCAAAAACTGTGCCAAGATATGGGAGCTGAGTATGAATCTCTGTTGTTTCACACTTCTGTGCGCTGGCTCTCAAAAGGAGAGATGTTGATTCGGCTTGTACGTTTACTTCCAGAGGTCATTAAATTTATTGAAATCCAACATAAGAAAGAACTCAAGGGGGTTATTTCAGATTTGAAATTTCAGAACAGATTGGTATTCCTAGCAGACATGTTTTGTCATTTAAACGAGCTGAACCGCAAGTTGCAAGATGTAGACTCGAACCTGCGGAGACAACGAGACAAGATTGCTGGTTTTATCGCAAAGCTTGAACTCTGGAAAAAGAAAGTACAAACTTGTCGGAGAGGAGTGGCATTACCAACGTTAGAAAAAATGAGTGAGACAAACGGCATTAGCGACGTTGTTCAAAGTGAGGTTGTCTACCACATTAGCAGGCTGAGTAAGGAATTTCACCGCTATTTTCCCGGTTTTGAACACAACACTCCTGTAATGGTGTTCACACGAAATCCGTTCAAATATTCTGTTGAAGATTTGCTAGAAGATGAACAAGCTATCCAAGAGGAGTTTTTGGACTTGATTCATGATTCATCTGCTAAGGCTTCTTTTGACGATGAAACCCTGGATATATTCTGGACAATGATGCAGAATACGTATTCTAAAGTTGCTGCGAAACCACTGGCATTGCTGACTGCGTTCCCTTTAACTTAACTTTGCAAGTCAGCTTTTTCAAGCATTGTTACCATCAAAACAAAAGCTCGGAACAAGTTGTTGGATGTGGAGTCAGATTTTCGATGTGCAGTTTCAAAAATCAAACCTGACATCGCATCGATTGTTGACAAAAAACAAAAGCAAAAATCACATTGACAGAATGATAGTGTTGTATTAAATTTTTGATTGTGTTTCATGTTCTAATGTTCGTTTTATCCATTTTCACAAAAAAAAAACATTAAGGTTAAAATGGTTCATTTCGATTTAGTTTAGTTTAAAACATTTACGTTGTGGGTAATAGGGGGTCAATCACACCAAAAGTGGGTAATGAAGAAAAAAGGTTAGGAACCACTGATCTAAAGCCATTGATCTAAACTTTAGATGCTCTCTATAGACCAATGCTCTCTGATGTTTTTGAGGAGCTAGTTTCTAAGGAACTCACATCAAATCGCTGTCTGGTATATAGGACTTCCGAATTATTTTATCGGTAGATGACCTATTTTTATCAAATGCAATCATATATATTAAAAGTTAATTGAAAAATTTTGCTTTAGTAAAAACTTTGTCTTCTTCTAGCAGGTGAAACATCTAACCCGACACCGGAGGAATCTACAGTAAAAGGTAATTTTTTAGATTCGATAAATATAGTCAATCACTTAAATTTTTATAACAGGCATGAAAAATTTTCTTACATTTCGTTGAAAGAAAATATCTTAAAAGCCAAAAAAATTCTGATAAAAAACTTTGATCGGCTGTTTTAACTTACAAACAAACTTTTGAGCAACCTAGCAACGCTTTCCTTAAGATATAATCCAGCACACTCATTTTTAAACATTTTTCCTTTGTTTTATGCCTAATTTTACAATCTAATTACAAGTTTATGAATCAAGACAATGGTAGCTACCGGTATATGCAATTTTTGTAAGACATTTTGGTGCTCTAAATTCTAAAAGCTACGTAGCCTCAGTGGTGGATATTGGGTGAGGCGAATGAGGCAGTCGCCTCAGGCCCCCCTTCAAAAATAGCACATACAGTTTCAATCCGCTGCGGATGTTTGTTCAGAGTGTAAAGAACGATTCTGAGAGAAGATTGTTTTTTTTTTTTAGAGGACACCATGAGTTTTCGGAGAAAAGTATGCAAGCCAAGATCAAAGATCTTTTTTTATTCAGACAACATCAATTTTTGAAAATTCTTGCCTTGGGCCCCGGCCCCTAAATTGGAATATTCACCACTGCGTAGCCTATCGTCTCAAACTAAACAGAAAGTTTTTATTCGTCTCTACAATTTCTTTTTATTTTCTTTCCTAAGATTTGTAAAAGAATTTTTAAAGAAAACTTCACAAAAAGTTTATAAAATGATAGGATTTAGTATTTAAAAATTACACAGATTGTATAACCTACCAAGAATAAGAATTTTTGGTTGCAATTGTACACCCATTGATAAAAAAATTAAACTTTTGTTCAGAAACTAATCTTTTTGATTTTAAAAACTAATCTAATTATATCATCTTTTGAACCCCTAAAAGAAACTACTCCTGAACCCCCGAAAGAACCTACTCCTGAACCTGCAAAAGAACCTACCCCTGAACCCCCAAAAGAACCTACCCCTGAACCACCAAAAGAACCTACCCCCGAACCCCCACAAGAACCTACTTCCGAATTCTCAAAAGAGGTTACATCTGAACCTCCTTCAACAGAAGTAGTTGAACTAATGGGGGACAGCGGGGACACAGAAACAGGTTAAGAAGTGTGAGTGGTTTTCCCATATGAAATGGCATAGCAGTGTGCTTAGCGTGGTTTAATTAGGTTTAAAACTCAATGTAAATGCTTACTAACATGTGCAAATTTATACTAAATTAGTGATGTTTATTGAATGATTTTTGTTATGACTAAGTGAAATGTTAAAATACTAAATGTATCAGCAGAAGTCTTGAAAATTGAAAAATGTTTTCTTTTTTCCGATCCCAAGTAATTTAAACTGGTTGTATGTCAAAAATATTCTCATTCGGAATAATTTTGATTGTTCTTACAAATTTTTTACATGAAAATTCTAAGCAGCGAAATAGATTGTTTCGAAATTTTGTGAAAACATATTTAATGAACCCGTATGGACTATTTAAAAGTAGCAAAACGTAAAGATTGTTTTATTTAGAAAACCCTGGTTCAAGAACGCTGATAGAGACTTGATGAAGTTACAGAATTAGACCAATCTTATTTTGGACGAAGTTATTATTAAAACAAATAAAAAAGTCTTATCTCTTTTTTTGCACTCATTGTAAACAGACAATACGAAAGTTGTGCCCAACCTTTTGCCCGTTGCGAATCAAACTTTTGTCTCGCATGATCGCGGGTCGTAACTTAAGTGCTTGGTAATCCAAATACAGCGTTGAAGCAAAGTTGTGTTTATTTTATTTTTATACCGGCATAAGAAATAGCTTGCCGCGAGACTGAAGTTCTTATTAGAGTTAGTTCTGGCTAATCACGAATAAATTCTTCGAAAACTTCTCTCAACAAATAGCAAGAAACCACAGTTTCTAACTATAAAGAATATATTATTCACAAATCAACAAACTCGATCAACTCTCGTTAAAACTTGACTCTCAAGCTTCACAAACTTCAAGGCAATTCACAGCGGCAATAACTACAAATAATTACTCAACGATTTCGCTGACTAATTTTAATTTTAATTAGCACCCCGAAAGCTGACAATATAAACTTAATAGTTTGTCCAAACAATCTATCTCACCATAGAATTAAGTTCCAAGGCGTCAACCTAAGGGTTGTCATACAGTCCGGAAAATTCCGGACATGTTCGGAATTCAGTATTAAATTCTTAAATATCCGGAATTTTCAGGATATTATCCGGAATTTTGGAATTAACATTTTAAAAAGGACTCAATTGTCCGCAATTTTAGAATCCAGTAAATCAACATTACGCATCTGGACATGAAACTCGTATGTTTGTTGCCTTTGGTTGAAGATCTTTTTTTTTGGTCTTCATCCTAGAATCTCAGACAATTTTTTTGTTCTATGCGTAAAGTAGGCCTACCAGAAAATCATGATTCGGAAAAACGTCACAAAATTTGGTTAAAACTTCATCGCCCCTCCAAATTTTTTTGGCTGGTACGCCTATGTCTGTCAGGGATTGCACCTATTCAGATATGGTAATTTGTCAATCTGAACCTTAAACAACTAAACACTGTCACAGTAACACCAAACGATTCTAACCTTTTAAGCAGATACAAATACTCAGCCTAAACTTAATCAGCAGGAATAAATCAATAACAACTGCGGACTAAAAAATATATATATATATATACAATAGCGAAATCACGGAAATAAAAACAAACCTAAAACCCAACAGACTGTTTCAACCATAAAAGGGATCATCAGGGGTATCTAAAAAGTAAAATAAAATAAAATAAAGTTAAGATAAAACTGCCAGAAAGAAATGAAAACAATTGAAAAAATTGAAAAAACTTAAAACGCTTATTAGATCGGAACATCCCATCACGGACTCTGCTAAACTAAACTGATTAAGATCGGCGAGAAAATACGACAAAAAGGAAAAGTGCGCGAAAGAATTACAAATACAAATATTATTTAAAAATTTAAAAATTTAAAAAGGGTTCAAGTATCGGCTAAGGTAGAACGTTGTACAAAAAAAAAAAAAAAAAGGAAAAAAGGAAAAATGAAAAAAAATCACAGTTTAAGTTTGGCGTTAATCAATTTATATTTATTTTTATGCCGACACTTATTGATCAATTGGTTCGTTTGTTCAGCAGAGCGTCATCATTTGCAGTTAAGATTGCATATTTTTCTGCTAGACAGAGGTTGCATACTTTGCCCCCGTGTTGGTAAGGTGTCGTGTGGCAAACTATTTTCCAAGATATAGCAGGATTTATACCAGAATCTTTGCAGGACCAAATGAATTTCGAAAGTTCGGTTGCATTTCTTTTAGAATCCGAATTGAAGGAATGGTTGTGGTTGTAGAATCTTGCTTTAAATTCAGTTTCGCACAGTTCGATATAGTTCTTGGATTGACCAGATTGGATTTGACCAGCTTGGATTGACCAGATATAGTTCTTGGAACGACCAGCCCCTTTACATCAATGTACAGTCCAATCATCCACCATTGATTACTAAGAAGCTGCCTCACATGATCGTCAAACGCATTTCTGATATTTCATGCGACGTCGACGCCTTTAACCGTTCGTTACCTGTGTATGAAGAGGCGCTCAAGCAAAGCGGACACAAGATCCAGCCGCTCCCTTTTGAACGTGCAGCAGAAAGGAAAAAACTTCGACAGAGAAGAAGAAAAGTTATATGGTTCAATCCCCCATATAACAACCGGGTTTCCACCAACATCGGGAAAGCCTTCTTCCACCTCCTGCGGAAACACTTTCCTCCATCAAAAAGGCTGCATAAAATCTGCAACAAGAATATCATCAAACTCAGCTACAGCTGTACCCCCAATATGGCAAACATCTTTTCAGCTCACAACAAGAAGCTCCTTAAGTCCCACAATGGCAAATCAGAATTTAAACCCTGTAATTGCAGATATAAGCCGTCATGCCCATTGAATGGCAACTGCCGAGACAAAGCAATCGTTTATCAAGCAACTGTACAAGCCAAAGATCAATCCAAGAACTATATCGGACTGTGCGAAACTGAATTTAAAGCAAGATTCTACAACCACAACCATTCCTTCAATTCGGATTCTAAAAGAAATGCAACCGAACTTTCGAAATTCATTTGGTCCTGCAAAGATTCTGGTATAAATCCTGCTATATCTTGGAAAATAGTTTGCCACACGACACCTTACCAACACGGGGGCAAAGTATGCAACCTCTGTCTAGCAGAAAAATATGCAATCTTAACTGCAAATGATGACGCTCTGCTGAACAAACGAACCAATTGATCAATAAGTGTCGGCATAAAAATAAATATAAATTGATTAACGCCAAACTTAAACTGTGATTTTTTTTCATTTTTCCTTTTTTCCTTTTTTTTTTTTTTTTTGTACAACGTTCTACCTTAGCCGATACTTGAACCCTTTTTAAATTTTTAAATTTTTAAATAATATTTGTATTTGTAATTCTTTCGCGCACTTTTCCTTTTTGTCGTATTTTCTCGCCGATCTTAATCAGTTTAGTTTAGCAGAGTCCGTGATGGGATGTTCCGATCTAATAAGCGTTTTAAGTTTTTTCAGTTTTTCAAATTGTTTTTTAAGTTTTTTCAGTTTTTTCAATTGTTTTCATTTCTTTCTGGCAGTTTTATCTTAACTTTATTTTATTTTATTTTACTTTTTAGATACCCCTGATGATCCCTTTTATGGGTGAAACAGTCTGTTGGGTTTTAGGTTTGTTTTTATTTCCGTGATTTCGCTATTGTTAATTTTAATTCAAGCCCTAACTTTGTTATCGAGCACTTTAGATTAGAACTGATTTTCCTACAGTTTTATATATATATATATATATATACTCGTATACTATATATATCAGGAAAAAATTTTTAGGTAAAAGTCAAACTCGACGTGACCCACTTCATAGAGTTAAGTGATTCATTTGTCGTTGCGAAATTTTTTGATCTTAAGACAGCTCAATTTTTTCTTTAAAAAATTAAATAAATGAAAAAAAAGTCTTGAAATTTTGTTTTAAAACCTACTGGAAAGTTGAAGACTTTTTTCCGGTTTTTCCCAACTTTGTAGTGGCAGTTTTGGGCATCCCGGGAACCGGAATCATTGTAGACATATCAATATCATGCAAATATCAGCCAAAAACTCTTCACTTATCAATAGCAAAATGATACTTACGACCACTTTTTTTTGGTTTTTACATGAACTTGATGTGTTTACTATAATTTTTGCCCTTAGGATGCCCAAAACTGCTTCTGCAAAGTTGCTTAAGACCAAAAAAAAGGTCTTCAACTTCCAATAGATTAAAAAAAACAATTTCCACTTTTTTCTAACCCATTTCAGGCAATAGCCGCAATTGTATTCTTGTTTAAATTTTTGTGTTTTGAGCCATTCTATTAAAAAGGTTTGCTATCCCTGTTCTAGTACAAGGTATTCAGTATGGTACCTTGTATATTTCCTAGTATCTAGTCATTGGCATGCTCGATAAGCAATGCCGTTTCTTTTAATATCACTGAGAATATTAAAAAAAATAAATTTGTGTTGAGTTAAAAAAAATAAACTTCACAACCCCTAGCCAAGTCAAAAAAAGATAAAGAAAAAAACTTTCAACTATCCAAACTAAGGCTCATCAATTGATTCACTTGCTCAACTTTGCTTTCACCTATTCAATTAGCAGATATCAATGTGGAACATGGTCAGGACGATTCGCCGTCTTACTAATATTAAAAGTCGATATTAAGACTTAATGAATTTGTCGGTGACACGGCATTGTGATTGCGACACATTTCGCTATAACCAACGAGAATTACCAAGATCTAATTTTACAATGTAATTGTACCATTTTTAGTTATTAAAGTAGCAAAATATCTCTAAACATCAGTAGAACATGGCGATAGCACATTGTTCATGGTGACGTAATGTGTGGAACCAGGCAGATTATTCTCGAATTTATCAGTTTAAAGTAGTTTTTTTCTAATTCTCAGCTTATCGCTTAACCTGAGCTAAGAGCAACGTCAAACGATTTCTACGATCTACTAGTTTAAAAGACAAAAAAAAAGAACATTACTGGTCCGTTAAAATCTTTTCTTCAGTTTTAATTTTACATAATTACTGACTTGCTTGTTTTGAAAACAAAAAGGAAGAAAGCGTCGTAAAGTTGCTTTTCCAAGGACACAACGATATAAAAAAGATAAAATTTGAACTCAAGACCATGTCGATCATGGTCGCGTCAAAATGGTGCTCCTATCTACTCCGTCACGCAGTTGAAAAAAGTAACAATTTGAAAAGAAATGAACGCGGGGCTCTGATTGTGCTACGAACCGCCCTGCTCTACAACCTGAGTTACCATTTCGTGCTTATTTCTAAAACTTGTGCTTGTTTTTATGAACATTGTCTTAGCAAATTTTAATGTGTTTGTTTCTAAAAACGTGTTTATTTAAGAATTATATGCTTATTAACTAATTTTGTTTTTAATCTAACGTTTCAAATCTAACCTTTATTTAACATTATTACAAATTAAATGGTTTTTAGTTTTTCACGAAATTGGTGGAAAACGCTTACTACATTGTTTTTATTTTATGCCTGAAGAAAAAAGATCATATATTTAGTTAAACATCAAGTGAAGACCTTTTTTTAGAGATCACTACTTTCAATGTAATCGATAAATCCGAGAGAGATTCAAGTTCGAATGTTAATTTTTGAACTTCCCGGGATACCGAAATTCGTATGATAAGTTTCGAATGGGTCGCCAAATCTTTGCTCTCTGTTTTCGCTTAGCATTTGGGTTGCCACAAAACAAGTTTGAGAAGCACTGCTTTAATTAAATGCATGAATCATTCATAAGCAAGCAAAGATAAAAAAAAGGTCTTCACTGCCGAAAACGGCAAAACAATTGACATTTTTAGGCTTCTTTTATTTCGTTAGTTTGCCTGTTTTTTGGTCAGTTGGGATGGTAACCCTATCTATAACGTTAAAGAAAAATTTGCTATTAACAAATTTAATTTGCAAGAAAATTTATTCCACAAAAATAATTTTTTATGGCCGTAATAAAGAGGAATTTATTTAATGTTTTCTATTATCTCACTAACCCCTTTTTCAGTTTTCAATACATTCTACAAAAGGCTAATTTGGGATCAAGTATACGTGTACTATGACCATATTTTTTGTTAACGCTTGTTAATGGTCTAAAGCAGCGTTTCTCAAACCATGGGTTGCTAAGACTATGCGGATGGGTCGCGACCTAAATGTAAGTCGCCAAGACCATGCGGATGGGTCGGGAAAGCTTGTAAATTACCGTACGTAAAAGAGAAAGATTTACGCACACAAGATTTCAAAAGTGAAGAGCCTTTTTTAAGAGAGCATTACGATTTTAAGACGAAAATCAAGAAGTCAGAGTCAGATTCAAGATGAAGACCTTTTTTTCTTTTTTCTTTTTTTTTTAGAGATCACTACGTTTTTGAGCCGAAAATTAAGAAATCGAAATAAGTTTGCTCACAAACAAATTTTTGCCCACACATATACAGCTAAAAATTAGACGACCATTGTTGGCTTACATAACAATTTTGCTTTGTTTCAGCATGCGCTCACTCAAATTTATTTGGGTCCCAGTCATATTTGTAGATCGTTGTTTTTAGCAATTTTGGGCCGCAGAAAAAGAAAACGCTGGTCTAAAGGCTCGCTTGTTCGGCAGCCCCATTGAGTGGTTAAAAACGCCGTGATTGTGATCGACATGGTCTCGGTTCAAAACCCACTAGCACCATTCTGTTGTGTCTTTGGGTAAAACATTTAACGGCACTTTCTCCTGCTTGGTGATCTTGGCAAGCAGTTCTAAATTTCAGTCATATCTCTATAAAACAAAAAAACAAAATAAAAAATTTCAAGAGGACTGCACCATCTTCGCATCTCCGGAAGCAGGTCAGGGTAATTGCTTGGCCTATGTATAGTGCTTTCGTCGCTTTCCTGCGAGTCAGAAATATAAATATAGAGATAAAATAAAAAATAAAAATTGATAACGCTTGGGAATCGCTTGTTAACGCTCTTTAACGGTCGTTACGCGATAACGCTCGTTAACGCTCTTAACGCTTGCTTGTTAATGCTGAGACTATATTTTTTTTAACTCTCTGGGATCGCTTGTTAACGCTCGTTAACACTCGTAATGCTAGCTTATTAATGCTGTGACTATATTTTTTGTTAACGTTTGTTAACGCTTGTTAACGCTCTCTTGTTAACGCTGTGACTATATTTTTGTTAACGCTCTTTGACGCTCTAACGCTCTTTAACGCTTTAACACTCTTTAACGCTCTAACGTTTTTTAACGCTCTAACGCTCTTTAACGCTCTAACGCTCTTTAACGCTCTAACGCTCTTTAACGCTCTAACGCTCTTTAACGCTCTAACGCTCTTTAACGCGCTAACACTCGTTGACGCTTTTAACGCTCGCTTGTTAACGCTTGCTAACGCTGTATTTTTTAAAAACGTTTACTGGGGAAAAATTTTGCACTCGATCTGTTAATTGACACCGAAAATAATTGAATTCATTAAACTTTTTTGTTGCAGCCGAGCCAAAAGAAGAAGCACAAGCAGCAGAAGTCACAGAAGAAACTGAAACAGGTGAAAGTTGCGTTTCATAATTTTTTTGGCCGCAGACAACATTGGTTTTGTTGAAAAAAATTTGTAGTATATAATAATAAAAAATGAAGAAAAAATTTTGAACGATGGCCACTATTCAGTTAAGTCGAAAACATTATCCCAACAAGATTTGATTAAAAAATTTTGAATTTCTGAACAGAAGATCTCACGGGATAGACTTACACACTAACATTCAACGTAAAACAACTAGGCCTTATGCGAGAAGAAAAAGCACAATTGATTTTGAGCTCAAGCAGCAACTTTACTGAGTATTTCTCGTACGATGACCTTCAAAGCCAAAAAAATTCATCTATTCTGATTTTTAGTTTAAGTCAATTTCGATGATGAACGCGATCAATATGGTCTCGGATCCAAACCTACTGTGGACAGATTCTATTGCGTTCTTATAAACCACATTTTACGGCACTTTTTTCTGTTTGTCAGTCTTAGCAAGCTGCTCTACTATTAAGTTATATCTCTTACAAAAACTAAGTAAAAACTTTCAAGTATACAGCATCTTTAAAGCAGTTCGGGATAATCGCTTGACGGTTGTCTTAAAAATAACGCTTCAGACGTTGTCTGGTGAGTCAGGACGATAATTATAAATAATCAATGAATGAATTAATGTAGTATAATGCTTATGTCGATTATAGTAAAGTCATTAAATCTCCGCAAACCTGCTACAAAACAAAATTTTTCTTACAAACCTGTACTACTGTATATAGAATTTTTTTAATTTACCCATATTTTAAATACAAAACTAAAGGTATTGCAATAAATTACTAAAAAATAAAAAATCGGTTAAATGTCAGAAAATATTTAAAAACTTTGATCGATCAACGATCAACGATCAACGCTACAACTTTTTACTAAAAAAAAATTGTAAAATATCTAATTTTATTTTGATCATTATTGCAGAGGTTGTAGCAACAGTTGAAACGACAGAAATCATTCAATCAGATAAGCCTGAAGCTGAGCCGGAGCAAGCTTCTGCTGAAGATGAACCTCAAATGGATGCAGAAAAACAAGCTGCCGAAGGTTGTTGATATAATATAATCTTATGCGGTAATAGTCAAAGTTTTTACTGGACAGTTTTTCAACCAGTAAAGATTATCAGAATTATCTCAATAAACTAATGGTATTTTTGTAAGTTTGCCCTCTTTTAGGGGATAAGTGATAAATATTTATTGCTGTGGATCGGAATTTATTGTACATTTTTTTACTACGCCTAATTATAATATTCTGCGAAGCCCAGAATAAATAATGCGACGCAGTCTATTAGTCTTGGCTTAAAAAAAGAACTTCAACCCGCAAAAAACAAAAAAAGTTTTAGACATCGTATTGGTAAAATGTTTTTTTTCTTTAATCAGTCAATGTTAAAATTTGATTAAAAAAACTATTTCGACGTTTTTTTTTTACAATTTTCAAACTTTTGTATGATAAGCACGTAATGATTTTGTTGAAAATAGTAGCACTAAGTGGGGGTCTTATTTTTATTATCATTTTAATTTTAAATTAATTTTGCTTTGAGTTTTATTTTTGTTGTTATAGAGTAACTAAAAAGCAATCGACTTCAAAACAACTTCTCTTGACATCAAGACAAAAAGAATTCTAAGCCATTTTTGTGTTATACTTAACTTAAAAAAAATGTAATTATTAGTCGTATTTTACTTCATTGCATTCGTTTTTCAAAATTTTTAACAATGCTATTGATAAGCTAGTTCAAATATGCTTCAAATATTTTTGGTGGGTTTTTAAGTTTATGAATACTTTCTTATACTGTGACATAAACTATTTGTTTTTGTTTTTACTGTGAACATTGCATTTTGCTTTTTTCATTTTTTGTCGTGCTAAATATTGATTTTAAATAACAGTATATTTGCCACCATGCCGTAACGCATGTACTTATTACGTGGTAATCATATTGTAATGTAAATTTTTAATATTTTTACATAATTTCTTTTTATTGTAACTAGAGTGATATAAACTCAAACAAGGAGCCATTCCAAGCACTTTTCTAGGTTAGCCTATCTTTTAAATCAATTTTATTAACAATTGTAGTTGTTGTTCTACAAATAATTGCTGCTTAAACTTACGAAAGTTTAATTAAGTTACCCTACTGATTTGATTAAATATCAAACTAAAAGATCAAATACTTTATAAACTGTCAAAGCAGCTACTTTCACAGGTCCTTTAACTTCTTTGTGGAAACAAATATTTGCTATAAAAAAAAGTTATGTTTGATCAAAGACAACGAAAAAGAGACATTTTTTTGTTACGCATTTATAGTTATTGTATTTGAATTTGGTAAATTATTTTTTCATTTTGTGCGTCAAAAAACTTTCTTTTTCCAATTTTAACTTCAAGTTAAATTTAAAACTAAATGTACTAAGCTACTTTATAAATGTCTATAGGACAAACTTTTACTTTTGTAGGATGTTTTGCCGGCCATTCTAATAAATAATTAAATGTTTATGGAGTGCTGAGATTAGAATCACCTCAATTATTATAGCATGTTTTTGCAACAAACTCTTTGAAAAAAGTTGTTTTATTTTATGATTTACAACTTTTGTTTAAAAGGTAAATAAATCTTTCTCCATGACAGCAATTTATGAGCAATATATTAAGAATTCTTTCTTATGCTGCTATTATAATTCTAATAGCAAGCATGACGTATAGTATAAGTGGGAAATGTGTGACCTCCATGAGTTTTTGCGCGGCTTCCTTTTTAGAGATCACTACTTCGTAGAAACGAAAACCAAAAAATTCGGAACGGATTCAGAGTGTAAATTTTTTTTTTAGAGATCACAACTTCTTGGAAAGAAAATCAAGAAATTCTTTTACTAAAGTCGCACTTATAGCTATTTCAACTTAGCGATCTTGTTACTGCGTAATATAAAAGTGACCCGTAATAATAAAAAAATTCCCCACCTCTGACATATAGCCTGTGCAGTAGTTTTACATAAGTTACCTTTAATTAAAATTTAATGCCACCAATTATGTTAAGTAGCAAATATATCAAATGTTAAATAAAACATTTCAATTAGAGTTTTCTCAAATTTTTCTAATGCGACAGTTTTTCAAAGCATAAAAACATTTTTAAAAAAGTTACTTTGTTTTCTATAGCAATTTCAAATATTATATATTTATCATAAGCAAAAGACTGTGTATAAATTTTTAGCATTGCAGAAAGTTTTTGAGGTATTATATAATCTATAATAGGAGGAGCCATAATGATTTAACGGATTAACTCCGGTTTTTTTTTCTATATTTATCCTCCTGACTCGCAGGAAAGCGACGGAAGCGCTATACATAGGGTAAGCAATTAACCCCAACTTGCTTCCGGAGATGCCAAGATATTGATGTCCGCTAGTAATTTAATAGAGACATTGCAGTAATTTAGAACTGCTTGCCAAGACCACCAAGAAGGGGAAAGTGCCGTAAAGTGTCTTTCCCAAGAACATAACAGAATGGCGCGAGTAGGTTTTGAACCGAGGCCATGTTGATCATCAGTACGGTACTTTAACCACTCGACCACGCTGCCGACGTTCTTAAACTGGAGGTCGCGCCCTCCTTGTGGGGGGGTGAAAAGTTCATAAGGGGGGCGCGAGATAAGAGCTGCACACTTAATAAATAACTGCATTGACATAAAATAAATGGGAAAAAGAGAAGGCACGACAGTGATTATTGTAGTATAGTTTTATAGATTTCACCGTAAATAGTCAAGTGGTACCACACTGCGTCGATATGCTATGAAAATCATGCAATGTGACCAAGTTGTTTTCAGCGTCATCTTTAGACAAAACACCCTGGCCACAAAGATAAATCTTTAGCTTTTTTTCTAAGCCAAGAGTGCTGTCTGATAAAATTTAAATTGCAAGTACAAGTGCTTTCACCAATCTTCATTTGCAGCAATAGTAGTAGCGTCATTTAAAATCGCTCACCTGATTGCTAAAGAGAAGAAACCTCACGACATATGTAAAACATTGATTAAACCGTGCTTGTCAAAAGCACCTGATCTTGTGTTGGGAAAAACATCCAGCAAGAAGATGCGAAGATTTCACTTTCGAATTCTACGATTAAACACCTATTGATGAGCTTGCAAAAAACATTGAATATCAAAATCTCAAAAAATTACTCGCATGATTTTTTTTTTTGTTCAATTCAATGTAATGAAACAACTAATATTGCCAAAGTGTCGCTGTTGTTAGTCTACGTATATACTGTAAACCCCAAAGAGCACCTGTAGAGTAGAAAATGTTTTTAAGGTTGTCTCCATGTTCTTTGCAACAATTGTAGACCTTGGGAAAAATTTGTGGATGTCTACATTGATGGTAGTCTGACAATGTTTCGGTTTCAAAGTGAATTCATCGCGAAGATGAAGGAAAAAACTTTTAATGGGGTCAGATTTCATTGCCTGATTCACTGAGAGGCTCTAAACTTTACTTATTGCCATGAAAGTTAAGCTTGCAACAATCATATGACCCGCCAACTACGTTAAAGCAAGTGCTGTCGATACAAAACTGTTTACCAAGCTTTGCAAATACATGGATTTTAAGCGTGGGACTCTGGCTTTTTTATACATCCATTCGGTGTTTATCAAAAGTTAACATGTTGCCGCGCATGTATTGAAATAAAAGATGAACTTATACTGTTTTTTGAAGCTCATCGGAAACAAGATCTTCTTTTGTCAATAAAATCAAGAGTTTATCTGAGTTGGCAGACCTCGTGGATATTTTCAAAGCGTTAAATGTTTTAAATTCGATTTTGCAGGGCAAGAATATCAACCGTATTAATGTGTATGTTACCATCAACGCTTTTATGGCAAAACTGGAGCTGCATATTTTCGAATTAAAAGGAGATGCAGCTTCCTTTCCTAAACTAGAAATTGGCTTCGAGAAAAACCAAATTGAACTTGGGCGAGCTTAAAATTGAAGGGGAGGATTACTCGCGACTTTTAAAACAAGAATTTGAACTCTATTTTCCAGATTTGAGCGACACTGAACTTTCAAAATTGAAGATGACAAGGAATCCTTTTTATTTGAACAAGGATATTCTTTCCAAAGATTTGCAGAAAGAATTTTCGGAAATGAAATGTAACTCTACTGCAAAAAACAATTTTGAAGTTATATCATTGGCTGATTTCTGGAAGAAATATGTGAACATATACAAGAGTGTAGATGCTGTAGCTATACGTACACTTTATCCACCTTTCATCAACTTATATGGTCGAAAGTGGCTTTTCTTCCTTGATATAAAGACAAAACACAAGAACAAACTTGACAGTGAAGCCGGTCAACCGTGATGATAATAACAACACTACGTCATCTGCAACAAAGTCACGAATTAAATTTTGGTTTCCAAATAACAGTTACATCCTTCTTATCAACAAAATTTAGGTAAAATTTAGGTATACGATAAGGCTTGAGTTTTGTTGGTATCATCAAGATGGGGCGCGAGTTTTGTTTGCATGATGAAAGGGGGTCGCGTCTCAAAAAGTTTAAGAACCCCTGGGTTAACTATTAAACAATTTAAGGTTTAGGCTTCCAGAGCAAATATTTAGCGTTGTTTTCTAATCTTCCATTCAAATGCAACAGAATTACGTTTACAATCGTACGTTACGAAATATTTCATTTACATTTTTTTAATTGACTATTGCTTAGCCTTATCTGAAATACCCAGTAAATTGCTTTTTAAAAAATTTTTTTAATGAATATTTTAAAAATCTTTTCGAAAAAACAAGAAAATAGAAACGAACTTAATTTAACAATGAACAATTATTGCTTTACAAAAAGCAGATCCCTGGTGCAAGAAATTAAAAAGGAAGGGCCACATTAAATGGCGAAGCTCTGCAACAATTTCTACTTGGCTTACAAATAAAGGTTTTTTTAACATCCTTTTCATTAAATATGTTTTTTATTCTTCACAATAAATGGTAAACACCAAAAAAAGTTCTTCACTTGCCGACACGGGGTAATCGTAATCGGTTACATTGAGAAAAACTTATAAGTAATCGTAATCAATTACTTTGAGAAAAACTTAGATGTAATCGATTACATTGAGCCTGCATTCAAGCGCTGAAACCCAATTTGTGACGTCACATGTTGTCGCCTTTGTTCTGATAAGCCAGTAGTTCTCAACCTTTTTGGACCATAAACCATTTTTTTTAAAGAAAAATATCTGATGGACTACTTTGCTGTGCTGACACCTCATGAACGCCATTAGTTAAAACTGTATTGCACATAGGACAGTGAGCTCAAAGGCATGTTCAACCTAAATAAAATAAGAACCATAAACTAATTAAGCAATCACTTTTAATTTGCGCATTCAACCTAACTTCTTGTTTAATTTTAACAACTAAAAGATTAGTGAGGAAACATACTTTTAATTTCAAATTTTATTTGAACAAAACATACATATGTAATACATTGTATTTTGCGGAATCAATAGAACAGTCTGGAGGGCCAATGAGTAACTTGGCTTTGGCGCTTCCGGCACAAAGAATCAAAATATATTTTGACAAAATCATTTAGTCTTAATCTGATGGCTCCTCTGCTGCTGATGCCCAATTTGTTTTTTTTTAACTGAATATATCCAGCACAGTTGAAAACGAAGATTTGACCATCCATCTAGTAGGCAAGATAATAATGCTTGCTTCTAATTGTTGAAAAACATTGGGATATGAATCCTTTATCAAGATGTACGCAAATACCCCTTCCTTGTTAACTTTCGCTCTTAGTTTTACATCCTCTTTTAAATCCAACAGGGTTTCGGCTATCTTGAAAATTTCATCTCCTTGCTCATAATTTTCTCGGTCTACAAACCAGATTGGATAATCCATCTCCAAAAGATTCTCAAATTTTTTCCCAAAGTCTTTGTGAGAACCTTCAAGATGAGCAACGCATGCAGTAATGCATTCTGAATGTAGGAGCAGTTTTATTGAAATTTTCAAATGTCAACAATTCTCCAATTGTTTTTTCCAATATTTTAGTTTTTGATGTAGCCTTTTATCTGCTGAGGGCAGGTAACCAAGTCTGATTTTTTTACTTTGCGGCTCGAAGTTTAGCATATTTACTGTTTTAAAGATATGACTAATGTAGTATATATTTTTAATTTTATCTCAGTATTCTCAAGTTTTTCCAGAATTTCTCGAGATTTATCAGCTTGTTTTCTATATTTACAATCAACTATTTTGGGACTTGAACTTGAAAAAGTTGATCACTTGTTACCACAAAATCACAAGCTTTTCAAGGCTGAGCCCTTTGACAACAATCTTACCTCTGGGTGAAGCAACACTGTTTTTAAGTTTTAAGTTTCAAAGAATTGCACAAACACACCCCATCATTCATTGAGTTTGTTTTGACAAAGTTAATTGCATGTATGACAGCATATGTGCAAAGTACAAGGCCAAGCATAGTGTCGAGTTGAAAACATCAAAGAAATTAGCTATTCAGACATCAATCAAACACTAAAGAAAAAATACTTTGCGATCTAGGGCTAGTTACATAATTTACTTACATGCACTTCCAACATAATTTAATATTGTAACGTTTTCTAATTTTCAGGAACGTTTCATTCAAAATTTACAAAATTCTCTGTGAACCACTAGAAATTTCTGGAAGACCATGGTGTTCCACCTGCACCAGGTTGAGAACTACTCAGATAAACGATTTCAAAACTTATATTTATGAATGTAACAAATATTTTACAAAAAGATTAATTTTGTAAAATATTATTTTTGTAAAATATTTTGTAAAACTAATCGTAATACTAATTAACAAAAAGATTATTCTACCAACGCGTTTCAGAATTTCTGTTGTAGCAATCGAAAAACACATAATCATTTTGAGTAATTGTAATCGTAATTGCAGAATGCGTAAGTAATCGTAATCGATTACATTCAAAATTTAAGTAATCGCAATAGTAATTGCAAAATGGGTAAGTAATCGTAATTGTAATCGATTACATTTGTCATGTAATCTCCCCATATCTGTTCACTTGTCAATTAAGTATCGTGGGCCCAAAGTCTTCAGGTACGTCCTCAAACAAATCACCTTGGCTCATTTTTGTATAAAGGGCACTTTTAGAGCTTTTTTTGGGGAGAAATTGTGAAACCGCTCTTTTTGCTCCGTACTAAAGCCATTATTAAATGCAGATAACGGTTGATACCAGATCTTTCTACGAGCAAAGCCAAGAAAAACTTTTTCGAAAGTTTTGTCTTTGAAAAAATAAACCGATACTAAAAAATATTGCAAAAGAGAATTTATATTTTTTTTATTTTTTGAATCTCTATTTTCTTCCCAAAAACGTAATGATCTTTAAAAAAAAGAAATAAAAATAAATTCAATCACTGTACAAAATCTCTGTTTATCAATATTTAAAAATAAGCAAAAATCACAAAATGATAACCCTGCAAATAATAATTTCAAATATTCGTTAAGCAAGCACCATTATGATGATATTGAGGGGTGCCTATATTACTACACTACCTAGGTAATTACAAGATTCCGTGAGTGCATCAGATTTTTTTAAATAAATAGTCTGTTTACAGTTATTTATTAACTGTTTTTCGCAAATTAACTTTTTGGCTTTGGCCCAAGGAGGTCCAAAAAAATCTATACGTCGCCCCTTGCTCGAAATGTTTGGAGACCCTTGACTTAGAACATGAGTCATGACCATTCACCGGCAGCTTATAAAAGCAACTCAATTTCAAAAACTTTTAATTCGGTATTTTGATTGAAACTTTAGCTCTGTTTAAGAGGTATAAAGAGTAGTTATTTAAAAAAGGACCGGGAGATCTTGGCATGTGCAGTTAAAGGCCCAAAAAACAAAGCACTTAATTTAAGTAAAAAACTATAAAACACAAAATTATAGCAAATTAGCAAGGACTAAGAAAAAGATTTCAGTAATACTAGTGAATCACATCCCAGCATATCAAATTTGAAACAAAGAAAAAAAAGAAGAACAAATTAAGTCACACTCTGCTGTAAATTATAAATCAAAGATAATAATAATATAAACACTTATGACTAAAAAGCATCAGTTTGCTTGATAATAACGTAGCAGTGCTCATAACTTTACAAACAAAGCTCCATGCATCAATTTCTATAAAAATTTTCATTATTCATATAGATTTTTTTAAGGGAACTCTTAGTGAAGTAGTTTTTTTTTCCACGCAGACCCATCTAACATTTAACTTGTGTGTTGTCCTGTACTTTCTGATGATTACGACCTCAACATTTTCTAAAAGTGTGTAGAAGCAAGTCAGAATTTTTTTCTGCAAGGTTTGAGATTCAAACTCACGACTTTGTGAACCACAGTTGGGTATTTTAACCCTGAAATATAAACATTAAGGACCGAAGAAAAAAAGAAAATTTCAATTCTTTGAAAGGTGGATATGATAAAGACTACTCAGGATGCGATGACGGATAAGATTAATAACGAAGAACTTTTACAAAGGACAAGAAAAGCTTAAAAAAACGGATTTAAAATTTCTAAGATAGAAAGAATAATATTTCAGGAATAGAATTAAAGAAGGAGAACTAATGCCACAAAATAGATACAAAAAGAAAAAGGGTTTGATCATGAGTAGCGACTCTGAATGAACTTGGTAGCTTTTATAGGCTATATTTTGATACTTTGCATTGAGTTTATGACAATGGTTTAAATTTGTCGTAGAACAGATTGCCAATATATAAAATCATTGTTTACGAGCAAAAACTAAACAAACTTTAATCACGAAATTGTTTATTATTACAACATTAGACTAACTTGGGAAAATTGCAAACTAGAACGAAACAAAATCTAGATTTCAAAACTATGGTTTTCAATAATATTTAGATTTCAAGTATAAAATCAATCAATCAATCAATCAAAGTTTTATTTTTTCTTCCGTTACACAGCAGATAATCATATTAAAATGCTCACATGTGGTCGAAAAAAAAGAAATCAGCGACAAAACGATGTACGTTGAAACATGCGCCAATTCAAGGTTACAAGAGTAATTATTTAAAAATGCATGGTCGCTGACCCTAAACACCCACACACACTCACACAATATATGCACAAAACAATCATAAATAACAGTAAACAATCATAAACAGAACACGAAAGTAATGTTAATTGAGCATAGAAATGAAGCATCATGCCATCAACCTTTAAGTTAATTTATAACAATTTCAACCAAATTTTATCAATCAAAATATGATATAAGAAAAATTAAATTGTTTTTTGACGTTATGTATATATTTAATTTATTTATAATGTATTTGTAATGTGTTTTTATTTAACATCTCTTCAAAGGCCTCAGGCAAATGGTTATTACAATACTTATACATAAAATAAGCAATTTCTCTTTCCATTAATTGATTTATTGATAATAAGTTTTGTGCTTTCATTAAACTTTTGACACTATCTTTTTGTCGAATTCCAAAAATTAATCTAATAAAATTGTTTGCTGTTGACTGAAGCTTTTTAACTATAGTTTTATTTCCATTACACCAGGCTGCTACTACTAAACTACTACTAAAACAAAGTTATCAGCCTGCCTTAAAATGCCAGCTTGACCGTATCTCCCGGAGGGGCTGGGGGCAATTGCTTCAAGTTTCCAAAATTTGGGCAAAATCAGAATTTTTAAAGGAGTGATAAAAAATTTTGGGCCAAATCAGGAATTTTAGGGCAATGACAAGAATAAAAAAAAGATTTTCGTGCAAGATGTAGAAAAAATTTTTATAAATGTAGGTGTTAAGATTGCCCCCCCCTTTTTTTTTCTTTCAAGAACACTTTGTTCTTTGGATGAAAATCACAATCTTGATGATTACCATTCTTATTTTTTAAAATAGGTACAATGACTGTATTAATGCAGGGTTTAGGAATATCGCCATGTACGATACACATACTAAAAAATAAACTTAAGTAAAGGCAACAGGGGAATCAACAAAACAAATATGCTCAGCAGAAATGCCATCACTACCAACACCACTGTTAAAAGGCAGTTTACACATTAAGGATTGAATAGCTACTAACATCACACATGTACTGGAATGAATTCATATAACTATTCTTACAAGAAATGAACACAATGGTAAAAGTTTATCATTGATATAAACTTTCAGCTCACGGTTTGCCTCTCGGTTATTTAAATGAAAGGTTGGTCACACTCTTTAAGTGACTGCATTAGCTGTAGCCTCCAAGTCAGGAATACGCTGATAGTATAGTTATATCTTGAATTAAAGTCCTCTCCAAGGTATTTCAAACACCAGAAGAGTGTAACGTAGACAAATTTTCTGGATATTGCTTAAAGCAGTCGCATTAATAATTTTATAAATAATCGCATTAATACGCATTAATATCGCATTAATAATCGCATTAATACGCAGAGAGGGAAGCCAAAACCGATCCCTGAGAAACGCCGTTTCTCATGCGGCTAAACTGGGTGTGCTTGTTGTCATCAAGAACAAGAGCAAAACATCTGTGCCGAGCAAGTTCCATGATCATTGAAACCATGTGTTTATCCAGAAGAAGTCTCAGCAACTTGCAGATAAGGCCACGCCGCTAAACAGTCAGACGAGTATAGCTCGTTGACTGTTTAGTTCGTATGTATTGTCAAATCAAGAAATGTGACACTAGCCTTCTTCTTAGCTTCCAAAAAGTTATCGATGTTTATGTTAGCAGAACGACTAAATCCAAGATAAACTTTCCGCTTTGAAATCCAGCCAGCTTCTTTGTGAACAATACATCAACAACTTGCTCGACGCGAGTAATCTCGAGAGCTATCAGTTGATAGCTCTTTTGGTCCTTTACAGCAAGGCAGAGAAGTCAGAGTGGTTGAGTCAAAAAATTTTGAGTGAATTGGAGTCGGAAGTCGGTTGGTCGGGATATTTTTTTGTAAATGAGAGTCGAGAGATAATAATTAAAGTTTTGAATTAATTGCTTTTTACTTTTTTTGTGACGTGCAATTTTGAGATTTCTATGTTTTTCATGAGGGAATGATTTAAATTGCACCTGAAGAAGTGGGCAGTAGCCCACGAAAGCTTGTGCTCAAATAAAAAACAGTCAACTTTAGTGCACAATGTTCTGTTTCTCTCATTAAAATTAAAAAGTTGACATGGCTCCCCCAATTCTATTCCTTCTAATTCTTTTATGTTTTTCATGTTAAGGATAGATTTTAGATTTTAGGAAAAATGGCAAACTTTTTTTCCTTTGAAAGTATGATTGGGTAATAGAATTTTTTGAAAAGAGAGCTATCGTACATGACTATTTAATTGGAGTCAAGGTCAGATAGTGATAGCCGTACCTGCCGGGGGGGGCAGGGGGGCAATTTTCCCCCCACGTTTCTAAGATTTGGGCAAAATTGAAATTTTTCGGGCAGTGACAAGAAAATATTTGGGCAAAACCAGAATTTTTCGGGCAGCGATATGAAAAATTTGGGCAAAGTTAGAAATTTTAGGACAATGTCAATGATCAACTGCAAAAAATAGTTACCAAATTTAGGTGAAGACCTTTTTTTTTAGAGCACACCTTGCTTTTGGGACGAAAATTAAAAAATATGAGACTGAATTCAGGTGAAGACCTTTTTTTTAGAGATTACCATGATTTTAGGACAAAATTTGTTCTTGGTTCGAGAATCGCTGACAATTTTTCGTCCTATCCGTAATGTGCTAGAAAATCATGATTTGGGCAAACGTCACAAAATTTGGGAAAAGCTTCATTGCCCCCAAATTTTTTTGGCTGGTACGCCTATGTAGATAATTACTTACTTACTCATTTTACCCATCATTTACTTCTCTCTATCAGCCTTATGAAAATTTCATTCATTTAATAAATAGCACTGCTTGAGACACATTGGTTGTTCATCTTTTCATTTTTCATAATCATCAGCATCATCATAATATCTATCAATGTTTTAGTTTGAAGGACTCTAATATAGGACATAGGTGGGAAAATATGCGGCCTCCATGACAATTTAAAAAGTAATAGATTTATGTGTCAATGACTACTGGTGATAATTTTTTTAACCCTATTTAGACTGGGCTTTTTGGAAACTTTGTACAACTGGGGGGGGGGGCTGAAAATGCCCGCGCTCTTTGCTTGCTTATATCTCGACAATTACTAATGCTAGAATTGTCATTCAAGCATAGGTGAGCACGGTACTTCTTAAAAGTACCACGGTACCGGTACTCGGTACTTTTGAATAATACGAATTAATGGTAATGACTAAAACTCTGTCATACATTGGATTTTATTTGACATTAAAAAATTGTATTTAACAAAGCAAAAACAATATCGTACGTATCCAACTGTTCACTTTCAAAAATCAATTATGCTTTGGATGTAAAAAACATGCAGTGAATACGTTTTTAACTTGATTTTTTGCATAAAATATGCCTTGGATATATGCCTAATGAACACGTTGTCTTCTGCTTTATTTTTTATATTAAAAACAGTTTGTCAAAAAGCGTACTAATTTCCATATAACCTATTACAGTGGTTTAGTCAAAGTTATTCTCAAACTTATTGGGTCACAAACCCCTATTTGCAAATCTTTTTTTATCATGGACCCCAATCTTATATCACATCAATTTTCTGCCCAACCAACATGGAAAGATAAAACAAATCCAAAAATAAATAACACAAAATCCCTTAAAAAATAAATGCTTATAAACAGGCATACCATATTTCCGTAGGGCAAACTGGAACGCTCGTTTATAGACAAAAATTCGTCCCTAAAAAAAGTGTTTTCTAAAAAAAAGTCTTCACTTTGAATCTGTCTCGGATTTTATGGTATGGATTACTTTACCAGCTATATCTGTTGACAAATTTTGTCATACCGTCGCGGACCCCTTGTGCGCTAATCACGGACCTCATTTTGGGAAACTCTGGTTTTGGTAATTTAGTAAAATTACTCAACCTTCGCTGGCGGTTAAATGTTATGATAATTTTTTATACTTTTGCTTGCAAAGCAACAAAATTAAAATTTCATAAAGTCCTTTTTGCATTGGTATGAATATGAAATCTGGTGTTTAGTGGATTTTTGATTTTATGCAAAATATTTCCATTTTTATAATTAGACAACTAGAATGTTCCTTGCAAATGCAATACCTTCAGAAAATATTTACTACACTAAGATTGAGTCCTATAATTTCTGATATACCATATTTAGCGCCGAAAGCGCTAAAGATTTGACATAATTGCACGCAAAAATGCTACTTTTTCCAAAGCTACAATGTCTTTTTTGTATAATAATTACTTTAATGCACATTAAACACGATAATCACTCTTTTTTTTTGCACAACTGGTGTGGTGACCATGCACAATTTTTTTGTACATGTTATAACGTATATAGTTTAATGAAAACAATGCACTACCAGCGTAAATACGACAAGCACGGCTAAGCCGCAAGGGCTTCTGCACCAACGACAAGCCACCTCAACGTGGTGGTGCAGTCCCCTTCCCTACACTGGGGAGGGTCGAAATGGCTTGTCGATTCCCCGAGGGTCTCATCCTCGGGCGATTCTCTTTCGGACAACTCTTCTTATTTTTTATCCCTGCTGTCCAATGCGCGGTCACATGTGGACAGCACTCTTAAACCCAATTGACCGCCCCCCTACCCCTTCTATTTTCTCTCGGACATCTCTTCCTCGTCCTTCCTTCCACCCCAAACCTCTTCATTACTCATCCCACTCACCGCTGATTCTTATCTCTATGCTTCTCCTTATCAGCGGTGACATTCACCCCAATCCTAGCCCTATAGACCCCTGCTCTGTCTGCTCCCGTAGAGTCACCTGGGCAAACAGATCAATACAATGTACCTGCTGTTCTCTCTGGGTACACCTCTCCTGCTCTGGTCTTTCTCCCGCTGACTTCCGCAAAATCTCCCCGAGACACTCTTGGACTTGCCCAATGTGCCCATCCTTTTCTCAACCCCTCCCCTCCCTCTCACACTCTAATCCCGTATCTTCATTCTTTTCTATATCTTCATCCTCTCACACTCCAAATCCCCCACCTCCACTCACAAACAACCACAAAACCATATCTTCAAAAACTAAACCCTCCCCCAAAACAACCTTGAATAACCCCACCTATCTTCCTAATCACCCCCAACTAATTTATACTTACCCTCCCTCAGCATTGACTACTCCTTCTCCTCAAACCCAACATACCACCTCTCCTCTCACACAATCCTCTTTTCATCCTTCCTCTCCCTCTCGAAACAACCTCCGAATTCTACAGTGAAATGCTAATGGGATTCGCCCGCGTCGTACTGAACTCCTACACTTTCTCTCTCATAATCAGTACGATCTCGTCTTCATACAAGAGTCACACCTCTCCTCTGACTCCACTTTCCGTATACTCCCCTACAAAACCCTCCAGAAGAACCGTTTTATGACGAGGAGAGGAACCACCAACTCTACGGGAAATCTAGGAGGAGGTGTACTGATACTTGTCAAAAACGGTCTATCTTACACTTCACTCTCCACACAATCCCTCTCCTCCCTCGACCCCAGCTCCAATTATTTAGCTATCGCAGTTAAAATAAAAGAAGCCGCTCCCATACATCTTTTCAACGTCTATGTCCCTCCTATCCGCTCCTCTTCCTCCGACTCTCGCCCATAATCCTTCTCACCCTTTCTCCTACCATCATCTCCTACCACTTACATCTTTGGCGACTTTAACAGCCATTATTCATCCTGGGACTCCCACTCACCGGAAGACCAATCAGGCAAAGATCTGTTTGATTGGCTCCTCTCTTCTAATCTTTTACCTCTTAATAACCCCGAACACCACACCCTACTACACCGTGCCACCGGAAACCGCTCGTCCCCTGATCTTTCCCTAGTTCCTGCCCGAATTGCCTCTAAATGCACATGGCAGACCCTTCCGGACCTCGGCTCAGATCATCTTCCTATCTCCATCACTATTCCCACTTCCCCTATAATTAACTCTTTCCACCGCCCCCCCTCATTTAACACAATAAAGCTCGCTGGGATGAATACCTTACTTATATTGATACCCACTGCCCTACTCCCTCTAACTTTACAATACTTTCTCTTTCTGAAGCCACCCACACCTTTACCAAACTCCTCAATGATGCTGCCACTTCTGCCATTCCTTTCGGCAGCATCAACCGCCCTGCTAAAGCCTGGTGGTCTCCTGAAGTCGCAGACGCCGTCGAAAGGCATTTGCAAAGGCTCACTGTTCCGAAGAAGACCGCCAGCACTATATCGCCACTTTTAGATATACCTCCACTGTGATTTCTAAGGCTAAAGCCAAGTCATGGCAGAACACTTGCTCTAGCCTTTCTCCTAAAACCCGTCCCAGCGAAGTCTTTTCTCTACTTCGCTCCATCTCTGGCTCCCCCTCCCCAACTACTTCTGACCTTCCCAATTTTCCAAATTGCCATACCTCTGTAGATTGTGCCAACCATCTCTCCTCACATCTACAGTCTCATTTCTCTACCCAAACCCCAAAACCTTTTCGAAGCACCGAGAAAGCCCAAATGAAGCAAATCAGAACTGCACACTGCAACACCCTGCATTCCACTTTCTCTTCACCATTCTCCTCAATTAAACTCTCTACAGCTATCTCTCAACTCTCAACCTCATCCTCCTCAGGCCCTGATCAAATTACCTACCCTCTTCTATCCCACCTCCCACAATCTGCGTTAAATTTTCTTCTATACATCTTCAACCTTTCTTGGTCAACACACACCTTCCCTTCTGCCTGGAAGCAATCAACAATCATTTCCATTCTCAAACCCGGAAAACCCTCTGACTCACCTTCTTCATATAGACCCATTTCTCTCACTTCATGTACCTCCAAACTCTTCGAAAGAATGGTTTTAGGACGACTAACCTATTTTCTGGAACAACAAGACATTCTCTCACCCGTGCAAGCTGGTTTTAGATGTGGTAGATCGACTGTAGACCAGGTTCTCCTTCTCTCACAGTCAATCGCAGATTCCTTCCACCAATCTAAGCCAGGCGCACGTACAGTCCTTGCCACTGTGGATTTTGCGAAAGCTTTTGACTCAGTTTGGCACTCTGCCCTTCTCTCTAAACTCCTCTCATTAGATCTTCCTCTTTGCTTTGTCGAATGGATACGATCCTACCTCTCAGATCGCCGTTCGAAAGTCCGTATCTGTAATTCATACAGTCGTCCTTTCCGTCTCCGAAGAGGAGTTCCCCAAGGTTCGGTTCTAGGACCAGTTCTCTTCTCTTTATACATCAATGACCTTCCCACTTTCCTTCCTACATCTGTTAAGACCTCTCTCTATGCAGATGACCTAACCATCTGGGCCTCCTCCCCGAGTGTTGAGTGTGCAACCGCTGTAGTACAAGCTGCCCTCAACAGACTGGTGGAATGGTCCTCAAAATGGCGCCTTCCTCTCAACCCCCTCAAATGTGAAACATCCTTCTTCAGCTTAGATCCCTACCAATCACGTATACAACCCTCTCTGCACTTTCTTAACACCCCTCTCAAATTCAACCCTTGTTCAACCTTTCTCGGTGTAACCTTCGACCGCACTCTCTCTTTCAAATATCACGTCCTATCCTTACGGAAAAAGTTTCACAGCCGATTCCGTGCTTTCCGCTCCATTGCCTCTGCCTCCTGGGGTCCATCAAAAGAATCCTTATGTACCCTATACAAAGCCTTCATTCGCCCCATCCTCACCTATGCTTCCCCAGGCTGGTTTCCCTTCTCATCTCCTACTCACATCACCTCCGTGGAGAGGATGCATAATTGCATAGATCTTCCTGTAGAGTAATCACAGGTTGTCTCTCGTCCACTCCCATTCCTCTACTTCATATAGAAGCACTTCCACCTCCACTACGAGTCACCCTCACCCACCAATTCCTCTCCTTCTTTGAACGAGCCCTCCGTCTACCTCCTACCTTTCCCATAGCCTCTCTTGCGAACTCTAACCCCAGTACACGTCTCAAGAAGAGCTCATGGAGATCCTTCTCCAGATCACATAACCTTACCCCTAACCTACAACTTACCCGTGAACCACTAATCCTCTGCCCTCCTAAACCCCCCTGGTCTGCCCCATCTAGTTACACAATCTCACTCCACCTCTCATCCCCATGCTCTCGCAAAGACCCCCTCTCCCTTCGCAACACTGCAGCTACCTCCCATCTTTCCACTCTATCTCACAGCGATATCTCTGCCTGGACTGACGCTTCGGTACCTGGCGGGCTGGGACAGGGTGGTGCAGGGATATCAAGTGTACAAAGTGTGTCACTGCTACCTCGCTTTCCTTCTCGACTGGTCTCTGGGCTTCCAGTTATAGTGCTGAAACCTTCGCTCTCCTACATGCTCTTGAGTGGTGTATCTCTCACTCCAAGACATGTAATTTTGAATCTATCACCTTCTTTTCCGATTCTTTATCTGTCCTATCAACTCTCTCTACCCCCTACCATATTTAACCCCCAAATCCCTATCCAATACTCAGTCTCTTCTTAACTCTCTATCTCAATACAAGGTTGTCTATCTACAATGGATACCTGGTCACTCTTCCCTCCCAGGTAACGACTTAGCTGACTCTCTAGCTAAAGCCGGTGCCTCTCTCGATCCCTCCAGTATATCAATGTCCCTCGCACCCCTTATTTCCTCCCAACGACTATCCCTCTACACCAGTTGGAGACGCAGTGTCCAATCTGGTTTCTTTCAACACCAAATCCCTTCAGTATCTCCCGAGGAGCTTACTCTCCCTCGCTCTGCTCGCTGTGCTCTCTCCCGTTTGCGCTGCAACGGGCACAGCACTCTCCTTAACTCTTATCTCCACAGGGTTGGTCGAGCCGAGACTCCTTCATGCAGCAACTGTGGTTCTGAACCACAGGATCTCTCACATCTCGTGCTCGACTGCCCTGCACTAGACCCTCTGCGTCGGGCCATTTTCGGCCACACCCCTTCTCTTCTGGACTCTGGTCCCGTCCGTGGGGAATCGCCCGATTATTGGGATTCCGCGGAATTGATCCGCGCCCCCATCCCCAGGAATGGGTCGGGTAAAACCACCACCATCACCAAGCCGCAAGGGCATACTAACGATGGTTTCGATATGCTGACCACATCATCGAGTCAGCTAACACGAATCGGGTAAAGTCAAGTTAAACCCTGCAGTTTCATTGCTAGCATTAAGTAAGAATAGTCAAGCCAATCAATAAGCAAATGCCGACAGACCTGTTTTGTCCTTGTTAGGACTCGTCAGGATACTACAGCTTGTTGTTGACCCCAGCTGAAATCAGCTGTATCCTCAGCTGAAAACAAAAGTGTTATTTAAGGTTGCATTGAAAAAAATTTCATACTTTTTGGATAGAGATACTTAAATGTTGTAATAAAATATTATTTCAGATTGAAAAAGCAAGTTTTCGAAAGGTAGTCAGATTTCGTAAATTGGCCGAAACGCAGAGATTGGTTTCAGAAAGTTAACGACTTCGGCAGTTTGATTGATCGTATGATTAAAAGTAAAATTCTTTCAAAGTTGGAATCCCCTTAGGGAGGTTACTGCAGTTCACAGAAGAAGAAACTCTATTTCTGCAAAATCTGATTTCATTATTAAAATGCTTCGATCTTAGCAACAACGAATGTTTTCAAAATTCACTGGACTTTTTAAACAATTTTGGAAATGAACTTTTCATATAATAAAAAGAAATACAATTCATTCTAAGAAAAAATTGAAATTTTAAGTGTCACATCGTACTTTTTTATAATTATTTCAAAATGTTATAATAAACCTAATTTAAAAAATTTAGTTAGGATTGATTATTGGGTGAAATAAATTTTTTTGGATTTTTGCAAGCTTTTTTCTTTTTTAGTAGGTTAGTCTAGCTTACATAGTAGAATATTTTATAGTTGAACTTGACTAATGCTCTGGCGTATATTTTTTTATTTTAAATTTGCCGTACATTGAATTGTTTATTAATACATTTCGTCAGAGCAGGGCTGCCCAACCCGAGACCCGCAAAGTCCATTGTTGAAGCCTACCAAAGAATTTGTAATTACATAATCGATCAAATTATTGTAATGCTTTCAATCAATCCAATGACTCGCGGAAAAATCGGAATAAATAGGCTAATTTTCGTCCCACTAGAGATTTTTCGCTTTATATAAGAATAAAACACGTAGATAGTCGTATATCAAACTGGTGACCTTTTTTGTTTGGTCTTTAACTAAGTTTGTAGTCCGAATTCCTGTTATCAAGCAGGTTCATTAAAAAATAACACATTAAAAATAAGTAAAGACAAAAAAGAAGATACTTTCATTTCTGCACCGATTGTGACCCGCAATAAACTTTTCGACAAAAGTTGGACAATAATGGTTAAAAGATTGAGCATCCCTGCGTCAGAATATAAAACAACCTAACATTTTCTAAAACAGTCATTATCATCAAAATGAATTTCTACCGAGAGTAATTTGGGATTTTAATATTGATTTTGTCACAACTTACGACACCGACATTTTTTCTTTCAGAATTATTTAATTTATAGTACGAATTTTGACATTAGAATATCGGTATCATAACATCGGTACAATTAATCATTGCCGTACCTGCCGGGGGGGGGGGAAATGCTCAAGGTCAAATGCTCACCCAAGTTTCTAAGATTTGGGCAAAATTGAAATTTTTCGGGTAGTGACAAGAAAATATTTGGGCAAAGTCAAAAATTTTAGGACAGTGACAATGATCAAACTGCAAAAAATAGTTACCTAATTTAGGTGAAGACTTTTTTTTTGTAGAGAACACCTTGCTTTTGGGTCGAAAATTGAAAAATATGAGACTGAATTCAAGTGAAGAGTTTTCTTTTTTTTTTAGAGATTACCATGATTTTAGGATAAAATTTGTTCTTGGTTTGCGAATCTCAGACAATTTTTTGTTCCATCCGTAATGTGCTAGAAAATTATGATTTAGGCAAATGTCACAAAATTTGGGCAAAACATCATTGGCCCCCATATTTTTTGGCTGGTACGCCTATGCAACCAATTAATGATATTGCACTCAAGCGTAACACAATATGTATGCTATTCAAATGTCTTTTGACTTTGTTTACGTAAATGTTTGATACAGTTTCCAGCATAATTCAAAAGTAGGGCGGAAGTCCTTTGATAATTTTCGATCACCTCAAGCAAACTGCGACAAATATTTCTTAAAACTTCACTTTTTAAATGAATCTACTGTATATAGTTCGATCTTTTGGTTATTTTCATCAAACGCTCAGTGCAACAAAAAAAGTAGGCTATTCTATTTATAGTAATTTTAAAAATAAACTTACAAGGAGGAAAAACGAACGCACACCTATCTAGATTTTGTACTGTACAGAAAGTAAAATATAAAAATAAAATAGCTATTCACGCCAAGTCATTTATGCTAAATTTTAATACCGGTGTGTAGTGTTGTAAAATATTTTCCACTGCCTGTTCTTGTTGCAAACAAAAATGTAAGAAAAAAGCTGGAGCAGGGATCTTTCAACTCTGCTACATTTGATGTGTCATCTGTTTGAATAAAAACAAGTCAAATAACCTCTGTTGGTGCGTTTTCCGTTAAGTTCAATATTAACACTGAATAATGATTGTGTCATTTTTTGGTGGTAATTAGAATTTTATTGGTTGATTTCATTTCAGTAACCTCTTTTTATTCTGTTAAAATTGGTCAAAAAAATGGAGTTTGAATAAAGTTTCAAGAAAAACACAGAGTCGAATGACATAGAGTGACGCTGGCGTATAAAAAAATGATACAATTAATTATATAATGTAAAACTTCAAGCGCATAAGCAATTAATAATCTTTCTTCAATTTAGTCAAAACAAAACCTGATATTTAAACGGATAAGTTAAAACAATATTTTTTCAACCAATTTTAAATTGTTTCTTTTTCTATGCACATTAATAACATGATTAAGATTGATGGAAAAATATAAGACAAAATAAGCTTCATACACAAACCCATCATTCGTTTTCAAGATTTAAAATTTTTATTGATTTTTATCGTATTTCAACTCCATTTATTCTTCAGAGACTCGTACAAAAACGTTGAAGGCGTTATACTAAGGGCAACTTTTAAGCAATACCGTACCTGCTTATTTAATGCTATATATACAGGTCCGCAAGCAACCAGAAGATCTAGCAGATAATTGCTTTCAGAGATGCCAAAATATTGTATTGAATTGGAATTTTTAATTTATTTTTTTAGTTTTTATTTGAGACATAACTAAAATGCTAGTCTATCCAGACTACCCTACTAGCCTGAGTAAGCTAAGCCTAAATAAAAAGTTGCAAAAGGGCTACTGGCTATGAAGTGCGTAAAACGTTCCTAAACCTGATTTTACTTAAAATTAACTAGTAAGTACTACCGGAAGGATGGGGAAAGTGATAATACTACTGTAAATCAAGAAACTACTTTGAAGCTGCAATCGATACGAAAAACAAAAACATATCGCAATGCTTGCAAAAAAAAATTTCAATGACCCTAAAATTAGACGGAGTACCGCGGTACTTTTGTACACGGTACTGCCCACCTCTGTAAATAATCAACAATTTGGATTTAGAAAAGGTTACTCAACTGAATTAGCCATTACAGATTTGCATAATAGAATTATAAAGAATACTGATAATGGCTATTATACTTGTTTGCATATTTTTAGATTTGTCCAAAGCGTTCGACACTCTAAATCAGTGGTTCCCAACCTTTTTTTATAGCGACCCAATTTTTAGAAACAAAACAATATCAGGAATCTTGCGACCCAAAAATAATGCAGTGAAGATCACGAAATTACATCACTAATTTAATGCAACAATTTTCACTAACCTAATGAGAAAGTTGCGCCTGCTTGGCTTTTTGCGAGTTTTTGAAATGGAAGCTTTACTTACTGGTCAGCTTCAACGTCCAACCGATTTTGATGTTTTGTTTTCAATACACACTGTGCGCTAAATGCAACTGCATTGTTCTATACAGAGTCGTAGCGCACAGCCAAGTTGTCGCAAACGGAATCAATTTTCTTGTCATAAATTTCGAAACTGTTGGATACACCGGATTAATGGAAGCCCAAAAGTAGATATTTGCAGAATTTTTTGGGTATTGTTCTTTTAAATACGATTTGTTACTTCTGTTGTCATGTCCATAAACTCTTCTGTAACATGGAGAGGTAGATGGGGCAAATCTGTGCCTGCGAATGGATCAAGTATCCAATCGTCTTTATCACTTGGCGTTAGAACTTCACCGTAATAATCCTCAAACTTTTGGGCAAGCATTTCTAGGTGTCCGATTACGGTATGCTTAATATTCGTCTTTGTCACATAATTAGTGTTTTAGTTTAGGGAACATATCTTATTCACCTGGAGTCGCATAGCTTTTCCACAAATCGCGCTTTTTGTGGTAAGCAGCTACTTTGGCGACTTTTTCAACAACTGTAAAACCAGCACCTTGCATAGATTGATTTAAACAGTTCAAAGAGTTAAATATGTCGGCAAGATAAGCAACTTTTGCAATGAATTCTTCTTGACTAAACTTTTCAGCTAATACCCCAAAATTTTGTTGCCTAAGAAAGAAAGCGATTCGTTCTCGAAGCTCAAAAACTCGCTTCAGAACACGACCCCATGAGAGCCACCTCACTTCCATGTGCAGCAGCAATGCCTTATGATCAGCATCCATGTCGGCGCATAGAGACGAAAATAAACGCTGATTTAGTGGCGTTGCCTTAATCAAATTGACGCATTTTACAACAAAATTTAATATTTCGTGCATTTCTGGAGATATTTTTTTTGCTGCAAGGGCCTATCTGTGGAGAAAACAATGGGTCCATTTAGCATTTGGTGCCTTTTCTTGGATTCGTTCTACCGATCTGAAGCTAGTACATGCTGCTGCGCCATCGGTGCAAATTCCAGCACAATTTTTCCATGGAATTGAATACTCTGAAAAGGCATTGAAAAATATCCTCACTCTTTGTATGCAATTTCAACGCTTTGCAAAATAAGAACTCCTTTGATACAGTTGCATTGTTGATGTAGCGAATGTAGCGAGGCCTGCTATACCCGTGGATCGTCCAATTGAATTAAATAAAGAGATTTCTTTACTTGATGTACAATCTGTTGGAGAACATTATTATACATGTCCGCGATGCATCTTTTCACTGTGTTGTTTGACAAAGATACTGCATCCAATTTTTTACGTTCTTTCTCACCAATCATTGATTATTTTAACAAATTTTTTCATAACTGGCATTAACAAATCCTCACCAATTGTATGAGTTTTTTTTCTGCTTTGCTATCTGGTAGGGAGCAGCATACGAAAAGTAGATACTTAATTTATTTTCAGCTGTAAACGACGTCATAATACTCCTCTGTCCTTGAATTGATTTCATCTTGCATTCAAAAAATTCAATAGACTTGTTGATACAATTCGGATGATTCGTCTCTACATGGCGTTGAAGTTTGTTTTTCTTCATTGATTCTGCTGAGAGAACTTTCAGACATACTATACATTTTGGCTTACCATTCAATTCAGTAAAACCAAGTTTCAAAAATGCCTCACTATATAATCGTTTTGAAATTTTAACCTTAATCTAAAACTATGAGATAAAAAGTAATTCTAATTTAGTCTACCTTAAATAAAAAACGCTTTCCCGGCTGGCTTTACACGATCAAGTTTCTTGCGGCAAGTATTGCGCGAGCTTTTACACGGCCAGCTTTTTTTCTGTCCGAAATTCTTGCAGAAAGAAATGTCTGCGATTTTTGCGCAAGAAACTTGCTGATGTATTTACACGATGTTCGTTCCGCAATATTTCAGCAATATTGCCGACGTATCTATCGCATTGGTTTCCTCACGATTGGTTTAAATAAACCTGTGGTTCGTTTTCATTTTATTTCAATTTATCAGTTTTTAATGTTGAAATATTCGAAATGCTTTCAGCAAGAAAACGACAAGCAGCAGCAATAGTGGTGATAGCAGCTTTAAATAAGCAACGTAAAAAGCGGAAATGCTGGGTACGACCGTGGATTGGGCGCAGGAATGCATTGGGTGCCTATAACACCCTGTTGCAGGAGCTGCACATAGAAGACCCACAACAATTGCGATCTTTTTTACGCATGACAGCTAAAGATCTTGAAGAAATTTTGCGATTGACAGGACCAATAATTTCTAAAAAAGATACGAATATGAGACAGGCAATTTCAGCAAAAGAACGTCTGGCTGTAACACTTCGATTTTTGGCTACAGGTACCGTATTTTAAAATATGCTTAGTTATTACTCTATGATTTGTTATTCTACGCTAACATAAGTAAATAATGTGCATTCATACGTTTAAAATTTATTGAGAAATTGAAAAACGAAAATCTCAAGTTTACATTCCATTGGCATACTCTGCCTACTTATTTCGAATTTCAGTAAGCGCTATTTCAGGAATTATCCCTGAGGTATGCCAAGCAATTTACGCATGTTTGAAAGAAGGCATCAAGGTAGGTTGTTCGATGTTATTGTCATCATATGTTCTGGTTTGGCTTGAAGTGCCTGGCCCTTCAAAACAAATTGAAGGCGTGGATGATGACTACAATACACGTGATGACTGCAAAATTTGTTGTTGGTCTTGATCGTCGTCATCTTGCGCCTTTAAAAGCGCCAAGTTTATTTCGCGTTTGGCCCTTCGCCGAATTTGTTCACATTGAATTCCGCGTAGCTCCATTGCTACGTATTGGCCGAAAATGTCAAACTCATCCGGATTTGGCTCTTGAAGAACTTTTATTGCCCGAGACAAAATTTCTTCAGTAGATTCCCGTTTACTTCTTTTGCTTTCTTTTTTATTATCTTCCATGCTTTTTCCAGTGTCCAAATGGCTGGTTTCAATTTCAATGTTTGAATCTGAAATTTTATTTATTTATTTAGGTTTATTAATTTATTTAATTATTATTTATTTAGTTTTAACCATGCTGTTGCTTCAATCTTAATTCAATTATTACTTTAAGTTGCCACAAAACCAAATGCAGTGGCAAGAGATAGCACGCGGCTACGAAAATCAATGGAATTATCCTCACTGCATTGGTGCGCTGGATGGCAAGCACGTGACTGTCCGAGCTCCGCAACACAGTGGGAGTTACTTCTTTAACTACAAGGGTTTTCACAGCATTGTGTTATTGGCGTTAGTCGACTCTAATTACATGTTTATTTTTGTGGACATTGGCTGCAATGGAAGGGCTTCCGATGGCGGGGTTTTTTCTGAAACTCCCCTTGCTAAAGGTCTCCTTAAAAACAAATTATCACTTCCAATTTCGAAACCCTTGGCTGGTCGCAGAAAAACAGTGCCATATGTCATTGTGGCTGATGATGCTTTTCCGCTTCAAAACAATATTATGAAACCTTACCCTTACAAAGATGCAGATATACTCAGAAGAATTTTTAACTATCGTCTAAGTCGTGCAAGAAGAACAGTAGAGAGTGCATTTGGTATATTAGCCACAAGATTTCGGGTTCTTTTTAAGCCCATGAATTTAAATCCTGATAAAGCTCAATTGGTTGTTCAAGCAAGCGTGGTGTTACACAATTTTTTGATGACGGGATGCTCCGGTTTACGCCCCACCTGGAACCGTGGACAAAGAAGATCAATTTGGTAATGTGACTCGTGGTTCATGGCACGACGAGTATAGTCCGAGTGAAACAGTAAACAATTTATCATTACAAGGTAGCAATCATAACTCCAGTTCGGCGCGGGAAATAAAAAAAGAATTTGCCGAATATTTCGGAAGTCTTAACGGAGAAGTGCCTTGGCAATACAAAAAATATAACAATCTTACCTATTTCAGTGCAAGCTCCTTGGCGCCTCTTTATCCCGCGACGTAAAAACAGCAAGCTGCTCATATATTGCCATTTGCTTTTACTGGTGCCACCTTCTGATCCAGACTTTCTTCTCTCCTCAATTTTCAATTCGGCAGCAAATTGAGCTCTCAGTGAATGAAACTTTTTTTCAACCTGCCAGAAAACAAACTGACGTTGTGTTTTTGCCATGTGTTTCATATCACATAATGTTGAATAAAATTTTTTTTTCAGGTCGATCTATGTTATGTATTCAATTCAATTTAATTTTATTTGCCATCAAGGTATTACGTTTTGAAGTTCTTATTGAAAAAGTGATTGCGAAATAGGAAACAGCGGCTAAACCAGGGATTTTCAACCTGTGGGCCATGGAGCATAAATCAAAATGAAAGCAATATGTATAATATATATGTATAATTAGGCTTGCCATCCGTCCCATTTTTTAGGTATTTTTCTGGCGTCCTGTGCAGTCAACCACATGAAGACTTTTTTTAGAGAACACTATGATTTTGGGACAAAAATTGGGAAAATTGACAGCAATTCCAAGTGAAGACCTTTTTTTTTTTTTAGAGAACACTATGATTTTGGGATGGGAATTTAATTTTGTCGACCAAAGTGGGTTGTGAAGTTAACTTGGGTTGAAAAATAGGCCACGGTACAGAAAAGGTTGAAAACTACTGGGCTAAACGATATACGTTATTACACGCACAACGTCAATTGTGCGTGGTCGGCGTACCTTTAAAACGAAATAGGTACTGTACGTTAATTTTTTTTTTTTTTTAAAAAGAATATAGAATTTTTTTTAAAAAAGAAAGATATATACTATTTAACAAAAATTGGTTCTCTTTACGAAGTCACCGTATGCAATTTTTTTGGGTGAAACTAACTCGGAATCCATCTTTCAGCATCAGGATAGAATAAAGACACTTAGAGAAAAATAATCTTCATGAAGCAATAATAATAGCAAGGGGATCCAGATTAGTTTGACAAACAAAAAACGCTTACGGTGACTTCTTAAAAAGACCCCATAAATTACCTCTACTTGATTTCGTTGAAGCACCTCTGCAATTTCCTTCCATGCATCACTTCTCTTTACACGGTCTGTATACTCGTCGCTATAGACATTCCATATAGAATGCCTGACTTCAACTTCACTTATTAACGTCTTTACTTCGTCTGTCGACCACGATGGCATTTTCAACCGAAAACTTGCTGAAATCTTGCTGGAACATAGAACCTCGCTCTATTCCCGGCAATATTGCAGCAAGACGCACTTTTTTCTTGAAAAGCGCTTTTACACGTGGCAAGATTTTTATTGCGCAATATTGCCAGCAATCTTGCTCAATAATCTTGCGCGGTACTTTACACCAGGGTGTCGAACCGGACCCGAACCGGATCCGTAAACCCGTATTAACCGTTATTATTTTTTGAATTCGAACCGGAACTGAACCCGAAAAAATAAAATTTGCTGAACCTGAACTGGAACTGAACCCCTAAAAATAAAATTTGCTGAACCTGAACCGGAGCTGAACCCGTAGAAAAAAAAATTGCTGAACCCGAACCTGAACCGGAACTTTATTTTAAATGGATCCGGTTCGACCGTTTCATGCTCAAATTTTAATTTTAAAGTTATTTGTAGAAGAATCAGAATCACATTTTGTTTTTGAAGTTGCCGCAATTTTTTTGGTCACGATACTTGTTGTGTGGCAATACAGAAACGTTATAAACGACTTTTTCAGGCGAGAAGTTAAAGCAAAAACATGTCACTTGCTAGATAAAGAAAGCGAAATTTTAAATATATGCTAAAGCAGTTGTTCTTAAGCTTTTTACAGTGTCATACTTTTAAAAAAATACATATTACTATAGAGACGTAGCAAACATAGTGAAACTATCGTAGGTGAAGCAAAATTATTTGACGCCATTAAAAAATCAAAGCGGCACAGTGCAGGCTGTTGGGGAGCCACTCGACTGAAATTTAGTTGCGTGGAGAAGTTTAATCAAAAAGCAGTGTAAATTTATCGAATGATTCGAATTCAGTGTAACTAATAGTTGCCTCAAATGGTTTTCACTAGCATGATGGTATCCCTAACAGTCGAGATTGAGTAAAAAATAATGTTGAGCAAGCAATGCAATAAAGTTAATTAATTTTTGATTTTTCAAAAAAACAAAATTTTTTAAAGAAAATTTGTTGAGATTAGGAAGAGAAGCTATTAACCTTCGCCTTGTAGCGTGAAGTTTAAGTAATATTTTGTAAGCTAACTGCTTTTCTCTTATTTCTCAGCTTCTTATTAGGCTCAAATTTGCATGTTAAAATCTAAAAAGGCCTTCACTTTTGCAGTAAGGTTGATTCGGGATGAGCTGTTCATAGTTTTTAGGCTTATTTAAAAATACTATAGCAGTGAAAATTGGATTACATAAATTTTTTATTTGCATCAATGTTTGCTTCAACTTTACGTCAAAAATTTATCTCTTAAAATTGTTTAGTGAAGATTTGGCTGACTCAAACTTTTTATTGCCTGAATACATGTATTTCGTCATAAACGTTTTGATAAAGTAACTCGTGCGTAAAAAGCTCTTGGGAGTTTTTGTCTGAAATGTGCTTCTAAAATTTTCTACTGAAGAGATAAAGGTTGAGTTGTTTGCCAGTATGGAGATTGCAATTCATAATAGTTACGATTTTTACTTTTTAACTTTGCATTGATTAGATAACGCCAGAATTTATTTTAATTCATTTGTATTTCTTTTAGTCTTTGGTTTATTAAAATTTCTTCAGATACCATAAATAAAACCCAAAAACAGATGATGATTAAGCGCAAAAATTTTTTTACCATTAAAAAATATTCGTCTTCAATAACAAACATTTTTTTGTTTGACTGTCATCGGTTTTTGTTTTTTATTTATAGTATCTAAAGAAGTTTTAATAAACAAAAGTTTATAAAATTGGATGATATTTAACTAGAATTTTTTGCATTAATAATAGCTGTTTTTAATTGCAAAACCACCAACCTTTTACTTTATTGATAAAATTTGATGTAGGGGATGCAATAATTTTTTCGTTGTGAAAGCTTTTTCTTTAATATTGCCACGATACTGCGCCACAGTTGAACGCCGGTTATCCGAACGCTAAGGTGGTTACAACGCCATAGCATGGTGTGAACGACAGACTGTCATTCAACGCAGCTTCTGCTTCTAAAAAGGATGAAAAACTTGGCAGCGAAGAAAAGAGTGGTAAACTTAAAACCAAACTAAATAAGTGATTGTTCGATTATCCGAAAAAACAGTTATCCGAACCACGCCTGGTTTTAATTAGTTTAGATAATCGGCATTCTACTGTATATTTAAATCAGCTCTTACGGAACTTGCGAAACAACCTTACCAATTCAACTTCTAATTTGGGTTTATTTCCGTATAACAAAACAGGTTTACTTTTTGTGGTATAATTTCATAGTAGACATATGCTAAATGTTTAATATAATACTACGCATAATTTTTTTCAGTTTTTTTACTGATATTCTATATTAAATCTGGTAATTTATGTTAATATTAAAAAAGATGCCGCGCACGCAATTGAGTAATATTCGAAAGTTTTTCATTTATAAAATATCGACCGCATCATCTGTGTGTCAAATTGATGACTGTGGCACAGCTCTTCGTGGAAACCACGCATCTAATTTATAAAGACACGTAAAAAGATTTCATCAGGAGTGCTTTAAAAAATACAAAGAAAAATATTTCATTAATCTATCAATAAAATCTAAGAAAATACATAAAAATGCTAATGAATCTTTGTCTGAAAATGCTTTATCTTGTTGTCAAACAACTTTGGATAAAAAACTCTTTAAAACAGTTCGAGTAAAAATCGATGGTCATTTATTAAGAACTGCTTGCTTGGAAATGGTCACTGTGAATGGAAGACCGTTTAAAATTGTTGAAGATTCAGGGTTTAGAAAACTTTTAAATCCAATTTCGCAAGCTCTCTCCGACAGTGGAAATAAAATTTGCATCAACGCAGAAAATATTCGCGAAGAAGTTGTCATGCTAGCGAGCAAAATAAAAAAAGAAATTAAAGAAGATATTCGTGAAAAGTTTATTTCACTTAAAATAGACATAGCGACACGAATGGACAGGGCTATTTTAGGTATCAACATTCAGCTCATAAAAAATGGAAAGCTTACTCTGAGGACAATAGCGATGAAAGAACTTACCCATCGCCACACAGCTGAATACATTAAAAACGCCGTGGCAGATGTTTTAGAGCAATATGAAATTTCTATAAGTCAGATTTATACTCTTACGACTGACAATGGCGCTAACATGCTAAAATCTGTAAAACTACTATCAAATGAGCAACTTAAAGAAAACGCATTTGCTGATGAGGATTCTCCTGGGACAAGCCAAGCTGCTTCATCCAATAGCGATGTTGAAAACGATGTTTACTCTGATGAGGACAGTGAATGCGAGGCGACTGATTCTTCGGCCTTTAATATTGAAATATTGCTTGAAAGTTTAGCAGCGTTTGATTTTGTTGAATCTACTAGCCGCCCAATGCTTCGAGGTCTTCGCTGCGCCGCGCATACCCTACAATTAGCTGTAGACGATGCTTTAAAACAATCTTCTTTAAAAAGCGACATTGCTAAAGCCCGCCATGTGTGTAAAATTTTGAGAAATCCATCTATTATGGTGATTTTGAAAAAATTAAAACGAAAAAAGCCTATTTTGGATTGTGTAACTCGTTGGCATTCTACTTGTGATATGCTCCAGCGACTACTTTCATTAAAAGATTTCTGCCAAGAAATGGCCGTCTCCAATGCTGAACTGCATCTATTGGAGTCACAATGGAATTTGTTTTCCGAAATCGTGACAGCTCTTGAACCAGCCCGAAAAGCCGCCAAGGCTTTACAGCAACAACATCTTACGTTGGGTGACTTTTATGGAATTTGGTTAAGGTGCAAATTAGAAATTTCAAAGGCATCACCAACAGAGTTTTCGCAGTTATTGCTGTCTTCTATAAAAAAACGCGAATTGGCGTTACTGGAAAATGATGTCTTTGTGGCATGCATTTTTCTGGATCCTAGATATAAAGTTTTGTTGAACGAGGAAGAAAAAACATCAGCTATAGCTCATCTTCAAAATACCTGGATTAGCTTGCAAAACTTAAAATCTCAAAGTATAAATTTTACCGATCAAAATCGGCTATCTCCCGATTTACGCAACTCCGGCAACGACGATGATGATTTAGAAGTGATGTTAAAGGCGCATGAATTGGAATCAGCAAAACAAAAGGTATTTATTTTTTTAGCTGTTATTGTATTTACCTAGGCCAAAATTTTGTTTTGTTAAACTAAAGTAAACTCCATAATTTTACGAACTTTGTTCTTCATCTTTTGTTCTTGCTTCAAATTATTTGGCCTGACATTATTGATACACGCAACTAGTAATTTAAATAGTAGCATTTTTATTTTCAAAGAATTATTTTTGATTTCTTTGGCAGGATCAACATAGTGCTACAGTCGTTTTTTGAATAAATTTTCTTAAATTTGGTTTCGCTTAGTTTACTCATACGACCTCTTTATCGTTGTGGCGACTTTGTGACCAATCGCATACTCGTACCAGCTCAAAAAATTGGGGAGGGCAATAAAGTTTTGCCCGAATTTTGTGACATTTGCCCGAATCCTGATTTTCTAGTAAATTGTCTGAGATTCTCGGACAAAGACCAAATTTCGTCCTAAAATCATGGTGTTCTCTAAAAAAAAGGTCTTCACTTGAAATCAGTCTCATCTTTCTCACTTTTTGTCCCAAAATCAAAATGTTTTCAAAAAAAAAAAGCTCTTCAGCAAAATTTGGTAGTATTTTTTCGTTGCCCAAAAATTCTGGTTTTGCCCAAATATTTTCTTGTCACTGCCCGAAAAATAATCTTGGAAAGTTGAGGGGGCAATTGCCCTCTTCCCCCCCGCCAGGTACGGCTATGACCAAGTAGAATGACGGCAGTGTGGTCGAGTGGTTAAAGCGCCGTACTTATGATCAACATGATCTCGGTTTAAAACCTACTCGCGCCATTCTGTTGTGCCTTTGGGAAAAACACTTTACGGCACTTTCCCCTACTTGGTGGTCTTGGCAAGCAGTTCTAAATTACAGTCATGTCTCTATTAAATTACAAGCGGACAGCAATATCTTGGCATCTCCAGAAGCAGGTCGGGAAAATTGCCTATCCTATGTATTAGCGCCTCCGTCGCTTTCCTGCGAGTCAGGAGGATAAATATGGAGATGAAATAAAAAAGAATGGAAGATCTTTTGCTGTATGGTTTTATGCAAAATGACTAAAATTCGGTTTAATGAACATTTGTTGTAGACCTACTGTATTATCTCATTTATGGTTTATAAAATTATGAAAAGAACTAATTTTCCTGAAGCAAGTTTTAAACTTTACAGGTTGCAAAGTGCTCTTTAGACATTAGCAACGACTTAAAGGCTTTTCAACAAGAGCCACGGATAAAGAAAGATCAAAACATTTTGAAGTATTGGAGAAGCCAAAAGAACCAATTTCCAAAGTTGTACATACTTGCTTCCTTATTATTCGGAGTGCCAGCCACACAAGTTAGCGTGGAAAGAGCGTTCTCCAGCTTAAAATTTATTTTGCCTCCACAACGCTCAAGAATGGACTCGAATATGCTCGAAAAAGTATTGCTTGTACGAAACAACTACTTATTTAGGTTGGAACAAGACTCCACAGATGAAATGTATAAACCTTAATTTAATGTTAAATTTTTCGTTCATATTGTCCATTTTTTTTTAATGTTCAATGGTAAAGAAAATTTATTGTTATACTTTAAATTGTTTACGGAGTAGGAAAAATTGTCAAGTTCGATTAACCTTTGTCAAAGCATTACTTTATTTAACAGATGTGTTTTAACTAAACTTTAAGTAGGTATCGTTAAATTAATGCTACAAAATAATGTTTAAATATTTGTAATGTTATTAAAAATTAATTAAGTTTGGTAAGCATTTTACCTGAAGTAACGTAAATCTTAACATTTAAAAAAAATAAAAGTTCTACCAGAAAGGTTGTTTTGAGTTTGTTTGCTATTTTTTAATGTTAATCTCGTATATTTTAACTAGTTTTAATAATGTTAAATCCACGTTGATTGTTGGTAATTATTTACTAAACAAAAAATGGTTTTCAGCATTTCTTTAGGGGGCAATTAAATTGATTTGATGTATGATATTGTCGGATTTATTAATTTGCAGATTCAATGTTGAAATGTATGGTAAAATAACCAATACTCGAACCTGTATGTAAACAACGTTTATCTAGCGTGCTTTTTCATTTATCAAGTAATTACGTTAAAATTAAATTTTTGTTAACTTTCAGGCCTACCAAAATTGTAGCAACAGGACAAATAACTTTTAATGCATGAACCACGTATTTGCTGGTTCATTACAAAAGTTTTGCGTCAGTTATCTTTATGTAGAATGCAACCGAGAAACTATAAGCAAATTACATATATGTATAAGTTACCCCTGCAAACAAAATTTAGTAGCACAATCTGACTTTGAGTTAAAACTAAATAGTTTTGGTCGCCAATAGTTAGACAGCTTGGCAAACAAAACATTATGGAGGAGCCAGAGTATTTTTCTGCCAATATCAAGCTAGTGTTTATCGAAAAAGTCTTTAATCAAATGTTGAGAAACAATTTTGCTGGTTTTACGAATTGAGAAATGATTGTCTCCCGTAAATTTGAATTTGCTTGAATTTAAGACTTTTTTTAAACAATTGGACCCATACCTAATTTTTACCCTTTCGTCGCTATACACTTATTAAAATAAAAAGCAGCAAGTTCTTAGTACCAGTTTGTAAGCAAGCAGTGATCAATATACAAAATTGCAAAGCTTGATTTCAGTTATTTTAAGAAAAAAAAAATCTTATACAACAAACTGATTTAATTTTTAATTTATTTCTAGTTGTAATTATTAAATTAAATGTTACCGTTTGAAGTTGCCACAATTTGTTTGAGCACTTGTGTGCCAATAAAGAAACGTCATAAACGACTTTATCAGCCGAGAAATGAAGAAAAAATATGTTCACTAGATATATGAACGTGCGCCAGGAGAACCAAAAGGGGGACACGCTTTTTTAAATTTCAAATTTTACAAAATAATACATAAATATGCATTAAAAACTTCTAAAAGTTAAGGCTCGTTTCCACTACGAGCGTGGAATAGAGCATTCTTTGTTTTGATCATCTTTCCGCTCTTAAAATCTAAGTGAAGCAAATAAAGTCAATAAATCAAGTAAAGAGTACAGTGGCGAACAAAAAAAGTAAGACTTTTTTATTTTTTAAGATTTTTTAAAAATATCATTGTTAAAATTGAATTATATTAATATATATCAAGTAATATATCATTAAAAGAGCACAAAAAATTATATTAAATCCAATGTTAATTTATTTTTTTTTAGAAATATAATTCAATTGCAACTAACTTATTTTTAAAAAATTTAATAAAATAAAATATCTTACTTTTTTGCTCGCCACTGTACTCCATTCCACGCTCATAGTGGGAAAAGAGCCTTTATGCATCAATTTTTTATTATTATATACTTGAATGACTAAATGTTAAACGAAGTATTTTTTGTTTTATTAATTTTTTTTACTTCTTTCCGCGCTTAAAGGCAAAACGAAGCAAAAAAATCATTAAAAGAGACAAAGAATACTCCAATCTACGCTCGTAGTAGAAATGAACCTTAATGACGTTTCATAACTAGTAAACCTTCTGCGTGAGGGCCGCCACTAAAAAATTATCAAAAAATTCTTAGACAGGTGTGTCAGCGGGTAGTCGAAGAAAGATCTATATAAACTCATTTAAACGCAATCTATAAGAAAGTTTTGAGATCGCAAAAGAACAAAAAACTTCCGTTTCCGCTTTTGGCGCTCGCAAGATCATTACTATAAATTTATTGGTAAGACTTGGTTTTTACAACCAAGACCCATGCCGGTGAATTAGTTTAATTTAATTTTTTTAAAACTTGTACCAGAATTTTTTTAAAAACCCTTTTTAAGAATATTTTTTGTGTTTCCGACTGTTTGCCATCACTCCTCCAGGAAGCGCGTCTGCGGACGCCCATGATAACATCAGGTAAGAAATTGTGTTTACAGTCTAACGCTTGTAAGAAATAGATAAAAAATATATATTCCGAACCCGAACCGGAGCTGAACCGGAACTGAACCCCTAAAAAAAGAAATTGTTGAACCTGAACCGGAACTAAACCCGAAAAAAAAATTTTTGCTGAACCCGAACCGGAACTGAACCCGAAAAAAAATTTTTTGCTGAACCTGAACCGGATCTGAACCTTTAAAAATAAAATTTGCCGAACCTGAACCTGAACCGGAACGTTATTTTAAACGGTTCGATTCCCTGCTTTACACACAGATAGAATATTGAGGCAAGATTCTTTCTGCAAGAAACTTGATCGTGTAAAGCCAGCCTAATTTAAGTTTATAATATCATAAAATCGAACATACATGCACGACGAAAGTTTTTTATTCTAAAACCCCAAGCAAGAAATGTCCTCAACTTAAATTTCCTTACCTGTGTTACTGTTGCTTTGCTATATTATTCACGTAGTATGAAATTGCTCTTTCGTCTCCACAGTCACACACTTTTAAACTTTTCATTGCGGGAGTTTTTAGTTGAACGAAAAAGCAAAGGTCGAGCGAAAGGTGATAGCGTTCATTTAGCCAATAGACGATTGCTTTTGGCGCAAAAAAGCATTGCAGCTTTGTTGCTAATAAAACTTGCAAATGCACATTTTCCACTGAGGATTTTATTTGCTTTTGAGCTTTCTTACACTTGGTCATATGATATTGACCCAAGCAAGACCATGCAAGACCAAGAAACAACTAGCAGTGCTTTGTATCGTACCAGTATAAAACATTTACACTCTCATTACAGTAATCTCCCGGTAGGCAACTTACATCTGAACAGCAAATGCGAACTTAGCTTTTAGGTGCGACATATAGAACCTTCTTAAGTCATTATTATGTAACTTAAGGCTTCTACAATTATCAGCTAAAATAAAGACTATCATCATTAGTGCTAGTGTTCGAGACTGAAATATGCATCAATTGACGATTTATGACTTGTTTAATCATAAACTTTTTTATGATCTGATTGATTTGCTGTATATATAAATAAACTAAAAAGTTGAATTTAATTTTTTAAACATTTTTTGCGAAACTAAAGGAAAAACAAGCACTAAAATTCGAAAAACAAGCGACCCAACTTTGGGTCGCGACCCATACGTTGGGAACCACTGCTCTAAATCATTCAATCTTCTTAGAAAAATTGTATGCTTATGGTATATGTGGTAGCATGCATTCACTTTTAAAGAGCTATTTAAGCAATCGTAAGCAGCTTACCTGGTGTAATAACACCAAATCAGAAAATAGCACAATAGTATGTGGTGTCCCTCAAGGGTCAACATTGGGTCCTCTGTTGTTTTCACTATACGTTAATGACTTACCAACACACACCAATTTTAACGTAAATTTATTTGCTGATGATACAGTTTTAACAATGAAAGAAAAAAGTCTATTAAAACTTCAAGCAACAGTTAATTGTGAACTAGCTATTGTAGATGACTGGATGAAACTTAATCGATTATCCTTAAACTACTCTAAATCTACATATTTTATCTTTAAACCTTTTTCTTGTAATAGTAAAAACATAGCTTTAGATGATTTTAATGTTAGTATAGGTCAACATAAAATTAATTCTACAATCTATACAAAATATTTAGGAATATTAATTAATCATGACTTAACATGGCATAATCATGTTAGTTCGATTGCACGAAAACTTGCTAATGCTGCTAGAATTCTATGCACAATTAGACACTATGTTAATAAATCCACATTAAGAAGTATGTACTTTAGTTTTGTATACCCTCATCTGAAATATGGTATTATAGTCTGGGGCAATTCCAATAAATCTGTACTGCAAAGCCTTCAAGTAATGCAAAACAAAATTATTCGCATCATGAATTTTAAATGTTTAAGAGATCACGTTCAATTAAACCCATTATTCAAATTCTGGAACTTATTAAAAACACTGGTCAACAAAAAAAAATTGTTTTTCTTGCATGGACTTTGAGAACGGAGTTATGCATTTATATTATTATTTATATTACAAGCATCTTCCGGAAAATTTTTACCATTATTTTAAATCTGCTGGCAATCATCATTCTTATTCAACCAGATCCATATCCAATCAAAACTATTATCAAGAAAGATATAATCTAACATTCAGCCAATCTTCCTGTAGTTATAATGGGGTAAAGATATGGAATAAAATTCCACTAGCTATAAAAAAACTAACATTTCTCTCCTTCAACAAAAAGATGAAAACATATCTATTAAATCAGTATTAGGTATATCGTATTTGGAGTCTATATAAAAAAAAAAATAATTTTTTTTTTTTTTGTATGAACAGTATGTCATATAGCTATGTGCTTTTTGTGTATGTGCCATACTTGCTTTGTGTATGCTTTTTTATATGTTTGTATTTTTTGTGTTTGTTTTGAATTAGTTATTATACTAATATTCTATTTTAATATCAATGGGCAGTTTTGACTAGATGACCACAAAGTGGTCTTTTACTGTCCAGTTTAGTCAAATATAAATTCTTTGTATCCTGTCTGCAATGTAGTTTTGCTTAAAAGTTATATTGTAATTGAAATTGGATGTGATTATGTTATTTTTTTTGTATTTTATTTGACTAAACAAAATAAACTTCTTTCTTTTTTCTTTAATGCATGTTCTTCATCTTCTGTGAAAACCTATAAAAATACAAACAGTAATTGGCCTATTAACTGGATATTAAAAACTAGGTTAATAAATTCCTTATTTAATAACCTATTTAGATTATTAAAAACTAGCTAGGTTTTTAAATAAGGTGTTAAATTAGGTTATTAAATTCCTTATTTAATAACCTAGTTTTTCATTAGGCTACATTTCATTCTTAAATCTTAATTAGGCTTAGATTAAACCATTAGCCCAACTGACAAAATCTGTTAGCCTCTTTGTCAGTATAGCCCTAGGATAGAAGCATAAAGCTTAGCCAACAAAAATTTGCTTACTTGAGTAGCAGTCATAGACATTTTCTTAACTTCAGTGTTTCCTGGTTGCATCTTTTTCTTATAACGGTGCAAAGTATCAATAGATATTACGTAAACTTTCAAAGCTTTTCTAAAATTGAGTTCATTAGTAAGAACACCTTTCAAAGCTTTATTTAGGTCTTCTTCACTAAACAAACCCTTATTCGATAGTCTAGATTTAAATGTAGGCATGACCTGAAATACAAGGGACCTATGGAACGCCATGTTCCAAAGGTCCCACATAGTTATAATTGATGGAAAATAGCTTTTAGCTTATACATACTACACTTTGACAACCAAAACTTTTGATCAACTGCTAGTTAGATAAGTAGTCCTTTCAAAAAAACCAACACTAATAGTTTTTGTAATTCTAGCAACTATAAAACTCTTACAAAGATCAAATTAAAAAGGACATTTTTTATCCCAAAAATCAAAAAGCAGCTATTGCCTTCTAAACCAGTAGTTCCTCGAATTTTAATTTTGGAATCAGCATGTCTTACAAAAGTGTATTTCCAAATGCAAAAATTTCAAAAAAATCCGTTTTCCGTTTTCAAATAAATCCGGTGTTCCATGGGTCCCACCGTTCCATAGGTCCCACACTTCCCTTAATAACCAGTATTTCTGACAGCTCAAAGAAATATTGGAACTATACAGTTGTTATTGACTAAATTGGACTAATTGTTGGCGAAAGCAAACGATTTAGCTTTGACTGGTACCAAGAATAGGTATAGCGCTGTACTATTAATACAAAAATTGAATTTTGTTTAAGCTCTTTATGTGTAATTTTGTTTAAGCTCTTTTACTAAATAGGCTTACCATACATCTCATTTTTAGGGTTTTTCCCACCCATTTCGTAAAAAATTCAGCAAGAAATCGAAGACAGATATTCCATGTGCAGACCTTTTTTTGTTTTTTTAGAGATCACTAGTTTTTAGAGACGAAAATCATGAAATCCGAGACTGATTCAAGGTGAAGACCTTTTTTTAGAGAACATTACTTTTTAGGGACAATTTTTTTCTGTTAACTAGCGTCCCGCGGTTTACCCCTTCAAAAATATGTATGCCTACTTATAAACAGAAACAGTGAAATTGTCTGCAGTTATTTATAGAAGTTGTTTTAAGTCTTTTAAAACGGGTAGGGGAAAGGAGGGTGGTTTGATACGGCAGGTGATTTGATACACCTCCCTACTGGATTCTATAAAATAAACTTTAGCTAATTAGTGCCACCACATGAAAAAGAATGTCAAAAAAGTTCATCCGGGCTACAAGTAAAGATAATTAGATTGAACTATTGAACAACAATAAAGAAAATTTGTTTTTATAAATTTTTTGTAAAATTTGTGTCCTAAATTTCAGCTTGACTGCTGAAATAAAGAAAAAGGTAAGAAAGCTGACAATATGTTTGAATAATTGTTGCTAGATTAAGTTGTTAATCAGCAAAGTTGTTCCTTTAAAATTACTTTTGTTAGAATGTTGGTTGTCAAGTTTTTATAAAAAGTGCTAATAAGGAGATTTGATACAGTCTATGGAAGGAGATTTAATACAGTGTATCAAATCTCCTTTAATATTATAAAAACATGGTGAGAATTAGATGTTAAACTTTTTTGGTGTTTAAAGCATGGAAAATTATAAAAAATGTATAAAGCATTTAATTAGTGGTTGTATGCCTCATAATAGAATTCATTTACTGGTTTTATCTTCTGGTATAATTCTACAGTGATTATTGTATGTTGCTGATAGCAGCTATAAACTAACAAATTTTTCATTTGATTTTAGACATTTTGTTAATATTTTCTTTATCAACATAAAACTCTTTCTAATTTAACTCTTTACAGTAATTTTACAACTATACCTATATATGTACAGTATGCCGTTTAAGCATAAAAGAAAAACTAATCGATGTTTTCGATCTTCGCTGGATGTGTTAAAAAGAGCAGCTAAATGTATGACAGAAGAAGGTAGTTCTTATCGAGAAGCTGCTGCCAATTTTAATGTTGACAAAATGACATTAATAAGGTATATAAAAAAAAAGGAGGCAGACCCAAATTGTGTAGTTGGATATCAAGCAACAGCTTTAAAAAATCAAATTTTTACTCTGGAAATGGAGCAACAGTTATCGTCTCACATAGTGGATTTGGCTGATATGTTCTTTGGGTTATCAGTTGAAAAATGCAAAGAACTTGCTTTCCAATTTGCTGCTGCAAATAAATTATCTGTTCCCCATTCTTGGGAAATAAGTAAGAAAGCTGGAAAACAGTGGTGGAAAGGATTCAAACAGAGACATAAACTTTCAATTAGAACTCCAGAACCCACATCTATTGGCCGTGCAGTGGCCTTTAATTATCACAATGTCAAGGAATATTTTGACAACCTTGGTGTTGTGTTAGATACACATCATTTTACTCCAGATCGAATTTTTAATTTAGATGAAACTGGTGTAACCACCGTTCAAAATCCAAAAAAGGTTGTCACTGCCAGTGGAACCAAGAGTGTGGGTTCTATAACATCCAGTGAAAGAGGCGAGCTTGTCACTGTGCTTTATGCAGTGTGTGCTTCAGGGCATGCTTTGGCTCCTATGCTGATCTTCCCACGAGTGCGATACAGGGAACACTTTATTTGTGGTGGTCCACCTGGGTGTATCGGAAGAGCAACCAGATCTGGTTGGATCAATGCAGATCTTTTTGTTGATTTTTTAATGCACATTAGTAAACTTACTGGCTGCTCACCAGATCGCAAGATTTTAGTTATTATGGACAATCATGAATCACATTTGTCCATTGCTGCAATTGACAAAGCAAGAGATTTAGGTATTGTTCTTCTAACAATACCTCCAAAAACGTCACATAAATTGCAGCCTTTGGATGTATCTGTTTATGGGCCATTTAAAAGCGGATACAACAAGGCAATGGACAACTGGATGAGAACTAACCCAGGAAGGAGTGTGACAATATATGAGGTTCCGTCGTTAGTTACAGAAGCCCAAATGGTTGCAATGACTCCACGAAATATTCTTTCTGGATTTTGTTCAACAGGAAACTGGCCATATAATCCTCAAATTTTTGCTGAAGCTGATTTTGCACCTGCTTTTGTAACTGATCATGACATTATTCAAGGTTCTAGTAGCAGTTCTCTAAATTCTCAAGTTTTTCAAAGTAATTTGATTAATGAACAAACTTACAGTGCTTGTTTAAATACTAGCCACTACCACCAAGGATTAGCTGCTGTTAGTCAGTCTGCTAATTTTCTTGCAAAAGCAACTCCAACTTCATCAGTTCTTGACACAGCTTCTAATTTTGTATCTCCTCAAGAAGTTTTGCTTCTTCCTAAAGCAGCATCAAGAAAAAATTCAAACAGAAAAAGAGGTAAAACAAAAATCTATACTGACACTCCTGTTCGTGATGAAATAGCAAAACGGCAAGCACAAAAACGAGCCCAAAAGTCAACAGAAGAAAAAAATGCAAAAAGAAGATTATTTTGCAAAAGAAAGAAAGCATCATTAGTGATTAGCTTATCCTCTTCTGATGAAGAAAACACTGAGCTTACATACAATGATAATAGTGATGGCAATTTAGACAAGAGAATTGAAATTAAGTTGGGTGATTATGTAGTTGTTTTGGTAGCTGGAAAATCAAGATCATTGAAATACATAGCTCGGATCGACGACTATGATGAAGATGATTGTGAATATGAAGGAGTGTTTCTCCAAAAAGTGAACAGAAAAATTAAGTCTGGAATGGATGGTAAAGGATTGACTTTTGTTGTAAATGAAGAAGATGGTGCTTCTTTTGCTTCGGATGACATTGTGCAAATACTTCCTGCTCCTATTGTTGTTGGTGGATCAGAAAGAAGAAATAATCAAGTACGGTTCGATATTGACTTAAGCAAATTAGATCTGGCTTGAAGTTTCTTAATTCTGTGCCAGTTAATTTTAATCATAACAAAATTTATTTACAGTAATGTATATAAATGTGTAGGCTTATATTTCTAATTGACTTGTGTTAATTAAAAGTGCAAGCTTTTTTTAATACTATACAAAATTGCTTTTCTGTCACTTTTTTGGGATTTTTTTTTAATTTTTAAATCTCGTACCAGTTGTTCTCATTAAAATGTTGGATTTTTGGTGTATGTATTTGTTGTAAAATTCATTACAAGTTGATTTTCACCTAGAAGTGTGTTATTGCTTTTAGTCTACCACAAAATTCTTGATGTGGAAACTTGGCTAATTATGATTAGATTCAAACCATTTTTCTTAAATAAAAATTAAAAATTTAGCGGAAAAACACTCAACTATGAAATATAAAAGCATAGTAAAGCAAAAAAACCTCAAAATAAAAGTTTTTCAAAATGCCGTATCAAATGACCTTCCCTGTATCAAATCATATTCTTTAAGTATCAATTCACCTTCCTAGGAAGGTGAATTGATACATTTGGGCATCATTTTTTAATTAGTAATTGAGGAAAAAGTAAAAGAGATAGAACATTGTAGTTTTTTTTAAAAAGTGAGCAAAAGAACCTTGTTTTATTTGCGCTATCAACCAAATCGCTATCACAAACCGTTTTGAATCGGTGGACAAAAATGTAAAAAGTGTCTCAACTCACGTTCCCTTCCCCTAGTCAATCTTAATAAAAAAAAATTTTAGGCCTATATTTAGCTTGCTTTTCTACAAACGTATTGTTTTGATTTTTCGAGTATCATCAAAGCTATTTGTTGGAAATTATTGAAAGCAGATGGTCTACCCAGAGACCTAGGCCTACTTTATTTCTAATCCAAATATTTTGTCGCGCGGTTATTGGAGAGATATATTAATCTTTTGGTCCCCAATGCAATATCATATTTGAGAAATAGGTTATCTTTCCCCTTATCATTGACGCTTATTTTTAAGAGGACTCCGAACCAGAATTATCACTGTAAACTTGTAACTTGTATTTTTATAATTATTTTAAGATTTGTGGTACTTCTATATCAATAGTATGTTTAAAAAATGAAAGTTGCATTACTTTCTTTTAAAAAGGTTATCTTTTGATTCTGTGTTGATCCAGCATTTAATTTTTTTACTTTTTGAGAGGGAGTAAAACAAATATGTTATCGGCAGCGTAATCGAGTGGTTAGAGCACTATGTTTGTGATTGACACGGTCTTGGTTTAAAACCTACTCGCACCATTCTGTTGCGCCTTTGGGTAAAATACTTAATAGCACTTTCCCTTGCTTGGTGGTCTTGGCAAGCAGTTCTAAATTTTAGTCATGTCTCTATAAAACTAAAAAAAACAAAATAAAAAATTTCAAGCGGACCGCAATATCTTGGCATCTCCAGAAGCAGGTCAGGATAATTGCTTACCCTATGCATAGCGCCTCCGTTGCTTTCCTGCGAGTCAAGAGGATAAATATAGAGATGAAATAAACAATTAGATAGAAAAGGACATTAAATTTAAACTTTGTAAAATAAAAGCACCTTTAATTTTTTTTTTTTTTTATTTATTTTTATCTCTATATTTATCCTCCTGACTCGCAGGAAAGCGACGGAGGCGCTATACATAGGGTAGGCAATTACCCCGACCTGCTTCCGGAGATGCCAAGATATTGCTGTCCGCTAGTAATTTAGTAGAGATATTACTGTAATTTAGAACTGCTTGTCAAGACCACCAAGCAGGGGAAAGTGCCGTAAAGTGTCTTTCCCAAGAACACAACAGAATGGCGCAAGTGGGTTTTGAACCGAGACCATGTTGATCATCAGTCCGGTGCGTTAACCACTCGACCACACTGCCGAATTAATTTTTTTGTTAGGCTCAAAAATTTCCAGCACAAAATATAAGTATTTAAAAAACAAGTAAAAATATTTTTTTAATACAATCTTTTTTTAGAAATGGTTCCTTTAAAAATACTATAAAATATAGTATAATCAGCTGATTCAAAATTATTGATGCGAATCAAATTATTTAACCATCTGAATTCTGAATATGAGGTTATTCTTAAAAAAGCTTCGTTCTAGACGCTGTATATGGGAATGTTATTGAGTTTTTGTTATTCAATTGTGCAAAACACTTTTGAAGGATATACTTTCAAATAAAAGCAATTGGTTTTTAGTTGTCAAGATAGTTTAATTGCTTTAACATACTGATTTGAAAACAAAAGGGGGCAAATTCGGTGCTCTCCAAGTTATATCCACTATAAATTCACTACAAATTTTGGGTCTCGTTCACCGTTCGCCGTTAGTGAGATCGCAGTTCTTGGGGATTTCCCAATATTTAAAAAATAATCAACTAAACTCGGCAAATAGTAAACGAGAACCTAAATTTCTTGCATCAAGCTGTTTACATACAATGTTCAATTGCTTAAAACTAAAAACTCTCCAAGGCAATGCAACCATACCAAAAAGAAGAATTAGTTTAGAATAAAGATATAATTGCTTGTTAAAATAAATAGGCTAAACTATGTGTAAAAACAAAATTTGGGAATTCTGAAGTATAGCTAATTAAGCTACATATTTAGTTGTTTATCCAAAAACCATAGCTGATTTTATTAGTGTACTATCTTTTCATAACAATTCTGTTACAGTTAATTTCTCAACTTAATTTAAATGCAATTGAGTTTTTGATTAGAATTTCTTGGCACATCACAGCATGAGTTAAGTTATAAAAGGTATAAAGGCTGCAAAAAGTATATGTGAAATCTTTTTAACTTCAGGTTTTTAAAAATGTGTTTCAAAAGAATTATAAATAGCTAACTGTATATTGTTTGAAGCTAATAATAAACTAATTAACTTATTTTTCTAAAATCTAGTTATATTCAAAAATAATAAGGTCTTTTCAAAAAGTCATCGTAAATGATTTTTGTTCGTGAAACTAACCTGGATGCCCTTGCAGTTATTATCGCTTTTTGTGAGACCATTTTTCTGTTGGTTCTTTAATTTACTCTGGTACTGAAAGGGGTATTCTGGGTTAGTTTTATCAAAAAAAAAAGCTTATGGTGACTTCTTAAAGAGACTTAAATAAATTAAAGTTTTGCATTATGTAGAAACTAAAAATAGATTATTATAAAATGTCAGCAGCATGGTTGAGTGTTTAGAGCATTGTGATTGTGATTGACGTGGTCTTAGTTCAAAACTTACTTGCACAGTTCTGTTGTGTCCTTGGAAAAGACACTTTATGGCACATTCCCTTGCTTGGTGGTCTTGGCAAGCAGTTCTAAATTTCTTTCATATCTCTATTAAATTTCAAGTGGACAACAATATCTTGGGCATCTCTGGAAGCAGGTTGGGGTAATTGCTTACCCTTATTTATTAATACCTTTGTTGCTTTCCTCTGGGTGAGGATAAATATAAAGATAATATGAAAATAAATAAATAAATAAAAATATTTCAAAGATTTTTTTTAATCAATGATGACTTTTGTAATACAAAAATGAATTTTTGTGTTGCTTTTAAATTTCATATTAATATTTGTTTGTAAAATTGTTTGCATAAAAGAAATAATAACATTCATCAATAATATTAGGGTCTCTTCAAGAAGTCATTGTAAGGAATTTTTTTCGGTGAAACTATCTTGAAACTACCCCTACAACACCATCATGGAATAAAAAAAAACAAGAAAAAAAAATCTTTGTGAGAGGCAACAGTAACCATAGGGAAATCAGGGTTAGTTTCATGAACCAAAATCACTTACTGTGACTTCTTAAAGTATCCAAATATTATTTTAAAATTATTTAAATAAATTTCTGTTATTGTTATTGTTTGTACTAATGATTCGTGGATATTTTTAGTGATTCTTGAACAAAGTCATTTGTGATAAGTTTATAAATTTTCTTAAAGCTATTTCATGACATTTTTTTAAAACAACTGTTTTTCAAACTACAATATGTCCACTCGAATGTATGTGTGTGAATCAGCCGATCATCCTTCTACTTTATTATCTTTGTTAAATGAACAGCGTTTGAAAGTAAGTAGTTTTGTATTGATATTTATGAAATTTGTTATGTCTAAAAGCTTTACTTCTTCTAATTTTTAATATCTCAAACAATTTAGTATTCATGTTTAGATATTGATTTTTATGTGACTATTTTATATTAATGCAAATTTATACTTTAGCCTATAGCTTAGTATTATTCATAGGAACTTCTGTAATTAACTAGTAGTAATTCAAGTTTTGCTATTTTATTTAACCTTTTGTAAAATTTTTCTACAAAGAATTATTTTATAATATTAACTATTTCACAATTTTAAAAATTTTTGTAAAATTTACTCTGTTGATTGTAACAGGGTGTTCTTTGTGATGCTGCAGTCCAAGTTCAAGGTCATGTTTTTAAAGCCCATGTCAACATCTTAGCTTCATCTATGGGTTATTTCAGGTAAACTGATAAGTTAAAAATATATTTATATTACTGTTAACAATACTTTTTATTTGGGTAAAAAAATGTGTTATTGTTGACCATTGTAAATTTTCCATTATCAACAATTAATTTTTAAGAAATAAAACTTGAATTGAATATTACTTCAATGATACTACCGGTCTAAAATACATTTTTGAGTTATGTTGTCAACAGTTTTAGCTACACCCTAGTTTTTTGACAATGTTTTATCTTTTTAGATCTTTGTAACATTTAAAAACAACTGGGTAAATGTATTTTATCTTCATTTCTTGAATATTTTAATTAAATATGCTCGTTATTTACAATAATGCAAGAATGATTTCAGTTAATGTTATATTTATAATCAAAGTACTAGCAATACTCATATACTTTTTTGTTTTAAAATGTTTAATGATGTTCTCAAATACATTAAAATTAAAGCGTGATTATTTTAAAATTTTGCACTAGTATAAAATTGTTTTGCGAAACTATCGCAGGCTTTTATTTAGGCATGAAAATGTTAATTTTAAGTACATTTGCGACCTTATTTTAAGACATCTTGAAATAATAATAAATGGAAGTAAAATGTAAATTTTTTATTAGCATGTGTTAACAACACATTAGATTATTTTATATTCTAAATCTTCCAAAGCATAAACGAGAAAAAACTACTTTAACGAATAATGGCGCCGTTATTAGACTAAACAGCTTAAAACATTCTCTTAATAAGAAATCCATACTTTCTTCAAGACAATAGGCAAATTTGACCTTAACCAGAAAAAGCGTGATTTTCAGGAAGAATTTTCAGAAAACCATTTGTTTTGGAAACTTTTATAACGTACTACATTGCATCTATATAAGTAATATATTTAATTGTTTTCATTCCACTTCTTTTTAGAACTTAGTTTAAAAAAAACAAACTACGTTTACTGTACTTAAGTATTGGTAATTTTTTTATGAAGTAAATGTAAATATTCTTGCCGCTTTTTTTATCAAAAAATATCGAGATTTATATTTCATTGTCTACCAGGAAGCGAAATTTACTATAGATGCAAAACAGCAAAAACGTTTTGCCAGAATATTTAGGTCTACGTAAATAAAATATTTTATATAGATATTTTTAACCTGAAAGGAGCTAAATTAAGAATTTCCCTGCCAAACATTTTTGATCTAACTTTCTGATGCCTACTGAAGGTTTTGATTTTTTTGTTAAATTTCCGATTTTTTAGTTGTCAGAAGCAAAAACTGTTGTTGCAAAAAATAACTTAAACTTGTATTTCAAAAGTAAGATTGAGACGTATTCGTTTTGCGCATATGCAATAGTGTAAAAGAAATTGATTCAAAAAGGCCGACGAAATTGAACGGAATTATTTAGATCAATACCGCTTTGGTAACCTCGAAAACAGAACAAATCAGTTTAGCTTTGTAATCTTACGTCGCTTTTCAAAAAAATAATATCTGTTTGTAGTGGCCTATACAGCAGTACGCTTCTTTTTCTTTTTTTGTGTTCTCCGTTCTATCGTGTTACCACATGCGGCTGAAATTAAAATCTTCAATATAAAAAATTGTCTCGATAACAGAAGAATTTTTCGTTCTGCAAGTTGTTCTTCTAAGAATCCCAAGGCACGTTTTACTTTATCAGAAACTGTTGACAACGGCAATGCCAAAGTTACATTTTCGTGTGAAGAAAATTGGGAGTTCGAAGTATCAAGCGAAAGTTTAAGGATTCATTTGTTTTTGCAACATGGTCTTCTTGTAGCCATCACGATTTCTTTCTATTTAAAAACATTTTACGTTCAATGAGAAATCGAACACTATTTTGAATTTAAGCCTGATGCAAATGTGCATTGATCGTAGTAATGATTATCACTCGTTTTTATGCAAATTTTGTGTTGTTTTTGTTCTCGTGGGCTTTCTCCAAAATATCTTTCGCGCAATGTTTTGTCTCCGATTATGCCCATTTCGTAATTTTTCATTTTCTATCTCTATCAAGTTATTGTTGTGTTTTAAAATTTTGATCAAATAGAACTGTTCGAACTGAGAATAAATAAATTTGTTGTTTTTGTATAACATTAATATTTGTAACAAACATACAAAAATTTTTTTCAGCTTTTACACAGCAAAAAGTTATTTATTGAATTCATGCAATATCGAAACTTATTCTGGTTTCATTGTCCACTGTTGTGGTGTGTTTTCCTACATTGTTTTTTCCTTGGTATTTAATGCAATTTTTGTCGTACCTATATTTGATTTTTAATTGTTGGAATTTTTTACTTCCTTTCATTATTTAACAAAACTTTTCAGAAAATGTTCGTTTTTCAGGGACCTCTATATAAGTTCCGGAAAAGAAAAGCCCCACGACGTTGTTGAAATTCCAATTATTGTGAACAGCACTGGCTTTGCCAAAATACTTGACTTTGTGTACACTTCCCAGCTTTGTTTGAGCCAAAGCACCGTCATGCAGGTAGCAAACGACTGTTTATAATTTACTTTTGACTTTGCTTGTATGGTTACTTATTTTAGCTGTCCATAGCCTGCTAGTTCGCCTCTTTTCAATGAAGTGCGAAGGTTTTTGAAGTAATTACTTTTTTGGAAAATTTCATAACTTTTTTGTTTTCGATTTTCACCACTTTGAGCAAGTATCGGAAACCACCACACGTTGCAAATGTCTTGTGTACTTTAAATAGTTACAGGAACAACTTAAATTCATTTACAACTTTTTAAAATTAGCGTATTTCAACGCGAATCATTTAACAGCAATGAGAAAATCATACTTGGTTTAAAGTGGGAAAAACCGAACTGATACACAGCAATTTTCGAAAAAAAATTTTGTGTTAGACATCAAAAGTTTAGCTTTTATAGCAAGTTTACGTCGCAATGCCCGATTCTTTTTATTTAAATTGAATCGGAAGCAAAAAAGAAAATCATACTTGGTTTAAAGTGGGAAAAACCGAACTGATAAACAGCAATTTTTCGAAAAAAAATTTTGTGTTAGACATCAAAAGTTTAGCTTTCACAGCAAGTTTACGTCGCAATGCCCGATTCTTTTTATTTAAATTGAATCGGAAGCACTGCTGGTAAACAATGCCTTTGATGCTGTTGCGCGTTGCATTAGAATATATGGACTGGATGCTGCTTGTGCGCTTTTATAATTTACTCTTCGGCTGATTCGCAAAGCCCAGCAAATCTTAAAAACGCGCTAACGAAACGCATAAAAAGCTTCATACATGCAGTTGACCTCTATGCAGTATGCATTGAATGATAACTAATTCGGCTTTGTAGCGAATCCCATTTGTCTTTGTGTCCGTCCTTTAAAATCTTGGCACACAGCCAGTGTGAACACGTCGCGATAATTTCGATGGTTTTTATGATTAAAATACTGGAATCATATTAAGAATACGCCCCTGTGGGCGTATTTTTTAGTTGTGTATTTTTGGGGGCGTATTTTTAACATGATTCAAATACTGTTACGTCGGCGAGTATTCCAGATATGACAGAAAAGTCAAACAAGAAAAATTTTTTTGCCATTAGCTGTTTCTGCAATTAAGCAGACTGCGTGAAACTGCGGTAATTCCAACAAATTCGGTTTATTTGCTTCATCTGAAATCCTGACACAAAAAATAACTTCACTTATCGCTCGCACAAATAAATAACGTCATTTTGTGTAAGAGTTGTCGACATTTTCTCATATTATAAAATACATAGATTAAGGTGTGACAATGGTTTAATTACAATAAAACTTTTAATCATTAGGGATTCGTTCTTCAACAAGGAAATCATTTGCTTTTTTTTCAGTACTGTTCATGTTTATTGTATTTCAGATCTTTTTTAGGGTCTAAAAGTGCTTAGCGTTTTTTGACAAAAAAATAATAGTTGGCTATTAACAGAAAATAAGACATTTCTGTGTTTGAAAGAAATGCTTTTAGTAAGAAGGCGTTACTCAATTTCAGTTTTTCCTAATTCTAGTTTCCAAGAAAAGCTCTTGCCTTGTAACGCTGTCGGATATAGCGCAGCTGTGCCTGGTGAAGTTATTATAAGAGTGGGTGCAGAGCTGTTACAACAAGCTTCATGGAAAAGCAGCTGTCGGTCCTTACGTCTTTTCAAGGAAGTTGTTTCAATGTGCTTTAACCGACCGACCATCTTAACAAGCACAAATTTTTCGCATGCTCTAGGGTGACAGCCTCGTGGGGCTGGCGCTGAAAAACAAGCATCAATTATTCACAAGCGCTCGCGCTGTGTCCATATACTTGAGTTATGACGTCGTATTTCGAACGATTTTCAAACGCTGAAGGGTTTTTCGCTGAGATCGAGCTCTTAAAAAACGTTTTAACAGTCGATTTCGAGAATGATGTTGTTTCGATAACCCCATTCGAACGAGCGCTTTTTGATTGGATTACTTGGCATTGTCCCGCCAAGAACGAGTAAACAACGACTTCCCGTCGATAAACGTGACAAGGGCGGCAATTCGTATTGGGTTTGTCTTGGAAGAATTGTAAAGACCCATTCTTTGTCAGGCAACGTCTTTATATTAAAGTGAACAATAGCCCAGCGGGACCCGAGCATTATTGCGAAATTGACAGTGGGCTCACCGAGCGATCGAATTCTCATTGAAATGAAAGATGAGCAAATACCCAAGGGCGCAGCGCTGTCGACTTAATTTCCTTGACTCGTTCTGCTCAATGGTAAGATTAGATGGTGCTCATCTACATTTATCTCAATTAAACAAAGACTCTCTAATTTGCGTGCACTCGCTCAGTCCACGACCCGAAGAACCCACTACGTGCAATGCAAAAATGAAATCTGTTGTTGTAACTCGCCAATGACGCGGGCATGCATTTTTTTTTGTTCGATTTCACTTATATTTTTTACCAAATGCTCAAGCACTGTGAACTGCTGTCGCTGGGTTGCAACGTACACCTTTGTGTGGCTGGCCTTCTATTGCAAGTTATTTGACGTACAACAATGATTATTGAGATAAGATATTGCAAGAAGTTGAAAAACAAAAAAACGTTGATATATTTACGTTTGATAGAAAACATCTTGTAATGATGTTCTCCAAGAATATTTTAAAAATTTATTTCTACTTTGTTTTTAAATGACATTTCACGATCACAAGAGTTGTTCTTGCCCAAAAACCATAAATTTACTGATAAGGATTTACTTATTGTTTTCTATAATGATCAGTATTGATGTAATTTAATCCGAGACAAAGTTAGCAATATACTTGTTCAACTTGCCGTAAATTTTTTTGAATCAACCGAAACGGATAGAAAATAGTTTTAACAGTTTGTATAAAATTTATTTATTTTTTCTCTTACTGCGGTATATTTTCACCAAATTTTTTTGTATTCGAATTCATATTACTCAAATTACTTAAGAAATTGTTATGTCTGAATCTAAATCCGTAGCAAATTTAAAAAACAATAAAAAGAATTTTTTGAAAAGGCCAATTAAAACCGAATCATTTCAAAGAATCAAAAGAGCAGACAAGAGGAACCAAAACAAAACAAAGAAGCAACGTAATTGGTGGAAATACCAAAGTAATGGATTAAATGGTTTATGTTAACTACGTTTTTGGCCACCGCAAAAAAATTCTCTAAAATCTTGCTTCAATCTTCTGACAAACGAATTATTTTCATGCGGGGCACGTCTTTGCGAAAACAAAACATTAAGGGAAGGCCTTCACTCATATGGTATTGTTTAAAACGAAAGGTCGCGAGTTCGCTAATTTCAAGAGCACTTCACAATCCGGTCGCCATGTGAAAGGAGTTCGTTTACTTTTACTTTACGCCGCTGCGGTGGTCGCCCTCCCACTGCTGTTTGTTGAAGCGTGAAACTTTGTCGAACTCGATTTGATAAGTTGCCCTTCTTGACTTGGTTTACTTTAAATCATTTTCTGCCAGATAACTGCTATTCAATGTTCCCAATCATCTAAGAACCGATTTTGCAAGTATGCAATCCGCGAGTAGCCCGAGGCCTGATGGATAGCACCCGTTGGTAAATATTTTTTTTAGCCAAAAGTTTCGGTTAAAAGAAAATTTTTCAGAGGAAGCGGTTTTCATAACAAAGTTTGTAACCAAACAAAACATGTTTTTATCTCTGCTTCCAAAAAAGTATAAATAAAGAAAGTATCTTAGTTGTATTAAACATCGTAGATAAGTTTTTTCTGTTACTTAATATTTATATGAAACTACAGCTTTATCGTTAGTTTTATCCGTATGCGGTTTATTTCGTTTTCTCACCGATTATTGTGACTGTTTGTTTTGACCGAGAAATAAATTAAAGTCGCTACTTTTTTTAAATTAAAAAATAATTAAACCATTTTAACTGCTAATGACACTAACGTCAAGAAAGTGACATTTCCGCTTTTACTGCTTAAAACAAAGGATCTGACACTTTGTATTGAAAAAGTCCTAACTTGTAGTTTTGATTCGAAGTTTAATTTGGCGCCCGTCAAGTCGCGTTCACTGACGTCACTATTTTGAAAATTTGATAAGAGAACTAGATGATGTGACTTAATAGCCTGGCATTTGTCACTTAAGGTGCAATTGTTTCAATACCTTTAAAATGGCTTCTTCGATTCGTAGAATGACGCAACAAACCCAAATGAATTTACTTTTGTTTTGGTGCAGATTGCAACTGACACCCTGGTTTGCTCCAGAATTAGACCGAGTTGACGTTTTTCGTCGCGGTAAAATTTGTTTTATTTTGCTCTGTGTGAAGATAATCCGGTGTTTTTTTTAATTACCAAGAAATATACTGTTTTTTTGTCACGTGTTTAACAGAAGTTTATTCTTTTCGCTTTTAAGTTGATGTAAGGTTTTAGCAGGCATCTTTTCCGGAAACATTTTCAGTTACAAAAGTTTTTATGAGAACGTTTTATATAAAATTTGCTTCTTACCAGGTTAAAAACAAAACATTCGTACATGTTCGTACATGATTGAACAAGGATTATGTATATGAAATTTTTGAAAGGTTATACGCACTTTTCGTATCGTTAAGAGATATATTTTGTTATTCCGAGGTTATGCCAAAACAATTTTTTTCTTGGTATAAAGCAAGCATCTTACGGCTCTAAAAGATAGAGCCTGGTTTTCAAATAGCAGCTTTGTTGTAGTTATTTTATAAACCATCGTAAAACACATGGCCAACCTAACGTAAGTTCACTTTCATTTTATTGTATTCTCAATGTTAACGCAATTTTATTTAGATTTATGGTATAGGGTGACACAAGAAAGCCAAAGTAATACAATTTTAAGTTGTTATCAGTTTTTTCCTAATACAGATAGCAAGCATGGTAAAAAAATATTTTTAAACCCCTAAGTTTTTGACGGAAATGTACTTATGAAACAAAAAATTTCATTTCATACAATCAAAAATGTTTTTTGATTAAGTTAACTCAAGTGTTGGCTTTGAATTGTTGACCAAAGATTTTCCTGCTTCCTAGTCGTCCTTGGCCTGAACTTCATCATGTCGCCGAATTAATTGGAAAACCTGCTCAGACTGGCTCTGACCGGTCATTATTGCGCAAGCTGGAATAGAATTGAAGAAACACAAAACGATTTTTTCCAGGAAAGCATGCCATGGGCGTACACCAATCCCCGCTTTTAAACGCATAAGTGAACTTCCGCATTTTTAATAACCGCATGTCAGTGCATGGACTTCGTGCATGACGTCATTTTGCCCGTTAACGCCGTTAGAATGTGGTCTGGGGCCACTCTAAACAGTTTTCCATTAGAAACGCGAGGAGTGCCAATTTAATATACATAGTTTGAAAAAGTTTTGAATAGTTTGTGCACGAACACACTTTTTAAATAGAAGCTGTAATTTACGGAAATTGTCTTCTAACTAAGATCTTAACAATTGTAAATTTGTGTAATAAAGCTATTAAACACATTACTTGTTGACCGTTCATAGCTTTTGTAAAATACTGGTGACAAGATAAATTTCTTGATAAATATTACTAAGAAAAGTATGTAATTCTTGATATACTAATTTAAAAAACTTAGCTGCATTTTTAAGGATATGGTCCAAGTATTTTCAAACAATATTTTAAATAAACGAAAGTAGTAAAAAATCCAGTTTTCTCCAATAAAATGTTATTTAAGATTTTAAAATCTTGCTCAGTTTCACCAGAAAAATGCGATCAGTTATCCGCTGTGCAATTATAGCTCAAATACCGTTCTTTGTCTTTTTATGGCAGCGAGAGTCCGGACAGTTCTATTGAGTAAAAACCTATCAACAGGTGAGGTTAGTGCAGTGCACAGATCCGCGATTGAGGTGCAGGAAGGTCACTCGGTAGTTCAAATCGTGTGACGTTTATTGGGCTTGCTCTTTTGTCGCATTATAGCCGTGTTCTTCAAATAACATGCTCGTGGCGGCCTGAAATGAACGACCCTGTTTAATCCGTCCCAAACGGACCTGATTGGCCGTTGGAAGGTGGGTCAAAAAAAAGTCATTTTGTCACTGATGAAATTTTTAAAAGCCGACTTTTTTCTGTCCCCAAGAGACATGGCGTTTATCCTTATATGGTTTTACTCTACGAAAAGTAATTGCCTTGGTTCCAAGTATGAGCCATCTTTACAAGTTCGAATCCCTGTTTTGTTAATGAAATGTATGATTGATCACGTTGAATGAAATTCATAAATTAGATGCTAAAATTGCTATGGAAATTGGATCGAATATGATTTGGATTAAGCATTTTTTAATTGATTTATTTACATTATTAAAGCACGACAGAAACAAATCAATGTCGTGCTTTAATAATGTACATGTAAATAAATCAATTACAAAAGTGTTTAATCCAATATGGCTGCTTTCCATAGCAATTTTATGATATAAGAAAGTAACCTCTCTTCCGAAGCTATAGATGCTGAAAAAATTTCAAATATTTGCGGCATTTTTTTAATTTTTGATTTGAATATTGAGTTCTGAAACGCAACAACATTCCGCGCTTTGCTGGTTTAAAAAATTCTAAACGTTCTTTCATTGCTAATAATTCATAGAATGATTATTATGAAGTGTGACGTAAACATTTGTTTATTGGATTTTTATTTTTTTACAAGTCATTACGATTTGCTGCATTTTAGTTCCTTATTACAGTTCCACAAGACTCGATTACTTATGTGGTTTGGTTTCAGTTTGATATTACTCATTTTTAGTATGATGAACTTACCTCAAAACATAGGTTAATACCGAAATTCAAGTCGTAAAACGTAGCTTTTCGACCGCCAATAACCTGACCATCAGCTTGACAGACCATGAAAACCACACATGACGGAATTTTTTCGCAACCTTCGCTGCTGTTCTCCAGAAATTTTTTGAGTTTAGTTCAGGTCAAGATAAAAAAAGTTAAAGGCTAGATTTTTGTCTCGTGCGTTGACGCAGTTTGTCAAGACACCAACCAGCTATTAAAAACAAAGAACACTATTCATTGTCCATTTCAAGGCCTGTTGGACAGCTTCCACGAACCGTTTGGATGCTTCCACGGCTGTCACAAACGTTGACCCCTTTCCGTGGTAGAAACTAAAGTATTTATGGCATGACGCATTGCTGCGGAGGCCGTTTTCCTGTTTGACGCAGGATGCTTGGTCAGGCGGGCTTTTCTCATTAGGTCACGTGGCCTCGTTCACGTGACCGCTTTTGCCATCTCGCCAAGCTAGCAAGTGCGTGTCGTGATTTCGTGATGAGTGTTTTGAGACGAAACCCGCTTAACCTTACCCCATAGTGGTTTCGGCTTGGTTTTGGCTTATTTGCGCGTGATCGGCGCCATTGACAAAATTAGAATATAAAACAAATTCCGCTCTTGCTTTAAAATTTGATTTTTCTTTGAAAGTAGACTGAAGTTATAAGTTAACAGAATATCAGGTGATCGTTTGTTTTGAACTTGACCGAGCTGCTCAGTTCACTGACAAACACTTTCGGCAAATCACCAAACGACCGCTCGTTCACCTTTGCTCATGGCTTTTCTTGATTGATGTAGAACGGTGCAACAGCATATGTCATTGTCGTGACAGAAAATAGAAACTACAGACGACAATATGAATGAATTGAAAACGTGCATGGACGAGCTAAAATCAATAGTTTGTCAACCCAGAAGCAAAAATGGTCGCTTTTAAATGGTTTTCTTTCTCCAGGCCCATTTAGTTAATGTCACAAAATATCTTTAACAGTTCTTTGAAAGGGATCATTAAATGAAATGTAGAATTAACTGAAAACAGTTCTTGCAGTCTTTGCATAAATTTGGATTTACAAGAATTGTTATAGGTTGAATCGCTCCAGGGCATTCTTGTTTTTACCGCTGACGTCGTTTCTTCCCTTAAAAGATATTGTTTTTGTGGATGAGAACTGACTTTTTTACCCTCAGGCTCGCTTGACCTAAGCTACCTTTTAATGTAAGCCGTTTACGCCCCCGGGCTGTCCCAAAAAGTGCTTTTGACGTCATAAAAGCCACCTTTGAAAATTGCTGAACAGTGAGATAATTTTTGTGAGAAGCTGACCTCACTTGAAATCACAAAACAAATCAAGTTTCGATTAAGTACGAATTTTTTACTGCTGTTTTTGTATTGTAGTACCGTGCGCAAAGTGCATTCTACTGATCATTTGATTTTCTTTCGTGACGGCTTTTGCTTATGGCGATTTGATCAATCGATTTAGGCGCAAGGGGTGCGGGCTGCGTTCAAGCGGCTTTCTCATACTTTTTTGGCGTTTTTACAGCATCCATTTATCACGTGGTCGAACCTGATCAAAAACCTCTGTACTGCCGGTCACGTGATCCGAAGCCTCGTACAAACGCTTTCGTCGCCATGCCACGGCCTCGAATGTCAATAACTTAAACGTTTGGTGTCAAGAACATCGCAATGAATTCTTGTTGAGCAGAGGCGAGTGCACCAGAAATGACGTATGGGAAGTTATCACCTTTTTCTTCGAACCCCACCTAAACCGCTTGTAAGAGCAGCGCCAAGAAAATGTCGCAAGATTTAAAATTTATTTGGTGTTAAAAATTTCTTCAATGTTTTCAATGTTTAGAAAACTATTAACGACTACTATTGTTAAAATGCGTGTTATTTGTAACTATTGGAAGAAATGGTAAATATACGCTGTGGATTTTTTTTGTTGAACAGAATTTTTGTAGGTTAAGTAGAATAACTGTCTATTGTCATTTTAAAATCGATTACTGTCTTCATTTATTTACTACTATTACTTTTTTTATTGAAAATTTTGACATTTAGACTTTACCAAAAAAGCAGTTTCTGCTACAATCAAACTTGCCTCATTATAATTTTTTAAGAAATGTTTCTCCAAAAAATCTGATTCATTTATGACGTTCTTTAGTATTTTTAAATTGGCATCAGTACGATTGCGTTTTATTCTTTTTGTGTTAGAAGCTACAGATTTTTTTCTGCTAACTAGTTGTTCTGTAACAAAATTGTATTTTGTACGCCGAGGATTAACACTGAGGGTAGGAATTATAATGAACCAAGACGTAGGCCCAGCGTATACACCTGGCCAAAACTTTCTCATTCTTAATTTTATAGGTAAATATTTTATTTAAAATAAAAATATTTGCGAATTGAATATTCTAACATAATTTTTTAATTTCAAAGATTCATTTTTGCACGTTTGATTGCGATCTTAAATTCAATAAAATATTAAAATTGCTTCATTTTCACACAGAAAAAATTGCGTAATTTGACCAAAAGCTTGCTTTGTAATCACATTTTCATGAATGCGCTTGGATGAATCTTTTTTATTAATCACTCTATCCCATTGTCCTCTGTTTCTACAACAGCTTTCGTCAAAACATTTTTGTTCCAAAAATCAGCTGATGGTTTTATCGAAGGTTTTACGTTGATGATCATGGATAATTTTTTAATAATTATAAAATATACAGTCGATAGTTTTTTAATAAATTAAAAATTTAATGGATAATTTTTTAATAAATAAAAAAATATCCGTACTTGCTAGCATAAACTCGGAGAATAGATGTCTAGTTTTAAATTGCATAGCGTGCTATTTTTGATAAAAAAACACTTACTGATTGAACTACTTTGCGAAGTCGGTACGGTTTTACCGAACATCACCGTGTATGTGCTTTGATTAGTTAAACGCGCTTTCATGCGAAGAAAACTCGTTCATGCTTCCTCGTTGCGTATCAGCCTGGGTAATAGCGCGCCGTGCGAAAATGTGTTTTCCCCTTGTGATCGGAGATTTTTTCATTATTTCTGAGATAAAATTTCCCCAAAATAACCCACGACTAAAACGTTTTTCGTTTAAGTAGGGCCAAAAGAAAACTTTTCGTTTTTATACGTCACTGATCAAGCATTTTATGATTCGATGTAGTTAAAAAAAAGCTGTCCTGATTTTCCACGAATTATTTAAATGCGCAGTCGACAGTATCGTTATTATGCTTTTATTAACTGCAGTTAAAAAAACAAACTTAAATCTAATCAAGGAAAAATGTTACAACTGAGCTTCTTGCTCTTTACTTTATGAATTGTTCAGCTTGCTATTTATTCAAAGTTAAAACTTACTTAAAATGAGATCTGCCAAATTTTTAGATAGTTTCTTTGAAGAATGCATATTTAATCATAAAGCGTTAAATCCTCTCTAATATCATTCTAAAAGCTGTTTCCAATCTTGATTTTTTGTTCGTAACAAAAATCGCAACCAGTTCAATAATCTATCGATTTTGCCCGCAAAATCAAAAAAACTCCAGCATTTATTGCACCATAAAAAGCATGGTTTGCACGCACCCCTGGGCATTGCATCGGCTCAGTACAGTCGCATTGTTAGGTTTGGACTTTTGGGACGTTGCTAATAGAACGTAAATTCACTGTGAACGATGGATGGTTTCTGTTACCGTGTAAACTCGAGTTAACGCTTTGAAAAAACCCAAGATGGTCATTTTGTGTTTCCTGTTTGAGCTGGATTTTTGACGTTAAAAGCGGATATATAAAGCAAAGTTGTTGCGCTAATTGATTGAGTTTCGCGCATAGAAGCTTGTTGAGCGATTCTTGCTAAAACCAATTAAAATTTTTACGCATCGATTTCGTATTTTACTGAAAACAGCCTAACTTTAGTGTGTTTAAAATGAAAATTCAAAGCAACCTTTTTTATTTAGACTTCACTTTCACGCGATAGTTTGTTTCGTGACGATGTAGCCAAATAGGGACTGAATCAATTTCTTTCACGTACTTAGTTGTGTAACTTCATCGTTGCCAGTGCACGCATCACCTGCTGTATATCACCCAGCTTTGACAGGTTTCGTGATGGGTTGCAGGCAAACATCAAAAGAACAGTCACTGCACGATCTTGGACGTGCAGCCGACCCATATGATTTGCTTGGCATTTTGTTCCTTACAGCCAACATCTGCCTGAGTTCCACTTTGTGGTTTTGTATTTCCAAATCAATCAATATCCAGCATGAGTTTCCATCGGCCTCGAGTAAAAGAAAGAAAGATAAAAAGACCTCCTTATTTTGCTCGCCCACCCTCTTCTCTATCTTGTATCTTTTAACAGCCGGGTTTGCCACATCATGTTTCTACTGAAGTGGAGGTGTGGGTGGGTTGTTATGACGCTTCCTGGCAGCACATTAACAGCGACTTATGGTTTAACCACCGAGTTTCTCCCTGATTAAGGCTGTGACTTGGTTTATGTTAAAGTACTCGTTGATGAGATTGGTTTATAGTTTTAACCGTGTAAAGCTAGAGGTGCTTTATCTTTCAAATACTGCTTAGCTCGCCTGGAATAATTTAATTCTCGGCCTATTGTCTTAAAATTGTTAGATTTTAATCGAATTGCTGGTTGCAATGATATATTTTACATCAAATTAAAACTATTTAAAAGATGCCTATTGGTAATTTGACTTTTTCAAAATAAAATTAAATATTTTTCTAGTTTAATCACACATGGTTTTTTTGCTACATGATTGAGGATGAAGCACTAAGCTAAAACTTTTCAAAATTTGCTCTTGGCAAAGCACTAACTTGACCGGACGAAGTATTTTCAAGGCTGTTTTAAACTAAAATTGATTTTTTTCTTTATTTATTCATTACTAAGCAACATTTATTTAGCTGATGAAGGCACAATCTGCTAATCTACGCTTTAATTTAATGTTTCATTTGTTGTGTGAATTAGAAAAACGGGTTGCATATGTTTTCTGGTATAATGCAAAACATTTGATGCAATTGCTACTGCTTTTTAAACGAAAGTTTATTTTTAACATGAAATAACTCCCCTGTTTAATTCACAAATCGTAGCCTACTGTTGTGTTGCTTTTTCCGAAATTGCAAATAAATTTTTTTAGCCATTTTTTCGCTATTTGTCGCTGTTATTTTGGTTTACGTTTCATTAGCATTTATTTTTTGTCGAGTGGTAAATCTTTTTTTTTTGTACTTTATTTGTTTCTTGATTAGAAATATGATTATATCAAAATCTTGTTTTGGTATTCACAGGTTTTATGTTCGGCTTGCTACCTTCAAATACCATACGTTGTCGAAAAATGCCAAGAATTCATCAGCACACACGGTCACGTGACCTCTCCTGCCAGCCTTTCAGAGGTTACCACTCCGCTTCTGCAAGGTTTACAGCAAAACGGATTTCCAAAGCTATCCGGCAATCAGGTAAATACTCTTTGTGTTCTTGCAAAACCTATCGACAAGCGATGTTATAAATAAGATTTTTTACTTTTAATTCTGTGTTTTCTAATCAAAACTTTGTTTCGCTCAATATTAGTTTTTTCGCTCGCTAAGTGTCGCTGTGCAATAAAATATTGAGTCTTTGGCTACAAACGATCGAATTGTGACCAGAATATTGCTGGTTCGGCACATGTTCTGGGTGGGTAGCCAAGTAAAGTTTATATATATAAAAAAAACTTTGATTTCAAATCTGGAATGTTGCCGCTTTAAACCGTCATCATTTATACGAGAAGTCTTACCTCAAAACCCTTAACGTTGTTCCTGTGCCAAAATTAAAGACTTCTTTTCTTTTGGGTATACTCATGACTAAAGAGCGAGGTTGAAATAACATTAATAATAAGAACATCAGCATTCATAGCTGTACCAGTAACTTTTGAAAGATATTTTTTAGAAACTTTTATCTTTTTTTTTTTTTTTTTTTGAGATTATGAACGTATTAATTTTATATTTCTGGCTTTGCTAAACTTTAGATTTTTCTGAGCTTAAATTAATTATCTCTAGTGATTACTTGGAGGTTTCAAATCGTGTGTTTAATGTGTTTAAAACCTTGCATTTTTCCACTTCTTCAACCTTTGCAGCCTCGTGAACGTACGTTTAGTGTCTACGTGATCTTGGTATTGTTCGCTTGATAAGAATTGAAGAGAAAAAATAAAAGGCTCCCGAATGTATTTTCTATATCAATAGCTAAATTGACATTTAAGGCTCCTTATTTGTTCTAGAGTGCGAGCGCTAGCTTGTCGCTTCTGTCTCAGTTGAATCGCATGAGCGAAAAGTCTCGAATCAGACTCGCACTGCAGCAGCAAACTCAAATGAAACTGTCTTCGAGCCCGCAAGGACAACATCAAGATGGAGACGATCAGCAGGTGTTTGGCCACCTTCTGTGTTTGTGGTCGTTTTAGTATGTTTTGGTAACGTGCATTTTCAATTTCGTAGTGTTTCGTAAAAAATGAGTTTTCGGACTTGTAAAATTTGAAACTGTTTTAGGAGTGCACGTTGATTAATACCCCCCCGTCTCCGGCTGACCGCTCTCCTATTAATGGAGACAGAGCTTCACCCTCTAATCACGATCAAAAAGAAGCACCACAATTACCATTGGCTGTAAGTTGCTTTTTTTGTTATTGTTTTATTAGTTTTTCCTAAATATTATTGCTTAAAGCATGTAGCGTTACGATATTCCAGTATTCCCGTAAAATATTCGTTTAATTTGCTGCCTTTGATAATTTTTTTTATTTATTTCTTATGTTTTTTTTTGTTATTACAATAAATTAATAATATTCCAACGGATTTTCATGAGAATTCAAAACAATTGCATTATTTTTTTTACCAGTTTCTAAATACGTTGTCATTAAGATTTTATTATACAGCATAAAGAAAATTTATTCAAGTAACTGAAAAAGCAATTTCAATCCTTGGGTTGTATAACGAATTGAAGGATCATTATCCTATTTCCTATGAGCTAAATCAACTTAAGTATATTAGTAGAAGAAATGGACTTTTTTAAAATAATTAAAAAAACATCAACCAATCATTCAGAATCTTGCAATATTCAGGCTTTTCCCCACCAGTAAAATGTTCACAAAGTGGCCATAAATATAAAGGAAATTACCTATTTTTCCAGGTTCTTCAAGTTACTCGTATTTCTTAATTTTGGCCCGAGAATTGAAATTTGAAGTGAAAAATAATTTCGAAAATGTACTGGCTGGGGATTTTTTCCAGGATTATTTTTATTAAAATTTACTCCAGCAAAATGACGAAGAGTTTATTAAGTAATTTTTAATAAGTGCTTTGTTTTTTTTGCGTGCTTAAAATCCTTGTAAAAATGACTTGACGTAAAGGACCTTCTAGTGTGAATTAATTAATTTCTGCAAGAGTTCAAATTAATGCAACAGTAATTTTCTCCTGTTTTTCTCGATGATCTTTCGAAATTTGACCTTTTATAACCTATCTTCCATAGCTTCAAATATACGTTTGACAACGAATCACTGAATGTTTTTTTATGGTTAAGTTATTGCCATTGTTACGCAGAGCTAGTCGCTTTTAAGATTTTAATTTATTAAAACGATTTTGATTAGCACTCCAGGCATATTGCTTGTATTTTAAATAAAGCTGATTAATGCACTAGATGATAATACAAATCTCAAGATAGTCGGAATTAATTATGGATACGAACATGTTGAGTCGGCTATGGTACTAACTATTTCATTATTTAAAAGAGAGATAAATGACAGTTGAAAGCTGTTTTAATCGTCAATGCAAATAAAGGAAATGGATTTATTTTCACTGAGCATTACTTGAATGTACTTGTTTGAGATCAATTTGATTATTGCGCAATTATTTAAAGTTTTAATAAAGCAGAATATGACTATAAAATTGAAAATTATCTCTTAAGAAATTAATCATAGATCTATACGATTTAACGAATTAACAACAAAGGATTTACTTTTTTCAAAAAAGGGAAAAAATTTATATCGTAGATGAAGTTCATGCAACTTAGTGCGAGTTCGTTCTTGCTTGTGTGTTGAAATGACGAAGCTTGACGTCGTAAATGCCTTCGTTTTGATCTGTTTCGACTTTTGCTCGAACGAAAATCGCCCAAATATTTGTTCACTAAATCTTATTATAACGTATACAAGCATGAAAAGTTATATGCGTAAATGAACAATACTGTTACATGCCGGCCTTGTGTGTCGGATAGGTGCCTATTCGCTTTCGATCACTCGGTGCCTGGCCAACAACCCCATTAACTGAAAAAATTTTCAAACACGACCACTGTAATAAAATTGTTTTACAGCTACCGTTCAAACAAGATCAAGATGGCGACACTGGTTCGCATGACGAAAAGAAAACTTTTTCGCCCCACTACAAGTCAGTCTACTATTAATCTGTGAAACTCTGTTTAACAATTGCTTTTTCTATTGTTCATCTATTTGGATTTGAATAAAGTTATTTATGTTTATTGCATAGTTGTGCCATTGATCTTTTTTGATTCTGTTAAGCAAACATATTTGTTGAATTGAACAGTTTATGTTATTAGGAGTTACTTGTGAAAACCCTTTACTAAACGTCATCAGATAAAACTGCTCTTTTATATCCAAAAAATTTAAGAACTATGCACTCGAAAAATAATCAGTATTCGCTTTAATTAATTTCTCCCAGAATGCATAAAAGCTAATTGTGTTAGGGCTCGTTTCCACTAGCTCATTTCTTTCCGCGCTTAAGCGCTAATAGAAGCAAAAAAATTAATAAAACACCAACTCTCGTGGTAGGAACGAGTCCCTATAACAATTTGTTAAAATTTTTACTTTGCAAGCCCTCTGGCTCAGCTTTCATGCAAATGAAAAATACTTCTTTTGCTTGTTTGTATTCAACGTCAGTTTTTTACAGATACCAAAATACAACCCCCCCCACCGACGGCGATTCGATCGCAAACAGATTAGCAATGAACTGGCAGCAAGGTACATGTTTGCGTGTTTTTCGCTTAATCAGTTTGTTTTGTGGTATCGCTGACATTTTTTTCAATCGCCTCACTAGCCGATTGAGCTTGTATTTATGACGACAGATTCTCAAGGAGGCCGTGATTTTATCGATCACAAATCGCTCGCCGATTACTTCTCAACCCCCGATCGTGAAAAGGTTGTGTCTGACGTCATGTCCGCTTATTCGTACCCGTTCAACGGCCAAAAAGTAACTAGCGACTCGAAATTGATCAACCAATCAAAATCCATCGCCAACGAACGGTTAGTAATGGCGGATGTTGCAATGGTTAATAGTCGCTTGAAATATTTATTCAAAGAAAAGTATTTTTGTGCGTCTCCATTGCTTTTCCGTTTTTAAGCGCTCTCAATTCTTACTCTCGTTTTTTTTCGCGCTTTTATGACAGGGTCATGATCGACAGGCGTGTTTATGTGGATGGTGATATTTTACGCAATCGTATATTGGGTTTTCGTTTACAGTATACTTGATTATATTAAACTTAAAAAGTTTAAATTCGGCCGTTTTAAATAGCTGAAGCAATAAAAGGGCTTCGGTTTAAAGGTTTCTAAATGCTAAAGTATTTGCCCTTTCTTAAAAATAATTACTTTTATAAATAGAATAACATTTGGTTTCTAGCTGCCCTTTTTTTTCAAAATTTATTGCAAGTTTTTTTAATTCTGTGTTTTTTGTTCGACGAATTCAAAATTTAGTCCGAAATTTCAAGATCTGTAAACTAATTTAGATTTACAAAAAAAACTTAGATTAAAAAAATTCCATTAACAAACTATTGTTATGTTAAACGTTTTTACTTGGTTTTAACATTCGTTCGTGCATTGAAACAAAAAAAAGTTCCTGATCCCGACCTTAAATCATTTTCTTTTTTTAGATCTTTTGAAAGCTCGCTATCAACGACCCAAAAAAAAGAACGACCGAAAAAAGAATACGGGTGAGCTTCGAAGATGGTAGACTTGCTGACGTCGATAGCATACTAATGTAAATTTATCAATCAGGTGCAGCTACTGCGGGAAAATGTTCGGCAGACAGCAGCATTTGAAGAGACACATTTTAACGCACACCGGGGAGCGCCCATACCCCTGTCCACATTGCGAGAAGCGCTTCAGACGTTCGGAGCATTTAAAAGTAAGTATTTCCTTCGTATCGAGTTTTCCGAATTTTTAGATTCACAATATCACTCGAACACAGCGGCGTGCCGAGGGTTTTTGAAAAGGAGGGGGCCATGCAACCACAATCAAATATGCTTAGTGAAAAATTTTTTTCAAGTGGTAGCTAAAAAAAGTTTTTCACTTTGAATCAGTGTTCGGTTTCCTAGTTTTTCTCCCTACTAAAAACAGGTATCCGATTTCATGATTTTCGTGCCAAAAAAGAAGTGTTCTCTAAAAAAAAGCTTTTCACTTCGAATCAGTGTCCGATTTCATGATTTTTGTCTCTGAAAACTAGCGATCTCCGAAAAAAAAACAAAAAAAGGATCTGCACATGAAATCTGTCTTCCATTTCTGGCGGGATTTCTGCCGAAATGGGTGAGACAAAGCCCTAAAGTGTTAGTGATCTCGAAGGTGGGGCATATCACAATGCCCCCCTTTCGAGATCAAATAAACTCAATGAAAAAAGTAAATCGATGCTCCTAAAAAAATCGTGCTTTGGTCGAACGAAGCTAACCATGTTGTTACACGTCATACGTTTTAACAATCACTTCCAGAGCTGTCATAATTTTTGATTAACATAAGGTAAAATTATGTGCAATTGGTTTTTGTCAATGTGATATTGATAACATGAGCTTACTACCCACCTGAATGGCGTTTTGATAATGAATTTGTACTTTGGACGTGTTGGCTTTTACAATAACAAAGAATCAGTCTTCTTCCTGGCAACTAAGTGACGGTATTCACTTGTGCACATATTAAACCAACTGCCATCAATCAAAACTAATTCACGCCTTGCCGTCATAAAGTCCTCGAACAAAAAGCTCCTTAAGCTTTTGAAAACCATGTGTTTTTGAGTGTTTCCATCAAATTAGTATGATATAATTGTTATAACTTTGGGAAAAGTGAGAGCAAAAATTAGATAGTTTTTATTTGTGTTTTTTATGCAGTATCTTGAGTGTCATTTTGAAAAAGCAGAAACGCCTAAATCATTTTTGCTTACAATTTTAGCTTTCAAGATCTTTCACTAAATTAAATAATTAAGAAAATTTATTGAACCCATATTGGCTTGTGTCGGTATATTGTTAATGTTTCTCTGATTATTCATCATTTTTAGTTCAATTTCGATAATCTTTTAATTAAAGGTTTTGCGATTATGTAAATAAAAGCGTTGCCAACCCATATCACGCGTTATTTTGCGTCACGACGTATCGAAGTCGCTTCAACGTGCACGCAACAAACCTCCTCGTGTGCATTACGTAATTGGAATTTTTTCTTTTCCTGCGAGAAATTTTTTCTTGCTCCTGCTTTTAATAATGATCGGGTATTTATATGGTAAAATCGATTGATTTATAGACGTTTTTCTCAAAACTTTTTAGAAGTATGACTGATGATGTCTAAAGGTTATAATTTCCGCATTTCGTTAACACGCTCTCATATCCAAGCTTATATTTCGAAAATAAATCAATGGTTCATGAAAAAAATAAATCGATGGTCCTAAAAAATTGTGCTTAAGAGTTTTAATAATTACATGTTTTATTATCCCACTCTATAACAGTCTTTCCATTGCAGCGCGACTCTTAATCATTTCTAAAGCTGAATGAAACAAAATTTAGACATATACTATTATACAGATGTTTAAAAATATATAATTTTTTTATTATTATCTGTACAAATAAGCTGATGTGCAAACCAAGCATTGAACTCGCACCTTCAAATCACGATTTGGTCGCTCAAGGCAGCGAGTAAAACTTTTGTCTTTTCTCCACAGCACCACCTTGCGAATCATGAACAAGCACTGGGATTGGAACCATCAGCCAAAAAAAAGAAGTAAGTCGTATTTGCTGAAGAAAAATTAATATCAATGTTTTTAATGATGTTCTAATTTAAAGTTTTACTTTATAACAACAACGAAAAAAAAACAGTTTAAATCAACTGTAAGTATTGTGTGTTAAACGGAAGTGTTCTTTTATTTAGTATACTTGGTAGTACTTGAAGAAATTGATTTCTTATTTTTTGGTATATGATATAAACTTTGCGTCTCCAGTTATATACTTCGATTTCGAATAGGAAATCACTATTCTTTTATTTTCGAACAGAACCAGGAAAGCGGCACGCGCCGACGACGCTTACACGATGTCAAAGCGCATGCTCGATCAGTATGGCAACCTGGGTTCGAAACCGCAGCAGGCTGTGATTGATTCCGAAACGCTCCCTTCTGCCCCGGTTGTTCTCCCGTCAATGTACGTCAATCCTGATCAACTGAACAACAGGTGGGTGGCGACTTTGAGTAACAGCGCAATTTCAGTCGCGACGTTTCCTGTGAAACACATAATCCCAATGTCAAATTAAGTTATCAAATTAAATATTGCAGTAAAAGATAAGAACATTGGTGGTGGTGAATGATATGCGATTTGGCTTTATGCCAGGAAGAGAGACGACGATGCTCTTTTTATAGTGAGAAGAATGCAAGAGGAATACAGGGAGGAAGATAAAAATTGTACATGTTTTTCGTAAATTTAGAGAAGGCCTTTGATAGAGTTCCAAGAATAGTAATGTAATGGGCATTGAGGAAGAAAGGACTACCAGAGATCTTAGTGAAAGCGGCGATGAGTTTGTATGAGGATTCAAAGACAAAGGTTAAAGTTGGATCTGAATTCTTACGAGAATTTAATATAGCGGTTGGGGTACGTCTGGGGTCTGTTTTGTCACCTTTGTTGTTTGCAATTGTGGTGAATATTGTGACAGACAATGCAAGAGAAAGCTTAATCAAAGAGGTTTTTTACGCAGATGATTTAGTAGTGATGAGTGAAACTGATAGAGAATCTGAAGAAAAAATTTTTTAAATGGAGAAATACATTGGAGAGCAAGGGACTGAAAGTGAATCTTGAAAAGACGAAGGTGATGGTGTGTGGGTCAGGTGGTGAAGTCATACGGAGTAGAATAGACCCTTGTGGGATTTGCCGCAAAGAGTGACTGTAAACTCAGTGTTATGTACAAAATATGACCGATGTATTCGTGGAAGGTGTTCTAAGTTAAAGAAAGTAACTCCAAGTGCGGCAAGATTTTTTTGTAATAAAGTGATAAAGCGACAAATGGTGCGGGAGAAGTGCAACAGGAGGTAATGTGTGATGAAGTGGAAACTGTGAAGGGATTTTGCTATCTTGGCGATCGGTTGAATGCCAGTGGAGAATGTGAAGTTGCAGTGACTGCAAGAACAAAAGTGGGATCGAAGAAATTCAGAGAGTGTGGTTAGATATTGTTCGGAAAAAGATTTTCTTTGCGAATGAAAGAAAAGGTATACTAAAATTATATAAGATCAGCTACGTTATATGGAAGCCCCGTGGTGGTAAGTGGAATTTTATGGAGATCGGAACGACCATCACGTTTCCTAATCGTTATTCTATGTCACGGGTATTTTGCCGAGCGTGATTCTTGCATTGCTTTCGGGTTTGTCCGGGCATATACATCTTGTTCAAAAAGTTGAAGAAAAAGTTAATCTCTAAGCTGCTTTGTGTGTATGGGGAAGAATTCCGTTTAGTGTTGAGGAATTTGAAAAACTCGCATCCTAATCTCTAACTATGTACAGGGTAGATAGAAACAGAGGTTTGACGAAGCTTTAATTTCTACTGTTTTTGTTTTTTACAAACAATTGTCTGATTATTTAATTGTTTTTGTTCAAGGAAAATAACTGCTTGAAATTTAAAGTTTGATGAACTTGTTTCTTTAATATTTTTTCTAATTACAGTCCTTCCGGCCGTGGGGAGGACCTACACGAAAGCAACCCCCCGACAAGTGATCTCAATGACAACCAGCAGGGGTCGCCTTGTTCCGACCAGTCTCCAATGGTCGCGTTGAATCTGTGTCGCGATCCGGTCAAAGGTAGGAACCGGCATCGATTTACTTTTAGTGAAGTTATTCGCCGACCCCAGGCTCACAAGTTCGAAACTGCGTGTCAAGACAAGTTGTTGCCTGTCTTCGATTCGTGAGTTAAGAAATTCGTCGGGATCAAAAACAATCAGTAGCTTTCAATCGATGGCCTGTTAAACGAATGTAATTGGTAAAACCAAAAGAGCAAGTTATAATAGTATTCCCGCTTGTTTATTCCAGTCTGTCACATATATAGTTAGTGTCTATTTTTCATTCTGTTCAAACCAAGGTCTTTACTATTCAGAAGACCCGGCAGCCTCCCCCGTGCCAGCTGGATTGGCTATTTCTGACGACACTGACCGGAACTGTAATGAAAGAAAGTCCACGCAAAATGATCAGCTTTCTTCAGGGTCTCGATCTCCAAATGATGGCGTGGAAAGTTTTGACGAAGTGTGTGAAAAAATAAAAATTTAGAATTATCAAATTGGTTATGTTTGATCTTTTAATGGCGGGCAAAAAAATTGTGATGGTGTAGGTAGCCGTATTTTTTAGGTAAATGTTTAATTTTTTACAAGTTTAAACTGAAATATAAGAAACAAGCCTGGTAAACTGAAATATTGTAAAATCGTGATAGCAATGAATAGTAATGTTGTGATTCAGAGTTTCGTTATGTTTAAAAAAGATAAGAAGCTTAAAAGGTTTAAAAATTTAAAATGCTCTTACCAAAATTCTAAGTTTTATATTTTTTGTTGAAATTTACTAAAACTTGTTTAAAGAATCCTTCAAATGCTGATATCATGGGAATGGAAAGCAGTGAAGTGGTCACGCCTGACCTCAAGCGGTTGATTGCTGCATTTAATAATTGAGCACACGGAGGCGATATTTGTCGTGGCGAAGTGCAGAACAACTGCAAGAATACAATTTGGAACATGTTTGCCGCAAGCTGTTTAGACTATGTTGTGCTTTTTGTACTTTATTATTTATTTCCATACTACGTTTAAGTGTTTTTCTTACCATTTTGTAGCGAGTTGTTGGGTGTAAAAAAGAGTGTTGTTTTCAAACAGTACATGTTAAATCAGCCAATGCTTTTGTTTCGCATCTATTTTGTCTGAAAATCCGTAAGCAACATACTGTATTTTGAAAGCAAACGAAAGTTAATGTTCGTATACTGAATGTGCTTGAAATAGAAGATTGTCTGTAATATTGGCCAATTAAATCCCGACGCCCTTCAAATCAATACTGTATCTGTTTCGTGCAATAGCGAACTTGATGCGTACTGAAAAGCCGCGGTTTGTGAAAACGTCGTTTAACGTACTACACATGACGTTGACTGTGTTTTTCATTTCCTTTTCATGTTTTCTTTTTTAGTTTTCGACGTAACTGTTACGTCATTGTCTGCTCAATTGCTGGTCATTCCAAAAACTAATATTGTAGTTTTGAAATTTTATTTGCGTTCGTGTTAAGAAAAAATGCGTTTTTGGCTTTATATATTTGGTAAAATTTGTATTTCTGTATCCGAATTTTCATAGTAAATAATAAAAAAAGCTTGTCTTGTTTTGAATTTTGGTTTCTCATGTAATGAAAACTTTAGCATCATCAGTTTTCTGAATAGTGCAATGCATCGAAGTCAAGCAGTGTGCTGCTTTATGAGTTGCATACTTAAGTCATGTAAATATTTCCTGTTTTGTTTTTTAATTTTGTGACGTTTTAAATTCAAAGTAATGCAATTGTTTTGTAAGCATTTTATTTTTTTTATTTCATCTCTATATTTATCCTTCTGACTCGCAGGAAAGCGACGGAGGTGGTAACACATTGGGCAAGCAATTACCTTGATCTACTTCTTGTGATGTCAAAATATTGCTGTCCGGTTCAAATATTTTAATAATAATAATAACAATGTTTTTGTAGACCGCTCCATACAGTGAGTTTTTAAAGTCATATGGTTTCAGAGCGGAAAAAGTATCAGTTAAAAACTAAAATACAGTAGCAAAAAATACAAGTAGCATACCAAAGAATAGAAACAAAAAAGACAACTTGTACACACTATTTTAAAGAAGAAATAATAAAATACCTATGCTGACAATGTTATATAATACTTCCCAAATATTCCATTAACAATAAAGAGGTAAAAAACTTTTCAAATAGGCTAATATATAGCAAAAAAGGTAAAATTACATCACAAATATCAAAAGAAGTAAAAATTGATTTGTTTATACATCAAAAGCAGTTCTAAAATAATAAGTCTTTAAATTTTTCTTAAGTACATTTAGATGATTACAAGAACGTAAATCTATCGGCAGTGAATTCCAAATTACACACATCTTATGCGAAATAGTTTTTTCAATGTGATGTCCAGCATTAATAATTGTATGGTCATTTTCGGATCGAGATTTTTACGAAAAGGTTTGTATACATAAAACAGGTCAAAAAGATATGCTTTATTCAATACTTTGAGACCATAAGACATAGTTTTTCTGGCTGCAAGCATAGTATCTGGACAATGATTTTTTGATGGTATATTATAGATAAATCGAATACATGCATTTAAGAGTCGTTCCAGTTTACGTAATAGATATTGTGGAATACATGCATACAAGCTATTACAATTATCAAGACGAGAATTTATTAGCAAAATTTTATGTTTTTGTGATAGGAATAAACGTAAATTGCGTAGTTTAAAAAGTTTGAAAAATCCAATTCTACAGTTCCAGTAGCCATATGATCCAGAGTCAAAGATTGATTAAGAAACACCCCTAATAATTTGGCACTTGGCAGCAAGTTAGAATAATTTGCAAACAATTTTTTAAATTACATATATTTGCTTGGTGTATGTTTAATAACCTTTTTTCCACAAACAAGATGTTTTATTTGTTTTTTATTTATATAGAGATATGACTGAAATCTAGAAGTGCTTGCTAAGACCACCGAGCGGGAGAAAGCGGTGATAAGTCTCTTTCCCAAAGACACAGCAAAATGATACGAGTGGGTTTTGAACTAAGCCTGTCGATCACAATCATGGCGTTCTAGCCATTTGACCACTCTGCTGGCTTGGTTGTTTATTCTGTTTGAAATTTTAACACATTAAGGCCCGTTTCCACTACGAGCGTGGAAAAAAAGCATTATTTGTTTGTTTTATTGCTTTTTTTTTGCGCTCGCTTCAATTTTAACCGCTTGCTTCAATCGAAGATCAATAAAAGAGAGAAAGAATGCTCTTTTCCACGCTCGTAGTGGAAACGGGCCTTTAATCAGTCTAGTAGTTGATCTGAAACATTCTCTGTCAAATTAAGCGTTTATTACCAAATGGGTTTTTCCCTATTTGATGAAACATCTTGTAGGAGGAACATGTTTTGATGAGTGATTATTCTACTGATATAGAGTTGACGAAATTTTCAGATCATTCGAATACAATCAAAGCTCTACAAAGTATTTTTCAATAATTTTACTAACACTGAAAATAAGACGGTAAAACGCTTAAAAATGCAGTCTATATTGAGCAGTGAAAGCAAACAATTATGATGCAAAAGTTGCTGCTCTGGTTCGAAAATAGTACATAGGTTTCGCTTTCTCGGCAACGTTTTGACATTTTTTCAGGTTCAAGTTTCTGTGATCAGCTCTTCGTTTATTGTTTCATTGAAGGAATTAATTATTCGGAATAAAAGCTCTGGTTTTCATGAAGAACACCGATCTTACCAAAAATAATTTTAAATAAAAGCAAAACACAAAGAGAATTAAATTTCTTTTGCAATGTTCTGGTTGAACACAAATCGATAAGCCTAATTCGTTAAATTAGAATGTAGTGACGACAGAAGTAATAACTTGTCATGCACGAAAACTAAAAGAAGTACTAAAATTGTTACCAAACATTGCACAAGTGTTTTGATAAAAGACCATATACGTGCATTTAGTAACGTATTAAGGGGGGCCATTGTGCCATGCCCCTCCTTGGAGATCACTTATATGTAGGCTTACCATACTCTGGACAGTAATTTTAGTGCCCTGGCCCCCCCTTTAGAGATTCATGCCCCTTTTTGGAGATCTTTTGGCAGAAAATCCGCTGGAAAACAAAGACAGATGCCATGTGCAGACCCTTTTTTTTGTTTAAGAAATCACCAGACTTCAGAGACGAATATCATAAAATCCGAAACTGATTCAAAATGAAGACTTTTTTTAAAGAACACTTCTTTTTTGGGACGAAAATCCGGGACCGATTAAAAGTAAAGGTTTTTTTACCACTTAAATAAATTTCTCCACTACCCACATTTGGTTGTAATCAGTGGCAATTCTAGAACTCAGAAAGTGAGGGGATCACGTTGGGACCAAGGTTTATTAAGAAGGGGGCGAGTGACAAAAAGCATGTTAGAGGAAAAATTGTAAGTTTAAAGGGCATTGCAACCGGGTTTAGGAAAGTAGGCTATATTGTATACATGTATAACAGAGGTGGCCAAACTTATACCATGTTGGAGCCGCATATCTTAAATTCAAAATTTTAAAGAGCCGCAATACAAAAAATCTAAAAACATAAAGTTGTTTACTTATTTACTGATAAAAAAAAGATCCTCACTTAAAATCATCCTCAGATTTCCACTTTTCGTCCCAAATTTATAGTGTTCTCTAAAAAAAGATCTTCACCTTGAATCGATCTCGTATTTCCCTATTCTCGTCCCAAAATCATGATGTTCTCTACGAAAAAAAGGTCATCGGATGAAATCATTCTCCAATTTCCCATATAATTTTTCAATTTTTCAAAAAGTTTAAAGAGCCGCCAGCAAGGGTCCGAAAAGCCGCCGTTTGGCCACCCCTGGTACATAACATAATACATACATCTTTATTATGATTTACTATGTGCATTGTGGATCTGCGTGCTATGCGTTGTCTTGTATTTTGTGTTTGTTTTGAGCCAGCCAGGTGGCTAGACTAACATATCATAAGCTAAACAACCCGGGAGCCAAGCAAAAATTTAAGGGGGCCATGGACCCTTTTGGTTCCTCCCTAGAATCGCCCCTGGGTTGTGGTGGTATGGACCCTCCCTTTAAAATTCCTCGGTACGCCACTGTGTGCATTAATGGGCAGAAACAACTCATTGCGTGAATATTATGTTGCCAACGATTCTAATCTTCGGAATCGAAAAACAACACTGAAAAAATCTATACACTTTACCTTTACTGTGCCATATCATCCATAGGCGTACCAGCCTAAAAAAATTGCGATCCCATACAGTTTTGCCCAAATTTTGTGACGTTTGCACAAATCATGATTTTTTAATATTTTACCGATATCAGAAGGAATTTTGTCTAAGATTTAGGATGAAGACCAAAATAAAAAGATTTTCACTTTGAATCTGTTTTTATTTTCTCGATTTTCCTCCCAAAAACATAAAAATCTCTAAAAAAGAGGTCTTCACCGTAAATCTTAAACTTTTTTCTGAATTTAGCGTTCATTTTTGATGCGCAAAAAATTTGTTTTGCCCAAATAATTCTTTATCGATGCCCAAAAATTCTGATTTTGCCCAAATTTTTTAGACTCGAGGAGGCAATTGTCCGCTTGTCTCCCGACAGATACAGTTATGATATCACTATATTGCATTTTTTTCACTTGAAGAACAATAGCTGAAGACGTTAAACTTCAGCAATGGTCCGAAGATTTTCCCGGCCTACTCTCGGAGATTTTTAAACTGTTCTGTTAAAATTTTTTTTGGTTTTTATTCTTTTTTTTATAAACGTATGTGATTAAAATTTAGAGCAGCTTAAAACAGCGTCCAGAAAAAAATATAATATACTTAAGTAAGCTCCTTTCTTCTGGCTGTTCAATGAACGAGTTGATCGACTTCTGATGCGCATTCAATAGTAAAGCGATGACTACATATTATTGGGTGGTTTGTAATTCATAAATAAATTTCGTTGCCGCTGAGATCAAATGGCTTCAATCACAGTTACAATGGCGGCCGCACCAAACACGATTTCGGTTACAGCATTAATATCTCTCATCACACAGTTGCCAACGTCTTAAGAAAAGAATTTTATAACTATTTTCTCTTGTTGTTTGTCCCGACAGGCAGTTCAAAATTTCACTCTTTTACAATCTTAAAAATTTTTTAAATTTTAATTGAATGGCCTAGCTTAAAAGTCATATTTTTAAAGCTTTACGAAACTATTGTCGTAAATGACTTTCCTGAATACATGCAAATCATAGCGTTATTTATTTTCTTGTTAGCCGTTTGGTAATGCTTTCTTCAAACTAGATAACATTTTTTTGATGTGCATTTTACTTTGTTTTCGTATATTCAATAATAAAAGAAAAGTTATTTTATAACATTTTAAAAGTCAACTTATGGAAGATTTACTTGTCCCTTAATTTGCCCATGAACAATTACCGCAGTAGAAAGCTTGTCCTGATTGTTCTTGTCTTTATCCTTGAGCAGGGGCCGACAACCTACGGCCCGCCAAGCAAAATCACCCGTCCCATGACATGTTAATTAGATACTAAAAAATTTTACAAAGCAGTTATAAACGAACAATTTTAAAATATCATAGAAACGTCTGAAATTTGAAAATTCAACCTTCGGAGTCGCGCAACGTTGGTACAAGCGACAATGTCTACAGAGCCAATTCAAAAAATGTGCTTTTGATTTTTCTTAAAATTCCAATTGTATTGTTCAGCTCCTATTAAAATGAAAAAATGACTTATTAATGGGAAATGTTTCCATGAATACGGTTTTCCAACACAAGTTTTCAAGAAATTTGGCCCTTGTGAAAGCTATTCTGTTGAAAATGAAATGCAAGTAAGTGATGACAAAAATATTTTTTATGTTTTTGAAGAAAAAAATAATAAATTTTAATCAATTAAAATTAATTAAATTAATTAATTTAATGCTTAATAGTAAGTTACAACTAGATAGAACATTTTTATATGATTTAGCTCTTTTTTAGGTCTTTTTTAAAAAATTTAGCTCTTTTTTATCACTTTTTAATATCCCTTTTAGCTCTTTTCTGTTTACCTCAGTTGAGAACACTGCTTGAGTTAAACAAACTGAGACGTTTCAATCAATACAAAAAAATTTTTGGTTGCAGGAAAAAAAGTGTGGGCTGTCATAACGTTATAAAGTTGGTTTTGGGCCCGTAATATGCAAAAAAATGCCGACCCCTGTCCTAGAGGGTCGTTTGAATAGCTTCTTTAATCGACAAAAACCGTTGGTTCAACTCTCGCACTTATCATGATGTAATGTCCTTGAGAAAACCATATTAGGCGATTTCCCATTCTTGGAAATATTTTCATGCATCTTTAAATTTCAACTACAGTACATCCCAGGCCTATTTATATAATGAAGCAAAGAGAAATCAATAGTGCAGAAGCTCACATTTAATTCTTAACTCTAAATACTTTAAAAATAAAATTAGATTTTTTTAAAGTAACTAAAGAATATGAATCGCTTACATTAATGCAAAACCTTGGGATTACATTTTAATTATGCAAAAGGTCATTTAAAGACTAACGGATTAATCTGCAAGAACCCTTTCGTGAACTCTGTAAGTCTATAATATCATGAATTAGTTAAAGTCTAATCAAAAATTTCTTCATTAACCAATCTCTCTCAAAAACCTGCTAATTAAAAAAACGATGACGAAGCTAATGGGCTAACAGATAGATAATAATAATTTTTTCAAAACTTAATTACAATTTAAACTTTATATTTTAAATTTTAGTGCATTTCATTTGCAGGATCTCTAATATGGACTGAAATTTTAAGAAGTATAAAAATGCTTCAAAACCATCAATTAAAAAGCAATACAAAAAAATTCTATTCAATTTATACAACAACTAGGATATTTTTTTGTTTTCTTTTCTTTTGTGTAATAATTTTTTTGTTTTATATACTTTGTTTTGTTTTTAATGTATATGTATATTTCATAATTGTATACATATCAATATAAAAACATTAGTAGTAGCTTGTTTATGGTTAATTTGGTTGATATTGTGACAGCTGATATAAATGATCTTTGCTGGGTCTTTTTGCTGTCTCCTCCTGAAGCAACTGTAGATCTGTTGCTGTTATACACGTTTTTTTCTTTATACTTAATCAAAAGTAATAAAAAACTGAACTAATCAGAAACTAAAAGTGGTGAATATAAGTCGGTACTATCGTTTAAACCGTTTTAGTAAAATAGTTATTGCCGTTACAACATGTCGAAAAAGCCCTTTTCACTTATTTTTTTAAAAAAAGAATTTTTTAATTTAGTTCAGGAAAAAACTTTCAAAAAAATCTAAACTAAAAATTAAAAGTTTAAGAAAATATTTTTTACAAAGCTTCAAACTATGACGCCATGATTGCTTTCGTTTGGTAGGACGAAGGTCGAATTCAAAAAAGACCCAGATTGGCCGACCAGCAGTGAAGACTGGTTAATTTTTTTTTTCACTTTGCTAAGTATTGCGATAATTTTCTTATAGAAATCATCGCAATACTTAAAATCGCAATACTTAAATACGCAATATAGCCTCATATAAAATAAGATACAGTTCAACAATATTGAAATAAAGATCAAAGTTGATTTTCAATCTTTAGTTGAAAAAAAGTGTTTTTTTTTAAAATATTGCTATAACAATTTTAGATGAAGATTGAATTTTGGACTTGCCGGTTTAAGCTCTTTTAGTGCGCTGAGTTTGAACTAAACTTTTATAGAGTTTAGAAAGAAATTGCGTCATCTTGCTCAACATCTATACTAAAAAGTGCTACCGCAGCAGCCAACTACAATCTATAATCGTAATCTCCCCTGTACTTGGTGTTGGAGATTCAATTAGACGCTGGTGCTTTCGTTCTCAGAACGCGAACCAAAACCTTAACCAAAAAATGAAAAAAACACTTTATATGATGCAAGATTAAAAAAAAAATTTTTATTGAATTCTTTCATCAGTAATTAAAAATATCTTCAATTAAAGTTTATGCTGTTTTTTTTTGTTGGAGGGGAATAAGTAATTGTTGAAATTCGACTAATCTGCAGTCCCACATTATATCTAAATGTTTTTGTATTTTATGATAAGTTGTTTTCAAATACTAAACTCCACTTCACATTTTGCGAAAGGTTAGTTATTGTTGTCAACCGTTTAGTAGCAGTACAACATATTTTGCTTTTCTAAAAATCTGTTTACCAACAATCCAGGAGTGGAAAGAAAAATCCCATTCCGTTTCCTTGTGTTCCTTAAAACTGCGGTAAAGACTGAAAAAGAGTTTTCACATTAAAAAAGTGCATTTTGGCTTTTAATATAAAACAAAGATCGTTTTTTTATTCTTTAATTTAATTTGAAAAGCAAAAATTAGGTTGTGATTGGCAAAAATTGAAGAAAAGAACAATGTCGCGCAGTCTCATGCATCTCTGCACACCTAACCAAGGTGACACAATTTTAGGAGACTTACCCCCGGTCACATACCCCCGATCATAAATTTTCCAGGCACTTACCCCCCTGCCACATACTAACAACTTACTTCCCCGGTATAATCTCAAAATAAAACAATATTTGGAAGGTATATGACCAGGGGTTAATGGCCTGATACTAGTGATACATCCTTAAAAAGTTTTAATACCCTACACACAGTAAATTTCACTGCATAGATTTTCACTGCAGAGTAATTATATCCTCAGTAATTTCATCGTTAGTTTTCTTTCACTGTAAGCTAAATAAAAACATTTCTCTGTAAGCGGATAGGGTTAGAGTTAGGGTTAGCCAGCGCGGCATGCTTTATTTGTGTTTGTATACTTAATAAATAAATAAATGACTCTAAATAGTGTTTTTCTTTGCTATCCCCATTTTTTACGCTTAAAATAAAAAAATGATGCTTAAAAAAACAGTGATTTATGAAAAATTAAGAACAGGTTTTTGGAGTCGAAGTCGGTGTCGCCGGAGTCGCATATTTAAGGAGGAGTCGGAATCGGAATTTTTTTTTAGATTTGACAGAGTCGGAGACGGACTCGGGAGTTGAAGTCGCTTTCTAAAATTTTGGGGAGACCGAGTTGTTTTATTAGGTGTGCTGGAGTCAGAGTCGGAGTTGTTTTTGTTTTTGGAGTCTCTGTTGTACGCTAAATTAGTCCTCCACATTTTTGGAGTCGGAGTCAGAGTTGCCAGAGTCCTACATTTTGGGGTGAGTCGGAGTCATTTTTTAAAATGTTCTGGGTCAGAGTTAAAATCGAAACGTTTTGACTAGGTGGAGTGGCAGAATTTTGATGTTGAGTCCGAAAAAATTTCTACGGCTCCAAAATCCTGATCAAGACGATGATATTACTAACGATGTGTGATATATTGCCATTTAATTACATTGCAGTGAAAATCTATCAAATAAGATTGCTACGATACAATTACAGTAAATCCTAAGTTACATGTACGAGAATTTATTACTGCTCTTTTGTAATTGGTTTTTAATGAGTTAAATAAACATTTTATGTATTTTCAAGTATTAAAAAAGTGGTAATTACAAAACTTGTACATTGTCAAAATCGGGGCTGTGGAGTCGTAAAAATTTTTTCCGATTCCTCCAATCCAAAGTTTTCCGATCCAACTCCGACTCCAGAACATTTTATTTTTATTTATTTATTTTTAATTTTATCTCTATATTTATCCTCCTGACTCGCAGGAAAGCAACGGAGGCGCTAATGCATAAGGTAGGCAATTAACCCGACCTGCTTCTGGAGATGCCAAGATATTGCTCTTCGGTTGAAATTTTTTATTTTTTAGTACCTGCGCTGCAAATACATACGCTTCAATTATTTTTTAGTGTTATAGAGATACAACTAAAATTTAGAACTCCCATTTCCGACTCCGACCCCGACGTGTCTGAAAAACGACTCTTCCTAAATTGTACGACTCCCGGCGACTCTAACTCCGAAATCATGGAACCTAATTTAGCGTAAATCAGAGGCTCTAAAACCAAAACAACTCCAAATCCCCTAAATTTTAAAAAGCGAATCCGACTCCGCCAAATCTAAAAAACAACTCCGACTCCAAGTTCTCCCTAAAATATACAACTCCGGTGACTCCGAAGCCACGACCCCGGTCAAAATGTCATATTTTTGTGAGAAACGGGAAGTCAAAAGCAAAGAAGGGCTTGAAACAGCTTCTTGCCTGGCTGAAATATGCACAAGTAAGAAGAAAGAAAAAAAAATACAAAAAAGCGCCTAAAAAACAGAAAATAAACAGAAATAAGTATCTTTATTCTAGGTTTGCAAAACTTTAAGAGGAACACAAAAATTTCAACCAATTTAAAATAATTGAATCAACAAATATCAGCAGGTAACAAAGTATAGGTCGTAGTTAAATACGTACTTACCGAAGTTGAGGGAGTAAAAAGAGCACGCGATCGGTAAAAAAGATTAGTGTTTATTCATGTCTATTCAGCATTTATTAATTAAGATTAGATAAAAATAAACGTGCAACGTTCTGTTGATGTCTTTGTTTAATCACTTCCTCTGCACGGCCCGTCTGCATAACTGTTTCAATGTTTACTTTTTCTAGCAGTCAAGTTTTCGAGCTAAAGATTAACTGTAAACAAAATTGAGTCGATCGTTAAAAAAATATTTCAGTATCTATTTAAATTTTATATTAATTTACCAGGACAGAGATTTTGTATAGAAATGATGGTTTGTTAGAAAAGTATTTTTCAAACTGGCTGCATTATTATCGAAAAGATTTACAATTTTTTAACGAAAAAATAGCCAATTAGAATTTTTTGATGCAAATAAGATTTATGAAACAATATGGGCTTGATTTTTGTTTATTTGTTTATAATATCTTTTGCCTTAGTCTTTTTTTTTTAAACTAATAAAAAAAGATAAAGTTACAAAAATATCTGCTTTTGTTCTTTTTTACAATAGTTTTTTTTCTTTACCGTGAAAATTTTGACTTAATTTGTTCAACAGTACAACGAAATTTTCAATTATTTAAAAGATTTGCATAAATTGAACAGATAGCTTGCAGCAGAGCGGTACAGTTGCTTCACTTCTGTCAGACACTAAAAAAAATGTGAGAGCTCGCAGACGCTAGAGATCTAATTGGATCAGTGATGACAAAAAAGATCTTTCCTTTCAATTTCTGATTTAATTTTTTTGTTTGACGACTTAAAAAAAGTATGATTGAATGCGCTGTTTGGAATTATTTGATAAGATTTATGCTAAAAAAGTTTTAAGAGGAACAAAACCAAAGAATTTGAATTTCGTTCAGCAAGCTCAAGAAAGTTGGACTGTGAAATTATTAGTTTATAAAGGATTCTTTATATATAATTAGTTTATAAAGGATTTAGATCTATATTAGTTGCAGCGTGGTCGAGTGGTTAAAGCACCGTGCTCATGATCTCGGTTCAAAACCCACTCGCGCCATTCTGTTCTGTTGTGTCCTTGGAAAAGACGCTTTACGGCACTTTTCCCTGTTTGGCGGTCTTGGCAAGCAGTTCTAAATTACAGTCATATCTTTATTAAATTACAAGCGGACAGCAATATCTTGGTATCTCCGGAAGCAGGTCGGGGTAATTGCTTGCCCTATGTGTTAGCGTCTCCGTCGCTTTCCTGCGAGTCAGGAGGATAAATATAGAGATAAAATAAAAATAAATAATAATAATAGATTATTCTAGCATGCTAGTTTAAAACTTTGACTTGTTTTTGCTTCAATAAAATTTCTCTAGAAACAAACTATAGGTCATAGGTGGGGAACGTTTTATTATTAGAGGCCACATTGAGATTAGGCAGTACAAAGGAGGGCGCATGAATTGATATACTCAAGAAAATAACGTCAGCACTTTAAATCCGTCCCGGTTTTCTTGATTTTTGTCCATAAAAAGCAGTGATCTCCAACAAAAGGTCTTCCCTCTGAATCCTTTACGGTTTTCTTGGTTTTCCTTGCCGAAAAATGATGCTCTCTAAAAAAACAAAAAAGCAGTCTTCACTTTGAATCTGCCTCGGGTTTCTTGACTTATGTGCGTCTCCTATATTATCACCAGTAGTCATTGATACATGATTCTTTTACTTTTTGAATTGTCATGGGGGCCCCATAAAAAAACTCATGGGGACCGCAGATTTCCCACGATAGGTGAGAGGTGGGGAACCTGCGGCTTCCTTGACAATAAAATCACGTGAGAATGACTGTTGATGATAAAGAATGAATAAAAAGAAAACCTTTTTTTATAGGACACTACAATTTAGAGACAAAACTAAGGAAATCCAGGCAAATTTATAGTAAAGATCTTTTTTTAGAGATCACTTTAAATTTAGGGACGGAAATCAACAATTCCAACCACTCCTTTTTGGCGACAAAAATTAAGAAAACCGAGACGGATTCAAAGGGATTACGCAATTTTTTAGGTATTTCAATTTATGCGCCTCCTTTCTTCAAAATTATAAAATATGGCCTCCAATAAGAAAAAGATTTTCCCATTTCTGCAGGTTATTATTTGTCATAAACCGAAATGTAAAAGTTTTGTTGTAAAATGTAATGTAAAAGGTTGAAATGTAAAAGGTTGTTATAAACCGAAATGTAAAATTTCGTCAGCATGACTGGAGCAGAGATATTACCGCTAGAGTAAGTCTTCACAACTCAAAAATTATAAAAAACAAAATAAAAAAAATTTTCCTAGTGAACTGGCTAAGTTTTAAAAAGCAGTAACATTGTTGTATTTTTTGCTTTGTGAATAAAAGCAATAACTTTTTTGGTCTTCATTTGACTTAAAGAAATTGTAGGTGGTCCGCAACAAACCTTCAGTTGTTGAGTTACAGGCCAAAATTATTCTCAACAATTCCTGTTTGTTATGCATGAATTCACATTTCACTTAAGTGACATCACAATCTGCAAGAAAGCTTGCAAAAACGATAACATGAAAAACTGGTTGGCAGTCGTTTTAGTTTCTGTTAAGAGCACCGTATTTCAAAGCATTGTTGAACTTAGTTAGCTAAATTTCTAACGAAAATCAATCAAACCAAATTGACGCTATCGTGTCACTTATAGCTTTAAGTTTTATGTTACATATTTGTTTATTAATTATTTTGGCCTTAATATCTAAAGTTTCAAATTTTTCTTTTCAACAATAAATTGGCTAAACACCGAAACTACGATAGATAAGCCTCAATTGTGTCGTGCAATGTAGTTTTAAGTGTTGAAGCGATGAAACCTAGCAAATTTATAACCGTCATCTGAACACGAAACATACAGAACATGTAGAGAAAAATCTGAGCTTCTTCAAACACAAAGAATTAAGTTTGAAATGACCGAAGCTTGATTCCAAAGAATATTTTCAACAGCAAAGCAAAGCTCTGGTTAAGACATCCTATGAGGCAGCATTAACAGTTGCTAAACAAATTAAACCTAATTCTATCGGAGAAACATGTGCTGTGACTATGGTTAAATTAGTATTAAAAGAAACTGCTGAAGAAAAAATTAAACAAATATTTTTGTTTCATGACACCGTTAGGAGAAAGATTTCACGTATTTCATGAAATGTCAAACGGCATGTAATTCAAGAAATTAAATCATTTTCTTTGTTTGCTTTTCAAGTTGACAAAAGCACAAATGTGGCATTACAGTATGCTCACGTCAGAACTACTTTTTTTGTGCGATAGTGCAATAAATTCATGCACAATTGCATTTCTTTAAAATTAGTGCAAAAAGTCATGGAAAACATGTCGCTTACGGTGACTTCTTGAAAAGACCTAAAATGTCTACATTTTTTTAATTGGAAGGTTTAGATAAGTGGGATAAAGCATGTGGGGCATGTATAGATGGTGCGCCGACTATGCTTGGATCAAGGTCGGGATTTCAGAGTAAAGTGAAAGAAAATCCTTTTCAAGCCAAGACGTTCATTGCATCATACATCGTATGCTTTGCCTGCAAAGCCCTACCATTTTCTTTGAAAGAAGTGCTCAACTTAATAATAAAACTCGTTAATTTTGTCAAGGAAAGTGCATTAAGTTCTCGACTATTTGAAGAGCTTTGTAACGATATGAATGCCGATTATGAATCACTACTATTTTACTGTGCAGTTTGATGGATATCGAAAAGTAACACGACACAAATTCTTTCCTCAGCTCAAAAACGCAATTGTGTCGCGTTTTTGAGTTGAGGAAAGAACTGAAAGTGTTTTTAAAACTGCAAAAAAGATACTTTTGTAGCTTTATTAAATGATGAAAAGTGGTGCAAGCAGTTGACATACGTAGCTGATATCTTAGGGTTTTTAAATTAGTAAAATTAAAAATTTCAAGAAACCGGATTGAACCTCATCGCGTTTAAAAACACTTCGCGTCGTTTTATTGCAAAACTTCAGAATCGACACAGAAAGTTTAATTTGAGTACCATTGCCATGTCTGAAAAAGTTTTTGACTTGCATGAAAGTGGAATTGATCTTGCTGAAACCATTTAAATTAGAAATATTAAAGCATCTACATGCGTTAGAGGAAGAACTAACCGTTACTTTCCAGATACAGGTATTATAGATGATGAAGATATTTATCTGGCTCGAAACCTTTTCGCACTTCAGCTCGACATTTCAAAGGTTGCAGATAATCTTCAGGACAAACTATTGGAAATGAGAACTGATTCTTCTGCTATTGATCTCTTTCTGGAAAAACCTCTCTTTCAATTTTGGGTTTCTATGCAACGGTCATATGCAAAAATTAGTATGGCTGCATTTAAAGTCATTACCCCTTTTATCTCCACTTGTTTATGTTAAGGTGATTTTCTATATTCTTTTAAATCAAGATTAAAGCAAAAAAAAACTTGATGAGCGAGATTACATGAGATTGGCGATTTCGAAAACTCAACCAAGAATAAAACAATTATGTTCTGAGCTTCAAGCACACCCTTCCTATTAAAAATAATAGGCAAATTTTATTGACAATAAATTAGTTAACGATTTGTGTTGCATGCATGAGTAATGAGAACTAAATTAGATTTTGTACCAAATAGCTCTATAGAGTAACACTTATTTTTATCATATTTTTGATTTGAAAATTGTTGGTGGTGTGCGGTTACTTTAACAAAGCAAAAAGGGTCCACAAGCAGAAAAAGTTTAAAAACCACTGATCTATTGGATACATAGCATTTAAATCTCTCGCAGGCTGCATTAACACATTGACTGCCAAGTCAATTTTACCAAAATATCCCTATGCGCCACCCCATATTTCAAGAAAATTCTGTGACTTCCTTAGGTGGAAGCCATGACCTGTGGCGTAAATTTTGCTACTTTTTACGTCAGAAGCCACGGCATTCAGATTTGGAAGTCAATCAACTTCGTTTATGTTTTGAAAAGAAATGTCTTGCTTTTTCTAAAAAACTTTTAGGAAAGTTCTTTCAACATTTTGTGGTCACCGTAAAAGATTTGTTTTGTGGTTACGGGACGAACAGCCAAAACGTGACATAATTATAAAAAAATTATTTGGTAACCAATAAGGCTGTCGGTATTTTTTATGTTTCTTTGGCAATAAGTAATGGACTTTTGCAGCATAATATTTGGAAAAAAGAAATTCTTTTAGTATAAACAAAAAATAGATAGGCTTGAGAATTTGCCTTTGTTTCCCGTTTTTACGCATTATTGGTTCCTATGACATCATTGCTCTCTTTTTCTTTTCAAAATATCCGTTTTATTGAACCTTTTATTTCATTATTTTAAGTGCAGTTATATCAGGAATTGATTATTTGCCTCGGTTTTGGCTTTTTCGTTTATACTTAAGCTATTAATTTATTTTTAGTTTTTTACTTTTTATAGGTTAGTTTAGTTTGCACCATTTTTTCTGAAGATTTTTACACTTGATATTAATCAGTTTTTTTAAAAGTATTATGGCTAAGCGTAAATTGAATGAAACTGGTCTCAATGAATTACTAAATCATACTGAATCAAACTTTGATTCCGATGAACCATTTGCCGATCGCAATCAGCTACGGGAAAATCGCAACAGCGATGATAGTTTAATGAGGATGAAGAAAAGCAGATCTTGTTGTTGCACTTGAAGTCCTTGCAGAAAAGAAACAAAAACAAGAAAAAGTGCAAGACGTTTTGCAAGATATAAATATTGAGGTTACTGATTGCTGGACAGGTTATAGCAGGCAGGCATAAATATTTCTTTTTTGTGGCCAAAGTAGTGTGCGAAAAATAATTTCTCCAAATTGTACCCAACTAGATTTGTTTTTCTTTTGGTAAATGACGACGTAATAAATTACCTTGTCTTACAAACCAATAGATATGCCAATCAAACTATTACTCTAGTAGACCCTTAAAATAATCAAGAATCCAAAAATGGATTGACATGGACGCCAACGAACAAAAAAAGTTTCTTGGTTTAGTGCTATAGATGGGATTAGTACGAATCGGGAGTCTTGAAAGTTATTGGCTATTTAATGATACATTTATAAACAATAATTTATAATCTCACGAAAAAGGTTTTAATTTTTATTTAGTGTAATGCACTTCAATAATAATGAGGAGATTCAGGAAGGTGATCGTCTGACAAAAATTCATTCCTTGGTAAACCTTTTACAAAGAAACTTTCAAACTATTTTTTTCTGAGAGAGAAAATTGTTATACATGAAACTCTAATTCCTTAGAGAGGCCATTTGTTTTTTTGCCAATTTATTCCCAACAAAGCGTATCGTTATGGAGTTAAGTTGTTCAAACTTCGTTCTTAAACCGGATACAGTATACTAGGGCCAGGAAAATTTATTGTGGAAAGTCAGCAACAGGTGAACGAAAAGTAGGACAAACAAAAAACGTCTGTTTGGAATTGGTTCAAAAGCTTCTCGGAGAAGGCAGAACTTTGTATGTTGACAATTTTTACACTAGTTATGAACTTGCGCTTTTTTTATTAGAAAATGAAACTCACAGTGTAGAAACTCTTAGAACAAACAAAAAGGACATTCCAAAAGTTATAACTGAAGCAAGACTAAAAAGAGTTTATATTACGTGAAAATAAAAATAATGTTGTTGTCTTAAAATAGAAAGATACCCGTGGTGTAAGATTGCTAACCACAAAACATGCTCCAATAATGATCAATATTAGTGAGTCACAGATCCAATCACAGGATGCTGAACAGTAAAACTTTGTGCTTAAAAAGAAAAATGCAACTTTACCTTTTTTTGTACAAAAAAGTGTTTTTTAATTTTTAACAAAGTTGTGATTTTGTACATGGTGCGCAAACCAAGAATACCTGATTGTTCACCGGGAAGCCAGGTTTTTAACTCGCCATTTAAAATAAATATAATGGCTTCCATCGATAGCCATGGCTTGCAGTGAATATATAGGTTGCTTTCCACGAAACATGATTGGCTTTATCCATACATGTCAGCCATGGAAGTCAATGTGTTTAAAAGTTTCTGCGAACCGCAGGTGGACCGCAGGCCATAAGTTGCGCAAGTACGAACGCTTAAATTTCAAGATGACTGCTATTTTTTAAAATATGGTTCGGATTTTAAAAATCCATGAAAAGTTTTGAATCCTGAACATTTTTAAGTAAAGAAAAATCTTTCCATAACAAGAAAAAATGTTTAAATTTTTACAAAGCTATGCGCATCGTTTTTTTCTGTTTCATTTTCAAAGAGTTTTTACTATAAATTGATGGGAATCAAGTGGCGTTGAGTGTGTTTCCTTTTGAAAGTTTCATTAATCAGAATTATATTTTTAAGTGGTTGTTTTTTTTCTAAAACCACTTTTTAAAGCTTTTTCGTTTCTGTTGCTATTTAAATATTTTTTTTGTTATTCGAATTACCATTTTAAATTTTATTTTAAACTTTTTCAAGTTTTTTAGTGTTGTCATTTCGATTTTCCAATTTCTTCTTTAATAAAATTAATATGGGAGCTGAAAAATCAAAACTGAGGCCAAACGACGTCAAAGCTCTTGCTGAACAAACTGATTTCACCGAAAAAGAAATCAAGACTTGGTACAATTCATTCAACAACGACTGTCCAAGTGGAAGATTGACTTTGAACGAATTCAAAAACATGTATAAAAATTTTTTTCCGGATGGTGACGTAACATCTTTTGCACAACACGCGTTTAGGTGAGAAATTGCGGATTGCAAGTCATTGTGACTAAGCTTTAAGCAAAAGACACGTGATCAATAGAATACATGTTTGCTGCTTGGGTTGGGGATGTGCTTTATTGAGGATATATTACGATAAAAACTGGAAGTTCTAAATTTTTTTGTGGAATGCAGGAATCAATACAATGTTCTTCTAGCTTATTGACAAAAATTATTTATCAACAATATAAACTATCGATTTATTTACTGAATACTTGGGCTGGTGAATTATAAATATTTAATTCATTTATCATTTCATGTCAATAATTCTCAAACTAAGTATAAAAAAAAATCCTCGAACATTGGTGGCAGCATGGCCCATTGAAAAAAGCCTCGTGTTGCTAGCGAATTAGCAAGACAAAAAGAGGCTTCATTCAACTCTTGCTCTGGAAGCAAGAAGTTCAAAATTTCTTTTATAACACAAAAAAGAAAACCAAAAATTAAATAAAAAAACTTTTAACCGGGAAGTAATGTTTTGACACACCGAAAGCAGGCCTGGGTAATCGTTTGGCAGTCGCATCAAGTTTAACCTTCCGTCTACCAATGGGTCCAATGGACCCATTTTGTTTTTATCAAATGTTCTTTACCATAGTTTAACATATCTAATTCTTTTGATATTTTGTGACTTTTATCTTTTCTCTCTTTCATTTATCAATTGGAAAATTTTTACGTATCTACCAAAGCTAGAAAATGTAATTTTATAGATTAATTACCAACTGGGTCCATTGGATCCAATTGATAATTAGTGACAAATATTTTCTTTGTAGATCAAAGGGTTATTGCCTCTGACGCTCTCCAACGAATCAAAAAGATAAATAGATATGATGATATATTTAGTTGAAGAAGCTAATTTTCGCTTCGTTGCTTCGGCAAAAAAATTCCGAATTATTTTTTATTTCTACAAAAAGGAGCTAAAACGTCCATGAAACCTTATGACCTTTACAACTTAAATATCAGAAACTATGCGATAATTCTTTTTAAATAATTCATAATTTTACTTCACAGTGCCCATAATCTACGATTCTTGCGTTCATGATTTTTGATAATGAAACGATAATGCATAATTTATGCAAAGCGGCTGATAGTAGTTTAGTGAAACTTATTCGAATCGTTTTAACGGCCAAACCATTTGTAAGAATACCAAACAATAAAAAGTTTTGATTAAAATTGAAAATTAGTTTTTAAAAATAAACTATTCAAAACAAGAAACAAACGAACACAAGTTGTCCTGGGACAACTCAAAAATGCATACACAGCCAAACGCTTTTTGTCCACCGTTTGTTCCGACATAAAAGAGCTGTGTGTCTGTTAAGTAGGCAGATATATAAACTTGGTTTGTTTGGCAACTTATGACTGATATAATTTTTCAGGAATTTTAAGTTTAATTTTATTCGCCAGTTGTTTGAAACAATCACCCAATTTCAACTCATTTCATATTAAATTAAGATCTAAAACAGTTCGTATTTAATTCACAGAACTTTTTCGCAATCATGTTGTGTTAACTGTAGGTGATGATTTTCAAAACAAAAAATTTTTGGAAGTCCAAAAATTACTCACTTTTATATTTCTTTCAGAACCTTCGACAAGAACAATGATGGCTCCATCGACTTCCGCGAATTTCTCACTGCTCTTTCTGTGATGTCTCGTGGGACACTTGCAAGCAAACTTGAGTGGGCTTTTAATATTTACGACCTAGATAACGACGGTTATGTGACTAAAGAAGAGATGCTCGAAATTATAAATGTGAGATGTTTTAAAATTAATATACTTTGATAATAAAGCAAGTTTGATTTAGCCTATTGATAGTCGTAAGTATTCATTTAGTTAAGAATAAAGTTTTGTTTTACGACTTTTCATCGGACCGAAGGTTTAATAATTAGTTTTTTTAATACATTTATTTGACAATTTAAAAAAATCAATGACTGCATGTAGCTGATAATTTAGTGGTCAATTCAAGCATATCAAAATTTAAGACGTAGGCTTATCAATCAACTCAAACGGATTCCTGACAAGTCCTTCCATTCATTTTTTTTTTTACTATTGAGAAAGTATTTGCATTTTTTACCTCCAATCACAATATTTAAAAAACAATTTGTTTTTCTGAATCAAAAATGATTTAAAAAATTTGACTGTATTGCTAAAGGCCATCCAGAACATGATGGGAAAAAAACTTATGTCTCAAGTCGCTACTGATGGTTTGACTCCAGAACAAAGAGTTGAAAAAATTTTTTCCAAAATTGACAAAGACAAAGATCAACAAATATCGGCCGAAGAATTTAAAAAAGCAGCCGCTGATGATGCAAGTCTAGTCATGATCTTGCAAGTCGGGGGGGTATCAGAGTGAACAGGATTTTATAATTTTGTGTTTGAATTCTTTGAACTCAATATTATCGTCAAAATTATTTTATCTGTTTACTTATACTTTGTTGTCATATTGCTTGTTTTATTCATTACAAATTGAAGATGATTTACGTTTCGCGTTTAGTTGCTATTTTAGAGAGTGGGTAGCTACCTATATAAGACCCATAGTAAAGAAATATTTTAACTGAACGTCTTAATTGCCTCTAGGTCAAGTAAAAGCCACAGAATTTAATAAATTCAAACATAGATTAATTTGTTTGATTCACAAATCCTCTCTTTATCTTATTTGTTCGGGAAAGATGGACGGGAGCTGGATGGTCTACTAAATGGCCGGACATGTTTCCATAAGTCAGATCACTAGGTTCTTGTTGACATCTGAGAGAGCACGGTCTCCATTTGGATAATAATAAATGGGTCAAGATGTTGTTACGTACTCAGCTATCTGCTTCTTTGCACCACATGCACAGGCCGCTGTAGAAACCACGCCCCATTTGTGCGTTTCTGAGACCAACACCGGTTCGGAGGCGATTAAGCGTGACCCACGCAGGTCTGGAAAAGCTAATTCGAGGTGGCGTTGGGCTAAAATTTTCAATAAATATATAGAGTCTAGAGGTATTTTTTTGCTACTCCATGCTCCATTTATATTCCGCCCATCGTGCTACACTGTTTCCTGACTGAGCAGAGTCGTTCAGCAGTTCCAGTGCAGTATGCACAAACGGGTGACTTGAGTTAAGTTGCCGCAGATGTCCACCAAACGGAGACAGCAAGCCTTTCATATGAGAGGTGTTCTGGCTCCTGAGCGTGGCAAGCTAAAAACAGTACGGCTCTTTGGCAGCGAAGCTCAGTTGGTTGGATGCCTGCTAAGATAAAAAGTTCTCCGTTGTCGTGGGACGCAAGCATCCGATCACTATGCGCAAGGCATCGTTAATGAGTTTGTCGATAAGGCGAGTATGGGCAGTGCGACACCGAACAAGGGGCGCAGTAGTCAGCCGTGGAATGGACCAAGGCAAAGGTGTAAATTAAGGCAAACCAAACCAAACCAAATTAGGAGAAAGCTGGTTTGTGATGAGGCCGTAAAGTTCCCAGTTGGCCTTGCAGAAATTCCAACGTTTGTACGGCCCACTTGGGACTGGGGCCAAATTTTTTGAGGCCGCAATTAGCGATGGTTAATGTTAGGACCTATCAAACTTCTCAAAAAAACTCTTTTTATTATTTTTATAAATCTCGTAACTTTAACGTTTTGTTTTAGCCGTTTTTTGGTTTGTAATTTAATAGTATTTTTTTATGAAGCAGGCAAATATAATCGTTTATTATCTAAATTTTTCTGCTTTTCATAAAGTTTTATGTTTGCAAAAAAGAAAGTTATTTGGAAAAAAGTAAAAAGATAAAATGACAGAAATTAATCAACTAAAAGCTTTAAAAGCACGATCAAATTGATTTTTTGTTTTTAATTAACTTTAAGTTTTTTAAACACGGATTAATTTTTGAGGATAAAAATAGAAGCAACATTTATAAATGCTGTTTTATCGAAAAAAATACACTATCGAGGAAAGAGTAGAAAATTTTATTTACACAACTACTGCTTTTTCACTATTTGTTTCAAAACAGAATTTTTCAACAGTGGGTTTTCGAAAATTTTTTGCCAGTTTGCGGAAATATTCGTATAGCTAAGTACGATGACTAAACAAAAACCGTTAAGATGAAGTCAAGGACATTGCAGTAATTTTGGTAACATTCTGTTGAACTAGTGACTAAAAACTTAGATTACGTTTTTATATTTCCAATCTTCGATTTAATTAAAATTGGTATTGACCGATCAACACAAGGACTAGAAATTTGAGAAACATTAATTTAAAAGATATGGTTATTTGAAAATTTGATATAGGTTTTTTTGCTGAATGCAGTTTAGTTGAAGTTTTAAAAACTGTTTAAGTTGTTTTTAATTTTTTACCAAATTCTCTTGCATATTGTTTAATCTAATAATTTTTCAAATAAGTTACATGTAAATATTTTTTAAAATATAGTTGTTTCTTTTTAAGATTTGAAGCCCCTAGCAATGCATTGCTGCACCAAAAGGAACGACATTGCGTGTCGCGGACGCAAAACCAAGTTTACTAGCTCGTCGTCGTCTTCGTTTGAAGGGTATCCACTCCAGGTCAGACACAAACAGAACTGGGACCGAGGGTTTATCCTTTTACTACTTCAAACTGCTGAACTGCCTGAATCAGATGCTGGCAGTGATGTTATTAAGCCAGCATTGAGTTTCGTCATCCAAAACTGTCAGACCTCGCGCTCCATGTGGTGCCCGATGTATAGGGCACGCTGTTAGAACATGGTCTGCGGTTTGCTCAGATGCGCCACACTCGCAATTCGGTGAAGGAGCGAGACCCCATTTGTGCATGGACGAATGGAATCATCCAACACCAGTCCGCAGGCAGTTGAGCTTAACCCAAGCTGCTCGGGGTAAGCCCATCCCAACAGGCCTGACACTGGTCCCGGGCACAAAAGCACGGAGCCTGGAAACACTTTCACAGTACTCCGTTTTCCATTTGTGATTTGTCCATTCAGAGGCGCGGATGCCAAGTCTGGCAAGGTTGTCTAAAAGATTCCGCGCAGCTGGCACAAACGGGCGTCTGGATCTTAGTCTCACTTGGCGAGTATCTGAGGACCCACTTAAAAGACCATACAAGATATGATCGGGGTCCAGAGATCCACGGTAAGCCAAGGAGAGTGTCGCTCCCATTCGGCGAAGCTCAGCTGGCTGGATGCCTGAGAGTACAGGTAGGTGGTCCGTTGGAGTGGGACCCAGGCATCCAGTAACTATGCGCAAGGCGTCGTTCAAGACACTGTCGATGAGGCGAATGTGAGCACTGCGACACCAGACTAGCGCACAGTACTCAGCTGTTGAGTAGACTAGAGATAAGGTGGCTATGCTTAATGTTTTAGCACCAGCACCCCATCCCGAACCCACGAGTCGCCTCAGCAGTGTGACGCGCGAGGATAGTTTTTTGCGTAATGCCACTAAATGATGACGAAACGTGAGCGATCTGTCCAGTTTTACCCCAAGATAAGTAGGGTTTGGACAGAACGGTAAAAGTCTACCGTTGTTGTAGACCTTTAGCTCACGTTTGGCCTCTCGGTTATTTAAGTAAAAGGTTGCCGGTTCTTTAAGTGAAAGCTTTCTGTTATTTAAGTGAAATTTTACTAGCTGATCGTCGCTTTGAGTTACATACCGCAGACGGCACTTTTGGTGCTATCTGCTTACAACTAAAAAAATTTGAAAAATTTTTGATGTTTTATTGTAAAGGTTTTTTATTTACAGTTTGATGTGGGAAAATGATTAGGAGAAAATACTCAAAGTGTTGGTTACTCGTCGCTCACATCTTCAGTCAGCTTCTATTTTAAGGAAATTAAAAAATAAATTAATTTTTTTATGTTTATACGAGAGATTTTTGAATTGGCTGCCCTTTACGACCTTTCTTCTCCTTCTGGAAATTTCACTAAAGTAAAATAATGTCAGTGTTTGCTGGAGACGTGCAAAGTTTTTTTCTTATCAGTCAAGGCCAAATTCTTGTCCAATTTTAATTTTTGTGAAAACTGAAAATAAAGTCTTCTCTCCAAATAATGCAAAAGTCGTTTTCTTGCTTCGGACAGTCAAGGAATAAAGACTGAATTAAATGTATTTTCTCAATGCCGTACCCCAAAATTTTTAAATGCCAAACCATTTTCCATTCCCTTAATTGTGTTAGGTTTTTAGAAATGCCAAAGGCTTGAACAAAACTTTTGGTTACTAAGTTTTTTATTTTAATTTTTGAAGCTACTTTTTACTGGTTATTAAGATCTCAAAACTGAATAACTGGCGTTAGTTACTGGATTCATCTATTAGGCCTACATCTATCTGAATTAGAAACAAACACGCCATAAACCCCTAATTTTCTTTAAAATTTCTTAAGAGGCAGTTCCACGTGTAAGCGGGGATTGCCGGATTGGGCAAAAAGCGGCAAATTGGGATACTTTTTTGATGCTCTTGCTAACAAAATTTATGACTTGCTACCTTACTACTTTTGGGTTGCTTTTAAAATCCAGGGGGCTGTCTTTTGTTATGAAAGTGAAAACTTTTTTTTGATCTTCATCAACAAAGTCAAACAAAAATGATGAAATTGGGTACGGAATGAAAGTGAAGATCTTTTTTTTGCTTTTCACCTTTAATTTGGAACGAAGATGATGAAATCGGACACCGAATGAAAGTGAAGACCTTTTTTTGGTCTTACCAAAAATCAAACGTACTCAAATTTTTTAAATTAATTTAAGAAATATATCTTTATCTTGTTGGCTGCTTTTTGTGAAAATTTGCTAAAATTTTTGATTGATTTGGGCTACAAACCACCAAAATTTTTTGGGAAACCTGCGCGTAAGAAGAGCCACTTGACTTTGTCATTCAAAACAACGTTTCACCAGAAATTTATCGCAGCCCAAGTACCTTTTGCACAAATCTATTTATTGTGCTGTAACTGAAAAAAATTTAAATATATAATAATAAATTATCGCATATATACTAAAGTTTGAGTTTAATTTTTGTTATAGGACCGAAAGTGGAAGCATGACACGATGACCCCCCTCACCATAAATACGCTGCTAAGTTAAACTGAATTTACAGGCAAATAATTTTTACTTTTCGAAATTAAATGAAGACCTTTTTTGTTTTTTAGTCATCGATTCAATATTTTAATTTTTAATATCATTTTCAGCAAGAGACGTAAAGGTATTGTCGCCCTTCCACAAAATTGAAGAAAACGCCGTATCTCTCAGATCCTACTTTGCACGCAATTTGTGACAATAACAAGCAAAAGCTTGTTCTGCAGTCGCGGCGCAAACCCGAGCCAACCCGTTAAAGGAAAAATTTTTTTCAGTCCTTTATTTGATTTTCAAAGAGAAAAATATCCCATGCCGAACATTTTTCTTTGAGAATTCAAGTCAAAAGTGCAAGCCCCCAGTAATAATTGCATTTTCCAAGTGGCCCACATGTTAAAAAGTTCTCCTACTTTGAAATACACACTTTATATCCGTGCACATTGGAAATAAATTTGGGCAATTTTGATACTAAAACTTCTTTAACTGGAAGTTGCTACTCAGTTTGCTAGTTTCAGGTTGGATTGCAACCATTAAAAAAATCTTAAGGGTTACCCAAAATTTTTATTGTTTTAAATGCGGTTTTTAAACAAAATCATCAAAAAGCTTAGGTGTGTTTATCTTGCAATCTTTTGGAGAGTATTTAAACATATTTCTGATTGTTTTAATTGTCCGTAACCATCGATGCATGCAAGTGGTGATTCATCGCATAGATTATTAGATTTAGCATAACTTTTGACAGCTAAGCTATGCTATCAGTAAACCAAAAATTAGAATTTCAACCGTCAAACCAAAATGCAAAAATGTTTAAAACAAAATTCCATAGTAATCTTGTTTTATATTTGGCAGAGCATCAAGAACTTTATTTCTTTTATCGGCAGCCTAGTTTGGCAAGAAGAGTAGCACACTGTAGATGGTGCCGAGTCCAACACAATCTCGATTTAACCTCGTTATTTTATTATGTGCGTGGGAAAGGCACTTTACGGCATATTTCTTTGCGTGGCTGTCTTAAAATGTTACTCTAAGTACTCGTACAATTACATAACTTTATAAATCAAGTGCGTCCAACCCGTGGCCCGCGCAGTGTTTTTTGAAGCCCTTTGTCATTACGATTTTGATTTTGGTGCAAAAAGTAGCAAATCGGAAATTGATTTCAGGTGAAGACCTACCTTTTTTTTTTTTTTTTTAGAGATCACCATAATTTTGATGCAAAAAGTAGGGTGTTTTCTTTGTATGGCCCGCCAATATTTCTTGTGCGTCAAAATGGCCCTCGGCTCAAAAAGGTTGGACAACCCTGTTATAAATGAAAAAATACTAACAACAATTTGTAATCAGACGGCAACATCTTGGCATCGCCAATAGCAGATCAAGGTAATTGCTTGATAATTGCTCTAAGTTTAACGCTTTCCGCATTCTGCTGCAACTCAAAAAAGTTAAAAGTCGAAAATTTTTGATCATTTGCCAAATAAAAAAACTTATCTTTTGATATGAGAAGTCTATACCTTTATTTGTCAATGGTTTTCGTTAAATAATTCAGAGATGCATAAAAAACCATTAGTTCAAATCAGATTTCTAAATCTATGTCTTCTCTAGAGTTTTATACAATTAACTATGCAATGTACAATTCAATTCAATTCAATTCAATTCAATTTTATTTGCAATCAAGGTATTATGTTTTAAAGTTCTTATTAAAAAAGTGATTGCGAAATAGGAAACAGCGGCTAAACGATATACGTTATTACACGCACAACGTCAAAAGTGCGTGGTCGCCGTACAAAATATATGTCTCGCCTTCCGACCCCATAATCATTGTTTTCCATAGACAAGCAAAAAATTTTTCACCCAATTTCTGGCTAAAATATAAACTGCGTAGTAGCCCGATTCGATATCGTAAAAGCTATCTTAGTTACAAAAAGTTAAATTACAGTATTATAATTGATTGAAACCAATAGCAATCGTAAACCAGCTTGTACAAAGCCAAATTCAAATGTTAAAAAAAAGACAATACTTTAACATAAAGTTTCGTCTTTAGCTATAAAAACCTCACACAATAGTTTTAGCTTCTTTTTATTTTGTTTTAAAACAGTGCTTCTCAACACCTGGATCGCAAACCCCAAGTGGATCGCCGTTTAATTTGATTGGCTTGCCGACAACTGTAGTTGTGTAAAAGTTAGATCACTACTTTTTGGGGACGAAAGAGTGAAAGTGAAGACTTCATTGAAATCCAAAGTGAAGAATTTTTCTTAGAGATCACTATGTTTGTCGGACGAAAATCGAAAATCAGAGTCAAATTCAAAGTGAAAATCCTTTTTTAAAAAATCACTGCAATTTTGGAACAAAAATAGAGATTTTTATGCTCACATAAAGTCTGTAAAAAAGATTAGGTCGCCAAATCTTTGCTGTCTGTTTTCGCTGAAGATTTATGTCGCCACGAAAAAAGGGGGTAGAAGCATCGTTCTAAAATAACTCCAAAACCGCAAGTAAATAAAAATGCAGACTAAAATCGCTGAAGTTCACAACTGGGAGGCTGTGCAAGTATCCTGAGGTCAGCGAGTCTACAACCACTTTATATTCTCATGACTGCTTTCTCGTTAATCATCGTTATCTCAGCAGCTCTTTTGTAACCAGGGTTTGTTCAATTGTTTTGCAATTGGCTTTTTGCATAAAACTCGCAATTGACCTAAATAAGAAAGATTTCGTAAAGTACATTAAACAGTGTTTCTTTCTTTTTTTAATCAAATTCAGGCTATTACCAACAACTAAGTACAATGCAAGTATTATTAATTTATCCTTAAACAAAATGTAGCTCATATGAATCATGTCCCAATATTTGAATGTTATTTAAAATAATTATGAAAGCTCTTTAATCTTTTTGCTATCAAAAAACCCTAGAGCTGATTTCGGAAACCTAGCGGATCCTATCTGATACATACAAAAAAAAGCAGTAGATAATACTTAAAGCTCACGTAACCATAAAGTTACATGGAATCACGGTTGTTGGCTACCACGAGTAAATAAATTGGAAATTTAAGGATATTTTTTTACTACTGTAAAGGCATCGCTTCTCTGAAAAAATCAAATCTTTCACTTTTTTGAAAATAAACTAGTAAAATTATTCCAGCAACTAAATGCATGAGCCATTTTTAACAAAGAATTAAAAAGTAAACCAATCAGGAAAGATATTTTAACATTTAACCAAATTAATATACATATGTGGTATGACAAGCAATGTGAAAAAGCCAACCTCTATCTGGCATGGCTGAGAAAAAAGGCGCCGTTTTGCGGTATTATGGTGGCGCATAATCGATGGTCTCGATTCTCTGTAGTTGTCATTTTCATCTTTTTTTTTAATCTCGATTAGCAGTTTCACACTACAGTCATACCACTTAATAAAAAAAGATCAAAGCCGAAAAATTTGTCGAATGGTTAGAGCGCCATGATTGTGAACGACATGATCTCGGTTCTAAACCTACTCGCGCCATTCTGTTGTGTTCTTCGAAAAGACAGTTTACAGCACTTTCCCTAACTGTTTAGCGGTCTTTGCAAAAACTTTTGAATTTCAATCACATCTCTATAAAACTAAAAACAAAATAAAAAATTTCAATCGGACAGCAATATCTTGGCATCTCTGGAAGCAGGTCGGGATTGTATTTGTGCTTCCATCACTTTTCTGCGAGTCAAGAGGATAAAATATAGAGATAAAATGAAACAAAATACATAAATAAAACTTATTAGTTTTTACGGTCAGATGATAATTATGTTGGCTTTATTATTCTAAAGTAAGCAACCCATGCTGGAGCTGCTTTGAAGTCCTGCTTACGTGCCTCTTTTTTTTTCCTTGCGTCAATTCAAAATTTCCAAGACTTGGCGAAGAGCGCTTGTAGTCACAATCTCAAAACCGATGAAACTCGTAGGGGTTCCAAAAAGTTATCGAGCGATATCTCTGCTCTGTGTTTCCAACAAGATCCTCGAGAGGCTTATCGACATCCGTCTTGAACCAATTATTGATCTATTGCTCCCAAGGAAGCAGGCTGGGTTTCGACACAGAATGTTAGTCGTGGATCAATACAGAGCATCGAGGATTTTTTTCACGCTAAAAAGAAGTCTGGGGCCGAATTTGTCTATCTGATAGGGGCATATGGCACTGTCTGGCACCATAGCCTTACCTGCAAGCTGCTGAAACTTTTGCGGAATAAGCATATGATTAAAATGATCATGGAACTTGACCGGAATCGAAGTTTCACTCTTTTCACAAGTGACAGCAAGTGAAGCAGACTCTGCCGTCGGAGAAACGGCGTTCTTCCAGGATCGGTCTTGGCTTTCCCAATTTTTAACATTTATAGGTACGATTTTTTGAAAGTTAGCCTATGCAGACGACTCTAGCATTGATTGGAAGAACTTTAAGAGGAATTTAAGTCAAGACATGAGACTATATTTTCAGCGTATTACCAGGTTTGGAGGTTGAAGCTCATTCACACAAAAAAAATTGACAGCAGTCTTCCATTTAAACAACTGAGAGGCCAAATGTGAGCTAAACGTCTAAAACAGCGATAGACTTTTACTGTTTTGCTCGACCTCTACTTACCTTGAGGTAAAACTAAACAGATTGCTGACATTCCGTCACCTTCATCTGGCATAGTGCAAAAAACTATTTTCGCGCGTCATACTGCTGAGGCGACTTGCGGCGTCAGGATGGGTCGCTTGTACTAAAAACACTGTGTATATGTCACACTTCATTCATAATTTTAATCATAACGATGTAGTGTATCCCCGTTAAAAGCAGTTCGTAGTTTTATCATAAGAGAATAAATGCGGCTCTTTGAGCGCTGTCTGCGATATACGTCCAATTTGTTATATGGCTCGATACATGTATCTTTTTCTCTCTTTTTTTCTCTTTGTATTGACGTAATATGTTTTTGACTAACATCATTGTACTGGAAAATTCGCGTATATTCCACTTGATTCGCGTAACGAACTCTCCAGGGGTTTCTGGCTGAATCTTGAATTTACGAGAAAGTTTACGTCACGTGATTTTGTTTTCTATATAAAGCCGATGCGTAGCGAGAAAATTATTATGATGATTATTATCGTTGTGAAGTAATTTGAAGCGATTCGAGTGGCGGCTCGAGCGAAGGTGAATTTGTTTGGCCACAGGAGGTGGGCCGTTAGATTTTGTGTCGGTGGACAATTGTTGAATTTATTTTGTGCCAGTGGTTGGCAGTTTTGTTCTACAGAGGTAGAATTATTTGTGTTGATTGAGTCGAGTTATAGTGTTGATTTCGCTTTGCAGTTTGGCAAAGCGTGAAATAGAAATTTCGTCGGTCGTGATTTTGTAATACATTTGTTGTTATTAGAGACAGTGGTCTCTGTTTGTTGTGAGAAAGAATCTTCAACAAAATCAATCCGAGCTTTCGTTAACCAACTGTATAAACCGTCGGGCTCATAGCAAAACTACTTCTTGAGCCGGAATAAAATAAAATTTAGACACAGCTTTGTTTCAGCGCAGGTATTCGGGTTACCTAGCTCAACTGGTCCTTTGGGATTCCCGAACAAAGTTTGTGACATCTGGGGGCTCGTCGTCCGGGAAAGATTTAGATTTTCGTTTAAGAGCGCTGAACAGGAGTTTACAGCCTGAAGATGGCGAATAGTTCGATTGAGGAAGAGTTCGAAAGACTGAGAGTCCGTGTGGAAAATTTGAAGATGTCGGAAAAGGCAAAAGCCGATTTCTTCCAGAGCGAATGGAACCGACTATGTGAAAAGGAAGAGAAGGAAAAGGAACGACAAGCGATGTTGGAGGAGAAGGAGAAAGAACGACAAGCGATGTTGGAAGAGAAGGAGAAAGAACGAGAATTAGAACTCGAAAGATTGAAACTTGAATCGGAGCGAGAATTAGAGCTCAAAAGAATGGAGTTTGAAGAGAGGAAAATGCAAATGGAATTAGAGAGGTTGAGGTTGGAACGAGAAGCCAATCGCTCTGCTGGAGAAGGGGGAGAAGCAAACCAGGCGGGGGGCGTACGTGCTTTTGGAGGGGTAAAGTCCCTTGATCTCCCTCATTTTGTTGACGGAAAAGACGACCTTGATAGCTATTTGTTGCGCTTTGAAAGATATGCTACGGTTGCGAATTGGCCCCAGACTAATTGGGCGACTCAGTTGAGTGCTTTGTTGAGGGGGGAAGCTTTGGGCGTGTACTCCAGGCTTTCACAGGAGGATGCTCTGGATTACGAGCGATTGAAGGCAGCGTTGCTAGAGCGATACGACTATACGGAAAAAGGGTATCGCCAACGTTTTAGAGAAGCCAAGCCAGAGGGCGCTGAGAGCCCTGACCAGTTCATTGTAAGGCTTAGAAACTATTTCACGCAGTGGGTGAAGCTTTCTGATATGGAAAGCAGCTTCGAAGGTGTTGTCGAGCTAATGGTTAAGGAGCAGTTTATAAACGCGTGCCCGAAGGAATTGTCAGTACATCTGATGGAGAGCAAGCATAAGGATCTCCGAGAATTGGCAGCGAGTGCGGGGCAGTACTTGACAGCGCACAACAGGAAGCTGTCAAGCCGAGATGTAAGTGCTAAGAAGAGTGTCGGCGCGCCAAGATTGGAAGGCAAGATTCCGGATATCTCTCCTACAACGAAAGGAAATATAAAATGCTTTAACTGCGGGAAAGTCGGGCACAGGGCAAGTGAGTGCTTCTCAAAGATTCAAGAGAGAAACCCCAAAAGATATTGCTACCGGTGCGGTGGAATGGGTCATACTTTTATGCAATGCGAAGAAAGAAATCGATTAGCGCGTGGTGGTGCTGGTGCGCGGGAAAGAGCATACAAGGTTGCTTGCGCCGTGCCTATAAAGAGTTTTAGTGAGATCGGAAATGAAAAACAAAAAGAAGAAAATTACCGAAGTGTAAGTAAAGAAAGAAAAGAAATTGATCAAAAATCACAAGAGTATTTAGAGCTAAAAGATGGACGAAAAATTGGAATTTTGAATGGCGCATGTTTAGACGAAAATTTAAGTAATCAAATGCCTACGTCGATTGGAATGGTCGGAAACAAATCGGTCACCGTTTTGAGAGACACTGGGTGCTCCGGAGTGATCGTTAAGAGGGAGTTGGTCGCGGAAGAGCAGCTCACAGGAAAGGTGGGGTATATAATGACGGTTGCGCGCACTTTACTGAAGGCCCCGTTTGCAAATGTAGAGATAAATACGCCTTATTGTAGTGGAACAGTGGAAGCTTTGTGCTTAAGAGACCCGCTGTATCCATTGATTGTTGGAAATATTCCAGGAGCTAGAGCACCCGATGATCCTGATGAAACTTGGTGCGTGGAGGCGGCAGCAGTTACTCGGTCGCAAGCTAAAAGGAGCACCGAGTCAAAACCTTTAAAAGTTGCGGAGGCAACGAATCAGATGGCTGTGACGAAGGATGAGCTCATCAAACTTCAAGGGGAAGACCCATCCTTGTTAAAGTACGTGACGATGGAAGCGCCATTGGTCAAGAACGGAAGAGAGATCAGCTATATAAAGAGGAAGGGAATTTTGTACCGCATCACCAAAAACATTGATGTAGGAGAGAAGGAATTGAAGCAGATTTTAGTGCCAAAAGATCTGAGGAAGAAGGTGATGGAGATCGCTCACGATACGATGTTGGCTGGACATATGGGTGTCAAGAAGACGGAAGATAGGATACTGACCAATTTTTATTGGCCTGGGATTCATCAGGATGTGGTGAGTTTCTGCAGGTCATGTGATGTGTGCCAGAGAACGTATCGAAAGGGAGAGTAGTAAAAGTTCCGCTGGGAAAAATGCCGTTAATGGATTTGCCGTTTAAGCGAGTGGCGGTGGATTTGATTGGCCCGATTATGCCAGCAAGTGATAAGGGGCACCGATATGTTCTTACTCTGGTGGATTATGCGACACGTTATCCAGAGGCCGTGCCTCTGAAGAATATTGACACCGAGACAGTGGCAGAAGCACTTTTAGACCTATATAGTCGAGTTGGAATTCCGGAAGAAGTATTGAGTGATCTTGGGACTCAATTTGTGTCGGAATGCATGCAAGAAGTATCAAGGTTATTGTCGATCAGAAGGCTGACGACGACACCGTATCATCCGATTTGCAATGGTCTGACTGAGAAATTTAATGGTACGCTGAAGAAGATGCTGAGGCGATTATGTGTTGAACAACCGAAGCAGTGGTATAGGTTTATAAATCCACTTTTGTTCGCGTATAGAGAGGTTCCCCAAGCGTCCACTGGGTTTTCACCCTTCGAACTTTTGTATGGTCGCACTGTGCGAGGACCTATGGCAATTCTGAAGGAACTATGGACAGGTGAAAGTGAATCAACCGAAGTGAAGACCAGCTATCAATATGTGTTGGAGTTGAGAGAGAGGCTGGAGGAAACGATGAAACTTGCTCAGGAGGAGCTAACGAAGAACCAGACTAGATACAAGAGAAACTACGACAAGAAAACGAAGGATCGACTATTTAATAAAGGAGACAAAGTTTTGGTAATGCTACCAACGAACAATAATAAGCTTTTAATGCAATGGAAGGGACCGTACGAAATTATCCAAAGGATGGGAGATAATGGTTATAAAATTTTGGTCGGAAACAAAGAAAAGAATTACCACGCTAACATGTTGAAGAAATATTATGCCCGAGAGGATGAAGCGAAGACCGAAATAGAGAAAGAAGATTTAAAGATGTCAGCTGGTGCGGAAATGTTAATGGATGAAGAGATGCCCAGCATAGACGAGGATTCGTTGTTAGAATTGGGAACATACAAACAAAAGGAAGATGTAAGCGACGTCAAATTGGGCACAGAACTGGGCGACAGCCAAAGTCGACAACTGCAAGCCTTGATGGAAAATTATGCTGATGTTTTCTCAGATGTACCGGGAAGAACATCTAAGATTGAACACCGGATTAATTTGATAGATGAAAAGCCTGTCTGCTTGAAACCTTATCCTTTGCCGTATGCACTGCGGCAGGAACTGAAAGAAGAAATAAAGGAGATGTTAGATATGGGAATCATCAGGAAGTCGTCATCGCCGTATGCTTCACCGGTGGTTATTGTGAAAAAAAAGGATGGTTCGAATCGCATTTGCGTCGACTACAGAAAATTGAACAAAGTAACGATTTCGGATCCGGAGCCAATGAGGACTTCGGAGGATCTTTTCCAACAATTAGGGAAGTCAAAGTTCTTTTCGAAAATTGATCTCAGTAAAGGGTATTGGCAGATACCCGTAGCAGAAGAAGATATATTCAAGACCGCGTTTGTGACACCGGATGGGACGTATGAATTTCTTCGAATGCCCTTTGGCATGAAGAACTCTGGTGCTACACTGGTTCGTGGGATGAGGGAATTGCTTTCAGGCATGTCTGGCGTTGAGAGCTATATCGATGATTTGATTGTATTCTCCAGAGATTGGGAGACACACCTGCGGACTTTGGAAGAATTGTTGAAAAGACTAAGTGAGGCCAACCTCACTGCTCGTCCCTCAAAATGTATTTTTGGGGCATCTACGGTAGAATTTTTAGGTCACGATGTCGGATACGACTGGATCACGCCGAACGATGACAATCTAGAGAAGATTGCGCGAGCGAAGCGTCCAGTCACAAAGAAGGAAGTCCGATCATTTTGTGGGTTGCTCGGGTACTATCGGGACTATATTCCTTCGTTTGCGATTATTGCGGCACCGTTGACGGACCTGACGAAGAAAGGGCAGCCAAACTTTGTCAAATGGGGTGAGGCTCAGGAGAAAGCTTTCAACACTCTGAGAGAGGCTCTCCTGAAGCGGCCCATATTAAGACTGCCCGACCATTCGCGAAATTTCACTCTACGCACGGATGCATCCAACAGCGGAATTGGAGCTGTTCTGATGCAGGAGCACGAGGGAAAACTCCACCCCGTCGCGTACGCAAGCAAGAAGTTGACGAATGCGGAGACAAAGTACTCTACACTTGAAAAGGAGTGCTTGGCAATAATATGGGGAGTTGGTAAATTTCGCTTATTCCTGGCCGGAAAGAAGTTCGTCCTCCAAACGGATCACAAGCCGCTGACTTTCCTTAGCACGGCCCGCTACAAGAACGATCGTATACTCCGGTGGTCTCTATCATTGCAGGGGTACGACTTCGTAGTAAAAGACATTGCCGGCAAGGAAAACGTTATGGCGGACTATCTCAGCCGCATAATCGTGTAGACTTTCGTGTGAATAACTTCGTGTTTTGTTTTGTAAAATTATTTGTATTTCGTGTGTGTTGTTAAAAATATTATTGCATAATATTTTTCTTTGCGGGGGGCGTATGTCACACTTCATTCATAATTTTAATCATAACGATGTAGTGTATCCCCGTTAAAAGCAGTTCGTAGTTTTATCATAAGAGAATAAATGCGGCTCTTTGAGCGCTGTCTGCGATATACGTCCAATTTGTTATATGGCTCGATACATGTATCTTTTTCTCTCTTTTTTTCTCTTTGTATTGACGTAATATGTTTTTGACTAACATCATTGTACTGGAAAATTCGCGTATATTCCACTTGATTCGCGTAACGAACTCTCCAGGGGTTTCTGGCTGAATCTTGAATTTACGAGAAAGTTTACGTCACGTGATTTTGTTTTCTATATAAAGCCGATGCGTAGCGAGAAAATTATTATGATGATTATTATCGTTGTGAAGTAATTTGAAGCGATTCGAGTGGCGGCTCGAGCGAAGGTGAATTTGTTTGGCCACAGGAGGTGGGCCGTTAGATTTTGTGTCGGTGGACAATTGTTGAATTTATTTTGTGCCAGTGGTTGGCAGTTTTGTTCTACAGAGGTAGAATTATTTGTGTTGATTGAGTCGAGTTATAGTGTTGATTTCGCTTTGCAGTTTGGCAAAGCGTGGAATAGAAATTTCGTCGGTCGTGATTTTGTAATACATTTGTTGTTATTAGAGACAGTGGTCTCTGTTTGTTGTGAGAAAGAATCTTCAACAAAATCAATCCGAGCTTTCGTTAACCAACTGTATAAACCGTCGGGCTCATAGCAAAACTACTTCTTGAGCCGGAATAAAATAAAATTTAGACACAGCTTTGTTTCAGCGCAGGTATTCGGGTTACCTAGCTCAACTGGTCCTTTGGGATTCCCGAACAAAGTTTGTGACAGTATAGCTGCCCTATCTCCTGCCTACTTGACAGCGCGACCGACTGGTGTTACAGCGCTCACAATCGCCTCCTACACAAGATCTTAAATAACGCTTTGCGCATTTTCACAGGATGTCTACGTCCCACTCAACAAACCACTTAACAAACACTTTTAGGAATCCAGCCAGCTGAGCTTTGCCACCTAAGAGTGACACTCTCTTTCGCTAATCGGAGCACTTTAGACCTTGGCCATATACATTTGCTACATTGTTGTTTAAGTGGGACTTCAAATGCCCGCCAAGAAAGCTATGATTTAGACCGCCGTTTGTGCCAATTGCACGAAAACTTTTAAAGACTTTTGCTAAACCAGGCATCCGTGCTGCCTAATGGATAAATTATACAATGAACACGGACCACTCTAAAAGCTCATCCAAGCTCCGTGCTTTCATATCCATGAGCAGTACCAGGTCTGTTGGAATCAGCTTGCTTCAAACGACTTGGGTTAAATTTAATGTCCTTCGGAATGTTAATTCGTCCATGCACAAGTGGAGTCCGTTTCTTCACCAAATTGCGAGTGCGACGCCGCTGAACAAACCGCAGACCATGTTCTAACAGCGTGCCCCATTCATAGGGCACCACATAGAGCACGACGTCTGACAGTTTTGAACTACGAAACTCGATGCTGGCTCAACACCATTACTACCAGCATCTAATCCGGGCAGTACAACAGCCTGGGGTAGTAAAAGGATAAAACCTCGGCCCCAGTCTTGTTTGTGTCTGACCCGAAGTAAATACCCTTCTGTACGACGACTACGACCAGCAATCATTCTTAAACTGTTCTAACAAGTTAGTTGCAGAACTTTGTTTCTATAAATAACATCAACTTGTGGTCAATTTTAGAAAATATCACATATTACGATATCATATCTATAATTAGAAATTTTTAAAAAGTTTGATTGTTTATTTTAGCATCACAAAGCATCTTGATCACAATCAGCTATATACATGTAATTAATGATAATCTAAATTTTCTTCTCTCAAATTAAAATATAACTGACAGTTTCGCAAAAAAAATGGGGACAGCAGATATAGACTCATTTAATACAATATCAAAACAATATTTTCAAATCAAATTACTGATATATTGTAAGCTAAATTTGATTATAGTCTTATTTTAGATTGGTTGCTGACAAAATTTTGGTAAAACTTAAAAAGAAAAAAAACTGATCTATCCGTTGAACTTCAATTATAACGCCTGCTATACCATATACATTTAAAGTAGAAAAAAATTATTAAATCTTTTGTCGGCAGTCGAAGAGTTCGTTATGAGTAGGCAAGAGCCATTCTTGTCGTAGTTTATTTAAATTGCACTGAACTGAGTTAATTGCAACAAATTGTCAAACACACCGATGCTGTATTTTTTAACCTTGAGTTTCATGAGAGCCTTACAAGCAATGCAACAAATATCAGTATAAGACAAAATTTAGGGGAGACCGGGGGACGTAGTAACACTTTTTTTTCTTTTTGCTATTTCTCCCATAATAAATGTTTTTTTTCAAAATTCTTGTTTAATATGAAAAATCTAGGTCACTATTTAACTAATATCAAAAAAATAAATTAATAATTTTTAAAGCTTAGTGGTTAAAATTACGATTTAAATATTTAAAAAAAGCGTTACAATGTGCCCCGTCAATGGGGTAAGTTGTAACAGCAACAAAAATCATTAATAAATGTTTAAATATAAATGTAACTTGAAGAAAATAACAATATGAAAAAGTAAACACAGCGAAATCACACATAGCTTAGTCATAGACATGAGTATCAAGCACAAAAAATGAGGTATTTGGCCGATGTCTAAAAATGTAAAAACAGTTTCTTTCACTGCTGGATTAGCCTAATCATAAATTTCAGAATCACATTTGTGACAAAAATATGTATTCAAATCTTTGGCACAAGTTCAATGTGACCTCTTTAGGTAACCATAGCATTGTACCATCCACACCTCATCAGGACGACTGTTAAAATAGGGCTCAAGAAATGTAATGCAAAACTACTCTTTTGCTTTTAGTGTTTTTTCAAAAATTAGTTTTTCTTTGTTTTGAGCTGTAACAGATTGTTCTTTTCTGGTGTGTCTGTTAACATGGCACATTTTTTAGACCTTTTCTTGTTTTGCACCAAGGACTTGGCTTATCTTTAAGTTTTTTTAGCACTCTGTAGAATTTTACATGGTAAACACCAATGTTTTGCTACTCCCCTTATTGATCTCTTTTTTCAATTATAGCAACTGCTGCAGCAGCTCCTAAATTGTCTTGTGATGATGAGCTGGTGTTCCTGTTTGTCTTTCTTTTGCAAATTCTCATATCATTCACAAATGTTGTTGCCAAAGTTACTTTTAATATAAGCTAGTTAAATCTATGCACAAAAATATGTGTTACAACTTACCCCATCAGCTTATGTTACAACTTACCCCATCTCATACTTAGTCAAGTTTTTGTTAATAGCTCAAAGAGTTAAGTTTTAGTGGCTAAACCTTGTTAGGCATTTAATAGCCTATTGTTTTGAGTTTGCTGTACTGAGGCATTTGTTCTTTGAAATGATCATATGATCCAGAACAGGATTTCTTTCGGTGGGTTTGTTTGCCTGTTCGGCTGGTGGAGTATGTTTAAGCTTTCACTGATTATGAGGCTTGATCATATTCTATGAGCCACACTCTGCTATGGTCCCACCAATGCACCGCCCCCACGGCAGAGTTTCGTTTTTATCAAATGACCTCAACGTAACTTAATTTTTAATGTGTTTCTTATTTTTATCTTCCTTTCTTTCTTTCTTTCTTTCTTTCTTTTTTTTCTATAAATAAATTTATATTGAGGTGAAGCAACCTTGCTTCTTGTAATACAACGTCTATAAAATAATTCATTGCTATCTTAGCAAGCTAAAACGTATATTTGTTTTGTTGCTTCTTCCTTTTTCTAATCCGCAGTCTTACGTTTATTATTAAATTATAGTTGCATTTTTATTATGTGGCGGAGCAGAAATAAAAGAAAACTGAACTGAACTGAACTGAACTGTTTCGACGAATATAAAACATTTCAATAAAACTGCACCCGCTATCTCCCCAGAAGACAAAAATTAAATTTCCAAAAATTTACTTTTCCTACTCAAAAAGCTTGTTTTAACAGTAAGCCTATTTTTAGTCATTGGAACTAAACAATGTTATTTTCTAGCAATCGGTCTTAATATGATTGTTATTTGGGGCTATTTAAAATTTTGCTAGTTGATGTTAGATTTCGACAAATACGAATGTTACAACTTACCCCATGTTACAACTTGCCCCGACTCCCCTACTATTCGATCTATATTTTTTGGATGAAAAGAGCCATTAAATTATCCTAAGTTGTTGAAAACACATTCATTTTCCATTTATATTAAAAAGTAAATTTTATGCTATGTAAATTTTTAATCGTATTTATTCGCATCGCATTCAAAAAAGAAACTCAACCAAAGCAGTGCGATTTAAAACTTAAAGTAATTAAGTACAAAAGAACTAAAAACAACGTTGTTGAAGAATAGAGGTTTTTCAACGATTTCGTTTCATAATCAAACCACTTCTAGGATTATGCCAGATGAGAGATTTGCAAGGAGCCGTCTTTGCATATGTTATGTTGCAAGGGCTGTTCCAAGTGATAAAGTCAAAAATTATCAAGTTTCTTAATATTGTAATAATTTTTGCAATAGACTGGATGAAATAGCTTTAAAAAAATTAATAAATAGAATAAAAGTAATTGAACTTAAATAACTTAAATAACTTATTAAGTAAGTAAACTATTTTGTTATATCAATCAAAGCCACTTTTAGTTTGGACATTGCAGCCAGCTCGAATAATAAAAGTAGCTCGGCCGAATAGCAAGGGGACCGTGTTGATAAAAACGCGATTAACATTGTAATATTGATTTAACTTCTACTCTCTTCATTCTGCTGTGTCCTTTGCACTTTTTTCGGCTTGTTGGTTTCAGCAAGCAGCTTTTAGTTTCAGTTACTTGACAACATTTAGATTGAAAAACCTTCAACGGTACAGAAATACTGTGGCAACTCTGACAGCGGGTCGGAGTAATTGTTAAATGTTGCTCTACGTTTAACGTTCTTCCGTCGTTGCCTTTGAGTCAAGGCGATAATCAGAAATGATATTATTAATGATATCGCTTGTCAGTCATGTTTTGCTCATCGTTTAGAATTAAGTAACCTTTCCAATAATTCATGAAATCGTTTTATTTTCTTAAAAGTCCCAGTTAGATTAGCTGTATAATAACTGCTGTACTATGTTCGCATCAATTCTTTAAATTTCATTTTTTTATCAGCCTTTTAATATTTATCGGAAAAATAAAACGTAATGGGAGCAGAAAAATCAAAGTTGACACCTGTTGACATTAAAGAACTTGCTGCTCATACTGATTTTACAGAAAATGAAATTGTTGTTTGGTACAAGACATTTAGCAAAGATTGTCCGAAGGGAAGACTGACTTTAAAAGAGTTTGAAAAGATTTATAGCAAACTTTTTCCGAATGGCAACGCAACAGCCTTTGCTCAACACACTTTTCGGTGAGATTTATTTTATAGATTTTGGCTGTGATTCTGTGTTGAGAAATTTGTAAACTTAACTGTCCAAATAAATTGTACAATATAGCGAAGCCGTCATGCCTTTCAAGTAGGGTTTAAAAAACCGTTTTTACGGAAATACGCCATACAGTACCATATTATTCTTTTCATTTTTATGAAGCTATTTAATGAACGTTTGTTGTATGTAAATGTCAAAAACACTCTTTTATCAATTGTTTACTGTTCAGATTTTGATTGATGTTTTTCCCCAAAATTTTTTGGATCTATAAGAAGATAGGCAAACGCTTATTAATTGACATCTGAAACTTGTTGTGTCATCACTTCTACGTCGGCGAGGTAGCTCAGTGTGGTGACACTCTAACTTGGAAGCAGAAAAACTGAGTTCGATGTTTATTTTCCGGAGTGATTTTGGTTATGCCTTTAAAAAGACACTTTGGAATAAAAAATTTTTAATTTAAGTTAAGCTGCTTACCAACAATTGTGACACTGCCAAAGGGCTCGTTTCCGCTACAATTTTTTTCTTCTTTCCGCGCTAAAGCGCTAAGAGAGGCAAAAAATCAATAAAACAAACAAAGATACTCTCACCAACGCTCGTAGTGGAAACGAGCCTGATAGAAACAGAAAATAGTGTGGTACATAAAATTAATGGTACAGAAAATAGCAGTCAGGCCAATAGGGTCCCACCAAGAAGATTACCACTATGTGTGTTCTACGCGAACATGCACTTTTCACAACGCTTTTAACTGTGTCATTTGCTTTTCAGAACTTTCGACACGAACAATGATGGATCTATTGATTTCCGCGAGTTCCTCACCGCTCTTTCGGTTATGTCTCGTGGAAATTTCGACACAAAGCTTGAATGGGCTTTCAGTCTTTATGATCAAGACAAAGACGGTTACGTGACCAAAGTGGAGATGCTTGAAATTATAAATGTGAGTGTTGGTTAGAAGAACAAGGACAGGCGAATGGTTCGAAAGCTCTAAATCAGTGGTTTACAATCTTTTAAATGCTCCATAACTTTTTTAAATTTTTATTATGTTTTTGCATCCCTTACAAAACAAGCTGTAACCGCCGGTAACCTAATTTTAGAATGATATTGAAATAATAGCAAATAGAAATTTGAAAAAAGAGAAAACGACTTTTTGTACGTACTTGGTTCAATAAAATCGATAAAAAATAAATATGGCAACATCTCAAAGTGTAAATTAAATTTTCTTAATTTTTGCATTCCTTCCTGTATCATAAGCCTTCCACGTTAGAATGTCGGCCCTAAATTGTGATCACAAATAGGATGAAATAACTACATAAAAAACAAAAACCAAAGCAAAAAAATTTAATCAGACAGCGGCGTCTTGGCATCTCTGAGAGCAGGTTGAAATATAGCTCAAAGATTGCTCTGACATCTCGGATGTTGCCTTGCGATTGAGTAAAATAACTAAATAATACGATAATGATGATGCCCAGGATTCTTCAGTCTTCGGATCAAATCCTAGAAATAATAGGTGCAAGGCCAGGGGTTTTCAAACTTGGTCTCCCCAAGAGGGCCAAAAACAGAAGCCTTTTTTTAGTCTTCATTAGTCTTTCGGGACAATATTTTAAGCAAGGAGCCACGAGCGTTGAGAGTCTTTGGAAAGGGACCACGAGCCATGGAAGTTTGAGAACCATGGCGCTAGGCAAATAAATCGTTCTTAACCGGTAAAAAATTTACCGGTAGTGGTAGATAGACAGATAGAAAACAGTTTATTTGCCTGAGCAAATAGAACGCATGCAAAACAAACACATTTAAATCAAATTAAAGTACACTTGTTCAGGCCAGGAAGCATCGACGAACCCAAAGGTTTTTTAATCCAAGATGCTTCCTGACAGAGAAGAAAGAAGAAAAAAAACAAAAAAACAGAATTTAACCAAAGTAAAAGAAATGATTCAGTAAATAGCTTAACATTGCTATATGTTCACACTAATGAATTCAACTAGTGCGACGGCAAGAATGAATCAGACAAGATTCAGTTCAACAAGTATACGGCAAGAAAATTAATACACAATGAAACAACAGCATAAACTTTATATCTCCAGAATCTGGATCAAAAGAGGGTTAATGTGAAATGTAGTTTTGAATTGCTTTCTGTTTTATCTTTTTTTGAATGATAACCACGATAATTTTTTTATTTCAGGTTTAATTTTTCCCCATAATTCAGTTCCTCTGTACGTCAGAGATTTTTTACCATCTGACGTTAGAAATCGACGTTTAAAGTATACTAGGTTATGTTTTGTTCTATTATTATAGCTGTGAATTTTTGTGATATCAACAAAGCAGTCTTTGAGTGCTGTCTTAAATTTTTTGTGATGAAGTTGATACATGAATTTGGCTAGTTCAAGTCGATAAATATCATCCAATTTCAAAAAATTCTAGGTTTTATATAAAGAGGTTACCGGACAATATTTGCTACTATAAGTTATGGTACGAACTATATTATTTAATTTCGCATTAAGTTCATGCATTAATGTTTTGTTAGCCGTACCCCATGTGGCTATTCCATATTGAATACGACTGTAAACAAGCGAGTAATAAAGCATACACAAAGTCTTTCGATCTAAAAATGTTTGAATTCTGTAGCAGAATATCGAGCTAGTTGTAACCACGGCTGCGAATTCAAAGCATTTTTAATCGAGTTCGAGTTCACAAAAAATTTGCAAGTCCGAGTTTGAGTTCGAGTTCTTTAAATTTCGGTTTTTCGAGTTCGAGTTCGAGTTCACAAAATAGAGTTGAAAAAATAAAGTTGGAATAGAGTTAAGAGAATAATTCAACCGCGAAAAACTGAGCACATGTTAAAAATGCTTTGTCATCAATGTTACCAATTTTAATCTATTATTAAACAAAATAAAAGAGGATAGCAAATTATCATTTGGCACCAACGCTGAGAAAAGTTATAGTCAAATTTACTCATTAAATGAACTCAAACATCACAAACTTTTTTCAAGTTCGAGTTCAAGTTCGAGTTCAGAATTTTTTTTTTTTTCGAGTTCGAGTTTGAGTTCGAGTTCGCAGCCCTGGTTGTAACGATAGATGTTGGATGTGATGAGACCCATTCAGGTTTTCGTCAAAATAAATTCCTAAATATTTTCCGATTTAATTCGTTTTTTTTAATTGAATTTAAGGATACATTAAAGTTTGTAGAACATTAGCGATTGAGTTGCTTGTCAAACAATAAATATTGAGTTTTTAAATAGTTCAACTGAAGCTTGTTTTTTTTTCACCCAGAGATCCATTTTACTCAGTTCAATGTTCACTTTGTTTTGTAGTTTATATAGGTTGTGGTCTGACAGGGCTAAGAATGTGTCGTCGGCAAACAAAATGGTGTCAAACAGACTAGCCAAAGGAAGGTCATTGACGTACAGAAGAAAAAGTAGCGGCCCAAGGGAAGAACCTTGTGGTACACCATATTCAATTTTTGACCGGTCGGATTTAAAGCTGTTCATTTTCGTATAGCCTATTGTTTTCTATTGCTCAAGTAACTTTGCATCAGTTTAAAAGCCAATCCCCGGAATCCATAAAAATTTTTCATTTTGTGCAGCAAAACATTGTGATTTACAGTATCGAAGGCTTTAGTAAGGTCGGGGAATATACAGCAAGTGTACATTTTTTTTATCGGAATTTTGTATTAGTTTTTCATAGATATTGCTGATAGCATGAGATGTGGAAGAATTTTGCCTAAAACCGAATTGTTTGTCAGAAATTAAATTGATATTTTTCTAGATAATCGTTGATCATACAAGTTTTTCAAAAATTTTGCTGATTTGGGAAAGGATCGAAATCGGACGATAATTTGTAAACAAATTAGAATCTTCTTTTTTGAAAACAGGAACTACCTCTGCAATCTTCAAGGAATTAGGAAATTCTCCTTGTTGGATACAGGAGTTAAAATGTTGCTTAAGAATGGAGGGATTATTGTATTATTTAATTTTAACAGTCTATTGTCTATGTCGTTTTCTCTAACTGCCTTTTTCATTTTTACATTGCCAATAAGTGAGTAAATCTCTTCAGGAGTAGCAGGAGAGAAAAAGAACGAGTTAGGTGAATTGGGCAATAGAGAGGGGTTGATTCATGCGATTTAATATTTTTCCATATTTTTTCCCCAATTGTCGCAAAATGAACATTGAAAGCTTCACAAATTTTTGAGGATTATCTGTCACATCACTGTCGGTGACTATGTCACTGGGAAATGTATATTTGGTTTTTTTTAAATTGGCTAGCTCACCAATAATTTTCCACAGCGTACTGAAGTTACCTGTGTTGTCGTCAATCAAATCCTTGTGGTACGTTTCTTTAGCACTCATAATTTTTCGATTTAAAGCATTTCTTTGTTTTTTGTAATTTTCGAAAATCTCTTTATCAAATTTCTTGTGTAATTGTTTGAAAAGTTTGTTTTTTTGTTTGATCAAATTTAGTAGTTCACATGAGAGCCATGGTTTTTGACTAAGCTTTTTTTCTCTTCCTGAAGCATTTTTCAGAGGGGGCAAATTTATTTACCGTGTTTTAAAGCACTTCTTCAAATTTGTCAAAAGTATCATGAACTGAATCAATGCTATCTAGGTTGGCAGCATTTAAATTATTACTAAGTGCCCTTAAATATTCTTCTAAATTAAAATTTTTCATGTCTCAACACGAGGCTTTTTGGCAGATATACAAACAAATACAGAGATATATGGTCGCCTAAAATCGCACAAGAGCACTCCACTAGTGTAAAAGTGTTTTGGATCGTTCACATAAACGTGGTCGAGCAATGTTCTTGAGTGATCTGTTACGCGAGTCGGGAGATCAATGGCACATTTGGTTGAGGTGCTCAAGAGATCATTCACGTACTTTCGAAAGTTTTGATTGACATTGATTTGCATTAAGTCAATGTTATAGTCACCGACAATGTAAAAAACAATATTACTGGCACGTAGTTCACCAAAAATATCACATAAATTTGTGGTAAAGCATTCATAGCCATTAACGAGTGTAGTTGGATGTCGATAAATTACCTCTATCACTATCAGCCCTGTTATAGTTTTAACTTCAATCCACATATTTTCCACAAAACTTAATTCAATATTTATTTCAGTTTTTTGTTTGTAAGATAAAGTTTGTTTTACGTAACAGCCAACCCCACCAGCTTTTTTTATACTATCACAGTGAATAAAATCATATCGTGTAATGTCAACATTCACCATCGGTTGATCATAAGTAATTTTTGTTTCTGATATTGCAATGATATCTGGCGTTTCAGAAAGATTGGCCAAAAAGATGGTAAGCTTGTCAATATTTTTTTGCAAACTTCGCATGTTAAAATGCATGATGAATACGCCATCCTTTTTATGCTTTACCACTTTATTTAACGACGAAATATCATGATACTCGCAATTGTTAAAAAAGTCACAATAACTTGAATTTTCATCACAAGTTCTTAAAGTAAAGTTATCAGGTCTTGTTGGATCAAAATGCTTGTCAGAACTTGCATCAACCGCTCGCAAGTCGCACAGCAAACAACTGCTGACAAGTCTTTTGTTTTCAAATGAATTATCTCTGATTTTAGAAGTCAAGCAACTTTTGTGCAAGCTACGCGAGCAGTCAGTGCATGTTATGTGGTCATTTACGGTTATGCAAGCTTTCGCACACACAATACAAACTGGTTGGTTCTCTATTTTATCAAGATTTTGCTATACATTTGTTTATACTGAGACTGCGTTTTTCAAGCCGCAGACAAACTATTCAAGGCTTTCTCTGCTTGAACCTTCACTGTCACAGTGATTAACCTCATTGATAAACATCAAATTATTTTCATAACGTCATTGAATTTGATGTCACTGCTGTCATAGTAACGTAAATACATAAGTTGATTGCTGGGCTGAGTGAAGTCTAATGAACTGGAAAACTTTTGTGGGCAGAGTTTGTCATAAAAACGCTTGCCCCAAGCAACATTTTCAGTATTCGCTTTGTTTGCAATTACATTAATATTAATTGTGTTATTTCCAAACATTTTTTACAATATCAAGTGATATTTAGTTAGTGCTTTTAACATTCTTTACATTAAAACGTTTACATTTTAACATTTTACACAATATCAAGTAATAAAAATAGTAACTTTAAACCAATGCGGAGTGATTTGGAATAAGATCGTACGTAGTAGCAACGTAGATTGGAATAAGAATGTAGTAGCAGCGATGCTGCTAGTGATAAAAACGAGCAATGAGTTAATTTATTAGGAGGATGGAAGGAGGACCAAACATTTTTTGGAGATTCTAGGTCCAATCGTTTCTAGTGGGCAAAGCTCAGGTGGCTGAATGCCTGAAAGTATGGGTAAGTGGTCCGTAGGAGTAGGACGCAGGCATCCACTGGCAGTGCACAAGGCATCACTCAAGACACTGTCTATAAGACGAGTGTGAACGCTGCGACACCAGATTGGTGTGCAGTATTCAGCTGTTGAGTAGACCAGAGATGGGCAACTGTGAAAAGTGTTTTGGCACCAGTACCCCATCCTGAGCCTACAACTCGCCTCAACAGTGTGACGCGCGAAAATAATTTTTGCACAATGACACTACATGATGACGGAACGTGAGCAATCTGTCGAGTTTTACCACAAAAAAATAGGAGTTGCACAAACTGATAAAAGTTTATCGCTGTTGTAAGCATTTAGCTCACGTTGGGCCTCCCGGTTATTTATATGAACGGTTGTCATCACCGTCTTAATGTGACTGAGCCTTCAGCTTTTAAGTCTAAAAATACGCCAAAAGTGTTTCACGTCTTGACTTTCAATTTCCAGATGAAAAGTCCCCTCAAAGGCTTTCCAATTTTCAGAGGAGTGCAACAATGCTGGATCGTCTTCGTAGGTAAACTTTCTAAAAATCGTGGTGGACAGATCGAACATATAAAAGTTAAGGAGGAAAGCCAAGACCGATCCCTGAAAAACGCTATTTTTCAGTTGACCAAGCTTACTATGTTTGTTGTCACAGGTAGTAGGGGTGAAACTTTGGTTTCGGACAAGCGCCATGATTATTCTGACCATGTACTTATCCAACAGAATTTAAGCAGCTTGCAGGTAAGGTTACGGTGCCAGACGAAATCATACGCCGCTGTCAGATTAACAAATCGACAAAAAAATCTTTGATGTTTTCTGTCAAAAAACGACTTAATCCCTTGTTGACTTTCCGCGTCAAAACCCAGCCTGCTCTATAAAGAGCCATGAATCGATAATTGGTTCGACGCGGGCGCAGATAAGACTCTCGAGGATCTTTTAGGAGACACAGAGCAGAGATATCGGTCGAAAACTCTTGAGTCCTCTACGGGCTTCATTGGCGTTTGAAATCGCGACTACAAGGGCTTTCTTCCAGATCTTGGGAATTTCGGGTCGGCGCAAGCACGAAGAAAGAAAGTTACGTCACCAGGACTTCAAAGCCTGCTGCTGCAAGGATATTTCTAATACTAATTACAAAATGATTTTAATTGTTTAATCAATTTTAAATTTATGTTTCAATTCCCATCATTTGTTTTTGCGGCTCGCCAAATATATTTAAATTTATAATTTGGGCCTTTATGAAAAAAGGTTGGACATACCTGGCCTAGCCTAATATGTTTAAGCAAAATAGCTTTTTTGGGTTAATTGATTAATTCACACTAATTAATATTAGTTATTCAATAAAGCTGCTTAGCGCTTTTATGTAGCACTGTTTAACTGTTACTAATATTCTTCTTCTTCTTTCGGTCTTTCCCTTCAATCAGGGGTAGCCATTGCGAATCATCTTAGTAACAGTAGCCACAGCGTAACTGTTACTAATACGCTGCTCAAAATTTTCAACTATCTGCTTTACCGAGCAGTCGAGCACATTAATATCTCCACACTTCGGAGCCAAGACAAACCCTGTTAAAATAATTTGTACAGATAATGCAGCTTTCATTCTTTGGTTTTCTTCTTGTCGCATTATTTTCTCTGTAACAATGTTTTTGATATCTGACAACATAATATTGCTATTATCGCCGGAATAGTAGAAGCATTCTTCCCTAAACTTGCGAAAATCATCCGACCTAAATTAGGCTTTTTTCGTGATTCATTTTATTAAACCTTTTTGTAGTTTCATAAAAGAATCCTTTTCGACAAAACTTTTAATTCTGAATCTTTTTTAGTAAGAAAACTGTGCTTTGCTAGTAACTTTTGTAAACATTAATTGAAGTGATTTTATCAGCTATTGTATTTAGCTATCCAGTGACGTCATAACTCACGTGCACTCATCGTGAGTTTTTCGGTTTTAGGTAACAAGCAAAATAAAAATTAAAAAGCAAAAATTTTTTCAAGGTTGATTATTTCAAAAAAATTTTTTAAGCTTAATCAATATTTTTAATGTTCTTCTGCGTAAAAGTTTTTGAGTTTTTTAAATTTTGTAAAACTTTTTGGAAAAAATCAGATAAACGTTGATGCATTACAACAGGGGTTCTTAAACTGGGGCGCGCCCCTAGAGAATCGTGAAAAGTTCATAAGGGGAATGTACATGAATGTAAAATGTACAAGCCTCACTTTTTTCTATATATTGTGATGAAACGGCTGATATTGCCTTATTGTCGTAGTTGTTAGTTTGTGATTGTTTCAATTGAAAAGGATCATGCTGTTTTGCAGACTCTTGGAGAGCACATTTAGAGCAGAAGATGTATCTAAAGCTATCACCAAATTTATTGCAACAACAGTATATCTTGGAAAAAATTTTTGGGTATCTGCACTGATGGTGGTCTGACAATGTTTGGGTCTCGAGGTCGATTCATCGCAAAGATAAAAGAGAAAACGCCCAATGCAGTTGGATATCATAGCTGCGTGATCCATCGAGAGACTCTGGGCTGCAGGACTTTACTTATTGCCATGAAAGATAAGCTTGCAACAATCATGCCAGTCGTCAACTACGTTAAAGCAAATGCTGTCAATATAAAACTGTTTACCAAGCACTGCAAGGACATGAATTCCAATCATGAAACTCTGCTTTTTCATACATCCGTTTGGTGGTTATCAAAAGTTAACATTTTAGCCCGCGTGCATAAAACTTTTGAGCTCATTGGAAGCAAGACCTTCTTTTGTTAATCATGGAAAGAGTTTCATCTGACGTTGGAACCAAATTGAACTTAAAAAACCAAATTGAACTTAAAGGCAAGCTTAAAGTTGAAGTGGAGGGTCACCTGCAACTTTTAATACAAGATTTCGAATGCTACTTCCCAAATTTAAGCAAACCAAGAATGTATACATTCTAAAGATTTGCAACAGGTATTTTTGAAAATGGTATGTAACTCGACTGAAAAAAACAAATTCAAAGCTATGTCAGTGACTGTTTTCTGGGCAAAATATGAAGCTATACGACGCTTCCGTTTTCATCGAGTTACATGTGCAAAAGTGGCTTTTCTTTCAAGGTGATAAAGACAAAACACAGGAACAAACTTGACTATGCAGCCGATCTGAGATGCGTTATTTGCTATTAAGTAACAAAATAAACTTTTGGTTTCCGAAAAAATAGTTACATCCTTCTTATTAACAAAGTTTAGCTATTGCTGTTCTGTTTAATGCTGCTTAATTTTTTATATGATTGGGCTTAAGTTTTTTTGGTATTTTCAAGGAGGGCGCAAGTTTTGTTTGCATGATGAAAAGGGGTCGCGTCTCAAAAAGTTTAAGAACCCCAGCATTAGAGTTAGACAAAGCTGTGCTGTAGAAACTGCCACATATTTTTCTATGCTATTGGGATTAACAAGCGTAGCTTTTAGCTATTGCTCTGTCGGATTTATCTAAAACTGTGGTAAACTCGAAAATTTTCCGTCTCCCTAATTTAGAAAAAACTTCTTTGTAAAAAGAAGGTATCAACTCCAGATCTAGTGCAATGCAGAAATCTGCCCTAGGGTTTACCTTTTGTTCGTCCTGGTTCCTGCGGAATCCTCATTAAATGACGACAGCAATGAGGCAGCATCGGATGTTAACATTCAAACGACCAGAGCTTGGGTTTTTTTGCGCGACAACATCCGAAGCATAAGCCCAATATTAAACCTGGTGTTTGCAACTGCTTCATAAATCTCACACTGGCAATTCGACAAAAAACGAGATTACTTTGAGAATAATAAATTAGGCTTCAGATTTTGTATGAAACAAACTTTAATTAGAATTGTGTTTTTAAAGGCGATCCACAACATGGCAGGTAAAACCTCCTCAACCCAAGCCATTACTGATGAATTGAACCCAAACGAAAGAGTAGAAAAAATATTTTCCAAGATGGACAAAGACGGTGATGAATCAATAACAGCGGAAGAATTCAAAAAAGCAGCCGCAGAAGATCCAAGTCTAGTTATGATCATGCAAGTGGGAGAGGGATCAATCTAAACTCGGTTTTAAATTTTGTCTTAAATATTTAACTAAATGTTTCGAAAATGCTTATAAATTTTGTTGTTGCTTACTGTAACTCTTGTTAGTCATTAAGATTATGTCTTCTTAGCTTAGCTTGTTCGGAAAAGTAGGCTACAATCATAATGAAGCTTTTTTCAAAACAAAAATTTTTGTCATATTGTTGATTAAAAATTTTTGAAATTTTATTTAATGACATTGAAAACATCAAAAATCAATTTTTTATATATTTGACTTACAAAGCCAATAACTCTGATTTATCTTCAAAATAAAAACTGGAAAATTTATAATTTTTTAGTGTTAGTTTAAAATTAGAGAAAAAATAATCGAAAAAATTTCCCTTGCTAACATTCATCGGCGTTGCTGTAAAAGCTGAAATAAAGCAATAGGAAATACTAGAAGTCGTAAAATTAAATAAAAAATTAATTTGACAGCAATAATTTGAATTGGACCCAATATTCGCGAGTCAGTTTTATGCTTCAGTGTTTTCAAAATTGTTTTGAGACACGCCACATTTTAAGAAAAAAGTACTTGGCATATTTATACAAAATATATATTATACTAAAAATGCATTTTAACGACATCTGATCCGTGAAATAAAGCAGAATCTAAAAAGTATTAATTTTAAATCCGGGACCATGAAGTAAACTATCTTTTGACAGCACCTTTCTCGTGAATGCCAACTGGATAACAAAAAGATTTTTCAAGGTTTTTTTATGCATCGGTCAAAACCTATAAAAAGTTGAAACAGAAACGCTTATCTTAGATAGATTAATGTACGTAGATACAACAATAATCTTTGACGGCACACAGGTTGATAATCACTGTTCAATTTTCAATTTTCTCTTTCCACTGCGAGCATGAAATGGAGCATTCTTTGTTTTTTTATTCATCTTTTCGCGCTTACAATCTAAGCGAGCGCTAAGCGAAGCAAAAAAATAAATAAAACAAATAAAAAATGCTTCATTCCACGCTCGGAGTGGAAACGAGCTCTTAAGGCCCGTTTCCACTACGAGCGTGGAAAAAAGCATTCTTTGTTTGTTTTATTGCTTTTTTTTTGCGCTCGCTTCAATTTTAACCGCTCGCTTCAATCGAAGATCAATAAAAGAGACAAAGAATGCTCTTTTCCACGCTCGTAGTGGAAACGGGCCTTTACGCCGTTTTGTATTAATCAGCTCAGAAGCGAGGAAACTAAGATTCCGCAAATGCTTTTATGTGGCCCCCTAAAAGCTTCTTTGAAACGTTATATGAAGTCCTATTTCATTTTATTTATTAAGAAATCAAGGCTCAATGCAACTGAAGAGCACATAAATTTTTACTTGAATTGGACATGCTTTAAAAATCTTTTTTGTGGTGCGATTTGTAGGAAAAAAACAAACTAGAAAACCCTTTTTGTCTTAAATTAATTCTTCTCCTTTTTTTGATTTTCAGTTTATTTTCCGAAATTCATGTAAAAAATGCCACTTTTCTTTTTTGCACCAAGCTCCTTTTCTAAATCCATCACTGGTGTGGTGCTTTGAAAAACGTGATTTTTCGAATACGGACATTGCACCGAAAAATTTGCCTACTACTGGTTCAGCTTAACCCACAAATGAGCCGAGAATGAAAAATCTTAAGTCTAAAAATTCAAAATTAACATCGCTTTTTGCTCCCGAAAAATAATATCAGTCTAAAATAAAGAAACTATCATAACGATTTACTACTTAATGGTCATCACAGTTTAATTAGCGTAGAATCAATAAAATTCTGTTGACAAATAATGAGGTATATTGCAAGAAGGGTGAAGACTAACTATGTCATAATATCTGTAACTAATCAAAAAAAATCAAGTTGTAGAAATATAAACTCAAAAATAGAAAAATAAACAAAGAAAAACCTCGCGCAGAACATACTCAAATGTGACATCGAACAATGCAACAAAGAAGAAAAAATAATAAATGACTCGCAGTTAAAGAACAAGCATACATCAACAAAAGATCTAATTAAACTTTAGCCAAGCAGTTTTTTAAAGATTACAATGTTTTTCCAAGTAAAGGAAAAAAATAAACACGTCATATTTGGTTTTTGAATAGATGCTTGAATAAAATTTAACTTCAGTAATATCAACGCTTTCTACATGCAATTGATACGTAATTATTGGTCAACTTTGGTCACATGATCTAATATCAAAGTTCGTTCAATAAAAGTATCTTCTTGAAGATCAGCAAGCCATCTAAAAAACAAAAATAGTTTTAAAACAATAACAATTATAGTCATTGGTGATTGGGGTGCAGAAGTGAAAATTTTTGACAATTTTACTTTTTTGAAGAAAGCGTTTAAAGCGAAGACTTTTTTCTTCACAATTCCGATAATGGTCGCATGAAATTGCTTTTATACACAGGCAGTTCTCGCTTAACAACGATCTCGTTATCGACGGCCCCTTAAAAAAAATGTTAAAAATGCTCAAAAATACTTTTTTACTGGATTTCAAATATCAAGTTCGTGTTTTTATTTTTTGCTACCATGAATAAAATATAACTAATTTTATTTATATAAATATACAATGTACATAAAGAAAATTATATATGCTCATACATGTATGTCTCTCAATGGGTCCTCGTTAGGCGACGAAATCGCTTAACGACGGGGTCTTCGGAACGATATTCCGTCGTTAAGCGAGGACTAGCTGTATTGCGGCTTAGATAGCAGACATTTGATTGGTGGTGACGACTTTGATATTAGATTATAGCCAGAATATTATTTTCAACTAGATAGCCAGAATATTATTTTTTGTCAGAAACTCAACAAGTGTTATTGTCAATAAAATGAAGAACAAGAAAAGAGTAATATTGCTTTTCTCAACAGCTACTGTGTATAATCAATATGTTTCAAAATCTATCACATATTCTTAAGATGTCGTTCTTACGCTCCTTCCAATAACGCATCGCAAATCTTTTCCATTTTTTTCGTTTTAACTTGACATAGCTTCTTTAAAATTTTGCTTGCTGATGTTGTTTGGAAGATGACAATTTTTTATTTTTTTGTTTTTCCTAATGCTCATACATGTATGTATATACGTATATATTGTTATATAGGGTGTTTCAAAAAATTTGACATGTAAATATTACAGAAACTACACAGTCGAATCAAATGAAATTCAACAGGGTTAATGTTGAGCTGAACAAGATATATTTCTGTAAATTTGAATAAGAAATTCAAAGGCACCTGAATTTCATGAAAGCTTTCACAAATGTTTAATATGCTCACCGCCTGTGACACGGCACACGTGAAGTCGGTACTCTTGCTCCTCCTAAACATGCTGCAGCATGTCTTGGGTAATAATCTTCAGTTTAACTTTCGTGCAAGACAGGTAGTTAACAAAGAAACACCACCGCACTGGAGACTGTTACCCAAGACATGCTGCAGCATGTTTAGAAGGAGCAAGAGTACCGACTTCACATGTGCCGTGTCACAGGCGGTGCGCATATTGAACATTTGTGAAAGCTTTCATGAAATTCAGGTGCCTTTGAATTTCTTATTCAAATTTACAGAAATAAATCTTGTTTTGGTCAACATTAAACCTGTTGAATTTCATTTGATTTGACTATGTAGTTTCTCTAATATTTACATGTCAAATAATGTCAAATTTTTTGAAACACCCTGTACAGTATATTGTTCTTTTTACTATATATCAAATATTTTACCCTAGTTTTTTACAGACGTATTGTTTATTGATTAAAATTTACCTTGGGCTATTTAATAATTTGTTCTTTTTTCCTATTAGTTACTGTTCAATTAATTGTTTTACTTATATTATTGCTTCTGTTTTTAATTATCCTGTCTTTTTTTTCTTTCCATTTCGAGCTATATTTCTATTTTCTTTATACAGCGGTTAACAATAGCACGCGAAAAGAAAACAAAATAAAACTACATGTATATTATCGTTAAAAGTAGAAGTTTAAGTAACAATCGTTTTCTTCGTCTTCAAATCGACAATATCTTTTTGATAAATAACAATAAAAAGCGTGAAAGATATTATTTTTTGATAAAATTAAATTACTGGAACAACAGCGTGAGCAGCAAGCAAGGTAGTCTAAAATTTTAACAATACAAAAATCTTAAAAATTGTCGGTTTATTTTAAAAAAAGCAATAATATTCCTTACAAAAAAATAACAATGCAATAGTCTCCAGTTGCTACAACTTGATTCTTGCAGGTTTTTAACAACAACGCAAATTAATGATTGTTGATTGGTGTTTTACAAGCTCAAACAATTTTTTACTCACTCTAAAATAACAAACTCTTTATCCAAGACTTTTTTAAAATTAATTTTGCTTGGTAATATTGCAAATTTCGTCATATACTTGTACAGTTTTTGTTCTATTAGTAGAAAAAAGTTAAAACTATTGACTAGTTGCTTTTTTTGCTCAATTTTTAGTTTATGCATTTCAATAATTGATAAGAGGCACGTCGACAAATAAGGACCTACTTTTTGCATTTGAAGAAGTACTGCTGATTTGGATGAACAGATGACGTCACAGTGACGTTGTCTAAATACCAAGCAGAAGCAACGTCGCGACCGTTGTGACCGATGATAATCTTAAAAAAGAAATCAATCAAAAAATTTTAAAGAATTTACGCGACAGTTCAGATCACTCATAAATAATAGCGTCACAGAGAATAATTTAATCATCATATGTCAGCATTTCTTATCCTGAGTAAATTTCTCTGTTTTTTGGCGTACACCATTTGCAACAACTGCAAAAACATTTCAATCCATGTATAACCTGCAATATATTTTTCAATCATTTCCTATATGATAAAACAGCTAGCTAAGTTAACAGCAAGGTTTACATCGTTTCAGAAATCAAAATCAAAATTGTGCTTTTGCAATTATGGATTTTAATTATGATGTTCATTTTATAGGTCTACAGGAGATAAATTCGGACTGGGGTAAATTGGTTTGTTTAGTTTGATAAAAGGTTAAATTAGAGGAAAAGGTTGAGAATTACTGTTATAGGTTAGTGCTGCAAGCAAATATTGACAGTTTCTTTTAAAGCAAGGTATTCACGTTTGTTTGTTTCTTGAAGTAGTTTTTGTTTAAAAAATGTTATACATTTGGTAGGCAAATTTTATTCGTCGAAACAATTTGTCTTATAAAAAATTTGAAAAGATAATGTAGGAGAGTATAATTTTCTCTATTGAATATGTCATAACTCCGCATTACAATCGTATTAAACACGTCGTAACCGAAAAATAAAATTTCAATCAAAATTAAACTAAAAAAAATATATTTCAATTTCATGTCGATAGTTACACGAGTGCTGACGTCATCAGTATTCGAAATTTCTTCCTTTAATTTTATCACCTGCTTTAACTCATCGAGAAAAATGCTTTCAATAACGAACTCAACGCTTTGTCCCGGTCGGTATCGGACTTCAGTATCTTCCAATGATGTCATGAGCCAACGTTTCCCGCTATCCCCATTTTGTCCGATCAAGGTCACGTAGACATTCGCTTCTGTTCCTGCGTCAGCAAGGTCACCGGTGGTCAGCTTTATGTTGTAATGACAGATCTAAAAGAAAAGAAATAGCATTTATTGTTATGTCAAATTTGACGGTGTTACGATAATTACAAAAACGCTTACCTGTGCAATGGTGGATGGGTCTTGTCTTGGTTGGGTGGCTACTAGTTCAATCCAGTTTAAGCCGGTTAGAGCTTGACTCGTTTTAGTTTCAGTTTTTCCAAAAAAATTGTGTTTTAATTTGAAACTGAAAAAACAAAAAAAACTATTAAAAAAGCAAAAGCAAAATAAGCCACGTTGGTTGGTGATCGAAAATCAAACCATAAACAATTTTGAGAAAACTAAAAAAATTGAATATCAAAACCAACAAAACAAAAGCAATATTTGGTTTTTCTTACAAGTAATATTGATTCGTTTCTTTATTGCGAATGCTGATCTTTCGTACAAAACACGCAAAATCAGGATTTTTTAATGGTAAGGCCGGATCCAGAATTCCAAATCCGATTTTTACAAGGCTACCAAAGGACGAATATTGGGCCGGAATCTAAAAATTAAAAATCAATAATTCTAATTAAAGTTTACACCTTAGTATTTCAAACGCTTTAACTCAATAATAGCAACTTTAATTCATACGGTTATTAAACTAAATCATTTATTTGAACATCTCTAATGCGATAGGTTAGTATTTCAAATCTCGACCAGGTAGAGCCGAAACAAGTAAATATTTTCATTGATTTTGTTCAGTGCAAAATAAATTGCTGAAAAAAAATTCACTAATTACAATTCACTAATTACAAATTCACTAATTCACTAATTCATTAAACTACTTTACTAATTCACTACACACACTAAACTAATTCACTACAAACAAATTCACTAATTACACTTCTGAGCAAAGATTTTCTATGCACTAGTTTTACGACTAAAAACAGTTGCCGTATTTTTGTTTGGAGATAATAAGTAACATTTGCGACGTCCTATCATGCGTGCAAACAAAATAAAAGCTAAATTTTTTCTATACAGTAGTACGCCGATTATCCGAACTAATTAAGACCAGGGGTGGTTCGAATAACTGATTTTTTCGGATAATCGAACAAAATACAATTTTACAATAAAAAGCATCATTTCTACATATGGTCATTTATTGTACATTGTGGTCATTTCTAGTTGATTTATAATTTTAAGTTTCGTCTCAATAGTAAGTACTTTTTTTTTTTTTTTGGTTGCAGACATACTGTAGTGACTAGATTAGTTTAAAATTTCAAAGAAATACAACACGTTGTCAATTCCTTTTTGTTATCAAACGTCGCGCTTTTCTCGGAACACAATTTGTTATTGAATGTTTCTCGCTTACAGGCGTCACGCTTTGATGACTTTTGTTAAAGTAATGTTCGGATAATCGGCGTTCTACTGCATTGACTCAATTCTTTACCTCCAGCTGTAGTACAGGATTGCCATTTTGAATTGTAGGTTCTTTGTTTAGTGCCAGTGACGCAATCTGGCTGGAACCTTTAGTTCCGCCAAGTTGAAATGATAAAGTGGGAACGCTGCCAGCAGCAGCTCGATCCTTGTTTGATGATTTCCAGTTTGCAACTAATAATGAAAGTCCTTCCCATGTAATTGTGACGTCATATTTGAATTCGTAATCATCTGGCTTCGACTTGAAAAGCTTCGAAATCGAGCGTGAGGGATAAGTGAAGTCGGTTTTAGAAAGGGACAACTCCACAACTTCGCCTTCAGGCATTTGTCTTGGCATATGAAAAAACGCATATTTCTGATATATGACAGGATGAAGCAAGCGCAAGCAAAAAAATTTTTTTGTTTTGAAAAATACTGAAACTACTTGACCGATTGTTCAGTTGAATGCTTCAATATTGCGGAGCAGTTAAACTTTTATTAAAAGAATTTTTCGTATTATTGTAATCTTCTCAATTTTTACTTTAATCAAAAAAAATTTGCAGTTAATTTTTTTTCGTTTATAAACCAAATATTTTAAATAACCATCAAATTGAAATTGTTTATTTTAAATCACATTTTAAGTTAAAAGCATACCTGTTGCATTCGAATATTTGCTCCTTTTCATCATAGAAATCCTGCTTCACCTTGACATGCTCCAGAATCCAATTTCGCTCGCAAGGGCCCTCTACGCGCACCATGACGTCATCTATAACGTCACCGAGAAAAACGGCTTCCATAGGAAACATGTCGATTCGACCAGGTCGAAATTTGCCACTGACGTTCTAAAAATAAGAAAAATTTCAGTAAAAAAAATAAATCATCACCATCATTAAATCTTCAGTTCACCCAGCGAGGGCAATATTATGCTATTATACAACTTTCAATTACAGAAAATTTTTTTACAGTAAATTCTCCAAAAACTCAAAATAGTGACGAGGGAAGGATCTAAACCCAGGCGTTATCGACTTCAATCGTCGTTACCGATAGCTTGGCCGCGCCAACAACATGAAGTTACTTTGACAAATATCATTGGTTATATTTTATAAAATGAGAGTTTATACCCATAACTGCATCAGCTACGAAAATTTATCTCGGATTGAAATCTCATTATTAGATCAAAGTTGCAAAGATCTTGATAAAGACAGTTTGAATCTACTTTGCGCTGCTTTGTTTACAAAAAAATGTGAAAGTTTCTCTCATGGTTTGTTTTACAAAAATATTCCACCTACAGCACAAACAATGGATATAACTTTTTCACCTCTAGGGAAACAAGATTACGCCATCCGGTGACCCCGTTTTTTCCCCGAAGTTGACAGAAAACTTGCGATGGTTTAAAGTCGCGATTTGATTGGTCACTCGTGCAGAAGATGACGTAATAATCGTGCACTGAACAAAATCATCACCAGAACATTCTTAAAAATGTTAAAAAATTATTGTACCTATTAAGATTTTTGCTTTTTTATAACTTCATAGTTTCATTTAACAGTTAATCAATAAATAATAGAAAATAGTCGAACCCTTAAAAATTTGTTAGAAAATAATTTTAATTAAGAAAATTCTTTTCTTTAAAATAAATTCCTTCAGCATAAATGATGACAAAAAAAGAAAAATTCTTTTATTCATTATTATTTTTCTAACCGCTATTTGTTGAACCTACGGCTGCAATAAGTTTTTCTGCTTAATCATGTCACCAATATTTATATCGAAGTAAAGATTAAAACAATAATAAAATAATAAATTAACGTTCGTACATTCGGAAAAGATCATATGACAGTTTGAAACAGGTTAAGAAGTTATATCCCGGTAGTTGATATCATAAAACTTTGCAAAAATAAAGTTAGTATTTGGAAACCTTGCAAGCTGTGTCATTACCTGGTTGGAAGGACAAGTTGGAACGAACAACTGGAAGTTCTCGAACGTTTTCGCGACCACTTCCGTCCCAAACAGGCGCTTTGTCGTAGCAGAAACGAAGTTTTTCGCCGCTATTATTGTTGATCATGCAAAACTAAATGAACAACCAATCTCTGATTCTTTTTTGGTTTGACTAGAGCTAGTTTCGATGTCCTTCGTCTTTCTAACTTGCAAATACTCGATTTTTTAAATATATTTTCGAAAAACAAAATACATTCGTTGCCTAATGCTTAAAAGAATAAAAAGCTAAAAAAAATTTAAACTATTTATGCGGTTTTAATTAATTTTACTTCTTGTATTGGCCACTTTTTCTTCGTGTATTCTGTCATGTTTTCGATTTCTGTTCTCAGTTTCAGAAATTCTGGGTGATGTTCGTTTGTTTTTTCGTCGAGATTCACAGAAAAATTATGAAAATCCTCGCTGATGCGAATCGAATGCTCACGTGATTGCAAATCGCTCATGCAGAATGTAAATTTCATATCAATAACATCCTGTATAATCAAATAATGTAAAGAAAAAAATTGATAGAAGACCATCAGACTATCAGACTCTCTTTTGTTAGTTAAAGCATAGCGCCTTTGAAATAACTCAAATAACCAAACAACTTTTTTACTTTTTTGAACCTTAAGATAAGTTGCAAATACAAATGAAAAAAATGCGCGATCACCTTGACAACACCATCAGGTTTTACAGTGACGTAACACTTCCAACTCCCAGTTGATTGTTTAACGTCTATCTCTGGCAGCAAAACTTGTGTTCCGGACACGAAAAACTCTTGTTCGATTAGATTTTCATCGACGGAGTCATCTAACCACCTATATAACATGTATAAGAACACGCTCTATCAATTATAGAAACAATTTACATTTACTTTTGACACGAGAACATAAAACTGTTTTCAACATTCTCTCTTGTTTCCTCGATCACAACATCCACCGGAAACCAACCAGCTCCACTTCCGGAAGCAGAATGAGACAAAACAATTTTTTCTGGTTCACCGATGTCCAATGTTTCCATAGAAAATTTGTCGACTCCTCCCTGCGAAAATCGAAGATGATATCATGTTTGCGAAGCATTGTAACCAGACGCTGTTAAATTCAATCGCAAAATCAATGAGATTTTCCCAAACCGAAACTAAACTTTTTATTATGCTTGCTTGATTCGCCGAAGGTCTTTAAAACCTCGCGATCTTATCTTCGCAACATTGTGTCTCGACGACGCAGAAACTTGCGGTATAGCGGTGACAACCACTGGCAGGACAGTGTTTTATTTGTCCGACCGAAAACCCAGCTCCGACCTTTCGCGATTTCCAGGATAATAACCATCACACCAACAGGAGGGGAATAAATTCATTTATTTATTTCTATCATATGTTTTCGGAAAATTTTAATTTATATTTTACCATCGTACGCCTGAAAAAAAAGTTTTTTGTCGAAGAACTTAATTGTTTCAACCTAATTGGAATAAAATCTAAGTTTTAGTTGAATCAACATTACTTGCAATTTTACTATATTAATGCTAAAATAATTTCCAGTAAAATGTTACAAATACAGTGGGACCCCGCTTACCTGACCACCTACGGGACCGTCATCAAGCGGTCGCGTTAGCGGGGTGGTCGTGTTAGCGAATTTTGCTTTGGAGCATCCTGTTTGTAGCAATTGTTTGTTGTAAATGTCACAAGTGGCGTAACCCGCAGTGATATCTGGTAGGCGTGATTTCCAACTCTGCACGACTTCTTCGTCAACACAGCCACTCTCTCCGCAAATAACAGCCTGAGAAATGCTATGTCGTGTCTTAAACCTGTTTAACCAATCGTTTGACGCTTTAAAGCCATTTTTCTTCAGATATTTAGCAAAGTTAGAGCTTTTTCTTGAATCAGAGGCCCACTTATCGGTAGGTTTAAAGACCGAGCTCTTTGAAACCATCGGAAAGTTAGTAAATCGATATTTCCTTCAAATTGAAAGATTCTAACCCTCTTCCGGTCATTCGATAAGTTGTCGTCATATGCAGCCAAAACGTCTGCCTCTCTTTTAAGTGTGTTCTGTATTTGAGTCTTGCTAACGCCGAAAATCGTAGCAAGTTCTTCTGAGATTTTCCCTCACTTTCTTTTTGTTGTATTACCATAACCTTTTCTTTGATTGAAAGTTCTCTCGGTTTCTTTTTACTAAGTGCCATTATTTTTATCAGATACTGCAGAATGAATTTAAACAACTGTTAGTACTAAAGTTTATCTTATAAAATTCAGTTCTGTTTGCCACACTGGTCATTCATTGCGCAATTGCATTTTCTTTGTGTGTGTGCACGCGCTCATCTTATCTTATTGTTTTGATCACAAAAGAAATTTAACCTTATTATTTTGGTCACAAAAGCAAATTATTGAGCACGTGTGGTCGCTTTAGCGGAGTTAAATTTGCAGTTTTGGACCAAAATATGGCGGTCCTGGTCTGGAAACCGGGGTGGTCGCGTTATTGAAACAGAATGCAATGCATTACAATAGTAAATTATTTGGGACCGCACTGAAGTGGTCCTGATAACGGGGTGGTCGTGTTATCGAGGTGGTCGCCAACCGGGGTTCCACTGTATATTTTAAATGGCATTTGTACACACTCACAAGTTGGAAGAGGGTGTAAGGGTCTTCAGACAAGTTCATCAATGAACGTGGCCCGGTGGAGCCGCTTTGACCAAATATTTCGAGCTTTATATCAGCGTCGGTATCGGCCGATGGTTTCTTCCCCGTCCTAATTGTAATCTGTAAATTACAACTTGATTCAACACCAACTGATTTAATAGATTATTCCGGTAAACTTTATTTACTAAAATAAATTAAGGAAAGTTTTTTTAATTTGTGCGCTATTTTACGACGTTAAGTTAGATTTTAAAAAATATAATGATTATTTAGCAAATGGTCTAATCATAAAAGTAAAAGTTTCTACAAAAACACTCTTATCGATGTACAATTAAGATCAGGTAATGATTCACTTTTAAAAAAGTCTACATTAAAGTTCTTTTTTCAAAACACAAAATGGATCAACAAGGTTTTTCTTTTTGAGACACAAAATTTAGGACTTAGTGCACAAAATCAAAACTTCTGCTTGAATCAGAAAATGCAATCTCACAATAACTTACTTTGTACAAATGATGACGTAACTGTTCTTCGTCCGGTTTAACTAGCGGAAAGTCATAACTGATAATTCCGTCTTTAATCTCATGAGGAGTTAGTTGCTCTTTAGATTTTAGGTAACATAGAAACATTTCATGAGTCGACAAGTCCATTAATTTTAGCTGAAAACACAAAAGAATTTCTGGACTAGTAAAAAAACAAAAAAGTAATAATCTCTTTAAAAACTGATTTTTTGGTAGCATTATCTAGTATTTCTTTCTTATGAGTATTTTTGTATCTTTAGAAAATTGATTTATTTTTAGATCCATTTTTATATTGATATCTTTTAAGTGTTTTAAGTGTTTTAGTTTAAATATATACAAATATCTATTTTACTGTTATTTAAAAGCATTTAATAAAATATATCTTGTAGAATTAGTTGTCCCATTAAAATATCAGTAAAAAAACACATATTATGGGAGTCTTACTTTAAAAATTTTAACTAAGCTTTCTTGATTAATCATAGCTCGAGCTTGATAGATTCGACCCAAGTTGGCATCGAGTTGAAGATTAATGGTTCGAATCTGACTCTGAGCGACATCGTTTCCTGGTGTCAAAACCTCTTCAACATTTGCTGACGACAAATTGATCGAGCTGGAAGTTTCGAGCGTTCCGAAAAATCGAATTGTTATTTGGTTGTAAAGAGACAGCTGAAAAAAACAATTAAAAACCACTTTCTTATAAATTGCTGGAGAAATATTTTTGCTCATTTAATTCTCATTAATCATTGAACTGCAAAATATTAAGAATTTTTTAAACCAGGGGTCATGGAATTAAATGATGTTAATTGGGTAAAATGGAAAAAGCGGGGAGCAAAATGTTGGATACGTTCCTATATTTGTCCCACAATTATGTTATTGATTTGTTCTTAACTGAAGTGGGACTGCTTCCTTTTTCTTAAATAAATTCTAGGTTTTATCCGAAACCTTCTTTTAAACATATTTTTGTGAGTCACTAATAATAAAAAAAGTAGAAAAAATGAAATTTTAAAGCAAAGGTTTTTAAACTGAAAGAAAATGAAGACTATTTTTTTAGTCTCTTTATTTATAATTTTTTAGGAAAATAGAGAATTTGGACCGTGAATAAAAAATTTTTTTGTCTTCACCTTTAGTTTTAGACAAAAAATGGAGAATATGATGATAGGGTTTTGGTTTTGTTGGTATCGTCAAGGGGGAGCGCGCGTGTTTTGTTGCTTGAAAAAAGGGAGAGCGTCTCAAAAATTTAAGAACTTTTGCTATAAAGTAACATGCTGGTTCAATCAATTTTTATAATTAATTTTTAGTTGATTGAACAAAAAAAGATCTTGGGTCTTTTTACAATTCTGTTAAAAGCTTTTAATATTGATAAATTTATTTTTTCTTCTTGTGCACACTTGAATTAAAAATCAGGTCTACGGCAACGATTAATGATTATCTCCATTGTCTAGCATTGAAAGAAGTTGTAATGTCTTTATAAACTTGTTGGAGATTCTTTAAGTAAGTTTTCAATGAAAATAATTATCAGATGAGGTTTTTTAGTCATATTTAAATAGTGCAAATGATTTTACTCGCAGTTGCAGTTTTTAAAAAATTATGCGATTTACTTGATCCTTCGTAAGATGATTTTTATCCGCGACGGGGATTTAAATTATATTGAGCAGCATGAATTTATATTTTGCAAGTTCATTATTTTTGCTAATTTAAGATTATGATGTATAGTTTATTGATATAAGATTTTTTTAGACAACACAACTGAATATCTTTAAAGTGAGAATCGAACTCGTTAACCAACGATTATTTGTCAATCCCGCTTCAAACAACGCGTTTTATTCATTGAAACAAGAATGTAATACAACGTGATGATGGCCTTCAACAATTTTTATCCGTGGCTACATATCTCTTTGTAACCTGATTGAAAGATGTGGTTGTCACGTCCAAGCGCCACTTCCCATCCGACTCCTCCATGATTTCTTTCAACGGGGACTTGAAAGATTTTTCAAAGTCTTTAAAGATGCTTTTTGTTTTTGAATCAAGCTTGATTTGTTGCAGGAAAAAACTTAGTTCCTGTTCCATCCCTGAATCAAACTCGCGGTCTACTGAAGCTATGTAAGCGATGTCAACAAGATGCTTTTGGGCAAAGTAATTAGGAGTAGGAACCTCTCTAACAATCACTTCTCCAACTTTCCATCCTCCCTCTATAATGTAAACGATTAACTACCTATATATCTTGACTCTATTAATTAATTTCAGAATTTTTGTTTGATTAATAGAATTCATTAAATAGTACAGGGCGCTCCAAAAGAACAGAAGCCATATAAACTTTATTAAATCTCATCAATATCCATAAAATTTGAAAAAACTTGGTTGACTTAAACTTCAATCTTTGTACCATCATTTCTCAAAGTTTCAGTTAATTCGGTGGCTTTGCGTTAAAGTTATGTTCTGTTTAAAATATGACTCAAAATGAGCGTAACAGCATCGGAGGCAAGCTTGCAGATGTCGCACAAAATTGTCAATCATTCAAACAGATCTCTCTTTTGAGATTTCTCTGATTTTTGCTATATTTAGTGCCTTTAATTTACCAATGTTTAAACTAAAGGCACTAAATATAGCAAAAATCAGAGAAATCTCAAAAGAGAGATCTGTTTGAATGATTGACAATTTTGTGCGACATCTGCAAGCTTGCCTCCGATGCTGTTACGCTCATTTTGAGTCATATTTTAAACAGAACATAACTTTAACGCAAAGCCACCGAATTAACTGAAACTTTGAGAAATGATGGTACAAAGATTGAAGTTTAAGTCAACCAAGTTTTTTCAAATTTTATGGATATTGATGAGATTTAATAAAGTTTATATGGGCTCTGTTTTTTGGGTCACCCTGGTATAATTAATTCTTTTTCAATTAAAAATTAATATATTTTCAAAAGAAATTTTAAAAACCAATTAAGTCTGACAAACAACACTTTTTCTATTGTACAGTAATCCATATTTATCAACATCAATAGCTTTTTTTAAATCTATTCGTGGACACTTTTGGTTGCCAGAAACAGAAAATGCCGAACGACCGGACTTCAAAGATATACCTTTGACGTCAACATCAGTATCGTACAAAAAAGAAATATTCTGCAACTTTCCAAGATCAACGCTTTCATGCTCAAACAAATAACCATAAGGACTTTTCGTCGCACTAAAACCGTCCATTCTGAAAAATACAGTAGAAGTTATTGTGACAAGTTTAAGTGGTCAAATAAATATTAGAAGTTGAAAAATTTTACAAGAAAGGTAAATTTTACTTGGAGGGCGTAGTTAAAACAAAATAAAACTTCCACTATTTTACCCTTTAAAAAGGGTCCGAAAACCAGAATTGCCGTTGCTCCCCGTTAATTTTGCCAGTAATCTTCCTTGAGACGGGGAAGTACCGTCAAGCGGAAGCATTTCAACACTTAATAGGTAAGTGATAACTGAAAAACAAAATTAAACCCTAAAAACTATTTAAAAATCAAATTTGCTGAAAGATTTAACTTATTTTCACATAAAACGTCAACTAATTGTTCAACAATATCATATGTCTTCATAATGAAGCAAGTTAGAGAATTAAATAATTTTTTATTATACAAACCAAACATTTGTAAACGACATTTTTACTAGAATAACATAATATGTTCAGGCTAAATTGTAAGCACATGATCAGACAACTGATGATTCACCAGAAACAACGCACAGTTTTTTTCCTCAAAGAATTTCAGATGTAGAATAGAACACTGTAACTTTACATCGATTTATTCAAAAGTGTGACGCGACATGAAAGAAACGAGAAATAAAATGGAGACAACTAGGCTTCAGTCCGAGCACTGACTTTTTTGCGTAGATTTTTAAAAATTTACACAATTTTTTTACAGTGACTCTTGTTCAATTCTAAAACACCCGTTAGGTCAACCATACAAATAACATAGAATTAACCACGAAAAAACCAAAGTTCGTTTGATCATTAATGAAAATAAAATAAATAGTTACGTCTTTGGCAAGGTTTGCCAGGCCAAATCACGGGCAACTCCTTCACTGTGGAGCCTGACAAGCTTCGAAAGTGGCGTTGAAAGTTAAAAGTCAAAGCTTCGGAAAGCGCAGGGTTTTGGAGGCAAACGGTAATGAGGAACAAATTCAGTTCCAAGTGGGAATCGACCATTTCCACTCTGTGACGAGAAGCAACAAAGTTTGTAAGCTTCCCAAGAAGAACAAAGTTTCATTTTTAATAACTTCAAAGTTATCTCATCATTGACCTGGCTCATCCCAACAAAAAAGATCCAACATAAGCGGGTTTAACTTCAAATTAACAATCGACAATGTGTTTCAACTATAGACTTTTGTGACGGCAGCGTGGCCGATCTCTAAATAGAAACTAAAAAAAACAATATAAAAAATTTTCACCGGACAGCAACATCTTGAAATCTTTAAATGCAGGTCGGGAAAATGGCTTGACAGTTGTTCTTATAGTGCCACGAGGATAATTATAGAAAATAAATAAATTCTTTTATAGCCTGAATTTTTCTTTTTGAATACTTTTTTAAAACGCTCCTGGACAAAAAAATTGAATTTTACCTTAACTTAGTGATATTTCCAATTCCACCAAGATCGGTTTTTGCCGAGTATTTTTTTTCTCTTCCTGGTCGCCAATTTCCAAGCGGAATCGTTGCAGTTTTACCGGAGGATCCGTAAATAGTTCCGATTAATTTTACAGTGCTATTTGCTTGTGTCATAACTTCGTCAACAGACACAGAAACGTCGTAAACGTTTTTAGGTTCTACAAAAAACACAATGTAATTTTTAGTCTTTTAATAGTAAAACAATTTGAAGAAGCTTCTCTACAGTATATTTACTTATATCTATGTATATTGCCTAAGTAATTAACTCTACCATCTCCATCTTGAGGTTTAATTTTGACCATCTTCATTTCGTCTTCATCAAATGCAAGCTCGAATTCTCCGAGCTGCCTTAATCTTCTTTCAGTCTTGCAATCCCCCACGTGATCATCCAACCAACTATGCGCCGGAAAAACGGTTTCTTTTGTGGCGGATTCACTTTCTTTAACGATAATTTTTTCCAAAAACCAACCTGAACCTAAACATTATTTTGTTGCATTGACGTGATGCGTTTCAAAACGTCACAGTTAGATGGCATATTGCCACAAATGCCGATATAATCACGCTGTTTGCGTTGATTCAGAAACCAAACCTTACCAAAGCCTCGGCCGTCGTGGCGAACTTCAACTTCGTGAATTGCTCCGAGATCAACAGCTTCTACTACAAACGAATCAGTCGAGTTGCGCTGCAACGTAAATGCCGATCAGTCAGTTGAACACAGCTACTTCGAGAATTACCGAAATCGGTTAAATCATATTTTTTCACTTAAAAACTAAAAATCCTGTACTTCTGTAAAAAAATCAAAATCATATTTAGCGTTGTTCGTATGCTATTTACAAAATAAAAAAGGATTACTTTGAGTTATTTGTGTTAGAGTTTGGGTGCTTAAAATCAACAAAAAATTAAGATCAAACCCAGCTTGGCTTCAATTATTCGGCGATCATTGGGAATTTCTCCAAAATTTATCTCAAAATATTTACAGAAATAGTAGAAACTTAAATTACGGAAATATTTTGTCGGCAGCGTGGTCGAGCGGTTAGAGTGCCGGGATTGTGATCAACATGGTCTCGGTTCAAAACCTAATCTCACCATTCTGTTGTGTTCTTGGGAAAGACACTTTACGGTACTTCCCTTGCTTAGTGGTCTTGGCAAGCAGTTCTAAATTCCAGTCATATCTCTATTAAATTACAAGCGGAAAGCAATATCTTGACATCTCCGGAAGCAGATCGGGATTGCCTACCCTATGTATTAGCACCTCCGTCGCTTTCCTGCGAATCAGGAGAATAAATACAAAGATAAAATAAAAAATAAAATAAAATTTTTGATAGACAAAGTCATAAAAACTATATAAACAATTTTAAACAAACGAGAGATTGTCTATGGAAATTTTTTAAATTTCAGTCTGTGTTAGCTATTTACTTGGAATGGAAAGTGTTCAAAGCTATTCGCTTTTAGTTGACGTTCTCCACTGTCACCACGTTTGCCACGCAACGTAATGTAAACGTTTGCGTCGGTTGACGCACCAGGTCGATCTCCGGTGGTGATGTTCACGCAATATCGTTTAACTAAAAACACGTAATTTAATTTCACACTTGTCTAAATCCTTTTTCTGATAAAACTATTTCTTTTTTTATTTATATGATTTTAATGAGACGAGTAAGAATCAAGAAAAATTACCTATGGTGGTAATTTTTATTTAAACTACAGAGGAACAAAACAAAATCAGATCGGTTGATTAGTTGGAATAGTGAACGTGACCAAAAAGAATAGGCAATTCATTGCCGTTCCCAGTAAACGAATCATACGAAAAAAAAGCCAATTGTATTCAAATTAAAAGGTCTTACTCTTTTACAGAAAGAGAAAAAGAAAAAAAAGGTTTTGTAGAAAAAGGTTACTTTACTGCAAATAGCATTAAGGAATAGACATTTATAATCGGATTTTCAAAAAGTTATCAGTTTACTAAAAAAAGATGACAACAATCTTATCAATATCCAGAGCAAGTTGTTTCCATTAAAATTACATAGTTCTGTTTTATCTTCTTGTTATGATCGTATTGAACTTGAAGGTAAGCAGCATGAACCCATTTGGAGTTTCTCATGAAGTATGTCATTTCTTCTACTCGCAATTAAGAATGTGTCACATTGAACTATCCCGCGACTATTAAACGATAAAGCAAAAAAAATTGTTAAATCTCAGTTTTCGATCGGTTGCTGATACTAAGCTTTTGAAAACACGGAGTTGCTCGCTTAAAAAAGAAGCGAGGATTGTAATTTCTCTGCAGAGCAAAATTAACAAAAAGTTTTAAACTATTGCCTCATACAGTATATCATTTTCAAAGACAAAGAATTATAAACCACCTTAGTATCTCCAAAACCTGAGTAACCGCTTGAAAGCTAAATGCTTAATGCCTCTGCCTTTGTCTTGTCCGTAGTTGAAACGATTTTTAAAAAATATCGAAAGATCTGATTTTTAAATTTTTGACAATTTTCAAAAAAAACTTTAATTTACCTGGGAGAGAAAGTTCATTGATGCGAGCTGCAGGAAATTCTCGAACTGTTTCGCAATCATCTTCTGTTTTTGAAAGCCATCTATAACAAACGATAATAATTGACCTTTGAAAAAAATGTTTATATTCTTAAAAAATAAGTGAAAAAAATGTTATAGAATTCAATTTTACACAAACCGATAACTATTTTAGTTTTGATATTTTCGTCACTTAAGCCAGAAATTATACACGACTTGTAATAATTTTCTGAGTGTTGAAGATTATAACAAATGATAGTAGTTTTTTCCAATACGTGATAAGAATAATTTGCGAAATCTTATAATAATCAGATAATTACCATTTATAACTTGTGCATATTCTAAGGGCAATAAATTCCTTCTGGACAGAGTCCCTCCCAGCACCCACTTACACGTTTTGTTTGTTATCATGTCTATTTATTCTCTTCACTTACAAAAAAACCGCTCAGACTTTAAAAGGAGACAACCTTTTAAAGTGGCCACCCCAACTTGCATTTCAAGATACCAAAATATTGCTGTTTTGTTCTTATTTTTGTTTGTAGTTTTAATACGTTTAAAGGTAATTTGTAACATCTGAATAAGACAGCCAAGTAGAGAAAACGACGCAAAATGTGTTTTCTGGGCACAGCTCTTGGAAGAGGGTAGAGGTTAAACAGAAATAATATCGATCACTAAGCGGCGCTCCGTACGCCAAGCTGTTGACAAATTCAACAAATTCTCGGGACAAATGGTAACAAGTTTGTTGCTCCATCGAAGCACACGTGCCATTCAAAATCAAGTGCGTTTTTTCTGTTTTAAACTTACCTGTTGCAATTAAAACAAATTTCCTGGTGATTGACGTCATCTTTCAACACTAATTTCTCAACGAACCATCCTCGCCAACTTGACTTGTAATCCAAATGCAATCGAATTTTGTATATTCTTCCTATTTCAGGAACTTCAATCTGTTCGAATTGGTTAAACAAATCTAAGCTTGCAGCATTTAAAGAGAGCTGGTAAACATAGAACCAAGCTCATTCTAGTTTAAGTTTAAATTTGACGCAATTAGGGGCAGCATGATTTTCAAAAAAATTACGTTTAATTTTTAAAGAAAGTTTGGTTTTTTTAATACAGAACAACAGCGTATAAATCAAAAGGGAAAAAGTTTGTTTTTTTTCTATTAGATACAAAAAAACGGCAAGCGCAATGTGTAAAACTTTTTCTATTTTTTCTTTCAAAGTTTACAGATTTTTAACTAATATAATAAAAATAGTTTTTTTTCGGTCGTTGAAAAAACCATTGCCGTGAAAAACTCCGGCTCAATTTCATCTTTTTAAAAAAATTGAGCCTACTTTGTTCATCAAGTTCGTAGTATTATCATAACAGTTACTGTAAAAAACTAAAAAGTGTTTGCATTTGCCTGAAATTCATTTGTGTCTCCTGATTTGAAGCAATTAAGTTTTTCCGGGTCATCTTTTTTCTGCTTTGATTTCAAAAAAATATCTCTGGTTTTGCCTTCTTCTCCGTAAACAACCAGTGAAACACTGCCATCTAATGGGCAAAATTGATCAGAAGACTGGCTTCCAGTTAAAACAACAACCTTGTATTTTCCTTCTAAAAAGAGAATTCAAATTACAACAAAAATTTTATCAAAATTTACTTTATTGTTTTTTAAAAGTAAAGGTGGCACTTGAGTTTTTTTCTTAAAATACTTATTTCAAAAACTTTAAATAAGTTTCTTTGATAACAAAAGCTTTAAGTGTATTGGTCTTTTGTTTTAGTGTTTTTGATTTTTAATTCTTTAGGATTCGTAGAATAATTTTTGGCTGATAGTAATAGAAAAATAATTTATTTACCAGAAGAAAACTCTTGAGTTTCTACTTCGTCTTCTACAGCTGCAATGTAAAATAAATGAAGTCAGTCATGACTAGCCAGCTCAAATCTATCAGCAAGCTGAAGGAGTTTGTTTTTCACATTGACATGATCAGGTACACAATACACATTCAAGAGCGAACGATCGAATAAGCATGCCGTTTTATCTAATATTTCTATTCACACTTTTTGTTGAGATATTCAAGTGTTAGTTCAAGCATACTTTGTACACTGAAAAAATTAGTTTAGCATCGTCTAATATATAACATGCAGTCGAAAAAACATAATTTCATGAAAAGAAATCAAAATTTAAAAAATGCTTTTTTCCTTTGGTTCCAAAAAAGAAAAAGTAATCATGCTTATTACAAAGTAAGAAATAAGAAATAAAAAGAACGACAAAAGTCTAAAAATCACTACTAATACATCTATGAAATGTTTTTCTGCTCTCTATTCAACTATTTAAACTCTAAGCAATAAAAAGTCATTCAAAGCCTATCCTTGCTCAGGTTCCAGGTGCTAGGTTTCTAAACATGCCTCAGATGAAATTGTACGTTACTTGTTCAAAAAGATCCAATATTAATGAAGAGAAAGGCAGCAGCTTATGGCAAGATAGGGCAGAGGTAATAAAAAGTTTATCTCCTTTTGTTCAAGAGTCCATGGGAATCTAAATTTCCCATATTTGAATTTACTCGCTTCAGAGCATCTCCACGCTTGGTTCGAACAATTGGGGTTCTTCTTCTTACGGAAGGATGCTCTTCTTCAGATGGAAGTAATAAGAAAGAGAAGGAGGAGGAGGAAACTGTATCATTTTCAAGAAGATTGAATTCGACGTTCGGCAAAGGCGATTGTAAGCCAGAAAACTCATTTTCCGAACTGGTCAACGATCTTGAACTTTTTTCGCTGCCTTCATCCAATCTGGAGATTTTTTTTCTTTTATTAGTTTTTCGTTGAAATTCGAGTCCGCTAGACCGCGATCGTTTGTGAAAACGATGAACCAATTGTTTTGGAGAAGTTTTCGTTTTGACTATAATCGGCTGCAAGGCCCAGCGAACTGTGACGTCTTTATCCAATAAAGACTTTCTCCACTTATTCTTAAAAAGAGATTTCGGAATAGGTAATTTGGATTTTGCAACACTTTTACTGGATGATTCTGATAAATTATCCGTTTTTAAGTTCTGTGGACTTCTTTTTTTTAAGTTTATGTCGACGGAGGACGTTTCCCGTTTGTACGAGGTAATATAAACAGCTCGTTCTGCGAAAAAAACAAAATTTTTTCCTTATATAGTAAACTTTTACCGACATATATATTGGTAAAACTGTTGCAAGGCCAGGACATTTCAAAACATTTACGTCATAGACTGACAAGAACAAACGATATGAAGTTTTGGTATCAATTAGGCCTACAGTATGAAACCTACAATCTTTTTTGTAAATTTTTTTATTTGTTTTGTAAATTCATTATAAAAAAAACTTCAACAACAGCAACAAAGTATTAGTCCATAAAAATTTTTTCAAATATTCGATAGAAATTTGTTATAAGGTTATAAACCTTAATAATTCTGTATTTTGTTATTTTACTTCACGAATCACTCCATACCGTCAATTTTTGTCTAACCTATAATACTGTGAACTCTGTCTTTTATTTCAAACGAGTCCAGTGCCACGACAGGAGTCGAATACAAAGGCGGAGTCACAATTAAAGGAGAATTGTTTAAATGCCTCATAACAGAATATTTCCCTTGTGCGCTTCCTTTTTGATTTGTCAAGTTGATAAAAGCATTAATGGTTCCGACCAACTCTTTGTCTGATGGTTCCGGTCCAAAAACAGGAGATTGGCTGGCAGGAGAAGATTCCCGAGATATCAGATTGATCAATTCGTCTTCAGAAGTACTTAGAAGGCCATCGCTTTCGGTATTGATTGGGGAAAATAAGTTGTAATTAGATATTGATTTAGAGATCGATATAGTTTTGATTTGGGATGGTGGTCTTGCGGCAGACTCAAGTTTTGATTCGTTATCAGATGTTGTTCTGGATAACGGTTTTTGTTTCGTTTCAGCTACTGTGGATTCGTGAACAGCATAGAACGCAGACGTTTCAACTTTACAAAACAAAAAATATCACTCACTGTATAGTTACTTACAAAATATGTGAAAAGATCATAAAATTAATTTATCTTTTAAAGTATTTTTTCAAAGTAATTTCTATATTAAACTTACTTTTATTTTTATTGAAATTAAGATAATTGTGAAATTTCTAAATCACAATTGTTTTAGGATGAGCTTAGGCAAAGTAAATTTTAAACAGGATTTTAAATTACTCACGTTCAGCTGGAATGACTCTAATTATTTTTCCATCATCTTGGCCATCGTCCAACCATCTGCAGTATTAATAATTCTTTAACATCTCAGCGATGAAATAAAAAGCAACATCAGACAATAAACCACCAAAAAAAATATCAGTTTTACGCAGAAAAGTTATGTAATAACTCCAAAAAGCACTACAATTTTTTTCGTCAAATAACAAAAATGTAAAAAGAAATTTACACGCAAAACTCTTGTCTCCAAATTTTTTTGGTTTAAAAACGCATCGTAAACTTTAAATCAAACCTGTTGCAAAAAAACACGTAGTCACGTGACGACATAGGCGATTCTTTGATGACAATCTTGTGCAAAAACCAACCATTTCCTGTAAATCATCGAAAAAACTTAATTTTAAAATATTGCTTGCGCTATATAATTTTAACTAAATTAACGTTTTGAATGACAAGCAAAAAGGTTTAAGTTTTTGTATGTTCCTTTGTTGAACATAAACACCTTTCTTTTGCGCTTTATGGCCAATAAAAATACATTTACGAGAGCTTCTAACATTATTCGGTGTAAAAAACGCTAGATAATAAAACGGTCGCATCACTAAAATGTTTTAAAAGCAAGGGTACCCAATTTTTTACCCATTGCGGGCCAGATTTTTGTCCGGAACTATATCGCGGGCCACAAACGATGCAGAAATCAAAGTGATGACCCTTTCTTTGTCTTCGCTTTAATTTTAATTTGTTTACTTTTAAATAACCTCGTTTCTAACTGGAATTGGACCCAAAGATTTAGTTAAAACCAAAAAAAAAGTTTTCACATTGTCTCTATGCATTTTTTTTGTAAATAAAGCAAAAAACGTCTCGTCGTCGTCGTCGTCGTCGTCATCGTTTGAAGGGCATCCACTCCAGGCCAGACACAAACAGAACTGGGGCCGAGGGTTTATCCTTTTACTACCCCAGACTGCTGCACTGCCTGGATCAGATGCTGGCAGTGATGTTATTAAGCCAGCATCGAGTTTCGTCATCCAAAACCGTCAGACCGCGTGCTCCATGTGGTGCCCGATGTATGGGGCACGCTGTTAGTACATGGTCTGCGGTTTGCTCTGAGGCGCCACACTCGCAATTCGGTGAAGGAGCGAGACCCCATTTGTGCATGGACGAATGGAATCGCCCAACACCAGTCCGCAGGCGGTTGAGCTTAACCCAAGCTGCTCGGGGTAAGCCCATCCCAACAGGCCTGACACTGGTCCCGGGCACAAAAGCACGGAGCCTGGAAGCATTTTCACAGTACTCCGCGTTCCATTTGTGATTTGTCCATTCAGAGGCGCGGATGCCAAGTCTGGCAAGATTGTCCAAGAGATTCCGCGCACCTGGCACAAACGGGCGTCTGGATCTTAGTCTCACTTGGCCAGTATCTGAGGACCCATTTAACAGACCATGCAAAATATGATCGGGGTCCAGAGATCCACGGTAAGCCAAGGAGAGTGTCGCTCCCATTCGGCGAAGCTCAGCTGGCTGGATGCCTGAAAGTACAGGTAGGTGGTCCGTTGGAGTGGGACGCAGGCATCCAGTAACTATGCGCAAGGCGTCATTCAAGACACTGTCAATGAGGCGAGTGTGAGTACTGTGACACCAGACTGGCGCACAGTACTCAGCTGTTGAGTAGACTAGAGACAAGGTGGCTATGCGTAGTGTTTTAGCACCAGCACCCCATCCCGAGCCCACGAGTCGCCTCAACAGTGTGACGCGCGATGATAGTTTTTTGCGCAATGCCACTAAATGGTGACGAAACGTGAGCGATCTGTCCAGTTTTACCCCAAGGTATGTAGGGATTGGACAGAACGGTAAAAGTCTACTATTGTTGTAGACCTTTAGCTCACGTTTGGCCTCTCGGTTGTTTAAGTGAAAGGCTGTCGTCACCGTCTTAGTGTGACTGAGCTTCAACCTCCAAGTCTGGAGATACGCTGACAGTGTGGACATGTTTTGGCTTAATGTCCCCTCCAAGTCCTTCCAGTTTCCAGAAGAGTGCAACAATGCTAAATCATCAGCATAAGCAAACTTTCTGGAAGTCATGGAAGGAAGATCGTACGTATAGATGTTAAATAAGAGGGGAGCCAAGACCGATCCCTGAGGAACGCCGTTTTTAAGACGGCGTAGCCTGCTTTGCTTGCTGTCACCGGTGGTAAGGGTGAAACTTCGATTTCGGACAAGCTCCATGATCATTTTGACCTTGTGCTTATCCGGAAGTAGTCTCAGCAGCTTGCAGGTAAGGCCACGGTGCCAGACAGTGTCATAAGCAGCTGTCAGATCGATAAATACGGCACCGGCCTTCTTTTTAGCCTCAAAAGAATCCTCGATGTTCTGGGTTAGCAGAACAACTTGATCTACGGTTGACTTCCCGCGTCGGAACTCAGCCTGCTCTTTAGGGAGCAGTGGATCGATTAATGGTTCAACGCGGGCGTAGATAAGCCTCTCGAGGATCTTGTAGGGGACACAGAGCAGAGATATCGGTCGATAACTCTTTGGGTCCCCCACGGGCTTTCCTGGTTTGGGGATCGCGACCACAAGCGCTCTTCTCCAGATCTTGGGAATTTTGAGTCGGCGCAAACAGGAAGAAAGGAAGTCACGTAACCAGGACTTCAAAGCAGCTCCAGCATGGAGTATAAGCTCAGGGCAGATGGAATCAGGACCCGGAGCTTTACCTGGTTTTAAATGTTGAAGGGCAGCAGCAAATTCTCTCTGTGAAAAATTGTCAGAGATATTTACTGCGTCTGGTGTTGTGGCCCTCCAAAGGTCAGACACTTCTTTACAGACAAGTCGAGATGACTTGCGATCAACAGCCTCGTATTTCCCATTTCTAACCAGCTGAGATGCAATAGCATCGGCTGAAACGGGACAATGACGAGGAGAGTGTCGTGACCTACCAGTAAGGTTGTTCAAAAAATTCAAAAAATTCAAGTTGATTGAGCATCTGGTAAAAATTCCTTGGAGGCCGGCAACAAAAAACTTTGCGGCCCACGAGTTGGGATATTATATTCTCTATTTTGAGTCATTATATTGCGGCAAAAAGGGAAGTTGTTGAAATTTAACTTGAAATAAAATTCAATTACGGACCAAAAAAGTTCTTAACTTCATATCAAAGACCAAGTTTTTTTTTTTTTTTGGTTTGATCTTTCCAGTAAAAATTAATTTAAAGACCAAAAAACTTTTTATTTTAAATTTGAGGTGTGCAAAGAAATCGAACTGCTAGACAAAAGTGCAGAAAGGCACAATTGCCCACATAAAATATTATAAATTAATGTGTCTTTTTTTTCTACTAGTTTTTTCGTTCTAATGGGAAGACTACTTTAATAGAAACCTTGAATAGAAAAATGTTTACGCCTGTCTTTGATTTCTCACCATGCCCAACGCCATTATGCCCAATTTCAATTTTGATCAACTCTCCCAAATCCACAGCTTCAACCTCGAAAATGTCCAGCTGAAATAGACAACAATTTTACTGAGTAATGATGTTGAAAAAAGTCATCAAACCGCCTTTACAATAATATAATTAATCAATAATAATTAAATCCTTTGTTTCTTTATGTAAAAAATAAAGGTATTTGACACACAGTTACCGACGCCATACATGGACTTGCTTTGATCGATTATCAAAACTTGGTGCTTAACAGATATGCAAACAAAAAAGATATTTAATATGAAAAACAATTTACTTGTGACTCTTGAAATTTAACGTCATTATTAAGTGACTTTGTGAGAAAGCGACGTGACGTGTCGCCCTTCTTGCCAAAAATCGTAAGAAAGACGTCGGCATCTGTATCGCTCCCTAGAATTCCTCCGGTGTAGACGAAAACTTGATATCGCAGAACTGATTATAAAAAATAAACAATTCACAAATCTTGTGAGTTTTTTGGTTTGATAAAATTGTTAAAATCTTCAATGATAGATTGAAATTTAAGTTTTACCAATACGCAAAAAATGACTTCAGTACATGCTACACCAGTGGTTCTCAAAGACTCAAAGTGGTCGATTGAAACATTTAGGGCAGGGGTTCTCAGCTGGTAGCCACACAGAGATGGTGTAAAAAAATGTTACAGTCATATATTCGGAGGTTGTTTTTTATTATCAAAAAAACTATTTGGTAAAATCGCGTGTGGAGTAAAGCGAAGACTTTTTTGGTTTTCACCATAATTTGGAAATGATTTCGTGAAATTGGGTAAAGAATAAAAGTGAAGACTTGACACAATGGGCCACAATAATTGCATTTCAAGTTTTAGGTCATGGTGTTAAAAAGATTGAGAATCCCTGATTCAAGAAGTCTAATGAGGGTCAACATAAAAGTTGGGGACACCCGAGCAATAAAGCAATGGTGCAAAAAAATGTGCAGTTGCAATGTTAAGACCTTTGTTTCGTCTTTAGTTGGTTCTCCTCGCATCTAATGTTAAAAAACATATTTGTTTGTAAGTAAAGACCAAAAAAATTTTTTAAGTAACTACTAGTGTGTGCTTAATTAGGGGGTTGGTAAATTTTTTTATTTATTTTGTGGTCAACGTGCAGAAAAGTTTGAAAACTATTGCACAAAAAAATAGCAAAAGTGGCAACAAAAAACACACCATAAAATGGAGCACCAAAAAAGATGTGCTATCTAATCAGATAACCCTACCTTAACTATTAACAAAAGAAAAATAGTAACAATACATATAACGAATACGCAAAAACAATGATGATTATTCACAACACCAATAGAAATCAACCACCATATTATAAAAAAAGCTGGAAACAACAAAAAACAAAATTAAATAGAGATTTTTGTATTTCAACAAAAACCAATTGTAAATCTACCTTTGAAGGAATCTTTTTGCTTTTAATGCTATTATTTACTGCACATGTCTCAATATTGAATTGTTTGAAACATATTTATCCAGAATAGTGTTTTGTTTTGAGCATTAACTTTTCTTACCCAAATTACATGACCAGCAGTGGTTGCCAAATGTGTTTCACAAAATAAAAACTAGCACTTTTACAGTACAATAAGACAATAAACTCGTAAAAATCCACATAATGATATGTATCGGTTTTGGCTGACGTATTTCAAATCGTAGTAAAGTCTTGATATTGAAAATGCAAAAAAATTGTACAAATTAAAAAATCAAATATTTGATTTTGTAGAAATATATCACATGTCATAAATGCCTACCGACAGCCAGTTCAGATCCAGGTTTAGAGACAGGAATTTCGACACACATTTGATAGGGTTCCCTGGTATTGGACAACCACTTTCGCACTTCGAAGCTGTACGTAAGATCTTTAGGAAGACATTGCAACTTGACTCTGTCCAAATACCAAGAGGGGTTTCTGCCTGATCCATCTAGTGTGAATCGAATTTTCTCAAGATCTTTGACGTTGGGTATATTTATCTAAATGAAAAACAGTAATTGTAATGCTTTGAAAATTATTTTGCAGAAAGGTGTATCATTCTATAAATTAAATTTTTTGTAGTGCATCTGTTGGAACCAATTACAACTAAATAGAATTAGGACTAAAAATGAAATTCACAGATTTTACTTTAAAAAATTAAGTGCATTAATGTGGGCAATTCACAGTAAGTCTCAAACAATTTCTCCTTCTAGTTAAACTATTCAGTAAAATAGCATAGTTCAATTAAATAAGACCTCTTCAACCTTGTTTATATCACATAACTCTTGAGCAAATTTTTCGAATTTTGCCGAACCCCTATTTAATATTTTAAAGAAGAATCAACGGGGGATACTTAAAAGTCAGAGAATCCTGCAAATGTGTTAAAGAATGCCGAATGAAAACAAGCTGAGCAAGATTAAACGTTCCATAAAGACCAATTTTTAGCATATGCCAGATATTTACTGGTTGTTATCACTTTCTTAAATTGATTATGGCGAAACTATTGTTCCCAATAAAAATTTGCTCGAAAAAGCGAAGAAGCATGAATATAAAAATGCGTTCATACCAATTGCATCTGTGCCAGCTTAAGATTTTGTGATTTTCAATTTTACTCAATAAAGTACAATAAACTGAACATTTACTTTAAATTGTTCCGTAGTGCCGGCGTTGAACAGTCCTTTGCTTCCACTTCCAAGAAAGATTGGACCTGACGACACACCTTCACTTCCGCAAGCATAAAACACGACGTTTGATGACGTACCGCAGTTGTCATAGTTACCGGTTGTCACTGACACTTTCCAGTCCCCGTCTGCATATTTTACACATATCTAGAATATTCTTTCCAAAGCGATCGCATCAATAAGCGAGTCAGTCTTTTAATGTTGTTTTAATTTTAAAGAAAAAATAATTGAGAGGTAACGACGTACAGTTTTATCACCAGTGCGTTTTTAAATTCATCATTATTTTTAATCGCATCATGCATTTTTTAATTCTTTAATTTCTTTTAAGTTTAACGATCCTGGTAAACATAAAAGTTTTAGTGTTTTGTAAAAGTTACCTTTATATTGAAGATCGTCACTCGCGCTTCTTTTGATTTCTCTCTTATCGGTTAGTTCAATCTTTACTTGGGGTTTTGCTCCGACTTTCCTCACACCGAGCCATTTGCTGAAAATTTTTAAGGCCTAAATTAGGTTTACTCCTCTTTAGATGCTGTCTAAAGTTTAGCTCTAAAAAAACTACAACACTTTGCTATAAATTATAACAAAAACATCACTTCATATGATAAAAGAAAAATGAACAATTTTCTTGCGCGAACCAATTAGATTTGGAATGAGAACTAGTAAATCATATGAAAAGGATCGTTTGAAAAATGATGTTAAGTGGAAGTAGGAAGGATTTATGTCAGTTGATTCTGGGCTACAGTTCCGATAAAGTAGTAGAGACAGATTTTAGATATTGTTGAGGTGCCACTTACTTTTTGCATCTGAAGACGTATTCATGGATCGCTCCTTCTGCTTCGCGAATAATTATTTCTTCACAAAGCCACGATAGTAATGGCAACTGCGATGAGACAGCAGCATTCGGACAGGAAATGACGCAATTTTTCAACTCACCCAAGGAGACTGCTTCGATTTGAAATTTGTCAACCTGTCGAAAGATTTAAATTTTTAGACGCAAAGCACTACAACAATGCATCATACTAAAATCTAACTCTGAAATTTACTTTTTCTGGGTAACACGAAAAATTTATAAAAAGTTCATGTAAACGAACTAAATTGGAATAAAGCAGCTTTAGCAAATTTCTTTCGGATAATTAGTCACAGATTTAAAACTAATCTAGCCGGGGAAACAAATATTATTTTTATTTCTAGTTATAATTCAAAGCTTTAATTTTTTTAACTCCAAAATTTTTTACCTGACCAGGAGCAAATAAAGGTCTTTCATCTTTAGATTCATCTGGAAACTCCACTGGCTTCCGGAGTAAAAATCGTCTTCCAGTGTCGCCGTTTTCACCGTGTATGCAAAGATAGATTTGATGCTGGGTTGTCACCATGTTGTTTGAGTCAGGTTTTAAACGTGCCGACTCTCGACTTGTTCGCACAATCACGTGATATCTTAAAACTAAAACATGAAGACGTAGTTATTGAAATGGAGAATTAAATGTTGCTGCTTAATGTAAAAATTACTCAAAATTGAAACATTCTTTTAAAGTTAGAATTATAAAGAAATCAAAATAAAGTTCAAAATTAAAACATTTTTTTAAAATTGGAATTATAAATTAAGAAACTGAAACAACAAAAATCCACCTACACATCAGAACAGAAGCATTTCCTTCCAAACTAAAATAGCCATCTCTAATATAAACAAAGCAAAAGCTTTTAATAAACAATTCACGAACATCACTCTATACAGCACAAACAAAATCAACATGCACATTGACCATACAATCAAGAACTTTCCCACCGAGGAAATATGACTTACCATTACACAAGTGCAATTAGTCATCTTAAACAGTACAAGCAACAACTGTACTGAACCTAATGGCATAAACATCAGACACCTCAAACACCTAGGGTCACTTGCCATCAAATACCTCACAAACATGTAGCCTACAAGATTATCGTCAACACCAACACAATAACCCAACTTGGGAAACGTGCCACAACCATTTCCATTTCAAAACCAAACAAAGGCCACAACATTGGCACAAGCTACCGACTCATATCACTTCTATCCTCCATTGCCAAAGCATTAGAAAAAATACTCACGGTATATAACAGAAAACATTCCAAATATTTCTCAGCAACGTGGATTCAAACATAAGCACCCAACACACCTGCTTTGCACAACATTTGCCACCAAATCACAAAAGACTTAATCAATTTAAGGCCTCCGCAATGCTTTGTAGCTTAGGGATTTTAGTTATCCCTAACTGTAGCTGTAGCTTTGAACATGAGCAAGGCATTTGATACAGTAAACATACACAAACTTATACACAAACTCACAATAACAAACATTCCTTACATTATGATCAAGCTCATAGCAAACGACAAGCATGCACTCACTCTCAAAACTTAAACGAATCAACAGTGGAGAACTATAAGGTGGAGTTCTGTCTCCAACATTATTCAACATTTACACCTCTGGACATTCCACTCCCTCCAAAGGCATATAAATCAGAACATATGCTAATGACATAACAATCACTGCATCTCCCACCAAACACCTGTAAGGCCCAACAACTCGTTCAAACATATTTTCACAAAATGTATGAATGGGCCACCACTAATGAGCTTCATATAAACACAGACAAAACTACCACCACACTTTTACACCAGACCCAGCTGAATATGGTATAACTTTATTGCTTGGATTAAACAAGCAAACACTACCAACAACAAAACACCCAAAAATTCTTGGAATCACTTTTGATTCAAAATTGACATTTTTATAACGTATGAGTGTCACCATCATTAAAACAAAACAAACACTGAACATTAAGAAAGCACTTCTATTAAATGGAGTAAACAAAAGGAATTAACCATCTCCCACTCGCACCATTTTGGAATATCAAAACACCATGGAGCCCTATCATATCAAACATCAACATCAAGAAACTGCAAACCATTCAAAACACAACTTTGGGAATTGCTACTGACTGCACATGAGATACTAACACTCATACAAAACTAAGGTCCTTCCAATGGACACCTATCTCAAACTTCATGCTACTCCACTTAAACAACTGAATCACAAACACAAACACACCTTTTAAGTGATCTTAATGCATACTCAGATCCGCCTGGAAACATGAAAGCCACAATTTTCCATAACAATGGGTGCACTAACATTATCATTTCAAAATTAGACGTAACAACTGAGGAATGTAAAGAAAACCTCAAACACATTCCCACTACCATCACTTCACAATATCTCAATTCTAAAAAAAACAACAAAGTTACTAACACCACACCCTATGACATTCATTCATCAGAACAAAGAATATTACGTCATATGCGTACAAAACTGACACGGCTCAGAGCCAACAAATCACCACCCTTGCAAAGTTACCTACATATAATAAACCCTGAAACTTACATGCCAGAATGCCCATGCTTCTCACACACACGTCACCGTAATCACCTCTTTAACTGTAGTCAAGTACCAACACAACACAGCACCACTAGTCTGTGGAAAAAACCTTTAGAGGCAGCAGAGGTGACCCAAGAATGGGAATGTAGATTGGCTTCTTTGAGGGTTGAGAGATGGCTACTCCAAGATATCCTTGGAGGAGGGGCAACAACAACAACAACATCAAAATATAGTAAACTTCTTTGTTACATCTTTCTTTTAGATTTTGTATTTGTAATTTTTATTGTAAGATAACACCTCACCAATAAAAAACAAAACAGTAAATAAATGGCATTAAAATACTAAATGTTTTAAATAGATTTAAAATGATTCTCATAGGCTTTTAAGATATCAATGTATTGTTATATCAATTTCAACAGATGTCTTTTTTTTTATGAATTTGATATCATAAGCACGTGTCTTTCTTTAAACCAAAAAATTAGAAGCATTGATAGTGGAAAAAATTCATTTTACATGATACCATTTTAGCAAGTACAAATTTAGACTAATCAAAAATAGTTATGAAAAACATCGTCAACACATTTGACTAAAAAAATACTTATATAAAAATCTAATGTTTGCTCAATAAGAACTTACTTGGCAACACTGATTTTCCATCCGCTAACGTCACAGGTTGTTCTCTTAATGTGGAACCATCTTCTTTCTGTCGCGACAGCCATCTGTTGAACTTGAAGCAAAGGATTTCGTTGTTTTTCATGTCTTTCATTTTAACCTAAAAAAAAATTTACACATTATCTCAGCAAAGTAATAACTTTGGAGCTTGAAACACAAAGTCAGTAATAGTTTGGAAACAAACATTGACATGACGACTGAAAGTGGCTTCATGACGTTTTCTTTTTAATTAAAAATAATTACAAAAATTGGAATTCAATTGCGGAAAATCACTCCAGTCTCCAAACCTGTTTCAATCTCCATTCGCTGTGGCTCGTCAGTTCCTCGACTCCGATGCGGATCTTGTACAATTTTCCTGCTGCAGCAAGGTTCGCTTGGAACTCGTCTGTTTGATCACACTGAAAAACACCTTCATCCGTCCCTTTTCCTGCGTCAAAATCATTTTGTAAGACACTCGAAATACCACTATATCAAAAGTTTGTGAGTCTTAGTTTGATGGCCAAGCGTGTTACTAAAAATTCCAAAATCATTAAAAATAAAAGCTTGTATATTTTATTTGTCTATTTGTCAACCTTAATTTAAAACATTTCTATCATATAATTTTTGAAAAAAGTTAAACTAATTGCACGTAAAATAATTTTTCTGCCCTTTGCAATCACCAAAAAATGTTGCTGGCGCCTTTTTCCAGAACAAAAATAATTGATTTTTTGTTGGGTACAACACTCTTCTGTTGGAGCAAGAATATGTAACTGGTTATAGCCTACAGCATAAAAATTTATCAACATTTTATACATACCAAGAACTACGGGTCCGACTGATCCTTTGTCACCATACGCATGCAAAGAAATCGATTCTGTAGTTCCGGAATTTCCTGTTGTCACGTAAATCCGATAATCACCGTCTGCAGAATTAAATTAACATGATTTTTAAAAGATAACAAACAAAAGCTGATGCATAAAGTCTTACGACTAAGCATGCTCAGCAGCAATCACTTCAAAATACTTCAAAGCTGTGATATATAACGTCACTATATATGGTGTATAGGTTTACCCTATTTTGGTTCAATTACATAATATTTATAAAAAATGTGATAAATATTGACACAAATAACTTTTTTCTATTGTTGCTTTGTTATCTCGCAATATTTGCAATTAAAATACTTGCAGGTTTATAGGTTTTAACAGTACATTGCTGCTCTAGAAGCGGCGTTGTCACCGCCCACGCCAGTGTAACCAGATGTTGGTTACACTCTGCAAAGGAAAGGTCTAGATCAGGGGTGGGAAACCTGCGGCCTAAAGGCCGCATGTGGCTTTAGAGCCAAAAAGTGCGGCCTTTGCAAGATCCGAACTGAAGACCTTCTTTTTTTTTAGAGAACACTATGATTTTGGGAGGAAAAGAGACGGCTTTTGAGAGATCACTATTTTTTTGGGGTGAAACCAAACTTTTTAGCGGCCTTTACCAACTTTCAATTTTTGAAAGTGGCCTGCGAGTGCAAAAAGGTTCTTCACCCCTGGTCTAGATAACCCTTAAGTGTGTGGTATGCAGGCATTTTGGTTGCGCACGCCCTTCTGAACTCAGTGCTTGACCCTGGTTTCGGGTTTTGAACCATTACCAGAGACCGTCTGCTCGCTCCGGGAAAATATAAAGCTAGTTTTATTGCACAGGATAAATTAAAAATTTACAACTTTAACGGTACGTACGTATTTAGGCAGTAAGCTCCGGAGAGGCATGTGGGATTTATAATGCTGCAAACAATACTCTTTAATGCTCTTGCGCCATCTTATAAATCTTTTTACTTTTCAAAAATTACTATTTGTTTAAGAGTGAATCGAACAACAAATGTTATCTGATAAGAAACATTTGAGTAACCTACTATACCTTCTTGCACAAATTCTACCACGTGAGCAAAATCACTTTTGTTGGCAAACAATTTCAGTAACATCTTGTGTTAAAACTAGCTTGATAACAGTGCTGGCCTGACAAAAGGAGTGGCCCAGTGCAAAAAAAATAGGGGGGCATTTTTCAATTTTTTTTTATTTCCAAAATAAAGGAATTTCTCTAAAAAAACGATCATCACTTTCAGTACTTTATCCCTGCTTTCGTTCTAAAGTTAAGATGCAGAAAGGGGGCACCGTCGTGGTGATACTGTATAAAGAAATAGAGCAATCTTTCTCTTGGGGGGACACTTTTGATGTTTTTTAGGGGGGTTGGTGCGGCCTCTCCGTTCGCACCGTAATAAAGCTATCAGTGATTGATAACATGTAATCATTAAAACAAAATTTTTATGCTGTTGTTTTTTAATTATTCAAATCTAAATTGCTTTTAACTTTCTCTTCCTTCAAACAAATAACCAGCTCAAATCCACTCACCGACGGGACCAGTATCACTTCGTTCTCTTTCCTTCAGTGTTATTTCGGTATTCGCTGATACCTTTGACTTGGCAGGAGAAGAAATTTTGTAAGTGCTTGAATTTAACTTTTCATCGTAGGTAGGAATGATAAGGGAGGGTTCTATGTCTTTCCATTCTTCTGGTCTCTTCTTTCGTCTTTCCCCAACTAAAATATTATTTTAAATATTATAATTGGTGTTTTAATTTTTTGTTTTACATAGTAGAAATTTATAAAACGAAATTTTTTAAAAGCAATCACATGTATACCTGAGGTTCAAACTAACATCGTAATAATGTTTAAAAAACAATAAAAAACTTTTTACTATTTTCCCTGCGTGAGTAAAACGAGAATTCAATGAAAGCACGAGAAACATTTCCAGGCATCTTTTTTCAGTAAGGTGTTATTTTATTTTATAAAAGTGAACTTACATTTTTAACTTCATATTACTATAGAAGTGACCTTGGATCTTCTACTTTTATATTGATGAACTTACATGAAACGACTTCAGGGTAAAAATGATTGTTTGTATCTCCCGTGTCTACTGCGGGTTCCGCTTTTCCGCTTGTGTTGAGGCCGATGAACACTCCTCTATGCTTCATTGACTCTAGAGTGACGTAACAACCAACTTTGTGTTTGTGAATTTTAAAGTGACAAAATACGTCGCCGTTGCCCTGAAAAATTTAATAAACAATCACATATTTATGCAAGGCAACTTGACAAAAATATAGGGATTTATTATGCAACTTTATAAAGTTAAATTTGTCACCGATTTTCAATGGCAAGAACAACAGTTTGTTGCTTAAATAAAGTTTCCATAACTAAGTACGTCAAAAGTTGTTCAACGAAAGATTGCTCGTAGCAAGCAATCTAATGGGCAGTAGGAGTCTTACAAACACGACATGACATTTTACTAAAAACGTGGATTCGAAACAAATGAAATGCGTCTACTAAGCCAGTGCTCTTCAACCGGGTGTACGGTATACCCAAGTGTACAACCAAGCTGTAAGTAGGGTATACAATTAACAAAAGGTATACAGAGAGTGTACTGCCAAGATTAGACCTTACTGGTAACTTTCGGTTTAATCTAATATTATGTATAGGGTGGAGTCGTATAATTCTGTCCATTTCTCGGCAGTACTTCGTTGTATATCGATTAGCTAGCCTAGTTTATTGTAGCCATTTGTAAAATGGGCACAGGTGCATAATTACGTAAATATTAGCCATCAGTCAGTCGCATTAAAAGTTATATTATTACATAATAACCATAATTATCGGCGGCTATAATAACCCAACCGTTAAGTCCTAAGGCTAAAGAGAGTAAGCATTTTACTTTCGAATAGGCCTACTGGTACAATAAATATGGGATGAGAATAGCTTAAGAAACAGTAATAGTAATAGGAAGAAAAATAAAGCGTAAGTAATACCAGTATTCTTCATAGCTGAGCTTGAAGCATGCCAAAGTTTTACAGATACTACGTTGCAGAGATTAGTTCGGTTTTATTTTTCCTACTTAAGCAATACTACTTTGGTTTTTTTACAGGTTGCAATGTCTTTGCTAAAGTACTTTTGCAATGATAGCAATAAAGAATCTTATAAAGTCCCAGCTTTATCTTCTGCACATGAACCTTTTCGTGCTAAATGCTAAAAAACAATACTGAAGAGAAGAAAATGGAACGAAAATTACATAAATTATGTATTTTTTCGTCCAAAAGGTGAAGAGAAAAATAGTTATCCACCAGCCAGTGTATGTTCTGTTTGACCATTTGTGGCAATGCCAATGTCGCTCCATCGCAGCTTATAAGTCATTTCACAAAACAGCATTCAAAGCATCAAAACAAGTCTAAGGAGTTCTTCCAATCACACCTGGCTGCTCAGAAAAAACAAAGTAATTTGTTTAATAAGCAAATGTGACTTTAATCAACCCAAGACAAGAACCTACTATTGGCATCATTGAAGATGATGAAAGTCAAACGGCCATACATAGAACTTGAACGTGTGGTGTTACCATATTTGGACATTGCAGCCGATTTAATTAATGGCGGTGAAAAGGAAATAAAATCAAGCAAATTTCGCTTTCTGATACTACTGTTACACGACGATATACTGTTATATCCGCCGATATAAAAGAACACTTAATTCAAAAAATATTAAAAACCTCCTCTTTTGGCATATAACTGGACGAAACCACTGATATAACCAGTCAAGCTCAGCTCATGGTTTTCTGTAGATTTCCGGACATATAGTAGAAACCAACAAAATAGTTGAACATTATCTCTTCTGTCAACCAGTTGGAGTAAGAGAAAATGCTGAAACGATTTTCCAGAAATTGAACAAGTTCTTCGAAAAAGAAAGACCAGATTGGTCAAAGCGTAAATTTGTGACAACAGATGACGTCGCAGCTATGCAAGGCTCACAGAAGGGTGTGGTTGAGAGAATAAAACAACTGTCTCCGGAATGTGTTGGAATTCATTGTATTCTCCACCGTGAGGCATAGTTACGAAGAAACTTAAATTGAATGCAGTTGCGGTAGGTGATCAAGAAAATGAATTAAACGATGTTCTACGGGAAGTTGTCAATATTGTAAATTCGATTTGGAAAAGTGCAAAACAAGAAAGACTGTTTTCGAAACTTTGTAATAAAATGGGCTCCACTTCCAAAAAACTTATTTTACATTCAGAAGTGTGGAGGCTATCCCGAAGGAAAGTGCTTTCCCGTGTGTTTGAACTTCAAGAACAATTAGAAGCCTATTGCACTGAACAGGAGAACCAAAAAGTTGCAAAGTTCCGTGACATATTGTGGCTAGCAAAATTAGCCTACTTGGCATCGATTTTTGATTGTTTAAATGAAGTGAACCTCAGTCTTCAAAGACAAGGGGGCAACATATTTCGAGCAATTAGCAAGATCAATGCGCTGAAGCTAAAAATTTCACTCCGGAAAAACAACGTCTTATGAAACAACTTCAATAACCTTTCCTTATTGAGCCAGTATATGAGAGAATGTGAATGGGAGTTTGAAGACGTTTCTTTGGAAAATAACATATCCACACTCATTGTTTCTCATTTGAATTTGCTTAGTGAAATTTTGGCTGCATACTTTTCTGAAGATGATGGCAAACGTTTGGAAGAAAACTCGTGGATTATGCAGCCATTTATTGATGAACCAACCGAGGATGAGGAGTTATTGGAAATTGGAACCCCCAGCAGATTTAAATAAAAAAGTTTCATTCCGAGAAATGGATTACTCCATGTTTTGGGTTTATCTTCTGAAATTTTTGGAATATGAAAAGCTAGTATAAAAGCCTATTGCAATCTTAAGACAGATGCCTAGAACCTACTTTTGTGAAGAAAGTTTCTTCAATCTCGTGGAAATCAAATAAAAAAAAATAAACTCAATACATGATGTTGATTCTTTAATGCGAGGGGCGATAGAGAGAAAGGTAAAACCAAGTTATCTCCAAATCGCTGAACGATGCAATAGCAAAGTAGCCACTGATGACTAACTACAGTAAAACTAAAACAGGTTTGATTTTACTTTTTTACACTTTAGCATAATTTTTTTAGTGCTCTGCCTAAAAGACTGATTTATTTATTATAACTCGACTAACCACATAGCTTTGTTTTCTTTAGTTTTTGTGCACAATTTTCATTGTTATCTGTGAGGTTACAAAGATTTCGAAAAATTGTAAAAGGTGTACCACAGAAAAAAGGTTGAAGAGCACTGTACTAAGTAACTACACATTGCTTCGCTTGGCGATGCATTTATGTCACTTTAATTATCTTGTTGTTGTTTTTGATACGAAGCCAGTTGTCAGCCACAAACTTAAGCTAATTTTTTAAGTTTTGCCTATTAGACAAGATTTGAATTCACAAGTTAATATTAAAAAGAAGACTTAAATGCTGACTTAATAGCTGCTGTAGAAGGATCTATAAAAACTTTTAACTTGAAACAAAATTAAATACACTAACTTGTTTCAAAAAATTAAATTTTTTTATATCAAATATTTTATTTCAATATTTATTTACTTTTTTTATGTTTGTCACACTTCATTCATAATAATTTTAATCATAACAATGTAGTTTATTCCCGTTAAAAGTGATTTGTAGTTTTATTATAAGATAATAATCGCGTCGCCTTGGAGCGCTGCTCTCGTATCATGTGATATAACGTCCGATGCGCTTTCTATTGCGCGATGCATCTTTTTTCTCTTTTCGCCCGACAGTAATGACGTAATATGTTTTGATCAGCGTCACTGTAGTAGAATGTCCGCGTATGTGCTATGTGGTTCTAGCATAAGCGTATTCTCTAGAGAGTTGGAGAATGATCTGGTTTATTCGAGTGAATTCGTCGGCATGTGCCATTAGCTCGCTCAACCGCATTGACAGACGAAAAGCATACGAATACGAAAGGGATGCATAAAGCGAGGGCGTCGCTTTGAGAGAGGGTGGAAGTTGTGGCGAGTGTTGAAGTTATTTTGCGCCAGCGTTTTTGGAGTTGTGTTCTACGGAGGTAGAATCATTTGTGTTGATTGAATCAAGTGTTAGCACTGATTTTGCTTTGCAGTTTGGCAAAGCGTGGAATAGAATTTTGTCGGTCGTGACTTTTGTAATACATTCGTTCTTATTAGAGACGGTGGTCTCTGTTTGTGAAGAAGAGTCTTCAACGGATCAATCCGAGCTTTCGTTCAAACCAACTGTATAAAACCTTCAGGCACATAGCAGATTACTTTTTGACCCGGAATAAAATAAAATTTAGACACAACTTTGTTTCAGCGCAGGTATTCAGGTTACCTAGCTCAACTGGTCCTTTAGGATTCCCGAACAAAGTCTGTGATAATGTTGATACCCAGAAACTAAAGCCAGAGTGTAAATGAATAAAATAATACTTTACCCATCCATCACATCGGCCATCTTTGATTCGAAGAAATCTTTTCTGATCTTTTTCGCACTGAAACATTCTGACCCCTTCTGCGACTTTCACGATCCGAAAGTGAGCGAACTGTTTCTCGCGGTGCGATGTAGGAACGCCGAGATCATTCACATCATACTCGGTACGCCGGCCGGTCCCGATAACGTCACCCGATGACGTAATGGCCAAAACTTGAGATGGGCTAGTGTTGAAAAGGAGTACCGAGTTGTTTCGAAAGCAACCCTTGGAAAGAAAATTCGGAGATTATATTTTTTAACAATTTAGAAACATACGAGCGTCTGCATATTCATTTTCGCTTCTTTATCTTCTTGTAAAAAGAAACGCATTTGTTCGACAATTTTGGACCATTTTACTGTTTAGTTCTTTTTAAAGTCATGATTTTTAATAAGGTCAATAAGACCGATATGCAACAGATACTGTCATTAAGTGACTTTTTCGGGAGGAAGTACAAGTTCAGTGAACACGAAATTTACAGTTCTATAATCTTTACAAAAAAGCTTTTCCGCCAGAATGTTAATAATATTTTCATTGATCAAAAAGTAAAAAAATTTTCAGCAAAAAAGCGATAAAAATATCTATGATAAAAACCTTGCGCAACACTGTACTATTTATAGATAATTTTTTACTTTAACGTAGACAAAGAACGTTTTTCCTGGAGCATTTGGATGTCCCCTGGTGTCAGCAGCCTTTCCGCTAGGATCCACTGTGACGTGTTGTCCTGGATATTTGAAAGATTCAAGTAGAACGGAACGATCCGCTTGAACTTTGACAAAAAATTCACAAAAAGATCCCCCTTTTCCCTAAAAAGATGAATGAAGTTCTTGAGCGCTTTACATAGAGAGAAGTACATCGGTGTGAGATTGGCTAATTGGTATAAAGTTGAAACGCTGATTTGCCGTCTAACTAAAATAACAATAAAACTATACCTATTGGGTACGCTATAAACACGATATTAAAAAGTGTCAATTAACCAGCTGTTAAAAATGGCACTGTGCCTCACAGCTAAATTGCCGTTACATCAGAAAATAAACTTCAAAAAATTTTTAACCGAGCAGAAATTGTGTGAGAGTTTTGAAAGTACGTTGCTTGATCTTGCTTGATAATCAGAACTTAACCCTTTCACCGTTTTCAAGAAGGTAACAAATAAAAAAAGTAATTTCTACTTAAATCGCTCAAACTTTTTTTATTCAGTTTAGATTTGAACATGAGTAAACATAAAATGTACATTCTAATCACTTGCTAGTATATATTATTGTGCCCGTTAACTTGAAAGCAACCATACTACATACAAGCTCTATACTGTATGACCTGCGTAAATCAAATAGAGGTAAAACTCACGTGACCGAAAGTTCGGTTTTGATCGAGCGCAATATGAAAATATGGCTGCCCAATATTCAAAAAAACCCGGATGTTGGTTCGACGGCGTAATACTTCAAATGTACCTAGATAGAAAAAATTTTAAGTAATTAATAAATATCAAATACTATATGGTAAACCATTTGTTCAAAAAAAAGTTTTTTGCGTCAATTTGAAGCAATGTAAAAAGAATAATTCAACAATCTTTATTAATACAAAAATATAATTGTCCCGTTTAATTTTTATGTGATGTTTTTCGTTACATTTGGTCGTCTAATTGTGATTTGACATCTGGATACTTAGATTGTCTAACAGAGAAAATATTGCCGGCTGCTGATCAACTACACCTATGCTAGATAATATTTCCAATCAAACTTCAATATTTTACTTTTTTTTCTATTTTGTTTTTTGTAACTTTAATCATATGATGAGGGCCACTCTGGGATTCGACAGATGTTTTTATTTACTTTCTCAGTCGCAATCAATTCTAAAAGGAGGGAAACTTAATCTTTTTTATTAAATAATAATTTGAACGATTCTGACGAGAAGAAAACTCAAACTTTGCGCTTAACAACCGCTTATTACTTGTAGGCAAGGAAGGATCGCCGAGTCCGTCAATAGCAGCGTCTGATCGAACTCTGAGCGCTTTTTCTGTCGCTTGGCTCATCAAAACAATTTCGTTTCCTTTTTGAAATTTCCATTTTTCCAAACCCCACTAAAAAGGCAGCAACTTAGCAAAGACATAATCCTAAGAGAAACTGAAAAAAAAAGGTTTCTCACCATACGATCAATCTTTTGCTTTTCAACGTCATTTCGATTACGCCATTCTATAAACAACAAATTAATCAAGTTTTATTAAACGGCATTAATCATGTCTACGTCGATAAAACAAATATATGTACGTGCATTAAGCTTACTTTCATTTTCGGCGTAAAGCTCACGCACGATCTTTCCGTCATCTTCACCGCTGTCCAACCATCTTTCACAGGGGAATACCCATTCCTCAATGCCAACATTTTCCTCCTATATCAATCAAATAAAGCATTTACTATCAATAATGACGTTTGGATTTGAAACAATCAACTGCAATTCATGAGAGCTTTAAATGAACGAAGACATACAGTAAACCAGGGTTCTTTAAGGTTTTTAAGCACAAAATTCCAAGTTTTACCATTTTAGTTCACAAAATACATTATTTTATTTTAGTCAAAAATTTTTGAACACAGGTTTGTCTAAAATTTAAACAGACTTTAATTTTGCACGTTGCTATCAAAAAATTAAAGTCACTATAAATATTGTCAAAACAGAACATAAAATATGAACAAAAATTCGCAAAAAACACCTTGTACTCAATCATATTTATTGTTCAATGGAATAGTTTGAGAAAGCTTGCGGAACCGGATTTGAGAAATGCTGATATAAGCTATAAGGCGATGCTCTATAAAGCGTTTTGCAAATGCATAAACAGCGCGATATCAAAATATGTTACTTTTATTAATGCCAACTTGTATTACTTTCACCTGTACCACAATCCGTTCAAGAAACCATCCTTCTCCTGAAGCTTGCTCGTCATGGCCAACGATTATCCTGTGGAGCCGACCAAGCGTGACCGCTTCTATTTTGTAAAAACTTGTCTGCGAAAAAAGTTATCGGGATGATGATACACTATGTAAAAAAAAAGGAGCCAAAATTTTGAAAAATTTTACGAGCGAAACAAAAGGAAAAGAAAAACTGACTCGGTTATGCAATCTGTACATATGTTACCCACTTAATTAATATGTTACATACATTTAGCATAATAAAATTTTCCCCTTGTGTCGCAGTTTTGTTTTGAAAAGGGCCACATAACGAATAACATATACAATTGTGAAATGTAGCTTCCCAACAAAGAAAAACGGTTTTCATTTACAAAAATCAACATGAAGACCAAAAAAAAGGTCTTCACATGCGATCAAAGACACAAAAGCTTTGTTTATGCTTTGATGACAGATGAAGATCATTTTTCTTTGGTCTTCATCTAGTATTCTAATAAAAGCAAACTCGCTGGCAGCCTTTTGTCAAAATTAGTTGTGTAATAAGGTTGGCAGCAGCAAAAAGGTTGTGCACTCCTGATTTAATGCAATACTAAGCACTAAAAAAGGTTTAAAGTTAGGAATTTAAAAACAATATACCCGGCCTTTTAGCTGTGGGTCTGCTCGACCACCGTGTTGAAGTAATCGAGGCCCGCTGTCACCAAGTTCACCGAAAAGAGTTAGATAAATATTTGCAGTTGTACCGGCATTCCAAAGGTTTCCGGTAACGACACTGATTAAGTATGTTGTGACTGAAACAAAAAATAATAATAAGAGAAAGTGGAACAAACCAAAAAATGAGAGACAATTTACTATAAATGCAAACGCCATTAAGATCTTGACAAAATTATTTCATAATATGAAACATTAATCTGTACAATAGGGTACAATTTCATTTTTTTAAAGTTATTGGGTAATTTTTAATAGAAAAAATTATGGCTTTTTCTACAAAAAACAAAGAAAATTGTTTACCAGGGACGTGCCGTCAGAGGAGGCAAGTGGAAAAGGTTTAACTACAAATTTTGAAAAAATGGCAATTTTCCAAAAAAGTGCAATTAGGTTATTTTGGAAAGAATATTTTCGGATATGCAGCTGTGAAGTAATTTTTATTTCAAGTTCTAATTCTATCTGCATAAAAACAATTAAAATATTTGCTTGTAAACCGTAAAATAAAGTATGAGTTCTTTTCTGCCGCATAGCATATGTACACCATTCAGTTATCATTGATACCAAATGAAATATGTTTCAACTGCATTTTTCAGGTTTATACCTGGTAATGGCGACTTGTCAGCGAAAACTGCTGGAATTTCTCGACATATTTCGCCGTCGTCTTCGTCTCGAGAAAGCCATCTAAAATATTATCATGTAGCAAAGCAGTTGGTCGTGGTGATATAAAAACTTGATCACTTATATGTTTTATGTTTTTAACTAATATTAATTTACTGTAAAGATTACCATTTTTCATTAAACAATGACAACTAAACAAACGGGAAAAAGATTTTTGAATAAAAAATCAGGATCATAATCTTCTTCAATGAATTTGTCAAACAAAATACTACGGAGATTGATCTTTCTCACTTATAACATTATTTTGTCGTAGAGTTTGTTTAACCTGTTACAAGGAAACCGAAGAATTTCCCCGGTTGTGGCATCGGTTAGAGTTACGGACTCGCAAAGCCATCCCGGGGAAGATCCGGAATTATCGTGGGCGATACGAATTTTTCTCATTTCTCCAATTGCTCCAACATTTATCTAAAAAATAACCAAAAAAATTTTTATCTATACCACTTCAAAAATTGCCACGATTGTTTCATCAATTAGTTCGGCATAATTCCAAATAATAATATTAAGTTTTGGTTGATTTGTAACCAAGGTTCTTAAACTGGGGGCACGCCCCCTTCTAGGGCGTGAACGATTCATAAGGGGGTGCAAGCAAATGACAGCAAATTGCCTACATAAGTGCATTGACATAAAATATATGGGAAAAAGAGAATTTTACAATGAATAGTCAAGTGGTACCACGTGCCACAATGCATGTTATGCTATGAAAACCTCAGCAATCACGCAATGTGACCAAGTCGTTTGCAGCGGCATCTTCAGACAAAACACTTTTGCCATAAAAACAAGCTTTTATTCTTTTTTCAAAGCAAGAATGACTGAAAAAAATTTGAAAATTGCGAGTAAGTAAATAAGTAAGTGCTTTCGCCAAGTTTCTTCTACAGAAATAGTAGACTTTATACGTATTGGTATGAAAGATAAGCTTACAACAAATATACGACCTGTCAACTACATTGAAGCAAGTTCTGTCAACTGTTTACCAAGCTTTGCAAGAACATGGATTCCTATCATGATGCTCTGCTTTTTCATACATCCGTTCCGTGGTTATTAAAATTTAAGTTCTTAGCCAGCATGTTTTATTTTATTTATTTTTTATTTTATCTCTATATTTATCCTCCTGACTCGCAGGAAAGCGACGGAGGCGCTAATACATAAGGTAAGCAATTACCCCGACCTGCTTCCCGAGATACCAAGATATTACTGTCCGCTTGTAATTTAATAGAGATATGACGGTAATTTAGAACTGCTTGAAGTTTTTTTGAACATTTAGAACTATGACTGTATGAAATAAAAGATGAACTTATGCTGTTTTTTTGAAGCTCTTAGGAAACAAGATCTTCTTTTTTCAATCAAATCAAGAGTTTATCTGAATTGGCAGACGTCGCGGGTATTTTTGAAACGTTAAATGATTTAAACTTGATTTTTCAGGGCAAGAATATCAACTGTATCAATGACCATAATGCCATCAACGCTTTCGTAACAAAACTAGAGCTGGGCGTTGTCGAATTCAAATTGGAAATGCAGCTTTTTTCCTGAACTAGATATTTCCCTCAAGAAAAACCCAATTGAACTTAAGTGAGAGTTTAAACTCCAGGTGGAGGGTCACCTGCGACTTTTAAAACAAGAATTCAAACGCTATTTCCCAAATTTGAGCCACCTTGAACTTTCAGAATTTAAGATGACAAGGAATTCTTTTTGTCTGAACAAGTATATTCTTTCCGAAGATTCTCTGAAGAAATTTTTGGAAATTAAATGTAACTCCACTGCAAAAAAACATTTTAAAGCTATGTCACTGACTGATTTTTAGAAAAAATTGTGCACATATACAAGAGCGAAGATGCTGTAGATATACGCATACTCTTTACGTTTTCATCGACTTACATATGCAAAAGTGGCTGTTCTTTCTAGGTATAAAGACAAAGAAACAAACTTGACAGTGAAGCAGATTTGAGGTGAGTTATCTGCTACAAAGTCAAGATTTAAACTTTTGGTTTCCAAAAAATAGTTATACTCTTCTTGTAAAAAAATTTAGTTATTGTTGTTCGGTTCAATAAATTGTTGCTCTGTTTAATGCTGTTAGATTGTTTCATGCGATAGGGTTCGAGTTCAGTTGGCATCGTCAAGGGTGGGCGCGAGTTTTGTTTGCATGATGAAAGGGGAGCGCGTCTCAAAAAGTTTAAAAACTTCTGATTTAGAAAAAAAATAAAAAATTTAACTATCAATAATAACAAAGATTTTAATTTAATTTTTTAAAAACTGAAACAAAAGAATGTTTACGGACGTTTGTTTCATGCCGCAATGTTTTTCAAACGTTAAAAACCGCATAAGAAGCATTAAATTAGCTTTAGAAATTGCATCAATAAATGCAGCTCTCAAACTATTCAACATTTTAAGAAATTAAATTACTCACAGCAAACTGGTCTTCGTTACCACTTTTAAAAGTAGCAGTGTTTTTCCCATTTAACAAAATGGGTCCGGTATTTCCCTTCACTCCATATACGGTGATTGTTACATTGGAATCGGTAGCAGCCGCAAAAAGTTCGCTTGTTACTATAGAAACACGCCATCGACCCTCTAAACGTAAAAACGTTTGGTATAACTGGATTCAAACTATATAGATAAGGATAGACACTTCCTATTGCAAGCATTTTTTTCTCGATACAACCTGAACGATTGTGACGTGATGAGCTGATATCGATTATATAATAGTATCATTAATTACTCAGATCTGTAAACGAATGGTTGAAGAGATTAACTTTGCGTAAAACTTCTCCGACCATTATTTACATGTAAATGGATCTCATGTCTAGCAATGAAATTAGGACATAATCTCATGTATCTCATGTATATTCCATTGAAACTCAAATAGATTTAAAATTTAATATCTAAGTGAACTTGAAAGTAAACAAAAGCAATCTTAAATTAATTGGAGGCTTAAAAGTAGCCTTCATTTGATGCTATCAGTATCATAGACGTTAACGAAAAGCACAATTAGTTTGCTTTATGTGAAAAAAATATTATGTTACCCAAAAACATAAAACAATATAATTTGGAAATGTTACATAATCTGTAACTCTTGTTAGCCCAACAATATTCTTCAAACAAATTCATTTACTTGTTTTCTTTAATTCTTTTGGTGTTCGCTCTTTATTAATTTCGTTTTTAGAGTCGGTCGTGATGTCTGAAAGTAAAAAATAGCATTAAGATGAAAAAGAAAAAATTAAGTAAACAGTAACATTCATGCCAGATTTGATATGCTGTACGCCAAAGCTATCTTAAAAAATAAAAATAAATAAAAATTTTTATTCCAAAACTAGATTGTTTTTTAATGATGACAACAAAAAATTAAAAATTTTGTTTTCACATAAGTTTTTTATTGTTTGCTAAAGTTACCTTTCTGGTCATCGGCAATAACAGTTTTCTTCACCCTGTAATTCATGGGCTGAAATGCTTCTCTTCCGGCGGCAACGAATACTGTTGGACCAAGAAAAAGCGATTGAAGACTTTCGATCTGCAACCAAGTTAATGTAAACACTTCGATTTTGTCAACACAATATCTTAACCATGACTGCTTCAAAAGATATAAGTCATAGGTCGGCAATCAGCAACTCTGAAGCCGCATGTAGCTCTTTAATGGCTCTGCTGCAGCTCCCTGTGGCTTTCGTAAATAAATGCGAATTCAATCAACCCTCTTCCGCCAAAGTCATAAAATTTGTTATATTTCAAACAGAGGTAGGTAGGCAAGTTTTCGAAAAAATTGTGGAAAGGCATGCACACAGGCCTACCTTCCGGGGGCAGGGCGGGCAATTGCCCCCCAAATTTCCAAAATTTGGGCAAAATCATAATTTTTCGGGCAGTGACAAGGAAATATATGGGCAAAACCAGAATTTTTTGGGCAATGATAAGAAAAATTTGGGCAAAATCAGCACTTTTAGGGCGGTGACAATGATCAAAAAAATAATTTGTGCCAAATGCGAAAAAAGTTGACAAATTTAAATGAAGACCTTTTTTTAGAGTACACCATGATTTCGGGACAAAAATTGAGAAATCTGAGAGAAATTATTTTTTTCATAAATGAAAGATTTTTTTCTTTTATCGGTCTTGATCCTACAATCTCAGACAATTTTTATGTCATATCGGTGAAGTACTAAAAAATCATGATTCGGACAAATGTCAGAAAATTTGGGCAAAACTTCATTGCCCCCAAATTTTTTTGAACTGGTATGGCTATGCTAGTGCACCAACTATTTTAGTTATAATCAAAGCACAAGCGGAAGTATAATCTGGCACATATTACAAAAACTTTTTAAAAAATCTTTGCGTTTCCTAAAATTGCAAAGTTTCCCTCGCTTTAGTTTACAAAAAGCATTTCTTTTTAATTACGCGTGTGCCAATAAAGTTAACACATATTAGGATTGTCTTAATTACAGTGAGAGAGGAATAATCAAATTTTTTAGAGATATTTTTTGAACTTTTTAATGATTTAATTTCTTGATCTTTACCTAACTCCTTAAGTGTAAAAGCTCGTTATTACTTAGCGTGTGCTCTTTGGCTTGCTGGATATTAATTTCATCTTATTTTGTTTCTGTCAAAGATATTAGCAAAATTGTGTTTGTCGCTTTTTTCGTTAAAAGACTACATGCTCATTGCTTTGCATGTATTTATATATTTTCATTGTTTAGTAATGTTATGTGCAGTATTCCCTTAATTTTAAAAGTCAAAATTGTCTTGTGACTCCCGATGTTTTATTTTCTGCGAACACTGCTTCAAATGGCTTTTTGAGGGGTTAAAGATGCTAACTCCGGTTGTAAGTGTATAATGAGCATAATATATCAAATCGTTCGAGTTAAAAAAAGAATTCAAATCGCTTTGTCTGTGTAGAATCTGGCCGTTACAAAAAAAATATATGATTCACAGTATGCATCCAGTTTGGAAGATATTGGACAAGCAAATTTCAAAACAACACAACTATAAAACTTCATATAGGTAGAGAATAATTTCTAAAGTTCTACTCACAAAAGCTCTTTTGATTTAAGAGCTGTTGTTTAAACTTTTGTGATTTTGCGTTCTAATTTCTTTTAATCTGATAATTCTTTTTCCAAAAATTTTGTCAAACCCAAATAAATATAATTCACTTCTTTCTTAAACTTTGAAATTAACCAATTATAATAATTTTCAAAATAAAAAGTGAAAAAACTAAATATTAGATTTTTATATAGTTTTTTCTTATTTTTGGCCAATAATTATTTTTCTACTATTGGTTTTCAAAGGTTTTTCTTACGTTTAGCCCTTAAAACTCTAGTTCCATTTACAAATCTTTACCATATAAAACAAATTTCGTGTAGTACAGAACTTAAGAAAAGTTTCAGTTACAGACCGATTCATACTCTTTTTTGTTAAAATAGTTGTCTAGAAAAAGACTCTTCTTGTTAAAGCACTTTTCGGTCAACACTTAAGGTTCGTTTCCATTACAAACATAAAATGGAGTATTTTTTGTTTTTTATTGATGCTTTTTGCTTCGCTTAGCTCTCGCTTAGATTTTAAGCGTGAAAAGATCAATAGAACAAAAAAAATGCTCCATTTTACGCTCGTAGTGGAACGAGCCCTTTTCAGAAAAAATCGTTGACACTGATCGTAAAGGGAGCTTGATGTTCAATTTATACGATTTGAAAGCATCGAAATCAGCCGACTGGTTTGGTTGGACTGGAAGAGACGTGTCTGAGTCAATCAGTGTCGACCAAAAAGTAGGCCTACTTTAATACAGTATTTTTCAAGACTACCATTTAACAAAAGAGTATGAATCCATTTGTAACCAAAGCTTTATCATTTATTAGTCAATTGGGTTTTCTATTTTCAACTCGGTTTGAAAACAATCTTTTAAAAATACTTCAGCAAAAACGCCTGCTGATGCTTTATGGCGGGAATCATTTTGCAATAGCAAAGAAAACAAAATTACGAGAATAAAACAAAAAGGTTGATGTAAAGAAATTGACTCAAAAATCAAAATATAAAAGGCTCAACTTGCCAAAATTCATAATTGAAATCAACAACTACTATGACACAATTACGTACAAATCGGAACAAATCTAAGTTCAAGAAATTTTTGTGTTCATTATTGAAAAGATAAAACTTTTGAAAACTTAAAACGCCCGACATAATTGAAAAATATACTATATTTTACCCAATCTGTAAAACGGTTTTTTGAAAAAGCAAAAGAGTGAAAACTAAAAGAATTATAAAAATGGGTGTAATGCTTTCAAGCTGTAAGCGCACTCCCTTATTATAAAAAAATAATTAAATTTACTTGAATCAATGTAAACTTTTCGCGCGTGTTAGATGAATGAGAACAAAGAAATCATAACGATAAAGAAAAAAGAATAAACGTGATAATTAATAAATTAATCTAAAATTCAAAACTCTTGTCTTTTGCCTGGAGTTCGCACAAAATCGTGAGTATAAAAGTTTTGTATTGTTTTAATTTTTGTGTTTTTTCTTTTATTAAACTGCATCAAATTGGAATATTAGTTGCAATTTGTATAGTCTACAGTATATATAACCCCAGGCAGAAGAAAGATTTTAACGGAATGTTCTTAAATTCACACCGTGAAGTAAGATTTTGAATTGATCTTACACAACCAATTCAGAAATTAATATTAAAAACTACTTCAAAAAAATCAAGGCACCTTTCGTCCATCATATGAATAAAGTTTATGTACACGAATTCTAAAAATCTCCCCAATATCATCCAAGATATTTTCAAAGCTTTGAGGAGTTCGGCGACTTAGAAGAAGAGTGTGTCTGTGATAAAATGTTTGTAATCAATAAAAGCAATGATGTTTGTTTTAATTTTTAAATCACTATAGATGAAAAAACACAAATCGAATAATTTCATAAAAAGTAAATATAATTAGGAGCGTCTACCAAAGAACGCATCTATGTTTCGTCTTTCTGTAGTTATAGCTAGTATAGAACTTTTGCATTGTTATTTAAACAATGCATTTTTCAATTAAAAGAAAATCTTTTTCAAACGTCCTACATTTTATTGTGCGACAATAAGCGATTTTTAGTTTATCACACGTTATAACCAATCACAACGCTTACGCAAGCTAATTCTCAATATAAATATTTTTTATAATATTTGCTAACCTAAAGTTCGGTTCTCCATTTCGAACAATAACAACTTTTTTAGGAGCCTTAACTTGCATTAAACGGAATGGGGCACGAAAGGATTCGGCGTCAGGTCGACGGATCAGTTGTGCGACAGCTTTTGTTCTTGTCTTCGGTTTACTAACAAACAGAGTTATTCTTTAACACAAAAACAGTTTTCAAAAAAGCTTTGAAAAGAGTAGAATACAGCATAGCATTGCTTGCTATTAAAAGGAATAATTATTTTCACCGCGAAATTAAACAAACCGCCTCAAAAATTTTTTTAAAATCATTTTCATTTGTAAAAGATTTAGTTTATATTTCGAAATCTGTTGTTTTAAAAAAAATAATGACTTAAAAAGTAATAAAATATTATTAAAATTTAGCAGATTTTTATTAATTCATTTCATTGTTTAAGAAATTTTGTTCTTCTTAAGGATATCCGGTGTAACGAAATAAATTGCAAGCCAGAAATTTTTTTTAATGAAAAATCGTTTTGCAGAAAGTATTAATAGTTTCAGTAGAAATTTTTTTGCTTTTTTGAAATAGAAAAATAAAAATTGTTCGATTATATTTTAAAAAGAAATATGTCTGATTGCAAATCTATAGTTCAGTAAAAATATCTGGTAATACGATGTTATAGCATCTTGACAATGAACTTGCTTTCTTTATGATTATAGTTGGCACTCGATTCAATTCACAAAAGCGGTTTGTGTGTAGTTTTCACATGATAAGAGCACATTCATTGTGACGTTTATGGGACAAAAGGTTGTTCTGATTAAAGAACAAAAGATGTCGTATTGTTGAATATCGCCGGTAATGCAAATAACTACAGGTAAAAAATAATTTTGACTTAAGGTATTTGTGTTTTGAACCTGATTAAACGTTTTTTGCTTTTTTTTAGTTCAGCGAACACAATAAAAATAAAACACTTTTTATTGTCCTATCTCAATCTTTGCCAATAGGGAAGCCTTTAAACATTGTTGAAATACTGTATCAAGAACACTTGAGATGTTCAAATTATTCAATCTAACGTCTTCAGCAATTTATCAATTGCTGAGTAATTCTTTATTCTGTGGTTTATCGCTATTTAATTACTTTCGTATTATGCAGTAGTCTTCAGCACTTAATACAAATTATTAAGCCTACATTACAAATTATAGGCGCAATATACTGCACGAAATACGTCATTAGTCAATAGCAAGAAAATATAGAAAGCGTTAAACATTTACAAAAATTGAAAGCGAAATCGTAAAGTCGTCTCCTTTGAAATTTTGTTACAAAAACTTCAAATTCGCAATCGATTTTTAAGTTTCTCATTTTCATCTAGCGATTGTTGGCTTAGTTAAATTTTTAAAGTTAAAGGAATTTTTTTTATCCAGAGGTTAAACAAAAACGAGACAATAATTTGATGACAAGCACAAACACCAAGACCCTCCCACCTGATAAACCAAGGGGGTCGTGGGTGTTTTGCCGCGTTTAAATCAAGCGGTTTGACGGTCTTTTTATCCGAACACACGTAAGATTTCCCGTCTTCGAATTCGTCCAATCGACTAATCCCGTGAGTACCTCGTGGCGTGCTGATGGTTCTTACACCAAACGGCAAAGGAATCTTAAAAAAGATTGCAAGAATAGACGGCCGATATATAAAGTTCTCAATAAATAGATGGTAAAAACTTTTGTCGTGAAACTAAACACCAATTTCAAAACTTAGGTTACATCATTCACCAATTACTAAGTCAATATTAAGAGGACAACTGAGTTGACCATTTAGGTTATTTTATAATTAAAGGTTTTTTATTATCCTAAAATTGCTTTAAACAATCGCGGTTTAAAACTCAGTCATGTCATTCTCTTGTGTCCTTGATAAAATTCACTTAATGAAACTTTCCTCTGCTTGGCGGTCTTGGCAAGCAGTTCTAAGTTTTGGTCACATTTCTATATAAAAAACAAATAAAAAAACAGCTGGACAGCAATGCCGGTCGGAGTAATCGCCTGATGCTTTTCAGCGAATCAGGAGGAAAAATAGAGATGATGAACGAATGATTAAATTTTGATAAACTGTCGTATCATAACTTTAACATCAGAAATAAAATTTTATTATGAAAGTAAAAATATTTACTAAGAGCTAGAAAGCAGAATGAAATAGATTTTGTTGGACCATAATCTCAAACATCATCATGCAGCGAAAGAAATTTTTCGAATTACCAAACCAGCAAAGAAATAGCAAAAAAGTTACCCGATCTGTTAATGATTCTAGTAAAGAGTCAAATGTCCGAAAATTTTTTTTCGTGATGGCGACCTTGAAAGCCTACAACAAAAAACAATCAATTAATTATTGCTTGAAAAACGCTTTGATAAAAAAGTAGACCCGATTCAGTGTAGTTCTAAGTAGTTCAAAAGCAAATTCTTTTTAAGACGCTGTGGTATTTATCAAGTTTTGTTTACAAGCTACAAAAAAACTTGCACCTATATATTGTTTAAACTTGAATTAAACTGATTTTGGAAATAACATATTGCAATGTACTTATGAGTAGATTAATGATACACAATTGTACTTACTTGCATATGCGTGTCACCACTTTGATAAAAAGACACAGTTTTAGCAGCTGATTGGGACGACGAATATTTCAAGCTAGTTCGAGTAGATGCAGCGCGATTTGAGCTTTCGTTGCTGCTTCCGGCTCCAACAATGTTACTCATGCGTGTCGGTTGTAGAAAATGTGGATAAAAATTCATAGCCGATGCATTACTTAAAACAGAATGATTGTTGACGTTAAAATTTTTTCCTCTTTTCGAATTAGCTGTGGTTTTTTGTTGATTGGCGCCTGCATGATAAAGGGCCTGGTTTGAAATTGATGGATTCTGATTTTTCCTTGACGTCACGTGATCAAAAGACGCTGGCTTGGTCATTAGCATTGTTCTTTAAAGCAATCAAATAAACAAAACTTAGTTGTGTTGTAAAAATCTTTCACAATAATCCATAAATGTTCTTTTCAAATAGTTAGATTTTCTTTTCATTGCCAACCACTTTAGCCTATTCAGTGAATGCAAAGAAAAAGCAATATCTATAAAATAAAAAAAACTAATCCTTCAATTATTATCTGAAAGAAACAAATAACAGAAAATATTTATAATCAATTATTAAAAAAATATTTGCACTATTGATTACTTGTACTATGATATATAAATATGCTTTGTCACATTGATGGTAAAATTTAGCTCAAAATGTAGCTCCCTACCCTCAAAAAATTTCTCCATCGGCTACTAACGCTAGCAAAGACATTCCAAAACGACGACTTTTTTCAAATTCGTTTAAAGTATCATTAGAATGTTTTTTTGTAAAGAAAATGTAAAGTTACGCGAGAGCTTCTAGCCAAGCAGCTGCTTATTTAAACTGTAGAAAAGGTCTTTCCGCCGAATGTTACACGATCATTAAATCAAGAGTCGTATTCAACTCGTATGTATCTATCAGATAAGCCAAACACATTGCCACTTAACACGTGGGAATTAAAATTAACACAACAATGTTATCAAAATACTGTACATATCCGCAGCAGAATAATACCTTCACAGTAGTTACAAAAAACGAGAGCTTTTTGTTTGTATAGCGCTTTTTTTATTTATCGATGCAGATAGTTCATTACAATACACGTAGAATTCTACAACAGTATAAGCTTTCCTAATAACAAAAATTTCAAAAACAAATTACTTAACTTACATTTCAAAAAGTTGAGGGATTTAACTACATTAGAAAATTTTAAAAGCTAAAAAACAGCGTAGCCTACGCATCCACTTCAAACTTCTTAAGGGAAAAATATTTTTTTGTTCTCAAATAAGTAAAAATAATTTGTTGGCGGTACAGCATTTCAAAATGGCTTTCAGTAAAGCCATAGCATAGCCAAAAGCTTTTCGAGTCACACTTTTCAATGGCAGTTGTGACAAGCTGACTGCAATTGTGCTATCGGACAGCATCTGTTGAAAAGTAGAGAATGTGCTAAGAACAATGAGGATACCAAGTCCTCAATTTTAGCAATTGCCGTTCACGTTCACAGTTGCGACTTTTGGAGGCAACGTATCTAAAGATCAGGCAGCCTTTTCTGTGCAAGCAAAAAGAGCTCTTATTTTATCTGCAGCTGTTTAAATGATAGCAGAATCTGGACTTGCACAATGCTGTGCAGCGTGCAATATTCTGCAATTCCTCACGTGACACAATAAAAACAACACAAGAAGGTTTGCGAGTAAATGTGCGATACTTACTCAGTCTATAAATACGTGTTGTTCTTCACTTCCATCATTGTCACAATGGCCATTGAAAGGTGCGACACGAAAAGCTTTTGGCTATGTTATGGCTTTACTGAAAGCCATTTTGAAATAAGCAAGACAAACACCGCGTTCATGATCTGCTCAAAAAGCAAATTGCAAATAGAATTAAACAAAATTCGATATATTTTATTCGCTAATGTCTATCCCAGGGATGTCCAACCTTTTTTTCGTCGCGGGCCAAATTTTCGTATCTAAGATTATCACGGGCCGCAATCGCTGAAACAGTCAAAGCGATGTTGTCGTGCGAGTTTGTACAAAAATTTCTGTCTTCAAAGGACGCGTTCTCTAAAAAAATGATCTTCACTTTGAATCAACAAGTTTTTTGCAATTTTTCTCCCAAAAACTAAGCATTTTCTAAAAAAAATAAATAAAAATTCCTTCGCGGGCTTCATCAAAAGGCTTCGAGGACCACATGCGGCTCGCAGGCCGCGGGTTGGACACCCTTGGCCTATCCGAAACATACAATTGATTCTACTTTTATCCCTAAAATTAAATAACTTTATGCTAAGCCGATCTACAAAGCGAAAAAATGTTTCTTGGATAGGAACTATTTTAACAAGATTTAAAAAACAAATCAGCACGGCAGCCAAGCACTGCTACTTTGCCATTGATCAACATGTCGTCTTTACGACCCGACAACTACCGCCAGCAACTAAAAAGGGCATGGTAGTGATGCTACCTTTAACATTGCAACAATGCTATTTACCAATTTGTGCGCAACTATAGTGATAGCCGGTTCGTTGGTTGCATGTCTTGACGCTTTCAAGAGCGCATTAAACAGTTCAGTCATCAGCTTTGCTCAAAAGTCATTGTAAGCAATATTTTTCAATGAAACTGGCCCAGAACCCCCTACAACACCAGGATGGAATAAAAAAGAAATCAAGAGGAAAAGATCTCATCAAGAAGCGATAGTAGTCACAGAGGGATCCGCGTTAGTTTCACGATGCGAGACGTGATGAAAAAAAGAAAACGTCGCGTCGCGATTAAATACAAGAAAAAGTTAGAAACGAGAGAGAAATAAAAACGAGAGAAATAGAAAAATGAGGTAAGATACAAAAAAGCGCAAAATTTTTACTCTCAAAAATCCCCCATGAAAATCTCACCCCTCAAAACTTTCTCTCCATCAATTTTCCATTCAACCAATCGTCCACCCCACCAAATTAGTAAAATAGTTTTTTGCTTAAATAAAACTTAGCTGCAGATTTCAAGTGAAAACAATATAACTTAACTATAGTTTAGTAAAAATAGAAGGGTTAAGGCTAGGGCGAACTACATGACAATGAAACAAACATAAAATTTAAAAAAAGATTAAACTGTGCATTTTCCCTTTAGATATCCATTTTTTTATTTGGTGGGATGAATAAATCGTGGGGTGAAAAATTCATGGAAAGAATATTTCATGGCGTGGTAATTTCGTGAGGTGGGATTTTCGTGGGAAGACTTTTGGGATAAAAGTTCCGGGTTAAAAATTGCAGAAGTGGAATTTACATGAAACCTATTAAACTACACATCCTTAGGTATGTCACTAAAATTCCGGCCTCTTGGAGTCACGACGGCCTTCCTCGCTCCTGCAAAGCGAATAGTAGCTCCAACGTCACCTTGATCACGAATTTGCCATTGACCAGCGTCTTTTAGACATCACGATGTGTTTTTCGTAACAGCAACATCAGACTTTCTATTCTTGCTCGAGGTCATTCTACCTTTCATCTTTCTTCTTTACAGGCTACTTTTATTAAATCTCTTAACCCTATTCTTAGATACTTTTGTTAATTGACTCTTAAGTTACTTATATTAAAACAAAAAGACATTGTGTATTTGTTTGTTGTTTCTCCTACCCATGATAATGCAACATTTTATTGTACTACTTTTTGCTATTACTACTTTTTGCGCTCATAAATAATATGTATACATTTTTTTCCTAATTTATGTTAATCATTTCTTTTTTCTTTTTTAAATTAATTTTTCTGCTTTGTTTTAAAGGAACGGGACCCCCACAATTGACGTTGTGCGTATACCGTATCAACGTAATATATATAGTATATCTTGTAGCTGGTGTTTCTTATTTCGCAATCACTTTGTCAATAGCAACTTAGAAAACGTAATAACTTGATTCCAAATAAAATTGAATAAATGAGTGAAGGAATTATGACCCAAAACTTTTTTAGCTTTCTTTCTTCTCATTGGTCAATCATTCCCAACCAATAAGAACTTTCTTCTATACTTTATAACTCAATTGGGCTCGCTTCCTATTCATTCTGGCAATTTTTCCCAAAGATGTCAAACGAAAAGCTTTGGGCATGATTACAAATCTACTGGCTATTTTTAAATTCGTACAACAAACCGTCTCTTTAAAGATTATTCTACAAATCTTTCGTGAATTGATGTTTTCCTTGCATATGTTTGTCGAAATTTTGTGGGTCTCTTTGATCACCGACAGTAAAGGCATTAAAAGCATTTTTTTGTTACGGCCTATCGCTTTTAATTATAAAGAGTAAAATTCTTTCAACTAATCATGTTTTGCGCAAGAGTTAATTATTCGATTAACAGGTTTTGTCGAGTTTTCGCATATTCTTCTGAGTGGAAGCCAGCTACTCAAATAAAAAAACGCAGTTATAGGCCCAATGGTTGGAAAATTACGTTTTCTCAAACCCTTAAAACTAATAAATAGATTAAAGAGATTCTTGATTGAATTTTCAAAAACAAATTTAAAGCTAAAAAAGAACTTCTATTCTACAGTTTCTATATTTTGAATCCGTGCAAAATCTTGTTACATTGGGCAACTTATAGTGCCAGTTTTAAATTAAGATTAACATTCCAATCTACTAAAATTAACAGAAACGTTTACTAAAGAAAAGCAGTTCTGTTTATTCCAGCGTTTTTCAAACTATTGGTCTCGACCCTTTAGTGGTTCGTGTGAAAAATAAAAGGGATGGTGACAAAAACTAAATAAAATCGAAAGTACGCAAGTGAGAGCAAGGTGAATAATAAAAACTTTTTTATTTTTTGCTTGTATTTACTAATTGCATAGGCTTGCCTTTTATATTTCTGTCAGTCTTACTAGTTTTTTACTGACTCAGACTAATTCTTCACACTTTTAGATATTGTTATATATATAGTTTTATATATAACAGGGTGAGCCAAAAGTAGGTAGACAGTAAATGATAACATTTATTTAGAGATTACGTATACATATAACTACGTATATGTACTAACACAATTATTACATAGACAATTAAATTTTAAATAATTGTATTTGTAAAATTGTGATAATATAGCACAAATAAAATAGTTATAATGAACACAATAGTAATAATATAACTGATACATAAACCTATTCCACATACGGTCCACACCCTAATGATAGATCGCTATATCATTCGGAAAAAAAAGAACCATTTACACAAGACAGAAGGTATTTACACAAATAAATCAAACAATGTGCAGATCATACAAAAATACGCATATAAATTGTCGATGCTGAATATATCAACCTAGGGTATAGAGCTATTCTTATTACACCTAAGTCTTATGAATTCCGAAGAAAACTGTGGCTCTTGCTGCGGGTCGCAGTAAAAAAAGAAAAACGCTGGTTTGTACGACTGTACAAAATCAACGGTGGACTTTTTTTTAAAAACTCTTCTGACTAAACACTAGATTGTAAAGGGAACCGATAACGTTGTACTTTTAAAATCACAATTTGTTTACTTCAACTAACCTACAAATGAACATTTAACAGAAATAATTCGCTTTTACAAGTTTTTACAAGAATCAACCTTGTCCATCCTGTGCTAAAAAACTATCGAGTAAACAGTTCGACAGTTTTATTACAGTACCTTTTACGCCATACCCTTTGCTGGTAAACAAGACTAACCAAAGCTGAAGCCGAGATTTGATTTTGAAATAAAGAGTATCAAATAAAACACGCTCAAGCTAAAGCCCTAATTTAATATAAAATAAAAAAAATTAAAAACTTTTATTTTGTTAGTTTTTGAGCGGCTTTGTCTTGCTTTTAATAGATATTTCGTGATCATGTTATTGGTAACAACGATTAAGTATCAATATGATGGAAAAGCTGGACTACTAGTTCAACGATCAGTAATCTTGCAGCTGTGAGAGATTATTTCAAACTGTTATTACCCTTTCATTTGCATTTGTCTGCTTTTAAAGTTGACAAGTCCACTTTTCCAGTTTAAAATAGCTTACATCGTCGCTACAACAACCATATATACATGGCTAAATCCATTTGAACTGACAACTGAAGTGCTTTAGCAAACATAACCTTAGTGTGTAATGTTTGCTTAACACCGATATTACTTCAGATACTACCGCATTCACCTTGGTATGGCTAAAATGCACAACGTCAAGTCGCTATTGGACAATGAACAAACCTACTAAATGAAAATACAAACTTTTTAGTTTAAAATCAAATTTCAAATAATCAATATCAAACAATAAAATTTTACATAAACACCATAGTAAAATAATTATATCTTTGCTGTATTTTGTAGTTTACACTGAAATCTAATAAAATCGGAAATTTTGGCTAAAACTACAGTTTGAGATGATAGTGATTTAAATATAAATTCTGAATACAGTGATTAAGCAACTTTCTTTATTTTCTAACTAATGAGTTAGAAGAGTTAGAAAGAGATGACTAATGAGGTAAGCTACCGTAACTTTCTATAGGAAATGCCATGATATGCTGTCCGGTAAAAACAAATATTTTAGCATTAGTTTTAAAAGTTAGCTATATATCATTTTATTGTTTTGTCAAAGTTAGAAAATGAATTGGGGGCACGAAATAATAAATTATGCAACAGTAAAAATTCGTCAAACGTTAAAAAAATTTTCAGTATACCATTTAGCCCTAAACAAACACGGTAACCTTAATGAATTGCTCTTCTTTAGGAATCGATCGTACTAAAAAACAATTATTAAAAAATTATGACACAAAAAATTTCACAACTTGATAATTCGACAAAAGTAAGCTCGTGAGCCAAAGCTCTTTACCCCATTGTTGAATCTTCTCCAACCTTATACCATTGAGAATTACTGAAATTACTGAATGTAAATAAACATAATTTGTTACTCTCAGTTGAACAACACGAAGCTTCATTTTTGCGTTTTCTAAAAAAACTGGAATGTGGAAACTATAAATTTAGTTCGACTATTTAGCTTAGTGGACACTGTCAGAGTAAAAAACTTTTTTCTAGATCTGTTTCAGTACTTAGCAACGCAGTCTATGTGATGTAACAATAACTTTTTATCGCGGTAGGTTTACAATTCAATTACCTTGTTACGGTTCAAGGCTTTCTCATTGTAGAAGAAACAATACTCGTAGCCTATTTATCAGACGTTTTTCATTGTTGAAAAAAACCAAGAAATTTATTTCACTTATTGTTATATCTTTTAAAAACAGATCGACTTACTTTAAAGCAAGAAGAAACTCCTTGTTATTGCTACATCTTATTCCTATATGTTAAAAAGTTTTGATACATGTTAAAAAAATTGCACTATTCTGTTATTCAAATCGATAAGTCTAAGGCAGTGGTTGTAAACCGGAGTACTACGGTATCTCAGTGCGCTGTTTTCAATTGCCAAGGGTGCCGCCACCAGTTTAACTTTTATTTTTTTTTTAAGTTAAAAACATGCTTTTTTCAGTCTTTTTTTGAAATTAAAAATGCCTGAAAAAATTTTTTTGGAATGCCGCGAAATATTTACCCTTCTTTGGGAAGTGCCAAAAGTGAAAAAGATTGAGAACTACTGGTCTAAAGGCCCGTTTCCACTACGAGCGTGGAAAAAAGCATTCTTTGTTTGTTTTATTGCTTTTTTTTTGCGCTCGCTTCAATTTTAACCGCTCGCTTCAATCGAAGATCAATAAAAGAGAGAAAGAATGCTCTTTTCCACGCTCGTAGTGGAAACGGGCCTTAAGGCAGAATGCCAGATTGGGCTACTTTTTGATGTTGGTATTTAATTTAATTTTGAAATTTGATTTAGGCGTAAATTTAAAATGGCGACTTTTTGGGCTAGTCTAAAGTCACCCAAAAAGTCGCCATTTCAAATTTAAATCAAATTTCAAAATTAAATTAAATAATGACATCAAGAAAATAGCATAATCTGGCAAGCCTGGTAGTGTCTCCCAAATTTTTGGGCCACAACCACTGTTTGCAAATCTTTTTTTTCACGGCCCCCAATCCTATGTCACATCAATTTTCTACCCAACCAACGAGAAAAGATGGTCAGGGCAGAAAATAGCCTACAAAAAGGGTTACCATATTTTTGAAGGGGCAAACCGGGACGCTAGTTAACCGAAAAAAATTCGTCCCCAAAAGTGTCCCAAAAAACAGTTTTCACTTCGAATCAGTCTCGGATTTCATGGTATGGATTACTTTCCAAGTATAAATGTTTGAAAAATTTTGTCATATCGTCGCGGACCCCTTGTGCAGTCATCACGGACCCCTGTTTAGAAAATCATGGCCTAAGGTGTGTGAAGAAGTTTTTCACTCGTATTCAGATAGAAGGTCGATTGATACTTAAAGCGGACGAGGAAAAAGCAAGCGCAATATTTAAAAAGTATTTCTAGCTTAATTTTTTAAAAAATTGTTTTTCCGGCCTCCGCCTTTCAGTTTGAATCAAACTAAAAAGTCGAAATATTTTAATTTCAATTCTTTTCTGCTAAGCACGGACAATTTTTTCGCTTGGATCGATTTTTATGCTTTTAGTCTGAACAGCCGTTTGGCTTCGTTTATTTGTGTTTTACTTCTTTCGCGGCTGCTTTGAGTCTAAACCAGGGGTTTATCAAAGGGGGCCACGAAAAGAATGCTCAATTTGGACTTCAATGTTCGATTGGATTTTGTCAATTTCATCCTAAAACTAAGGACGAAATTGACAAAATCAAAGACGGTTTCAAAGTCATGACTAGGGCCCGCTAAAGTCAATAAAGTCAAAATTTTTTCAGGGCCTTGTTACATCATCAAACGCATACTAACATTGGTCTCGGGTGCTCAGGAGTCTGTTTTGGTAAATTGTATCACTCAAAATAAAGTCAAAATTTTGATTAAAGTAAAAAATTTGTCAAAATTGTTTTTATCAAAATTCCCTTACAAAAGCGAACAAATTATTTTTTTATTTTTCTGAATTTTTGAGCAGCTATCAAAATTTTATGTGCAGTTTTATACGCGTTTGAATAAATATTGAAATTCAAACTTCTGTAAATACAGTAGTTATACTATCGTCACAATACAAATGCGTGCGTTAATTGACATGAAAATGTGAATTTATCTTCATTGTTAAAGCATAAATGCATAATTGTTACACAATTAACCTATTCCTATAAAACGTTTACGCTCTTTACACGTCGTTTTTTGAACCGTAGCTTGCAAAATTTGGTCGCATTAAAAATGCCTAAATAATCCAAATCTTCAACAGCGAAAGTTAGGCAAATTTGCAGCGAATATCCGGATGAGTTTTTGGCAACTTCAATCGGCGATTTACGATGCAATCTTTGCGACGTATTAATCAAATGTGACAAAACATTTTTCGTGGAAAGTCACCGAAAAAGCAAGCAGCGCCAAGGTAAATTGAAGACGAACAACAAATCACAAGGTAAGCAAACCTTTTTACGACTCGATCAAATAAACTTTAAGGAAAAGGTAATCTCTTCATTTCTAGCAGCAGATATTCCACTTCATAAACTGAACCATCCTTCTTTAGAGTCTCTGTTTGCTACAATGGGAAAAATATTACCTTCTGAGACTGCAGCCCGGGCAAGTGTTGCTAAATTATCATATAAAAAAGAAGAGCAAATTTGAGAGTTACTTTTTGACAAACAAATTTTTTTGATTGTGTATGAAGCAGAGGTTGCTAAACGGAAGTATAATAATGTGCTGGTGGGCAGCTTGGATACACCAAATGACACATTCCTTATTGATTGCCTTCCATTTGAAAGCGGTAGCAATGTTAATAGCAGTACTATTCTGCACACTGTGGATGACATATTGCGACAAATTGAAACAAAAGGCGAAAACTTTGCATTGCTCTTGACAGATGTTGCTCGGCACATGTCTTTGGCTGGCAAAACATTAAAGGAATTATACCCGTTTTTGATGCATGTCACCTTCGTTGCACACTTACTACATAACTGCGCTATGCGAATGCGTGCTTATTCAAAAAATATTGATGAAGTAGTAGTAACGATCAAGGCAACAACAATTAAAAACAAAGATTGCAAAAACGATTTTCATAAAGCTGGTCTGTCATCACCTCCTGACCCTCTGATTACAAGATGGGCAACTTGGCTCAGAGCTGTTTTATATTACTCTGAAAACCTTTCTGCTGTTCGTACCATTGTCAATAATTGGACTACTGGAGATGCCTCTTAGTCAGCAGAGCGAAAGACGCTATCAATTGCAGACTTAGTTAGTATAAATCAATACCGGACTCTAGCAGCTAACGTAGAGTTCTTAGAAGCAAGTGACTGCACAATAACCGAAGCATACGGAATTCTGAAAAATATGTAATTTGATGATGATCCCTGTGCAATTAAAGCTTACATCAAAAAACGACTATCCAACTCTGATTTAGAAGCAAGAATAAACTGTACCAATATGACGATCGCTCCAATAAGCTGTTTACTATTGCAAAAAGCCCAGCCAACCTCTGCTCCTGATGAGAGATCATTTTCCATGCTAAGCAAATTACTGAGAAAAGACAGAAATTTTGATGTCAAAAACATCAAAAAGTACATGATGCTGTATTACAATAAATAATTCTGGTAATCGTACTCTGTAATTTTCGTTAAAAACATCATAGACCAGTGCTTCTCAACCCCTGGGTCGCGACCCAAAAGTGGGTCGTCGTTTAATTTGATTGGGTCGCCCACAAGTTTAGTTGTGTAAAAATTAAATCATTTTGGTTGTGATTTGATTTAAAAGTGGGTCGCAATCCAAGGATTCACCCAAAAGTTTTACTTAATAAAGAACACCACGGTTTTGGGACAAAAAATGAGAAATCTGAGACTGATTTCAAGTAAAGACCTGTTTTTTTATAGAGAAAACCATGATTTTGGGAAGAAAAAGGAAATCGAAGATCGATTCGAAGTGGTGACCTTTTTTTTTAGAGAAACCACCATGATTTTGGGAAAAAAATAGGGAAATTGGAGATCGATTCAAAGTGAAGACCTTTTTTTTGGTCTTTGTCCTAAATTCGGAAACAAATTTATTTTGTCCGCCCCTTTAAACATTTTTTTGTTGGTGCGCCTATGTCTGTCCAGAATTCCGCCTATTTAGATATGGCAACCTTAGGTTGTACCTATGTTAAATAATCTTTTGTTTAATTCACTTTTTATGCTTGCAATAACGTCAATAAAAAAGGTTGGGTCGCCAAAACTTTACTCTCTATTTCTGCTTAGCATTTGGGTCGCCACAAAAAAAGGTTGAGAAGCACTGTCATAGACAGATTATACAGTTGCGGTAACACAGCAATTTATATACGAGTATGCATTAATTGATACCGGTATGCAGAATGGTCAGTTTTTTGTCATGCATCGCTTAGTTACATTAGCCATAAGACTGACTGATTGAGATCTCTATCTAAATGCTGTTGACAAAAAGGGAAATAGCCAAGCTACCTTCTTTAAACTTATGTAAATTTCGAATTATGAAACATTTTCAATCAGAATTTGTACATTAAGACATCAATAATAGGCCAAAACGGTTTAAGTCAAAATAAAATCAAAATTTAGCAAAAATAAAGTCAAAAATAATTTTTTTTAGGTCTAAATAAAAATGGCCCTAGTGATGACCTTTTTTGTGTTCACCTGACCTTTGCGACAACATTATAACCAGGAGGTCACGGGTGTTTGAGAGTCTCTGAGGGCGGACCACGGACCACCAAAGTTTTAGAATCACTTATTTAAACAAACCTCAAGTAAAAGACATTACAATAATGTTTGTTCCTCTTGCTAATCGAATTGGAACATATTGTAGGCCCAGATATCTTTACAATTATATTTTTATGTGACACTAACAAACCCATTCAAACAGCAAGCTTTTGTCATCCAAAGCCTTGTATGTTCAAATTCTCGCTTTAATGCCTGTTTCAGGCATAAAAATAATCCAGAAAAATTAAAAGTTGAAGTTCTACTTTGTTGCACAGGGCCGGAGGAAGGTTTTTATTTAACCGTAGCACTTATAAGCCTAAAATGTGTTTTTATCATTTGAAATCATAATTTGGGAGTTAAGACTTTTTTCTAGATCTTAACTTCAAATTGAAGGGCAGAAATTAGTTCAGCCGAGAACAAAAATCATTTTATAGCAAACATGATGATTTAAATAACTTCTTAAAAACTAAACTGCTTAAAATATCAGAAGCACCAAACTGGAGTTTCGCTCTTGTTGGAGCTCGTCCGTAATGCTTATCTCCCTGCGAATCGAACCGAGTACACGTGGCTCTCCACGCAGGAGACAACATCACTAGACCACACAAACCAAACAACAACTCGACTCTAAGCAGTTTAAAAGTTATTTCCGGATTTGCCGCGCAAGAAATACACTATGTATTCAATGTATCCGGCTTGTGTGGTCTGGTGGTGTTGTATCCTGCGTGAAGGACCACATATAGTCAGTTCGATTCGCAGTGAGATAAGCATCACTGCGAATCGAGCCGACTATATGTGGTTAGGGAGTTTGACGTTCTTCAAAGCATAGCTACTCTACGGCTTACAGTTATATGGTAAACAGATATGCTGCGTCTAGGAAAGGATACACTTGTGGTTCAAAGACCACATTATAAATTCAAATTTGTTGATGAGAAAAAGAGATTAAATTTTTGTTAATGAAGGAAAGACTCAATCCGCTCCTCGCCGAAAGGTGCCGGAGTGTCCAACGATAAAAACGGAATTCAATAACAATAACCGTCCTTGAAATGCTGAACTTGTCTAAATAAGGTCAGCAAAATCCCTCCAAGTTACAACTACCCTTATTTAAATATGGGTAACTCTATGATGCCCGGTACAGAAAATTATAGTTGCACGAGAGGAAGGATTGAATTTATTTTTTATCTGCGGTTTGCACACACGCAGTCAACACTATACAGCAAAAATTAATAATACATTAATACAATGGTCACCCGACCATTCAGCAAACACGGTCATCGTTCTCTGAGCCAAATTCTAGTTACTGTGTCATAAGAGCGATCTCTCACTCTATTTATAATAAATCCGAAATGGACCACGTGGCCGACGACAAAATTAACAGTAAAATTCGATTTTATGCTATTATCCAGGTTACTGCCAAAACGACATCACATAGGGATTACTTAAATTAGGACGATGTATTTAGGTTATTTTAGAAGGTGCAGTTAATTTAAAATCTATAAATTGATTGATCTGAGGCGTCAATTTTATCACATTTCCTCGCTGTTGGCAGCTGCGAGTCATTGCATTTCCAATAGGTCACAAAAAAATTAACTTAATTTTCTAAATAGGTCACAAAAATTCACAAAGAAGCGATTTGCATTACGTAACAACTTGAAATAGTGTAATAAAATGCTATAATGAAATTGGTGATTGTTATTTTAAAATTCATATGATGCACAAAAACGTATTTTACACTGATTACGGATATCTATGTGCATTCGCACATATAGAGCTAGAGTAGTTCTACATAAATAATTAACCCGGATACAGGGGCAGTAGGCTAAACCTTTTTTTACTAATTTTACAAATGGCCAACTTTGGGTCAGATTTTGAAACCGTGCTGGGGAGTTGGGCACACTGTTATATCTAACCAAATAATGTTTTGAAAATTTCAACAATTGTACGTGAGCAAAGTAATAAAAGTTTGTATATTTTCGTGTATTTGTATTAAACAATGATTTTGTTAAATAAATTTGTCACATCGATGCTTTTGCTGTGAGGCATGATGCGACTGCAATATGCTGTTAGTGACGTAAAAAGTTCAATCAGGGTCAAATCACACCTTAATATTATAAACGATTTTTATTTTAAATGTTCTCTAGCATGAAACTTCACTAGGCTTCACTGTCCTTAGAGATGAGCGAGCCAAATCTCTCTGCGCTTAATCGCAAAGCTAGCCACGACTGTCAAATTTAAATACAATTTTAGATAATGCTGTAAGATTGCCAAACGCAATATAAAACAATAAGATAAAAATTTGAAATATGTCAAATTTTTCAATAATTCTGCACTTTGGCAGACGAAAATCAGTCCACAATTTGTAAAAATTTTTTTATTATTTTAACTTAAAATCGATTTCGACATTAAGTCATCTTTAGTTAAATCTACAAATTGCAAGATTAAAAATGGTAAAACGAATAAGGTGTCGAAGTAAAATTAAGTCCTCGAGCAAGTAAGGATTTGTGTGTGTAAGAAGTTCAACACTAGATCTGTTTAAAATCATGAATTGAATTTTTGATTTTGATTTTTCTTTTTTGATTCTTCTTCTCATCATGTAGCGATTGGCATCTTTTTTATTCTTTATAGATTTTCTTTTAACACATTTTAGTTTAATAATCTGAGTAATTTGTTTATTGCACAGCCAGTCGAATTTGTTGATGAAATATTGCTTATATTGTGAAACATAGTTTTTCAAAAATTTTTTGGATTTTTAAGGTAAGCGATACCACTTTAAAAGTGAAATACAGAAATATATTTTTCTATAATACACGAATAAATATTTAAAAAATGCAGTTCAAATTAAAAGTAAAACAAAAATATTTGCGTTGATAAATCAGAACAATGCATTATTAAATCTACAACCTAATAACTCAATAAAACATATAAAACATAAAAATACAATCAGTGCATAAAAGTAAAACCAACATTACTATAGTTCATATTTAAGCAATAAAAACAGAAAAATATTTGCATTGATAAAATTTACATATACGAAACACAAAACTCTACGGCAGAAATATAATAATCTATTCAGGAACTAAGTGAAACAAAATTAAATTTTATTTGTACTAAACTACTTAACGGCAATAAAGTATTTCTATTTCGTGAAATCAAAAAAAAATCTAATCCAATAAAAAAAACTCGTCTACTCGAGAGGAACAAAAGAAAACCTCGACTTCCGGCTCGGCTTGGTGATGAAACGGAACGCCGCTTCAAACGGCTCGTGGTGGTATTCGATTTGGTACCGGTTTAAAAGAGCAATGCAGAGGCACATCACCTCCTGAAGCGCGAATCGTCGGCCCGGGCATCTCCGGGCCCCGACCCCGAACGAGCCGCTCATGGCGAACCTGCCGATGGGGGGGCGGTAAAATCGCGATGAGAAAAACAAAAAAGCAACGATAGAAGAAAACAGGCAACTTTTTGGCATTTAAGTCTAGTAAACACATTTACTTTTTAAAACCACATCGTTTTCAGGTAAACCATCGATTAATTCTGATAAAATAGGTGTCGATTTTATTCTGACTCCAATCACATGCGAAAAGTGTCGAAAACGCACAATTGCCAAACTAACCTGTTCATCTTGCTTTGTGCCGTTAGCCATCGTTCAGGTATAAACGAGTCAGGATTTTCAAAATATTTCGAATCGCGATTGTTAATGATGTTCGCTGTCGTTGTAACCAAAGAGCCTGTAAAAACCAGGTGAAATAGTTATATAATCAAGCAGAGTTCGATCAAAATAGCCACTTGTGGTGTTCTGTTAGCTCAGTGGTTTTTAAAGTTTTTGCCGCATTCCTTCTTTTCAAGAATCAGACACCATCACTCCTCCCCTCAAAAAATACCTCAATGATCAAAGTGAAGACTTTTTTTTTCTTCATTCAAATTCGTGATGCAAATTTTGGTTATCCGAGGAAGTGAAAAAATTGACATTCAAATTTGAATTGTGGTCTCGTCTGCGTCTCGGATTTCTCGATTTTTATTCCAAAAAAGTAGCGTCTCCATAAAAAGGTCTTCACTTCCCTTGCCTGCCACGGCCATAATTACGAAGGACGTACCGATTTCTTTGATCAACTTACCTCATTCCTCCAAGATTCTCAAATTTCTCGCCAAATAATTTTTCCTCCTTTGAGATTTCAAATTCCTCCTTAGAAAATCAAGTGGGTCACCTTGAGAAACACTGTGCTAGCTTGTGTTTTTTAAACTCAACTGATGTAGCGGTTGTCATTTCTGCAAGACAGCGGAAAAATTGGATGTTACAGAGATGAGGGACTCGATTTTGTAATTGACGCACTGGTGTGTTAAACAAAGAAATATTTCGTTTTTGTTTTGTTTAGTTAACAAAGTAAATATATAATGGTTTAAATATAACTACAATTCGTCAAATACAATTTCTATGCAACCGGCTACGGGCTGCTAAAACAGGAGTAAAACCTACCAGTTAGCGAGTACAACTTGTATGTTGAATGTGTTGCGAAAAAACATGACGTTCAGAATCAAGCATCAACACGGATTACAAATCCCTAAATTGTGGTTTCAAGATTTAATAAAGATGTTGTTGTTGTTGTTAGCCCTCCTCCAAAAATATCTTGGATAGCCATCTCTTAACCCCTCAAAGAAGTCAATCTACGTTCCAACTTTTGCATTACCTCGGGTGCTTTTAAAGGCTTTTTCCACAGACTAGTGGTGTTGTGTTGTGTTGGTACTTGACTACAGTGTGTGTGTGTCAAGCATAGTGGACATTCTGACATGCAAGTTTTAGGGTTCACTGAAGAAGGTAACTTTGCAAAGGTGGTGGTTTTTTGGCTCTGGGCTGTGTCAGTTTTGTGCGAATATGATGTGGTAAGACTTGTTCTCATGAATGAATGACATAGAATGTGGTGTTAGTAACTCAGTAGACCTCGGTTAATCCGGATTCGGTTAATGCGGAATTTCGCTTAACTCGAATAAAACTGAAAGTACAAATGATTTTCTATATACTGTAATTCTTAATAAAAAACTTCGGATTATCTGGACCTTCGCCTAATTCGGATAATTTTGTCTGTCCAATCGAATCCGGATTAACCGAGGTTTATTGTATGTTGTTTTTTCTAAAACTGAGGTATTGTGAGGTAATGGTAGTGTGAATGTGTTTGAGGTTTACTCTACATTCTTCAGGTGTTACGTCTAGTTTTGAGATGGTGATGTGTTAGTGTGCTCATTGTTATGAAAGGTTGTGGCTTTCATGTTTCTAGGCGGTTCTGAGTATGCATTAAGATCATGTAAAGGGTGTGTTTAAGTACAGTAGCACGAAGTGTGAGATGGGTATCCATTGGAAAGACCTTGGTTTTGTCGTGTAGGTGTTGAGCGTTTGTATCTCGTGTGAGCCAGTAGCAATTCGCAAACCTGAGTTTTGAATGCTTTGCTGTTTCTTGATGTTGGTGTTTGATATGATAGGGCTCCATATGGTGTTTGCATATTCCAAAATGGGGCGAGAGATAGCTTTGAATTTAGAAAAGATTAATTCCTTTTGTTTACCCCATTTGGTAGAAGTGAATGCTTTCATAATGTTAAGCGTTTGTTTTGCTTCAGTGATGGTGACGTTTATATGTTGTGAGAAGATCAATTTTGGATCAAGAGTGATTCCAAGAATTTTTTAGTGTTTTGTTGTTGGTAGTGTTTGATTGTTTAATTTAAGCAATAGAGTTGTGCCATATTCCGCTGGGTTTGGTGTAAAAAAAAGTGGTGGTAATTTTGTTTGTCTTTATATAGAGATTATTAGTGGTGGTCCATTCATATACGCGTATTTTGTGAAGATAGGTTGAATGAGTTGTTGGACCTTACGGGTGTTTGGTGCCTTATGAACTACTACCTTACCGTGGTGGGAAAGTTTCCATGTCTCGCTGACTTCTAAAGCTGTGTTGGCCGGAGATTTTACCTCTCTTGTTAGAAATATCCATCCCAAAAAGGATTGCAGATAGAGGCCAGACAAAATTTAGTTCACGAGATGGCAACTTCAAACCTGGGCAGACTGTGCTCAAAAGCTGTGGCAAGTATTCTACGAAAAGGAAATCTCTTATATAAAAACCCCCTCGCAGTAGAATTACACTGCAAATTCATAATATGTTACCTAAAACGTTTTTTTCATACTGCCTCGGGCGTCGCACAGATTAAAAAAGTCGGCGTTCAGGTTAGGACACTGGTGGTTAATTTTTAACCACTATAAATTGGCTCATTTCTGCTTCCTATCTAATATCTATTAAGTAAAGCTCTTGCTTTATCCTGTTCGACTCGTTTCTGACTTCCCGAAAAAGTCAATTTTTCAGTTTCAAAAGATAATAAAAAGAATTTTCGTTGTCGACTTACAGGGTTTTTCAAAAATAAAACGCAAGTTTGCAAAAATAAAAAGCAAGTTTTTAAAAATAAAAAGCAAATTTGCAAAAAAGCAAGTTTCCAAAAATAAAACAAAACTTTATATTACAGTATATTTAGTAAATATTTGTTGAATTTTTTTACTCTTGCTTTTCAGGGTTCCTATTCAATATTTCATTAACTTTTTGCCAGAAATTACGATAATAATTGTTGAAATCCCCCAAACTCTCAATAACATTTAGAATATTATTTTTTAACTGTAACTTTCAATCTGTGTTTAATACAAGAAAAAACATTTTCATTTACTTTTACTGTATTTATTTATTTACTGTATACATTACTGTATAATACGGATTTACTGTAAATTAGGAGAATATGCCGGCAAATACATTATCGCTACATTAATAGATTCCAAATACATTTTTATTTCACAGCAATGGCGAAATCTGACGTTATCTAATACTAAGAGAGTGTTTGGCGTAAAAACATTCTTTTGAATGACATTCAGCTAAAAATTCAGCATAAGTTTTATAATTATAGCAAATGCACCATCAATTAATCTAAAATGTTGAATACCTGAATTTGATATCTGAAAGAAATGAATGACTGCATTGCTGTTACCATGTAAATCTTGTCAGAAAACGTGGTTGTCACATGGCAGCATGTGACTCACATGACCAGTGGAGGCGCGAAACGGCGCCGTGCTCGTGATTAACATGGATCGGTTCGAAACCCACTCGCCAATTTTGTCGTGTCCTTGGAAACACACTTTACAGCACCTTCCCCTGCTTGCTGTTCTTGGCAAGCAGTTCTAAATTACAGTCATATCTCTATTAAATTATAAGCGGACAGCAATATCTCCGGAAGCAAATCGGGGTAATTGCTTACCCTATGTATTAGCGCCTCCGTCGCATTCCTATGAATCAGGAGGATAAATATAGAGATAAAATAAAAATAAAAAACAATATAAAATAAACTTGTTAATTACGTCAACCGTCAGTATCACAGGTTGCCATACAAATAATTTTAAGATTTAACGATTGTGCTAGGCACTAGTGTTGTAATCTTCACATAAATATTTTTGCCATTTATTTTTGCAAACTTGCTTTTTGTTTTTGAAAAACCCTGTAAAATACGAAGTCATCTTTACAACAAAAAATCAATCTCCTTTGAAAAATTTATTTCTCTTAAAACAGCGGCTTCAACCTTAGGCATACGAACAGTGTGTGAAGCACGGGTCTGTAAATAGCTTAAGGCGACGAACTATGAAGCTTGAGATGTGGAAGTTAAATAAGAAAAATTACGATGAAGAGCCTTTCAATCAGATCTTAAGCAATGACGTCGTTTTTTTTTCTGGGGCACTTGTTGTTTAGTTTAGTATTAGTCCGGCATACAGTATTAGAAGAGATATTTTTTTAGTTCTAGTTGGTAATTTATGCGGACGAGTATTTTAAACACGTTTAACTACGAAACCAAGATTGTCTACTTAATCAACTAGAGTTCATCATCAGGTTAAACTGTTCAGTAAACAACTGCATTGGCATTGGGCAGTCCGATTCGCAATTTTTAAATAAAAACTGAAAACTTATTGCTCTACAAAGAGTAAAAATTAAATAATAACAACAAAAATAGCAAAAGTACCTGCAGGAACACAATATCCCGATAAAACCATGTCCTTATGGATTTTTCTTATTGTACCTTGGGCTAAAGGAAACAAACGCTGAGTTTCCTGCAAGACCGCATACATGTACTTCATCTGATGAAGTGTCTGTAAAATTAGTTCTCGGTGTAACATAAAATACATCTAAAAATTTGAACATGAGACATTTTACGAGGACATTTTCATGTTCGAACATAAATATTGCAGCTGCTAGTGGTTAAATAATATCTCACTAAAGCTCAACATCTTTAAATTTGGACAAAGCTATCCGTAAAAATAGATGTCTGTGAAATGGTTTGACCAAACAATCACTTATTTACGTTTTTGTCACTGACAAATAAAGCAAAAGCTTGTTACAGATTTTATTCACGACTCAGTTAAAAATAATGTAAACTTTTGATAGAAAATACGTTTAACATATTATACCCCGCAAAAACTACCGTGTTTCTCCAAAAATAAAACAGGGCTTATATTAGTTTTCGCTAAAAATATGACACCAGGGCTTATTTTGGGGAGATGTCTTTTATTTTCATCTATCAAAAACAAAGTTACAAAGTAGAGAATTATGAGATTTCTAAATATACAAAAAAATAAAAACCTAATACGCATTTATAAATTTATTATTAATAAAATCGGTCAAATTTCAATGAGCCGAATATTTAATATAAAAAATAAAAGTTAAAAAATAAATACCAACTAAATCATTACGAAAAATCGATTTCGACCTATAAAGGTCATCATCAGTTCCTTATTGAAATAGAATCTTGATTCTATTTGAATAAATTTATGCATCGCAATTTGATGAGTTAAATAAAATCGTCAATGTGACTTTACTGGAAAAAGGGTAATAGATTTCTGTTAAAAGACTTTTAAAACGATACGCATTTACTTATAAATAACACGTTTTATATTTAAAAAACTACTAATTATAGATTATTCAAAAATGACCATATCATCGTCCTCTGGAATGTCTTGCAAGTCACTGGATTTCAAAGTTCAAACGGAGTTTTCATTTAACTGAACTTCCTGCCGAATTTTCGCACCTACTCTTTCGTGTCGAGCAATAAAGGTCTCATCAAATGAGAAGTTCTTATTGTTAACACAGCTGCCTGCTTTTGTTCCATGAATTTGCAACCCAAGTTACGATCTCTCCTAATTTAGGCTTCACAAAATTTCCACGGTCATTTTTTATAATTGTTTTCAATGTAGTCATTGATTTCCATGCGTCAATGGTTCTTGAATGGTTTATTTATTGCAATATCAAGAGTCTATCTATAGATAAGCAGTCATTCCTGCGGGAATCATTATTTGATCTATTCTCCTTTCTGCAAGAAACCTTTTCATGTCTTTTGCTCGATGTGTGCTGGCTGAGTACCAAATTATCATTCCTCTTTGAGTTCCTCGCAAAATTAATGGCAGCGTAAAATTGATCCACTTCTTTACAACTGCTTATGTAGTCCACGCCTTTTTAGTTTGCAAAACACAGATGCCTGAGACGTGTTCAATTGTATCCTTTGTACCTTTAGTGATAACTAAAGGTGGGACTTTACTTCCATCGAGACGAATTGCCAAAATATATATAATTCGCGCACTTTCATAGCCAGTTGAAGAAATGTAAATTGAAGATGCACCCTTTTAAGCAATTGTCGATTGATATCCTTCACCCATGTATACTGCAGTTTCATCCATAGCAATCATGCTAAAGAGACGATATTTAGAAAAGTCTATCTCATCAATAAAGAACTTAAATTAGAGTGCACGTTTAACAATCTCATCATCTTCCAGTTAGAATAAGGTTGTTGACTTTCTAAGAGATAATTCATGTCGCAGAAGGTCTAACCGTCTAACCAGTGATTTGATGCTTTGAAGTCCTCTGGAAATATACCAAATTGTAGTGCATTTGTTAAGAGCAAATTTTTGAATATCACCCCTGCAGACAACCAAAGCTTTTGCTCTCCTTGCAGCAACCCATTCAAAGACGGTATTTTCAACTCAGAATATAGTGGCTGTCGGCCTGATCAACACTTGCGTTTCTTTGCGTTACCCTCAGGGGCGCCGGAAGCGGGGGGCAGGGGGGGCAGATTGTGCCTTTTGAAATTTGTCTTACAGAAATATTTTTAGATTTACTCTACATTTAACCTATGTAATCTCGACCACCATCAAATGCAACGATGTTTCTAAAATTAAAGACATCCGTAAATCATGGTACAATAATGAAAGTCGCGAAAATCGTAAAGTTTAGCTAGTGATGGATTTTGGGTGAGGCGAATGAGGCAGATGCTTGTTTAGAGTGAAAGAACGATTTTGGGTAAAGACCTTTGATTTTGAGACTAAATAGGAAAATCAGAGATCGACTACAAGTGAAGACCTTTTTTTTTTTTTCAGAGAACACTATGATTTTGGGACGAAAACAGGAAAATTGGAGATCGACTACAAGTGAAGACCTTTTTTTTTTTTTAGAGAACACTATGATTTTTGGGCGAAAACAGGAAAATTGGAGATCGACTACAAGTGAAGACCTTTTTTTTTTAGAGAATACGCTAATTTGATTGCGACATGGTTGCTATAAACGATTTTTGTTGGAGTGCCTTTTTGACAAAAAGTGCCCTTTTTTTGAAATTTGCCCCCCCCCCTGGAAAAAAAACTCCGGCGCCCCTGGTTACCCTCGTTCACATACTAATTGAGTTTATTGTAGTCTGATCGCCATTTTCGTACCATTCAAAAATCCAAATTCTTTTCTTTACAAAAAGCAGTAAGATTCTTATCCTGTGATTCTTTTCTTGTATTTGATTGAATAACTTTTTCTTTTACTCATCTTGTTTTGAGGGTGATATGCACAGAAAAAAATTTTTTTATCCAATGTGACAATGTTACTAAATGTCACCAAATGAAAAAACAAGTTTGTTTTTACTTGTATTTTCCACACGAATATCAAGAGAAAATATCATAATTGTGACATCACACAACCTTGAATCGTGGCGCGATCCTCGCATAACCTCAGGTCATTGCATTTTTAGCTCATCTTTTTTATGACACAATTAGCACTTTATTATTACAGATTCGCACAATAAGGAACTCTCTTCGGGCCCATTAAAAGACACTCGCGGGCCAAAAAGACTTTTGCGCTATCGACTAGGGTTTATTTTACAAAATAGGGCTAATATTAAAATCATTCTCAAATTCTGACTTGGTCTTATTTTCGGAGAAACACGGTATAAAAGTAAAACCTTTCTTTACCTCCGTATACAACATAATAAAGTTGACAAAATACTTTTCAAACTTGAGTGTGCGTGTAAAATCAGCGATACCTCGTACTATGACAATCGGATGAAAAAATCGTAATTGAATAATAATGACAACTTCCTTTAAAATGTAAACCCGGCATTACTATTTATGTTGACTTGAAATTCCATGTATTTTACAATACTCCATTGTAAGTGGTTTAACATTTCATTAATATTAAAGTTATTAAAGTTTCTTCTATTAATATTATAATATTCTGGACCAATTACTTCATTAATAAGAAATTAATATTTCAACATTGGTTTCAACTGTTGTAATACAATGCACCACTTTTAGTACAACCAGTCATGCACTTATTCTTAAAAAACCATCACTATCCAACAATAGAGTATACCGTGCTTTTTAAAAACCAATAAACACTGGTCAACAAAAACTAGCTTTTTTTCTAAATGAGAATAAGAGCACTTATTTTTGGGTAACAGCGGAGCGCTGATTCCGAATCTGGCATTAGTTTTTTTTCTAGTACATCAGGTTTTGGAAATATGAGGGGATGCGAGCATTTTATACCTTATAAATGACAATATCTCGCCACTATCACGGTAGTTGTTTAGGTTTTGACATACTAAACAGATTAACACGTGGCTATTGTTAATTACCGATAGACTAAAATTGGACAATGGGCCAACTCTTTTTTGTCTATTGTAGTCTTGAAAAAGACCGTTTATTGAAAGTCTTGAAACAACCTGTTCTTGGGTGGTCTTGAAAAAACTGCTAGTCCTACGTGAGTAGCCTTAACAGAACCTGCTTATGAATAGTCTTAAAAAAGGTTGTTTTGGGTAGCCTTAAAAAAGGCTGTTGAAGAAGAGCATGGTGAAATGGTTGCTTTCAACCTGGGCAACACTTAGTACTGCAATACCAGGTTCTAAGATGAAGATTTAAAAACGTTTAGCATGGGTTGGATTATCACGGTACATCCAGCAAAAATCACCCAACATACCCTCATTCCTAACTCCTCGATACCTTTCTTCCATTGCTTGGGTATTTCGATGAAATCTTTCTCTAGCTGCTCCGAGATTTTTAGGAATAAACTCAATGTGTGAATGAAGAAAGTGCATTTTCAAAGACATGCGACACCCCATCTCAGTGTATACAGCAAGCAACTCTGCAACACCTTCTTGATATGAAGGTGACTTAAAATTTCCCTGAAATTTGAAGCAAATCAATTTAAATGCATGTCAAACTCGTAGTTCCAATGTATTTAAAGTTTTTTCAAACTCTGGATCTTCAAAACCTTTCCGAATTTGTGAACCAACAAAGATTCCTGCTTTTAACTTGGCTTGGCTTAGTTTGGGAAACTTTTTTGCAGAAAAATTCAAAGCCAATCGAACAGTGTTTGGCCATAGTTTTCACAATTCTTCATAAATCCTAGCTTGACATGCAACGGTGGCATTAAAACTTAATAGTTAATTATTTAACGGTGTTTTGCCACCAGTCCCAGTCCTGAGCCTGAAAGTTGCCTCAGTGGTGTGACGCGCTAAGTTTTTTGCGCATTGCCAGGAGATAGCAAGAAAACGTAAGCGATCTGCCCAGTTTTGCTACAAAATAAGTAGGGTTGGAAAAAATGGTAAAAAAGGGTAAAAGTTCAATGCTGTTGTAAACATTTAGCTTACGTTGGGCCTCTTGGTTATTTAAATGAAAGGCTGCCGTCACCGTCTTAGTGTGACTAAACTTCGGCTTTCAAGTCTGAAGATACACTAAAAGTATGATCCTGTTTTGACTTTAAAGTTTCCTCAGTTTCATGAGCAGTGCAGCAATGCTAGATCATCTGCATAGGTAAAGTTTCTGGAAATGGTGGAGGGTAGATGTAGACGTACCATAGATGTTAAAAAGGAGGGGAGCCAAGACCGATCCCTGAGAAACGCCGTTTTTTAGATGGCAAAGTCTGCTTTGCTTGCTGTCACCGGTAGTAAGAGTGAAACTTTGATTTCGGACAAGCTGCATGATCATTCTGATGATGTGCTTATCTGGAAGAAGTCTCAAGTAGCTTGCATGTAAGGCCATGGTGCCAGACAGTGTCATATGCCGCCGTCAGATCGACAAAAAAACCCTTATTGTTGTCGTCCATAGAATGACTTGATCCAAGGTTGGCTTTCCGCTTCAAAACCCAGTCTGCTCTCTAAAAAAGCAATTGATCAATAATTAGTTCAACGCGGGCGTAGATAAGCCTCTCGAAGATTTTGTAGGAGACACAGAGCAAAGATATTGGTCGATAATTCTTTGGGTCCCCTAAGGGTATCATCGGGTTTGGGATCGCAACTACAAGCCTTCTCCACAAGTGGAAAATTTTGAGTCGGTGCAAGAAGGAAGGAACTCCGGTAATTGGGACTTTAAAGCAGCTCCAGCATGCACATCTTTAATATTAATTATGTAATGATTTTAATAGCTTCACATTTCACTTAGATTCCTAATTAGTTGATCAATTTTAAATTTATATTTTAATACTCATCATTTGATCATGGCATCTAATACTTAAGAGGAAATTTCACATACATCTAACTTTGCGGCCAACTAAATGTACTTCAATTTATAATTTGGCGCACTATGAAAAAAGGTTGGACATCCCTCGTTAAGTACTTTTTAGGCATCATCAATGTATTTGAAAATTTAAAAAATACTATTAACATAGGCCTACCTATTTTACACTTATAGAAATAAATATAGGGTTTCCCAATCAAAATGAGATTTTTTGCAACCAAAATGAGATTCTTTGCAACCAAAATAAGATTCTTTGCAACCAAAATGAGATTCTTTACAACCAAAATGAGATTCTTTGCAATCAAAGTGAGATTTATACAATCAAAGTGAGAAGGTATATAAAACTATCAGAGACCCTATATGGAGACCCAATATTATGGAAACTATATTATGGAGACCATATTATGGAGACCTAATATCTATTATTAAGACTACACTATGGAGATCTAATTTTGGAGACCTAATATTATGGATACTATATTATAGAAACCTAATTATGGAGACTATATGTATCATGGAGACCTAATACAGAGACCCTGTATTATTCATATATTTGATATATAATATACAGTCTAGATATTGGGTTGACCCATAAGTTCGTGACTAAAAAATTAAAATCACTCTAACTTTCGTATTATTAAGAGAAATTTTCTGATAGTTGTTTTGTTCGAAAGTTAGTTCAGCTAATTATTCATTTTGTGAATTTCAGAATAAATAATCTTAAATTGTTTGTTTTTAATCAATAACAAATGCAGAATTCAAACTTTAAAAAAATTCATTTTCGACATGTGGTTTTTTATCTGTACAATAAAGAAGAGTTTGAGAAAAAACCACAAAAAATTCATGCAGACATTAAAAAGACCTATCCTCAGGATTTTTGTTGCCTGTCCTTTGTGAAAAAGTGGGTGAGCCGTTTTGATAAAGGGGACTATGATCTGGAAGACAAGCCCAGATCAGGTAGACTTGAAAACTTTAGCACTCAAAAACTTGAACAACTCTTAAGGCCCGTTTCCACTACGAGCGTGGAAAAGAGCATTCTTTGTCTCTTTTATTGATCTTCGATTGAAGCGAGCGCAAAAAAAAATCAATAAAACAAACAAAGAATGATTTTTTCCACGCTCGTAGTGGAAACGGGCCTTTAGACAAAAATGCCAAAACCACAACTCGTGAATTGGCAAAAAAATTAAACTTTTCACAGAGCTCTATTTACAGAAAGTTAATCAAAAATTTTTTGACTCAAAACACCCCAAATTTTTTAAGAAGGCCTTTAAAAGACTCGTGGAGAGGTGGGAAAGTGCGATTAAAAACAATGGAGAGTACTATGATGATTAAATAATGATTTGTCAAAAATAAAAATAAATATACGTATTTTTAAATTTATCAATAAATTGATGATAACTTCTAATAAAAATGAAAATTTTTGAAATTCATAGAGAACACTTATGAACTTATTAAACCTCTGTATTTTGATTTTGAGATAATTTCATTCTCTCCTTTGAAAATTAGGAGTATTTTAATTTTTTAGTCACGAACTTATGGTCAACCCAATAATTAACTTACAGATCACAAAATTTTTTAATTTAACATTAATTTTATTTGCCCCAACAGACTGTTTCGCCTGCCTGGGCTCGTCAGGGGGGGTTAAAAATTTGAAAAACAAAATAAATAAAAATACAGTTTAAATAAAGCGCTTGAATGCCGGCGAAAAAGTGTAAAACAACAAGAGAAAAACTACGGTTGTAATATTAATCGATAAATGAATTTTATTGCCAAAGAAAAAGTGTTTTTTACGTAGCTTGCTCTATTGTTTGAAAATAATGGGTAAATATAAAAAGTTTGCATTAAAAATGCGTTAAAATTAGATTAAATAGTCTGCACATTGGAAATACGATAAAAAGATGCTAAAGAAATGCGTTTAAAAATGACAATTATTAGGGTACGAATTAAAATTAAAACAGTAAATTTTTTTACAGGGTATAATTTTAAGAATATTTTTAGTTCGATAAGTACTTTGTAGTGTAGAGATGGGTTGTTTTATTTGCTGATCAAGAAAGTGGATAAAGGTGTGATGTAAAAATAAGGTAAACCGAGTGTGTACAGCTGTACACATATTTATTAACTGCCAGCGTAATTAAAACTTCGTAATTTAAATTTACTTCGATGTCGACATTTTGAGACCAACTCCAAGCGTTTATTCAGTAATTTATTTGGGTCAGCCTGGAATATTTGTAATTTTTCTGATAAGCATAAGTTGCATGTTTTTGAACCACATTGGTATGGAGTTGCGCGTTGTACGATTTTCCATCTTATTTCCGGCGATAGTCCTGATTGTTTTAATTTCCAGATGGCTTTGGATAGTTCGGTGGAGTTAATTTTTCTACTGTCTTTAAAGGATTTGTTTTGGTTATTATATCGGAGTTTAAATGATGTTTCGCAGCTGCCGCAATAAAATTTGTCAGTTTCACCAGTTTTTAGGGAGGCTTTGTAAACTATTGAGTTTCTGCAACATTTTCCGTTAAGTGGGCAGTTTTTAGCTGATCTGCAGTTGCATTGTTTGGCGTCTACTTTGTTGTCCGAGTTGTTTAGGCGTGAAGTGTTTTGCTTATTATAAATTCACATTTGGCATGCAACTATCGCTCAGTTTTATGTTGTTTTTGTTAAAAATTTTGTGGTATTTGTTGCTGGGTGGAAAGTGTTTATTGAGAAGGGTAAAAAATTCTTTGCCAATGTTAGTGGTGACTTCTTCAATAAAAGGAGGGTTGAACCAAATAATCTTTCTTGTTCTGTTTCTTGATCGGTTTTTTGAGGTTGATTAGAATTGATTTGTTTGTTTTGGTTCTTCTGGTTAATTTTTCTCTGTATCCGCTTTTTTCAAGGGCTAGTTGATATTCCGGGATTGTTTTATTGAATTCTTGTAAGCTGTATGAATTTTTTGATAAGCGTGATGAGATCATTTTGGGTAATTGTTTTTTTATATTGGGAGGGTGATTCGATTTTGCATTGATATAAAGAGGTACGTCTCTGGGTTCGCGGTATGGCCAGTATTTACCTGTAATTAAATTTAAGGTGATATCTAAAAAATCAGTTTGTAAAAGGTTAGATTCTGTTGTTATCTTGAGGCCATTGTTTTGAAAAATTGTCGGTATGTTTTTCTTGATTCTTTCAATGATTGGTCCTGATTTACTGTTTATCATTGCTAAGCCATCGTCTCTGTATAGTCCCAGGTGTTGATTTTTTATGGTTTTATTAAGTTCGTGTAATAGATATAGTCCAACTAATTCACATATTTCTGCCCCATCGTATGAGCCATCATTAGCAGTAAAATCGTAAAATCAATCAAGCGCCATCATTAGCAGTAAAAATGAGAAAGCATTATTTTTTAAAAAATTAAGTGCGTCAAAATTGCGTTGTTTTTCGCATTTTTTGCAGGGTTTCGCGGGAAGAGCTGTGGTTACTGTATGATAAAATCCGGAATAGTGGAAAAGTATGTGCGACTTGTACAGGATATGTACGAGGAAAGCGAAACAGTGATGAGGTGTGCAATAGAAACTACAGAAAGTTTCAAAGTTAAGGTTGGACTGCACCAGGGATTAGCGTTAAGTCCGTTCCTGTTTGCAGTGATGATGGACAGGCTAACAGATGAAGTAAGGAAAGAACCACCGTGGACGATGCTGTTTGCTGATGATATTGTGATTTGTGAAGAGACCAAGGAAGAAGTGGAGCGGAGATTAGAATGCTGGAGATATGCATTGGAAAGAAGGATGAAAGTAAGTAGATCAAAGACCGAATATCTGTGCATAAATGGAGGAAATGACGACGAAACAGTGAAAATAGAGGATACAAAAGTGCCAAGAGTAAAGGAATTTAAGTATTTGGGATCAACGGTGCGAGAAAGTGGTAGTTGTGAGAGGGAGGTAAAAAAGAGAGTGCAGGCAGGATGAAACGGATGGAGAAAAGTATCGGGAGTAATCTAAGACAGATTACCAGCTAGAGCAGTGGTCACCAAACTACGGCCCGTTAAGGTTTTTCATCCGGCCCGCGTAGCTCTTTTTAAAACATATACAATCACTTTGAGCCACAGTTGGATAGAATTATGTCGGGAACATCCCAGTTTCAGGTTTTTACCTTGTTCATCCCATTGGAGAGCACACCGAGACTTTAGGGAAAAAATAGCAAAATTAGAGCTCGAATCAAAGTGAAGACTTTTTTTTTTAGAGATCACTATAATTTCGGGAGAAAAATAGCGAGATTAGAGATCGATTCGAAGCGAAGACTTTTTTTCTCTCGCTTTGGCCCGGGGAGATCCAAAAAATCTAAATCCTGCCCCGTCTCGAAAAGTTTGGGGACCACTGACCTAGAGTAAAAGAAAAAGGGTACAGTTCAGTGGTGAGACCAGCAATGGTGTATGGACTTGAGACGGTGGCGGTCACAAAAAAACAAGTGGAAGAGATGGAAGTTGCAGAGATAAAAATGTTGAGGTTTGCTATGGGAGTGACGAGAAAAGACAAGATTAGAAACGAGTACATCAGGGGTACAGTTAACGTAGAACAGTTAGGAATGAAGATGAGGGAGGGCAGGCTGAGGTGGTATTGACATGTCATGAGGAGAGACATGTCATTAGTATTGACATGTCATGAGGAGACATGTCATGTAGGAAGAAAGATGATAGAAATGGAGTTACCGGGAAAGAGGAAAAGAGGGAGACCAAAGAGATTTTTAAATGTAGTGAAAAAAGATATGGGGAAGATGGTGCGAAGGAGAATAGAACAGTTTGGAAAAAGATGATACGCTGTGGCTACCCCTGATTGAAGAGAAAGGCCGAAAGAAGAAGAAGCAGAAGAAGCAAGAAGATGTGCATCAAAAAACACACATATTTTAAATGTAGGCCTCTGCCTAAGAAACAATATAGATTTTGATAGGAATGTGTTCATACGACAAAAAATTGGTGTTGCCGTATCACAGAATGATGAGCAGTCACTGTTTAAAATATATGTAATAAATGGAAAAATAGGCGAAATTGGTAGGAAAATGTATCCTTTTTTTAAAAGGTTGCTGCTGCCTAAACTTATGTTGAGTCAGTTTTTGTTCGGCGCAGGAAAATTTTCATTCTAGCAAAAACACACGACCATTAACTATAGCATTATCTTTAACACACCTTTCCAGAAATCTCCTTATCAGAATGTAAGACTTGATTCACTTCTTCTCGAAGTATCTGCTGCTTGTCGAGATTCGTCGCGAGGCAGTAGAGTACAAACGACGCAGCATTTGAAGTTGTGTCGACTCCCGCTGCAAACACATCCAGAAAAACGCTTTCTTTCATTCTGGAAAAAGTTGAAATTATTTTACTTTTGGCCGATTGGGCCAAAAGTAAGGAAATGACGAATTCCTTTACAGCCAATCAACTACTCAAACTACAAATCTTTGTTCAGTTAGAGCACGAATCAAATCGAATATTGCTGCGGATAATCAAAAAAAATTACTTTTTTTTTTCGTACAGTACAAATTTACCAACCGAATGATCCAACAAATAAGTGTTTATGGTGCAGTGCATCTTTAATGCTTCAACACTTACACTAGTTTACGACAAACTATTCATTGATAAACGTAAACACAACCGTGTTGTAGTTATTAACTGTTATTTCTGACTTGTCGTTCAAGTTGCTGTTTTTAACGATTGTTTCGAATCTTCCGGAACCATGGTTCGGTTGCAACATTCGAAATTGTTTAATAGCTTCGTATTGTCTTTTTTGATGAAGATAAACTTTCTATAAAGAAAAAATTTATTAAATGCAAAAAAAGTAAAAAATATGAGGTATGTGCAGTGGTGAAAATGTATTTTATATTTCGAGTTTCTATTAATTGTACGCATAGCCTATTAAGTACTTTATTTGGCCATAATCTACAACAGAAAATTAAGAATGTCCAACCTTTCTTGAAAGAGGGCTTAATTACTACAAAGTGGCGGCAGCACGTCAACGCAATGTTGCAAAGATACAGTAAACTCATTAAAGGTTGCGGTACTATACAACAGCAGTTTCGGATAATTTTCTTGTTTTTGCATCGTAGAAATTACTTTGACTACTCGTTTTGGTAGTTTAAACCGTTCTTAAATAAATAATGGTTTATTTCAACTACTGAAGCTATTCTTAACTACTGAAGCTATTCTTGAACTAGATGCTACTTAACTCAAACAACTGACCAAAACAGAAGAGTACTCTCTGCATTACCTAAAAGCACATTTAAATCCACCCAGAAACATGAAAACCACAATCTTTACTAACAACGACCACACTAACATGATCATATCAGATCCAGACATCACACATACACATTCACACTGACATTATCTCCCAATACCTCAGCTCCAAAAGATAATAAATAATGAAGTTACCAACACAATAACTCGGAACAATCTACTACACCAGGGGTTGGTAACCTTAACCATACAAAGAGTCATTTAGATCTCTGTTTCGCAAAAACGAAACACTAAGAGCCACAAAACTTTTTTGACATTAAAAATTAAGTTATCTTAATTTTCATTTGACAATAAAAACATGAATATATAAAATCTAGTCTAAAAATCACTTGATGAAAAAACAAGCGAAAGTTAAAACAGTTGCTTGCTACGACACCTTCAGCAAAAAATTTTTTATGGTTTGATGTTTCTATCATTACATTGCTGTAGCAAAAGGAATAATGTACAGTGACTTTCATAGCATAATTGCAGCACATGTTTTTCAATAAAGAATTAAAGATAGATGAAGTCTTTTATATCGTTTTTGTAACATGATCCCCATTTGGGATTTTTTAGAAAAATGTTTATACCTTTCTTACGCCTCTTAGTTATTGTTTTAGTTATAAAGTTATAGGATTTTCATATTCAATAGCACCAATTGCATCTATTCTGACTGAAATTATTGAAAAAAAATTAGGTATTAGATGAGTTAAAAAAGTACCTTTCTAAGCAAAAACAATAAAAGCGCTGCAATTTTATGAAGACTAAAATTTTTTATAGTTTTTATAAAAATGTGCCAGATTAAACTTGTGTTTAAACTTGAGTGTGGCTAAAATAGTTGCTCCACAAGCGTTTCCATAACTTTCAATAAACTTGCGTCGCATGAGCCCATCTCTGCTTGAAACGTAACAAATTTGATGACTTTGGTGGTAAAGGGTTAATTAAAAAACTTGTTTATTTTTCAAAGCCACCGGGAGCCACAGAAGAGAGATTAGAGAGCCACATGCCGCTCCGGAGCTGCTGCTTGCTGACCTGTGATCTACACACAATAAACTCTGACATTTACACGCTACAACTCCCGCTATGCTTGACAAGCTGACACACAGGTGCATGCTGACGCTTGCTGGGGTATTAAAGCTTTTATTTAAAACTTAAAACTTAGAGTTAAAGGGAGGGTCGGTAAACTTTTTGGCTAAGAGAGCCTTAAAAGCTACATATTTTTTTAACGCCTTTTCGTGAGAGCCATATAACACTTTTTTAAACACTTAATGCAACTAAATATGCATTAACAAGACATCTGGATTTTTGCCAGAAAAGGATTTCCTTAAATGTATGTTTTTTTACATTTTCTAGGCACTGAATAAGTCTATAAAATCTACAAAACCAGAAAACACAATAAAATCAACAGCTAAAAAAAGTACAAGCTAATTTAGATTTTTCTTACAAACTTTCGGTAAGTATCAAGATATCAGCCGCAATTATTCAAAAAAATGGTGCAAGACTATTCTTTGACTGAATTAAGACAGTCATCGAGAACGGCTAGGCAAGGAAAAATAAGTGCCGGTATGCCTTGAAGCAACTCGGGGAAATTTGGAATTTTCATCAAAATAACTATAAAAGGAATGAACATAGCTGTTTTATTTAATTTTTGAGTAAAAACTTTTGCAACAAGAAAATTGCTATGTATAAACAATTTTTAAAGAAAAAAATTTTGGTAGTCTTTTTAAGTGAAATTACAAAACTAAAGAACTCAAATAAAGAAAAGCTAGTTATATATACAAAATCCTGAAAAAATTTGCTAAGTTAAAAATTTACTAAACTGTTTTTAATAAAACAATTTTTTCATATGAAAGTGAACCCTAAAGAAAGTGTCATCGTAAATTTATCTGCCAGCGAGATGCCGTCATCAAAAGAGCCACATCTGGCTCGCAAGCTATAGTATCTGACCCCTGGTTAAAGGCAATTAAGGAATTATTAAAAAAGTGTTGATTGCTTAATATACTAAAAATCGCGTCATACAAAGTAATTTATCTAAACAAGACTGCCATAAATTATAAAAACACAATATGTTGATCAGCAACTCCTACAGTTTGCCCAATTGATGAATAAAGAACATAATGAAACAAACCCAAAAATGCAATTAATACTTGCCTTAACATCTGCTGTGTCGTAATATTTCCAAAGTGGAGTAGCAAAAAGTAATTTTGCCCATGACTCAAACAAATCATCAGACGAATCAATGATTTCTTTTGCTTCTTTTGAAATCGTGCCGCTAAGCGCACCTGAAAATAAATCACTATTAGTTTGTACAATGTACAACAAAACTTTCATTAAAGTCATTCATTCCTTTATTCACACAAACATTAACGTAATGGAAACACGAAAGCAATATTGCAATATAATCATTTACTTAAATTTAAATGTAAATCATTTACTTTAAATTAACTCTTTAAATTTTTGGCAGTTTTTCAGAGGACTGTTTTCTTGGGAATTCTTTCACCGACTCCTGTCAGAAGAAATCGTTGGTAAATGGCGAGCTGCAAGAAAAACTTGGTTTATATAAAATTGGAAGAGATCGAAAATAATGGCGTTTCTGATTACTTAAAGAAAGAGAGCACCGATTGGTTGCGCGCTTAGTTGCGCCGCAAGCGAGAAAGCTACAGTCCATAGACAAACTCTTTCTGGCGACAAAAGCAACGCAACCAATCGCGTGCTCTCTTTCTCCAACCAATCAGAAACGCCGTTATTTTCGATGTCTTTCAATCCCATAAAAAACACGTTTTTCTTGCAGTTCGTCATTTGTCAACGATTTCTTCTGACGAGAGTCGGCCAAAAGAATTCTCAAAAAATCAGTTTTTTAAAGACTACCAATAATTTTAAGAGTTAATGGTTCTGTCAATATCATTGGCTATTTTTAAAAACTTCAAATATTATTGTTATTGAAGAACAGACTAAATATGTCATGGAAAAGTTTTGTAGGCTAATCTACGCTTGCAATGAAATAATAACAATTCGAGCAAAGTATACCGTGCGATAAATAAGATGGAAAGATTGCAAAAACAACATTTCTACGTCATTTTAGTTTTGCATTTTTTCGCTGGAATAAATAATAGACCTTAGATGTGCTCGGTGTTCTGAATCTGCAAGTTGAGCGAACTAACGGGATTTGCTTTACACTCCATATAAACTGATAAGTACTGTAGCGTTAGTGTGTCAATTAATGCTTTGTGGAAGCGTAATTTGTAGCATATGGAGCCTCACTCTAAAAGATGATAACAAAGAATCGTCACACTTACAACAGGAAAGATTTTAACACTGAAAGTAGCTCTTATTGCAATAGTTCAAATACATTGTAGGAACTAAAGTAGGCTAAACATCGTTTCTGTTAATTTACACTGTTTATTGAATTTGACAGATTGAACAAAGTTTTCAATAAACGCATCTGCTGTGCATCTTCACTTATTTTACGAGCGTAAGAATGAGCTGCAAGAAGCAAAAGTATAATGACTCATAGGCTATATCGAGCACTGCTATGGGGCTACATTCATAAAAACAATTAGAGAAGAAAAACCTCACCTTAATGTGTGGTTTGTTTCCAAGTTTTCTGCAATTGCTTATAACGCTCTTAAAAGTAAAATTGTACTTCTCATTACTCAAAATACTCGTATAAAAACCGAATGTTTTAAAAAAGACAAAAAAACTTTCCTAAAAGTACAAAAATCGATTCTGATAGAAGTTTAAAACCAACGCAAAACTTACTGTAATTTCCATCTCCTTATTGCAAAAAAAAATCCGCATTAAAAGCTGATAAAGCGGTGTGCAAAAATTGTGATCAGAACGGAAGCTATCAAGAAAACAGTCGACAGCACGGTCGATCGGTTAAAAGCGCTATGATTTACTCGCAAACTTCATTGACACGGTCACTGTTCAAAACGTACGCACGCCATTCTGTTGTATCCTTAGAAAGACACTCATGGCACTTTCTTTTGCTTGGCGGTCTTAGCAGGCAGCTCTAAAATTTCAGTCATATTCTAATAAAAACCAAAAAACTAAAATAAAAAATTTCGACCGGACAACAATGCCTTGCCATCTCCTGAAGCAGACCAGGATAATCGCTTCACAGTTGCCCTTAGTACAGCGCCTCCGAGGCTTAGTGCGAGTTAGGAAGATAAATATAAAAATTTAAAACAAAGAAAAAACAGCTTCTTATCACTCTCAAACAATGCTCAACGGTAATACCCAGTTCGACTTTTCAACAAGGCTGTTTATCAAAACTATGCAAAAAAATCGTCTTGAATTGGATAATAAAATAAGATGTCTGTCAGAAATTTTTCCATGAATAGACAAGCTACAGAAAAACAAACAATGTTAAAATGCCCTATTGAATTTTAATATTTCAACACCGCTTTGAATAAAATAAATATGTTCATTCACATGATCCCGATCCCGGCGCTGGGTTGTAAGGTCTAGCTTGGTCTCTGGCGTTATGCAGTCTAGTCATTTTTTTTCAAGCTAATCCATATGGGCAGGTTCTTTTCTTGAGCTATAACTTATTGCTTTCATCTTGCGCATGTCATGGACCCCCAAAATTCACTCTGTGTACCCCTTGTGAGGAACCACTGGCCCAGACAAATAAGGGCGTTGAATTGCTTGAATAACGCATCTGTATTTCTTTATATGTTAGAATCTGGCTGACAATTAATTACAATAGATCGAACTTTTCAAAAAACTTTGAGCAATTATAAACAATGTTGAATCTTTCCGATTTTTCTAGTCAAGCGACCGTTTAGCATCGTACATCAGTGTTCGCTTTACGCATTGCATTACTTTCTTTAGTCGATAAGCGCCCTTTAGCCAATCGCTTTTCCCGCAAGAAAAAAGTTGCTGGCTTTAGCTTAAAAACAACGTGACAAGACTATACCATTTACAAGTCTATTTGGCAAAAATAAAAATCAATTTGGCAGAAATGAAATTCAATTTGGCAGAAATGAAAATCAATTTGCAGAAATGAAATTCAAATTGACATTAACGAAACTATATCCTGTTTCTTACTTGTTATTTTCGTATTTTGGCATAATTTTAAAAAATTTTCTTTTTTATATTCTTATAATATACATGTATATAGTTTTATATATTAGTAACAAATAATATAAATATGCGACCCCATCGGAGACCCTATATTTAGACCCAATATTATGGAGACTTAAAATATATTATGAAGACCTAATATCTATATATAGATTATTGCGACTATATATATTATATTATGGAGACCTAAAATTATGGAGACTATATACATATATTATAGAAACCTAATTATGGAGACTATATATACATTATGGAGACCTAATTTGGAGACCTAATATATGTAGAGACCCCCATATCTATATATAAATATATACATACTGTAATATTGTTATAAATACGACTTTTTTGCATAAAAACATATAAATATATACAAATCAATAATATTAGGTCTCCAAATTAGGTCTCCGAAATATATACTGTATATATAATCTCCAAAATTAAGTTTCTATAATAGATGTATATATTTTCCATAATTTTAGGTCTCCATAATATATACCAAGTCTCCATAATATTGGGTCTCCGATGGGGTCGCTATATATGTACATATTTATATTATTTGTTACTAATATATAGTAAAACTATATACATGTATATTATAAGAATTTAAAAAAGAAAATTTTTTAAAATAATTATGCCAAAATATGAAAATAGCAAGAAACAGGATATAGTTTTATTAATGTCAATTTGAATTTCATTTGTGCCAAATTGATTTTCATTTGTGCCAAATTCAATTTCATTTGTGCCAAATTGATTTTCATTTGTGCCAAATTGATTTTCATTTCTGCCAAATTGATTTTCATTTGTGCCAAGTTGAATTGCATTTCTGCCAAATTGAATTTCATTTGTGCCAAGTTAACTTTCATTTCTGCCAAATTGAATTTCATTTCTGCCAAATTGATTTTCATTTTTGCCAAATAGACTTGTAAATGGTATAGTGTTTAATATTGTGGGAAGATTTATCAATTCACAACCAAAAAAGTTTTTAATTGAAATTTTACACGTACCTAATTTCGAATCAAGAGTAAAAATGCTCGTGTTTTCCAACGCCCATTTGTACAACACATAATCGAAATCTAAAACCTGATCAAATGTAAAAAGTTTTTGATAATTATATAATCGGTTCAAAATATATATATATTCTATTTGAATAAGTTTCCACCTGACGATTCTTAGGATGAAACAGGCTGTCGCGGATTTTAAATTGTTAATTTTTAATCTATATTTTAGGGCTTTTATTAATAAATACTGCTCTAACTATTTGGTTATTGAGCTCTGTACCGGCGAAGTAAAGCAAATTAATTTAACATTAATTTTATTTGCCCCAACAGACTGTTTCGCCTGCCTGGGCTCGTCAGGGGGCGGTTAAAAATCTGAAAAACAAAATAAATAAATAAAAAAAATACAGTTTAAACGAAGCGCTTGAATTCCGGCGAAAAAGCGTAAAACAACAACAAGAAAAAACAAGAGAAAAACTACGGTTGTAAGGTTAATCGATAAATGAATTTTATTGCCAAAGAAAAAGTGTTTTTTACGTAGCTTGCTCTATTTTTTGAAAATAATGGGTAAATATAAAAAGTTTAAACCAACAATTTTTACAAGTTAAAGGTACCGCAATGGGAACAAAAATGGCTCCTCAGTATGCTAATATCTTCATGGCCAACCTGGAAGAAAACTTTTTACAAAATACCCATAATAAACCATTAATATACCTCAGATACATTGATGACATCTTTCTGTTATGGACACACGGAGAGGAAAAACTATTGCAATTTTACAAAGATTTCAACTCAGAGGACCCGGACATTCATGTTACAATGAACCACTCGACCGAAGAAGTTAATTTTCTGGACACCACTATTAGACTAAAAAATAACACACTCCAAACTTCATTATATAAGAAACCCACCCATTCCCAAACCTATTTAGACCCCACCAGCTCCCATCCCCCACACATCTTCGCCTCCATAATTTTTAGCCAAGCTCTACGCTACAAGCGTATATGCTCTGATAAAGAATTAAATTTACAATTGACTACATTAAAAAATGCGTTTACCGCACTTGGATACAAACCCAAAACTGTCAAAAACCAAATCATTAAGGCCATGTCCATTCCCCGAGAAGCCCTTCTCAAATACCAAACCAAACTAGAATCTTATCGCACACCCCTAGTCCTTACTTACCACCCCTATCTTATACCTATCAACAAAATCGTCAAAAATTTGCAACCTTTACTAAGCAAAGACCCATATCTTAACCAAATCTTCCCTGCACCACCACTTATATCATATCGTCAACCCCCTAACCTCAAACTTCTACTTACATCTGCCTCCTTCCCAAATGGACGTTTCATCACGGGCACCTTTCCCTGCAATTCTCCTAAATGCCATCTCTGCCCCAACATAAACACTAATCCTACAATTACGGGCCCTAACGGAGTCCCTATAAAAATCTTCGGAAATTTTAGCTGCAATTCATCAAATATCATATATGCAATTTCATGCAATCTTTGCCCTAAAGCAATCTATATTGGAGAAACAAGCAACTCAATCAGACAACGGATGAACGGACACAGGAGCGACATTAAACACAATAGAAACAAACCAGTAGCCGAACATTTCAATAAACCCGACCATAGTTTGGACAATCTCAAACTAGCAGTAATCAAGAAAGTTAAAGGCAAAACAAAGCAACAACGGGAAGTGGAAGAACAAAAAATTATTTTCAAACTCGATTGTGTTAACCAAGGTTTAAATAAAGATTATTCATTTATGTCTAACTACGTGTAATATTTATTTTTATTCTTGTAAACTTGAGGGTCATCTATGTTTTTCACTTCTTTCTCCATTTCGCATCGTTTTATACTTGCATGCCATTTTCTCGCATTTGTTTTTTGCTTAAATTGCTGTAATTTACCGTACTGCCATATTTTCTCGAACTTAGTCTTTTTTACCGATATTTTCATATTTCATTATGTCACATATGTCTGTTTGTTACGTTTAATGCCGTTGTGTAAAACTTGTTTTGATTGCATTTTCATTCCATTGCACCTGACGAAGTGGGCAGTAGCCCACGAAAGCTTGTGCTCAATAATAAAAATAGTCAACTTCAGTGCACAATGTTCTGTTTTTCTCAATAACCAAATAGTTAGAGCAGTATTTCATCCTAAGAATCGTCAGGTGGAAACTTATTCAAATAGAATTCTATTTGAATAATTACAATTCTATTTGAATAAGTTTCCACCTGACGATTCTTAGGATGAAACAGGCTGTCGTGGATTTTAAATTGTTAATTTTTAATTTATTTTAGTGCTTTTATTAATTAATATATATATATATAATTAATATATATTGCAGGAGTGAATCGATCTTCCCCGCAGAGTGCTCAATGAAAAAAATCAGAGCAATTTAATACAAAATTTATTTAATCACTGTTTAAAAACCACAACGGTCCGTTTCATCCTAAGATTCGTCAGGTGGTTACTAGAAAAATAAAATAAAAAATATAGTTATTAGTAGTAAGAAAATGCGTATCGAATAAATGATATGTAGTTAAATTAAGCAAACAATACGGTTCCTATGACGTCATACAAAAAAAAAAAAAACAACTCAAAATTTAGTAAATGCAAATATAGAGGTTTGCATTCATTTGAAGGTGAGGGAAGGCGAGTTGGGTATGCAGTGAAAGATATAAAAGGAAAGAAAGTAATCTACAAAATAATAAAAAATAACGAGAAAAATCGCATAAGATGAAAAAGTAAAGTGAGTAAAAAATGGCGTGAACGACAGTGGAAAATACAAGCGGATTTAATGACGGATTAAATCCGCTTGTATTTTCCACTGTTTTTCCACTGTCGTTCACGCCATTTTTTACTCACTTTACTTTTTCATCTTATGCGATTTTTCTCGTTATTTTTTATTCCTTTGTAGATTACTTTCTTTCCTTTTATATCTTTCACTGCATACCCAACTCGCCTTCCCTCACCTTCAAATGAATGCAAACCTCTATATTTGCATTTACTATATTTTGAGTTTTTTTTTTTTTTTTTCTTGTATGACGTCATAGGAACCGTATTGTTTGCTTAATTTAACTACATATCATTTATTCCATACGCATTTTCTTACCACTAATAACTATATTTTTTATTTTATTTTTCTAGTAACCACCTGACGTATCTTAGGATGAAACGGACCGTTGTGGTTTTTAAACAGTGATTAAATAAATTTTGTATATAATTAATATATATATATATATATATTAATTAATATAATTAACTTACAGACCACAAAATTTTTTAATTTAACATTAATTTTATTTGCCCCAACAGATTGTTTCGCCTGCCTGGGCTCGTCAGGGGGCGGTTAAAAATCTTATTCAAATAGAATCAGGCAGGCGAAACAGTCTGTTGGGGCAAATAAAATTAATGTTAAATTAAAAAATTTTGTGGTCTGTAAGTTAATTATCTAACCGCTCTGACTCGACGTCATTGAGCACTTTCCTGATGAGCACCAACCAAAAAATTTTGAAAAAATTTCTATTAATTAATATACATATATATATATAACCAAATTGTCTCAAAATGCTGGTATAGTGCTCGATAACCAGGTTAGAGCAATTTATTTAAATTAAAAACACTACAACAAAAAGATTGAAACCACGACAGCCTGTTTCATCTTGTAGAATCGTCAGGTGGTTACTTATTCAAATAGAATCTTATATATATATTAATTACTAGTTGAGCTATTTATACAGTGGTGGCCAAAAGTTTAGCATCACCTAAAGGTTTTTAAAAAAATAGCATATAATGAATTTAATTTTGTTTGATTAATAAAAATAACACTCTTTTGCGACGGGTGGACCTATATGAGATCGTCTGACGTCACTCAAGTGAGCACACGGCTTAAATTTATATGCTAAATTTTGAAAAAATATCTGTGACGTCACAATTCCCAAGCAAATGCGCAAGTCCGTTTATATGCCACTGCGTTTTGATGCGAAATGAAAATTTCAATTGTCAGCTAAAAAGTTTTTAATTATTCATTAATGATTTTTTTGTCTCTAATTTATCCTTTTGACAAAAGTATATCATCACTCAATTTTTGTACTTTAATCAATTTTTTAACGACATATCAAATTATAATTTTAATTTTTTGTACTAAGGTAACTGCATTTTGTTTAAAATTTTTAATTTTAATAAGCTAGAATGGCACGTTCTTTGCAAATGATCCCCGAACAAAAACAAATTATTATTAACATGAAAAATCATGGAGAATCTGATCGCACTGTTGCCAAATACGTTGGCTGCAATCAGTCAACTGTATCAAGAGTGTACAAAAGGTGGAAGGAAGAACACACAGTGCCAGTGCAGCAGAGGAGTGGCAGACCCAGAAAAACTGATGAAAGAATGGACCAAGTGATTTGGAGATTGAACAAAAAGGACAGATTTAAAACTGCCACCTTCATCAGATCTTTTTTGCTCAAACATTATGGTTTGTCATTGTCTTCTAGAACCATCAGGCATAGGCTCAATGAAGGAAAATTATTTGGCAGATCAGCACAGAAGAAACCATTTATCAATTTGCGCAATAGATGTCTTCAAATTGAGTGGGCCAAGAAATATGAGCATTTCACAGTTGAGAATTGGATGAATGTGCTCTTTTCTGCAAGCAAGTTTATGAGAGTGCACAGCAGTAACAGAGTGTATGTCAGGCACATGACTGGAGAGCAGCATTCAATCAAATGCACCAGGCCCATAATGGGAAGTGATACTTTGATGATGTGGGGATGTTTTTCTTGGCATGGTATGAGGCCTATGATTGAATTGGAGGGCAGAATGAATGCCAGTAGATATGGCCAGATTATCAGAAACACAATCAGCCCATATATGAAAGAGAAAATGGGCAGAAAAAGCATTTTTCAGCAGGCTAATTGCCCCTATCCACACTGCAAAATGCGTTTCTAAAATTTTTTTAAATCTCAAAATGAAAATGCTCAATTGGTCTGCTCAAAGCCCCAATCTCAATCCAATTGAGAAGATTAGGAGAAAAATTAAGTTGATCTGAGTGGGAGAAATCCCAAAAATAAAAATAAACTCAAATTGAATTTGATTGAATGCTATAATTCAATGGATGTGAATTTTTGTCCTAATCTTATCAAATCTATGCCAAAAAGATGTATAGCTGTAATTGAAAATGTTGCATATAGCACAAAATAATAGATTTTTAAATAATGTGACAGAAAATTTTAAAAAAGAAATAATGCTATATTTTTGTCCACAAGCTATTTTTTTCTCATCTATTTAATAATTAATAATTTAGAAATAATACGTAATTATTATGATATAAAAACTTAAAAATGCATATATTAAAAGTACAATAACTTATTTTTATTAATTAAACAAATTTGAATTTATTTAATGCTATTTTTTAGAAAACCTTTAGGTGATGCTAAACTTTTGGCCATTGCTGTACAGTACTGTGCAAAGTATTTGAACAAGATTATTTTTTTGGAATTCTGACTATATTCTAAATTTTAATAGAAAAAAATAAACTTAATTATTTTAAAATTTTTATTTGATTGTAAACAATTTTACAATTTAATAACAAAAAAATTATTTAATTTAAATTTTTACTCAAAATCAGGGGTTCTCAAACTTTGGTGGTCTGTGGCCTGCTTTTCAGAGACTCTCAAACACCCATGGCCGCTTGCTTAGAATATTGTGAAGATGGAAAAAAAGTCCTCACTTTAAAACTGTCTCTTATTTCTTCCTTTTCATTCCCAAAATCAAGTGAAGACCAAAAAAAAGGATTTTGTTCATGTGCCCCCCCTGGTAAATGTCACATGTCCCTTTGAAAACCCCTGATCTATTGATATTAATATTTTGTATAACAAAATAAACTTACAAAGCAAAATATTTTTGTATCAAACAGTAAATTTCACTTGAAATATTTTGTTAAAAGGTATTTTTTGAGATTTCTTGTTTCGAATTGTCAAAACATTTAATTTTTTAACTTAAAAAACAAGTAACCTCATGTGCTTCATTCTTGTTTTTGTTTATGTAGTCGGCCAATTGGTTGGCAACTTCAAGCTGCTGGTTGACATAAGACCAAATCGATTGGTTGGTCAGGAGATGCTCGTTGTAAAGTCTTCTCAACTGTCAGATGAAAAAGAGATAAAAAATAGGTTTTCCAGTGAGAAAAAAGTGTTTGTTGATATTGGATATTTCAAGCTAAATTAATGAAAGTGCTCATAACAGGTGATAACAAATTCTTTTGATAAAAAATTTTCTACAGCAATTGATACTGAAGTGTCACCAAGACGCAAACCAGCTTTATGTGAGAATTTTAATTACAGAAAGGGCAACGTGCTGCTTATTTATTTGTTGCATTCATTATTGCTCGCATTTTTGGCAAACTTCTGTTGGAGTTCTCTATGATGTAGACCAGTGGTTCTCAAAAGTTTTTGTTACATTCCTCCCTTTTAGGACTTGGCTACCATCATTTCCCCCTTCTAAAAAAGAATACCTCGATGATCAAAGTGAAGAATTTTTTTGTCTTCATCCAAATTTCCCCCTTCTAAAAAAGAATACCTCGATGATCAAAGTGAAGAATTTTTTTGTCTTCATCCAAATTTGTGACCCAAATTGCAGTTATCCCAGAAAGTTCAAAAATTAACATTCAATTTTAAATCTTTCTCAGATTTCTCAATTTTTATTTATTTTATTTCATCGCTATATTTATCTTCCTGACTCGCAGAAAGCATCACAACACAATAGAAAGGGCAAGCAATTAACCCAACCTGCTTCTGGAGATGCCCAGATATTGCTGTCTGGTTGAAATTTTTTTATTTTGTTTTTTTAGTTATACAGAGATATGACTGAAATTTGGAATTGCTTGCCAAGACTGCCAAGCAAAGGAAAGTGCGGAAACGTGTCTTTTCCAAGAACACAACGAAATGGTGCAAGTAGGTTTTGAACTGAGATTATGTTGATCACAATCACAGTGCTGATATTTTCATCCGTAAAAAGTAGTAATTCCAAAAAAACTTTTCACTTTGAAGTACCAATTTTTCTGCCTCACATAATTTTCAAATTCCTCCATGATTCCTCCCCTAGTGATTTTTCCTTCTTGGAGATTTTGGAGATAGTGATTTTTCCTTCTTAGGGAGCCAAGTGGCTCACTATGAGAAACACTGATGTAGACAGTCTTAATTGACCAACAAATGGTAGATAGCACAGCTTTTCAAACTATGGGCCTGAATCATATTGAAAAACACTGCTATTACAAGGTTTTTGCATGCCAAAGATGATTTACTTTGATAATTATTTGTGAAGTACCGGTAAATGTTGGTTTAAAATAAAATGTATGTTTTTAAGAATCAAGTGCAACCACTGCTCGAAATCTAAAAATTAGATATTTACTGCTTTCTTTCGATTTCATAGTAGTTAGAAAAAACACCTTTTTTATTGTGTCATTCCCATAGGCATACCGGCCAAAAAAATTTTGGGGGGTAATGAAGTTTTGCCCAAATCATGATATTCTATTACTTTACGGATAGGACAAAAAATTGTCTGAGATTTTTCTCGGACGATAATCAAATTTTGTCCTAAAATCAAGGTGTTCTCTAAAAAAAAATGCCTCCTTTCCCCCTTCAGGTATGGCTATGGTAATTCCAAATATATTCTATACAAGAGTAGTCTTAAATCAAAGTTTCAAGCTTTTAATGCTGATTTTAATATGGGTTAGTTGCTTGGTTTAGGTCAGAGGTCGGCAACCTGCGGCTCCGGAGCCGCATGCGGCTCTTTCAGCCCTCTGCTCTGGCTCCCGTGACTTTAAACACTGTGATCTTGGGCAATACAAAAAAGTTTGTTGTAAATTTCTGTAATAACGGCTCTATAGTTTAAACTACAGCTACCGCAAAATGACTTGAGACCTAAATCTTTTTCACGCGTTTGATATGTTTTCACACGGTCTTTTTTCATTAGAAGTTACATTCTTGCAATAAACTATACGAGGTCTGTTCAAAAAGTATCCGACTTTTTTGTATAAAGCACACAACACAATAAATTTTGCAAGTTTTATTCAATCTCCTTCAAAATATTCCCCTTGGTGGTTCACACACTTATCCCAGCGCTTCTGCCACTTCTCAAAACACTTCATAAACTCCTCCCCCGGAATGCTCTGAAGCTCCTCCGTCGCTTTTTTCATAATGTCTTCTCTTGACTGAAATCGCCTCCCTTTCAGAGTTGTTTTTAGCTTAGGGAACAGCCAGAAATCACACGGTGCTAAGTCGGGAGAGTAAGGAGCCTGTCTAATAAGTGGCATGCTGTTTTTGGCTAGAAAAGCTTGGACCACATGTGCAGAATGAGCGGGAGCATTGTCGTGGTGAAGCTGAAAATTCTTTGCTGCCCACATGTTTGGCCGCTTTCTTTGCACAGCATCACGAAGGCGACGTAGAATCTCCAGGTAGTACTCTTTGTTGATTGTTTGACCTTCTGGTGCGTATTCATGATGCACGATGCCACGGGAATCAAAAAAACAGGTCAGCATAACTTTCACATTGCTGCGGACTTGCCGAGCTTTTTTTGGGCGTGGTGATTCCGGATGCTTCCATTGTGATGATTGAAACTTGGTTTCTGGGTCATAACCATAAACCCAGGTCTCATCACCAGTGATGATTGTCTTGATAAATTCTGGGTCATGATTTGCAACATCCAGCATGTCCTCCGAAATTTCCTTCCGGAGTTCCTTCTGTTGCTCCGTCAGCAGCTTGGGGACAAATTTAGCCGACACTCTCCGCAGGTTCAAATCCTCAGTTAGGATTGAATGAACTGAGCCTGTGCTTATTCCCATTTCTGCAGCAATCTCTCGTACTGTTAAACGACGATCCTCCAACACTTTTTCACGAACCTGATCCATCGCCTCCTCGTTTCGGCTTGTGGATGGCCTTCCTGAGCGAGGATCACTTTCCACTGATGCACGGCCATCTTTAAAGCGTTTAAACCATTGCTTTATCTGAGTTGGGCTTAAGGCCTCATTTTCAAAAGCTTGTTGAATCTTTCGAATTGTTTCAACTTGAGTATCACCAAGTTTTTGACAAAACTTGATGCAATACCTCTGTTCGATGCGTTCTGTCATTGAAATGAAATTTTTTGAAAATCAAAAAACCGATGAACATGTACTACACGCCTGCACTAAATGCTTTACACAGAGAGATACGAATGACGAATCGGCCTGAAACGCTTCACGATTACGCGTGAATGTGTGTGTGTGCAGCCACGCTTTGCACGGGCAGTTTGCTCATACCTTATTGGCGAGAGGGAAAAAGGTCGGATACTTTTTGAACAGACCTCGTATATTACTTAATTATTTTGTTGAAATCAATTATGATGTAATAAAATATGAGCAATCAGCTATTGTCAATACCATATTATAAAATGCTTAAGGGATTTTATTACAATAAAATAGGGATGAGAATTCAGAGTAAGTTTTGGATGAATTCATTGTGAGTTTGAGAGTTTTAGAGAAGGCTAAATAAAGTTTTTAGCGTGACTTACTAAATTTGAAACTCTCTAGTTATGCCTGGAAAGTATGGAAAGTATTTTCTTGAAAATGAGATAGGTCTCAAGTCATTTTGCGGTAGCTATTGTTTTGTTGAAAATTATGACTTACAAATCCGTTTAATATGTTTTTTTTCACCAAGATTTAATGCTTTTATCTTGCTAACGAAAAAACCCTTCAGGACTGTTTGGAATAATGACTAATTAAAATCTTTTAAATATAATGTTAGTTTCCCAACTAACCGTTACTACAGATGCAACACAACTCATGCATTCAGAATAACTGAACGAATGTCTAGAGAAGTGCCATGCCATGGCAACTAACATTATATTTACTATTTTACAGTCATTACTTAAACTTGATAGTTTAAAATCTTTTAGTTAATAAAGAGTTTAGAAACGATATTACAACAAAACAGTATAGTCTTTTATCGATTAATAATTAGCAATGGAAAAGTGTAAGAAGAGAAAAGTTGCAGACGAAAAAAGAATGTTCAACCTCTCATGGACAGATTCATTTGCTTTCATTGCTAGCAAAACTGGCTTGCCGGTATGTTTGTTATGTGATGAGAAATTAGCAAACAACAAGAAATCAAACATTGAAAGACATTTTCTGAATAAGCACAATGTCTTTGCAGAAAAATATCCTGCTGGAGATCAGCGAAAAAAAGCAGTTCTAGAACTGCGGCAGAGAGCCAATCAAAGCAAAACTTTTTTCAGTAAGTGGATGAACTCATCCACATCAAGCACTTCTGCTAGTTTTATAGCGGCTCGTGAGATAGCCTGTCATGGAAAGCCATTTACAGATGGAGAATATTTAAAAGAGACATTTATCAAGATATCAGAACATCTATTCTCAGACTTTAAAGACAAGAATAAAATCATTCAGAAAATCAAAGACATGCCCCTCTCAGCAAAAACTGTCAAAGACAGAACTATTAGAATGGCAAACAACATCAGTTCTCAACAAATTTCGGATATCAATTCAGCCCCAGGATACTCTATTGCTTGTGATGGTTCAAAAGATATCAGTGATGTTGAGCAAATATCGCTGTTTTGCAGATACGTAAATTCTACTGGATTAAAGGAAGAATTGATTGAAATAATACCACTAAAAGGCCAGACGCAAGGTGAAGACATCTGTGCGGCAGTTTTAGATTGTCTCAAAACAAAAGAAATAAACACAACTCACTTGATTTCGGTCGCTACTGATGGAGCACCAAATATGGTGGGAACGCAGCAGGGGTTTGTGAGTTTACTTCAGAAGGTACTGGATAGAAAGCTGTTGACGTTTCACTGTATGTTACATCAGGAGGCATTGTGCGCTCAAACATTTCCCCAGGAGTGCAATGAAATGATGAATCTCGTCATTCGAGTATTAAATAAAATAATTGCACAAGGATTAAACCACCGACAGTTTCGTTCATTATTAGATGAACTTGATAGCATATATCCAGATCTGCGGCTACACAACAAAGTTCGATGGCTGTCCCGAGGGGAGGTACTGAAAAGATTTGCTGTGAGTTTGGAACACGTAAAAACGTTTTTAAAAATCAAAGGGCTCTCTTTTCCAGAATTGGATCAGCCAGATTGGGTAGAAAAGTTGCATTTCATGGTGGATATGACATCGCACCTCAACACGTTGAACAAAAGCCTGCAAGGAAAAGGTAGCACAACCCTGCAGATGCTGGAGGAGGTTTTGGCTTTTGAGCGCAAGATGACAGTGTTTGCCAGAGATGTACAGAGGTACACTACTTCACTTTCCCTTTCTAAAAGAGTTCAAAGAAGCACACAACCAGTTAAATTTAGTTTACTTTCAGAAAGCTATCATCGATATGCAAACTGTGTTTCAACAACGATTCTGTGATTTCAGGAAGGAAAAAGACACGTTATCCTTCCCTATTACCCCTCTGGAAATCGATCCATTACTGCTGAATATGACTGCATTCACAGCTGTAAATCAATCTACTCTTGAGCTTGAACTGGCCGACATAGCTGACAAGGATGTGTGGGTATCTAAGTTCCGTAGCTTGAGAGCTGACCTTGAAGATCTTGCTCGCCAGAAGGCCACGCTTCGTCAAAACCACAAATGGAGTGACCTTGAAAAGCTTCAAAAACCAGATAAGCTCGTGTTTGATACGTGGAATGCCATACCTGACTCTTACATAAACATGAAAAAATATGCATTTGGAGTTTTGTTGATATTTGGATCAACATATTTATGCGAACAAAGTTTTTCGGTCATGAATTACTTAAAAAATGAACAACGCTCACGCCTAACAGATGAGAGCTTGCAGTCCCAGATGAAACTCAAAGTGTCATCTTATCAAGCTAATGTAGATGTGCTATGCAGTGAAATTCAGGAGCAAATATCGCATTAACTGGGTGGAATAAATGATTATTCGAAAGTGTTGTGTTTAATAGTTGGGTTTTATTTGTTGAAATTATAGAAAAATTATGCATGAAGTGTAGGCTATAATTACCTTTGGTTTTAGTGGCCAACTCGATAGTTACATGTTATGGCTCCGAATAGGTCTTAATTTGAAGAAACTTTGGAACATTGGCTCTTTTAATGCTAAAGGTTGCCGACCTCTGGTTTAGGTCATGTTTGGTTAGTTGCTTTGGTTTCCCAAATCATGGCCTGCAGGCCATTTACAGCCCATTTTTGCTTGATAATTCAGCCCACTAAACAACTTATCTTAAGTATTATGTCATTTGATGGCATTGCTTTTAACTGGAATTTAAAGAATGCATTAAAATTAAATGCCTTGTTTGTGCCATTCTGGCCCGTCTGTCAAAATTTAGAAAATAATGCCCTGCAACATAAAAAGTTTGCCCAACCCTGGTTTACATTCCTGAAAAAACAATAAAACTTGAATGTACACAGAAAAAAAGTTGATTAGTTAAGAAAGAAAAAAATATGCGAAGAATATTTTGCAAATATACAGTATTTGCAATTTCATTCCCTATTTAAATTAGGTTGTGTGAGTATCTTTGAACTGCCATGCATCACAAGCGTGATCACTGAACTGCAATTAAAGTATGAAATGTGAAAAAACTTGATTTCTTTTAAACTATACTCTTATATTAAAGGGATATAACAACAAATTGAGTATGAAAATGATGTTTAATTTTAATGTTACCAAATGGCAACATTGAGAAAGAAAGGTTTAATGACTCAGCTATGCAGCTGACAAAGAGATTTTAGTTTAATTTGTTTATTATCTTCACACTTGTAATTTTACACACCTACCAGTTTCATTAGTAGTCTCACCGAGAATTTAGGTCATTAAAAGGCAAAATTTTTATTTGAATTACAGTGGAACCTCGCAGTACGAGTTTAATTTGTTACCAGGCTGAGCTTGTATTGTGATTTACTCGTATTACAAAGCAATTTTTTGCATTAAAATTAATATGAAAATAAATAATCCGTTTCATCCCCAAAATGTCTGTTTTTATGTTTATTTTTTAAACAGAAAAGGTGCAATCAGAAAAAAAACATACTGTACTTGTAATATGAATAATAAAGTGCATGAAATAAATAATCATGTTTTATTAATCTATACCATTTTAAGTTCAAAATGAGAATAAGAAAATTCAAATTGAGAATAAGAAAGTTCAAAATGGAATAAGAAAGTTCAAAATGGGAATAAGAAAATTCAAAATGGGAATAAGAAAGTTCAAAATAGGAAGATGAAATATTTCTAGTATATGGAAGATATAGTTAAAAAATCAAAGGGACGTGCGCATTTGCTTGGGTATTGTGATGTAACAGAGGGTATTTCAGGAAGTTAAGCCAAAAAATTTTGCCATGTTTCTTTTTTTGCTCACTTTGAGTCACTTGACATGAGCCCAAATTGGGCTCACCCGTCTTCAAAGAGTTAAATTGTATGTTCAGATTTATATAGTTTTCAAATTTGTGATTCAGTCATTATATCCAGGGAAGTGGTTTTTGTTCAATTTTTGTGATATTAAAAGTATTCTATTCGTATAATTATTTCTAATGTTTATTATAAAACTAAATTATACAGGGTGTCAAGAAAGTTCCCGATCCTAAACAAAATTATATAGGGCTAATGACAGAAGGTTAAATCAACAAAAGGTTTATTGTGGTGATAGAACAAAGCTCCATGAACATAAAAAAATCTGGTTTATTCAAAATGACCCCCATCTGTATCAATAACACGTTGGAGCCTATGTCGGAAATTCTGACAAGCAGCATGAAGGGCATCTTGAGGAATTTTCTCCCATGCTCGTTTCAGGGAAGCTCGAAGATCCTCCAGATTGTTATGGGGTGAAGAACAGGCTTCTTTTTCCAGAATACCCCACACACAGAAATCCATAGGATTGAGATCGGGCAAAGATGGTGGCCACAAATCTTTGGTCCAGAATGAAGGAAAGTGCTCTTCGCACCACTTCTGCGTCTTCTTTGATGTGTGAGAAGGCGCGCTGTCTTGTTGGAAGGTGAAGGACTTATTTTTGAACTTTTCCTTCATCGATGCGAGGGCAGGGGTTAAAATATCATTGACATACGAATCTGTATTCACTTTGACCCCCTCTTTAACAAAAATGAGGGGAGATTTCCAAGATTTGGAGATCGCACCCCATACCATCACAGACGAGGGTTTCTGTCGGCGTGAAACGAATTGAAGATGATCAAGGAGGTCCTTGGGCGACTTTCTGAGAATCCTGTCATTCTGGGTGTTGAACTTCGCCTCCACTGAGAAGAGTTTTTCGTCTGAAAAAACGATTTCGCCTTTCTCCGTGCCTCCCTTCAGACGGTTCAGCAGAATTTTGGCCCTCTCCTTTCTTTTTCGCTTCTGGAGGTCAGTTAGGAGTTGTCTTGTCCTGATTTTGTACGGGGACATTTTGAGATCCTGTTCAACAATTGTTCTGACAGACTCATGGCTGATATTCATGTCTTTAGCCGTTTTCCTCAAGGATCGTTTGGGGTTCCTCCGAATTCTCTCCCTGAGGGCCTTGATCTTTGCTGGAGTGCGAGCGGATCGAGGTCGTCCACTCCTATCCCGATCCTCCATGGTTCCAAGTTCTTGGAAGCGCAAGATTGTATCGCGAACAGTCGATTTTGGTGCTTTTAGCAACTTCATAATTTTAGAATTTGAATGTCCCGCACGATGAAGTTGAATGATTGCAGCTCTTTTACTCATTTTATTATTATTTTAGCCAAAAATATTTGAAAAGTGTATCTGAAACATTGAAAAGGAGGATTAAGTGGAAAAATGATGTACAGAACTTCTCATAATTCATTGAAGTTTTTGAATTACATTAAATTTAAAAATCGATCGGGAACTTTCTTGACACCCTGTATAAGATCTGAAATCACAAACAATTCTTTATTTTATAATACTAGGTTGTAATACATATATGTCGGCATTTTTGTGAATGTTGCAAAATCAACAAAAAACCCTTAATCTTGCACATGGCGCATAACAAAATTTCGAAAGAAGAGAGAGCTCGAAAGAGAACTCAAATCGTTACGGCACATGAATCAAATGGTGATTGGAGACAGGTTTCGAGAGAATTAGGTGTTCCGATTTCAACAGCGTACCGATGGGTCCAACAGGGGGACCAGCTTGATAGAAGAGGAGGAAGAAGATATAATAAGATAACTGGGGAACACTGAGAGCACATGGTACAACTGATTGAGGCTAATCCTTGCATTACTCTTGGTGAAATAGCTGCCTCAATTTCTGAAATCTATAGTGTAAGTGTGAGCAACCCGACCATTGCTACACATCTTGATTCTATGACCTATACTCTCGAGACTCAATAATTTTTTTTCATTTATTGCTTTTTGAATCCAGGAAATATTTTTTCTTCCCATCCTGCCTCTAATTTTTCGATTCTCAATTATACTTAATTTTTCCCATTTTGAACTTTCTTATTCTCATTTTGAACTTTCTTATTCTCATTTTGGACTTTCTTATTCCATTTTGAATTTTCTTATTCTCATTTTGAATTTTCTTATTCCATATTGAATTTTCTTATTCTCATTTTGAACTTTCTTATTCTCATTTTGAACTTTTTTATTCTCATTTTGAACTTTCTTATTCTCATTTTGAACTTAAAATGGTATATTAAACTTAAAACAGAAACCATCTAAGCGTGTGGAAGACAGTGTAACTGAGAATAGGTTATTGTCTGTCATGAAAAATCTCTGTCCATTGAAACATCAGGTAGAACAATTTCTGGTGTTTTAATATTTCTGTTATCATCACTTACTTTGGCATTTTTGGCCTCAAAAGCTTAATATGTACTGTATATACTTTAGGTAGGTTTTAAGTTTGTCAAGTTTTTAGCAGAATTACAAACTTCGAAATCGAATTTTGAGGCCCCTGGACGTTGAGAGCCTACGATTGCTCGTACTACGAATTTTTACTCGTCATATGAGACAAAATTCTTTGCAAATAGCCGCTCGCAAAGGGAATTTCTCATACAACGAGGCATTCGTACTGCGAGGTTCCACTGTAGTAAAAAATTTAAAGTACTTTCAAAAACAACCAGTTGAAGCCAAAGTAAACAAGGTTAGAGCATCACTTTATAAACTTAACCACGCATATTTTGCCAAAACTGTTTTTACATTTTTTTGAGTAAATCTATCTTTAGCTAATTAAAATACAATTAAAAACAAGAACTATTAACAACCAGTGCTCTATTTAGTTTAATTTTTATATTTCATTGAATATATAATATATAAAAATTAAATTTTATGTTCAATTATAAGTGAATTTTGCTTGATCTAGTTAGGGCTCAATAGAACAATAATAGTTTGATGTTGAGTCAAGCTGAGAAAGTTGAAAACTTAAACAGCCACCAACGCTGTTTCAGTGTTTTAAGTATTTTTCTAATCAGTTAACACTAAATAATTAATTTTTAAAGCGCAACTAAAAGTTACAAACATTTTTTAAATAGTACCAACCTTATACCATTCTTCGCCTTGAGAAGTAAATAGACTAGATTTTATTCTAAGAGGTTCTCTACCCTTGGCAATAACTTCTTGTGAAGGACGAAATGGCAAACGTGCATCATTGCGAAACATTGTTTCAACATCGTTAGGACTCGACACAAAGACAATTGTGTTCGTTAAGCCTTAAAAAAATCTTTTTTGTTATAGAGTAAAAGACATATTACTATTGTATTGCAATAAAATTATAAAACTATTATATAATATAATAAAGGTTTAATATGCTTTTTACACAAAGACTAAAAAGAAAATAATAAACAACTAAATGAGCAGGGCCAGAATAGCCTTCTACAGAACAAATGTCAATAATTAAATTAATAAGATAATTAAATAAGGTCAATAAAAAAAAAGGAAAATTAGAGACACCTCCAGACTTTTGACTTAAAGTGCTAAACTTTTATTTTTAGCAGGCTTCACTAGAATTATTTACAACAATAAGTAATACATTTTGCTTCCCTTTGCTTTTTATTTGGTATCTATTTCATCAATAAAATATTCATTTTTTTTTTCGATTTTTTGTATGCTTTTACTTACACCATGCAAATGAACATTAAATTTATTATCCAACAAATTAACTCATAAAGAATTTTTCAAATAAAAGTTTTGGAGGTTTTTTGAATGGTGAAAAAGTTATTTGAATAGAAGTCAAAGCTACAAAAGTTGTTTTTTACAATACACTTCAACATTTTCGCGCTTTTTTTCTGAGACAAAATCATTTGAAAACATATGTAGCCAGCAAAAACTTCACCTAAGCTTTTTTCTACTGGCTATATTTAAATCCTATACAATAAACTACTTGTTTGAAAACGTATGTTAGCAGCAATGAAAAACGATTACAATCCATGACTATGCGGAAAATGCTGGAGTTAAAAAGATGTTTTAGTCCTCGAATCGCAATGCTGATTTTTCTCCTATGATTTTGCAGTCTTTGGATCGCGTCTTTAAACGACTTTTTGCAACAGAAAAAAACATGTGGAAATGCTGCAAAACAGTAAGAACAACAAGCAAATTTTTTGATTGATTTTTTTTTTAGTTTTATCATTTTTTAATTATTTGTAGCAAACACAACTACTGTGGAACAAAAACAATTAAAACTAAAACAAATAATAAAGCGGGAGTAAATTATTGCAAAAAATAGCAAAGGCAGAAAAAAAAGTTTTTGGAAAATTGATTGCAAAACTTTGATAAAAGGATCCGTAAATTAAACATAATTAGGTTTATTAATTTGTTTTACAACATATTAATAACTACAATGATGTTAAACATCTAATTACAAAATAAACAATAATATTTTACATTAACATACTTGTACATTAGAGATTCCCAAACTTTTTTACTTGCAGGACCTGAGATAGATGAGAAATATTGACTGGGGTACTATGACAGTTGATAGAACAACATTTGATTGAAATGAGAGTTGATCAAATGACACTTGATCAAATGACACTTGATCAAATGACACTTGATCAAAAAACAGCAATTGATTTCTATGATTGAACAATCTCTTTGTTATTGTAAATTAGATTTATTAAAAGCAGAGGCTATCAGTAAGAAGCCAATTCATTTTTAATTAATGTTAATTTTTTTCAATGTGAAGGTCAAGGTTTCTCAGCAGTGTCCTTACTCCTTGGTCACATTTTTTTAAGGGGAGCCCTCAAGTAGACCTCTGATCATGGCTTAGTTTCTTTTTGATCCTTATTGCTGCAATTTTTTGCATTCTCCTTGGTTTGTAGTCTTATTTTAATGACACATTATTAAACATTTTATGTTAAAGATAAAGAGTAAAGTTATCCTTGCTGCAAGCAGGGCTGCAGAGCTGGAGCTAAGAGTTGCAGCTCAAGGAAAATTAAGGACTGGGAGCTGGAGCTGGAGACAGTTTCTTTTAAAATGCCAGAGCAGAGCCAGAGCTAGAGCCAGTCATTTTATATATGCTGGAGCAGAGCTGGAGTGGAGCCAGTCATTTTATATATGCTGGAGCAGAGCAGGAGCTAGAGCCAGTCATTTTAAAGATGCTAAAGCAGAGCTGGAGCTAGTCTTTTTAAATAAGAGTACCATATTCAGTTTCAGTACGCAGAGTGTCTAACAAGTACTTGCAAAAAATTGATAAAGTCAGCAGAGCATGTTTTTATTTTTCAGATGCTATGTTTGTATGATATAAAAAAGGATTTATTACTATATTAATAAATATAAAAAAGCCTAAAAAGCATAACTACAGTCTTTAGGAATTGGATTATCATAGTCACTACATTATCAATTGTGAAAGTAATCTGAATTCTATAAAGTTGTCTGATGAATCACGTGATTAAATGCTTTGAGTTTTTCTTACTTCATGCCTATAGTAAAGTCTTTATTAATTTTGTGTATATACATAGATTGCATCAACTCAAACATAAGTTCAAGTCAATCATTTACAATATATCTGGATATGAAGCAAGTTTTTTAATTGTGTCAAAGCAAATATATAGTCAGTCACTTGAAAATTACTGGTGCGGAGCGGGAGCCAGTCATTTTAAAGATGCTGGAGCAGAGCTGGAGCTGGAGCTGGAGCTGAAGCCACTCGTTTTTAAAATGCTGGAGCGGAGCTGGAGCTGGAGCCATAGATTTTTTTGCCAGCTCTGCAGCCCTGGCTGCAAGATAAGAGCTGGCAATTTGAAAAGTTTTAAAAGTAAGAAGGCTGGCATTTAAGAATCACAATACGAATTTCTAGCTGTCTCCTTACAACAAATAATTCACTATTCAGCTATAAGACGATCATAATACTTATTAATTTGCATTGAATTAACTTTGTGAATAACAGATATTTGCTGTGTTGTGATTAAGACAAAGCTAATTAAAAAGCCTTGTTAGATTTCACTAACAAATTACTTTGATTTTGTTTTGGTTGATTTTGTTTACCATTAAATACGCTGAATAAAACAAGAAATATAACTTCATTAAGATAAATCTAAATTATGTTTTAAGTGGAGCAGGCGGCCATAAGTGTTCAAGTGTTTCTGAAAGTGAACCACAAACAATGAATGGTTGAGAAATATGGATTTAGATTGTTTTGTTTTGGTAAAAATTTAAAAAATTAAAAAATCATTTAATTTGGGACCACAATTGTAAAGACTTGAGTTTGGTTTTTTTGAGGGAAAACTAAAAGTTGTCTTATTTTATGATGACTCTTTTTGCTATGGCAAATTATGAGTTTTTTGCGGTTTGTTCCATATTGCACTTTAAGAATTATTAATTCATTTTTTACAGTTAAACTTATTTTTTAGCTTAGTTTATTAATGTAGGTTTTTTTAGGAGAATTTTTTGGAGATTTATAAGAAAATTGCAATACTGGTATCTATGAAAGCAGGTAAGCATGAATTGAAAATCAAAAAGACATAAAATTTGAAAATGAATTGTACTAGCATTTTGAAAGCATTACAGCATTTTTTTAACAGTGCAAGCACTTTCCAATCTCAATAGCATTAACCTCTTACCTGTGTAAGATGTAAATTTTCCTTTGAGCTATCAGTTTTATTGTTGGTTAAATGGAAATTAAATTTTTTTGATTGCAACTAAATTCAGGGAAAATTTCTCTATACAGCTAAATTATCTTTACAATGTAAGAACTATAAAGACAATTTGATTTATAATAGATTATCGGAAACATATGACTATTGATTAAATGTAAAACTTTTGAACAAGCTGTAGTGTCCTGACGAGTCCTAATAAGGACAAAACAGGTCTGTCAGCACTTGCTTGTTGATTGACTTGACCATTCTTACTATATGTAAGTAAAACTTTTGCTATTATAATGAAAATTGTTTTTAAACTTGGTTGCCAAACACAAATTGGAAGCAGACAAATTGAAGATACTTTAATTTAATTATTGCTAAGGACAAAAATCTAAATGGTTATCATATATGTTGAATTATTTGATACAATAAAAGCCAAAAAAAATCATCAAAAAGTTTTTTTCAACTTTCTTGTGAAAAAAAAGATTATGGCTTTGCAATGTTTCCTTAAAAAGTTCTTTGTCATGATTCAATCAACTGTTGTTTCGATCTCTCACTTCGATCAACTGTCAGGTCATGATTGAGTAGGACCCAAATGCAATTTTAATAAGACACAAGTCTAAAGAAACAAAAGTAAATTATAAAATTACCAGGCAAAATAGTTTCTTTATAAATAGGACCCAATTCTTGATGTCTTTTTTTAACAAACTCATACAACCGAGAAATATCAAAATTACGATATTTGGTATAATCAATCATAGTACCCAGCAGAGGTAATTTTTTTGGCTCAGGAATTGAAGAAAATGGCTTTGTGCTGGTTTCAGGATTGACTGGAAAACAAAATTATACCAATACTGAAAAATTTGCAAGACTAATTGCATCAACTTTTTAAAAAATTGGAAAATTTGTGCCCAAATGGAAACAACTAAATAAGTTTCATTGTGTTTAAACTACCTATCCCACAAAAAAGCTTAAAAATCTTTTACTTTTTATTGGATCTATCACTTGGCAATAAAAATAGTAAAAATTTAGTACTAAAAAATTGAGCCTCTATAAAAGTGGATTTTAGTGCAAGTTCAAGTTTCTTGGCAAGAATCAAATTTCTATTTTTTTTTTGTGTGTTGGATTTTTCGTTTTATGTAATCAACACACCTGCTGCAGAGTTTAATGGTATCAATCAATAAAATTTTAGCCTGAAAGAGTTGCCTAGCTTTATGAGACAATATTGCAATTAGAACAGTGATTTTGAATATTTTGGTGCCTGTGGACTGGCAAAAGTTGTTCAATCTCAGATGAACATTTAGAAAAACATTTATAATCTAAATACATGTAACAAAGAAGATTTATTAAAAGTTTAAAGTAGAAAATCTTTTAACAATTTCCAGTATTTCATATCATAATTATCATAGATTTCAGATTTAAACTTAAATTTTTAATTTTTTAACCAGTACTTTATCTTTATTAGTTTAGCTAAATAACTTTTGAAAATGAGCAAAAAATTGTTTTTACTGAACACAGAGCTGTTTTGTTTATAAAGTTTTTCATCATTTAAAATTACGTGGTTCATAAAGTAATGCCTCTTATCTTCTAACTCAGAAAGCTAAAAAAATAGAAAAACAGTTCGACATTACTTTTCTACATATCAAGCACAGATTATGTTCAAGAATTTTATTTTTCTTTGTAGTCACCACCATTTTCAATGCATTTTTTCCAACAATCAACAACGGCCTGTATGCTGCACTGGTAAAACTCTCTTCCAGCTGTGGCAGTCCATTTTTTGATTGCATCTATCACCGTATTGTTGTCAACAAAATGCTGTCCCCAGAATTCTTCTTCTAGAGGCTCAAACAGATGAAAACCTGATGGTGCAAGCTCAGGTCTGTATGGCAGATGAGGCAGCACTGTCCAGCCAGAGGCGCACCCAGGGGGATGATTTGGAGGTCATGTCATCCCCCTTTTCAAATATTTTTGTCAACCCCCTTTTCACCTGATGTTAGTCCTGCTAATACACAACTAGATAAAACTTTCGTGCCAACTTAAGCCATCAACTATAACTGGTTTCCATTTTCTTTAATAGTAACTCGAAGGATAGACATGAGTGTATTTTTGCTATACTCCTTCAGTGTTTTTATAGACACGTCACATGTATGCTGCGTTAAATGCAAAAAAAACTTGTTTTTTTGAATTGTCCCATACTATATATTTTGAATATCTATGTACGTATTTTTGTCGCGTCACAATACTAAATTTTTCCCACTTGCAGAATCATTTGCTGCTACACAATCACTAATGTTTAAGTTCAGATAAAATTGCCAAGATCCTCAACATACATTATTGATGATTTTTGTAACATTTTACTCAAGATCCTAAAAGAGCCTAATCAACAGCTGTGGTTAAGAACCCATGGTCTATTCATTGTAGTGATTGTTCTCACTTAAACTTGATGAAAGTGCTTTGCAAAACACACATACTGAGGTTTAATGATAAATGTAACAAAAATATTGTCTAATTTCTTTGCGATTTTAAAGTTTTGTACCACCAATCATCTGTTGAAATGAAGGTATTTATTCTAAGTAAACAATCAGCCATTTATCTATTGACTGTAACACAGTTCTTAACCATTAAACAGCATGGATTAAAAAAGTTTGGAAATAACTGTTGTTGCCCAATAGAGGGTCTTTGCTTCATTTCGGAAAAAATGATCACACTGAAAAAATGCAGCGGCTTCTTTGATCATTTTATTTGGCGCTTTTGATGTTTCCGGAATATACGAAAATTACTTTGATTTTGCGGCAGACTTTTGTACAGTGCAGCATTGCTGCAGAATGCTTTGAAGGCACAAAATTCATGCTGTAGCAGGAGTTTAGAAAAAAAAGGGAAAATGAAAGCATAAACTGGACAGCGGATAAAAGCAAAACGCCAGAAAATATTACATGCATGTTGTAAACCTGTATGATTATTATTTATGATCATAATAGTTTTATTAAAAAAGGACGTTTGGGCATTTTTGAATATTGTTGAAAGACTGATCGATTTTTATACAGGAAAGAGGACATATATTCTCCTAAGCTTATACTTGCTTGATGTTGCTCCTACCTAGAACCCATTGTGGGAAATGAAATAAAAAATAGAGCTAATGAAAAAAACACAACTTACCTGTTTTACTTACCTTTTTTTAAAAAATGCTTAAATGATTTGCAGCACTACTTGGCTTTTAGATATTAAGCTTAAACCTGCAGAAAAGAATTGCCACTAACAGGACAAATGACGCCATTGTGCAATGTCAAAAGACGCAACGGCACTAAGCATCGCGCTCCCATGCAAAATTTAGTAACAGTCTAAGCCAGGGGTTCCCAAACTGGGGTACAATTAGGCTTCTCAAGGGGCACATTATTATGTGAGAGAATGTCCTTATTTAAGTTAAATTCCATGTCTGGAAGAAATAATAGACTCAAATCACTAGCGTACCGAGGGGGGAGGCCACTGTGCCATGGAATAGAGAATGGAGGAAAATAGGCTTTTTTTTTTAGAGATCACCATGATTTTGGGAGGAAAATGGCAAAGTTGGAGACAAAATCAAACTTTGGCCTCCCCCTCAGAAACTTTCTGCATATGCCACTGACTCAAATGTCTAGAATTTTTGAATCCAGTCGATTGTAATTACGTCAAACAGAAAAATTAAGAGGGAAGACTTTTTTTTATAGATCACCGTGATTTTGGGTTTGAATATGGAAAATTTGTGGCTGCTGAAAAGTGAAGATATTTTTTTTTAAAGATCACCTTAATTATGGGCATAAATTAGGGGAAAATTAGCAGCTGATTCTAACTAAAAGCCTTTTTTTAGAGAAACGTCACAAAATTTTGGGGGTACATGCAAACCTGCTACAGTGTCCAAAGGGTACCAATGAACTAAAAGTTTGGGAAACCCTGGTCTAAGCAGTTTACAGAAAAAAAAGATGTGAGGGCAGTGTGGAGGCTTTGCCTCCCCACATTTGAAAAGATGTTGGAATTGTGTCAGCACCCTTTTTTTGAGGCTGGGTATGCCCCTGTGTCCAGCCAAACTTGGTCACACATTTCAGGGATGGGGAATAGGAGTAACAAAAAATATTTACTATTCCTTACTCCTTTTCTGCATTATTGGGTTGTCATACTGTCTGGAATTTTTAGAACATTGTAATAGAAAAACCAAAACTTGTTCCAAGTGAAGACCTTTTTTTAGAGAAGGAGTAACAATAATAAAAAAATCTTACTCCAGAGTAGGATTATGAGTAGCATTAAAAAACCATTTTGCTCCAGAGTAGGAATAGGAGTAACCCCAAAATCAACACTACCTTCCAGCCCTGACACATTCTGTGGTCTTGAGACTCATGTGTGGCATGACATTGTTGTGTTGCAAGAAGAATGTATTCTTCTTCATAGTATAGTGCAGGCAATTCTAGCCTTCAGTTTGATGTAGAGGGTGTCCATAAAGTCTCTTTACAATTTAAAAAAATTATTACAAAGTGAAATGATGAGATATCGCAATGAGAGTTGTTTTATGTTAATCAGTATTTCATAAAGTTTTTATTGACACTAAAATTTATTGTTTCTGATAAAATTTCTTAATTAAAATTTCTTATGTTTAATGATTGAGTTGTATGAACTGAACCCCCCTAAAATGACTACTCCTCAAGAAAAAGCGCAATGTGTACCCTGGTTCATTGAGACAAAATCAGATGTTCAGACCCTTCTTACTTCTTACTGATCCCCAAATTCTTACATTGTGTTTGTTTAACTTTCCTGAGACATGAAAAGTTGCCTCATCACTAAAACAAACTTGCTTGAGGAATGCTTCATCCTCAGAAATTCGTTGCAGCATGTTCACTGCAAATTCTTTTCATCTTGGCATGTTGTTTGGCTGAAGTGCCTGTAACATTTGCACTTTTTAAGCATACAATCTTAAATTCTTGTGTAGGACTTTGTGCACTGTTGAATGTGGTAGTTCCAATTGTCTGGCAGCAGCACAGATGGACTTCATAGGAGAATGTTGAAAGGCTTGCCTTACATGCTCAATGTTTTCTTCAGATGTTCTTGGTCGCCCACTCCTCCTTGTATCGAACACTGTCCCTGTCTCCATAAATTTCTTGTGCCATAAACAAATTGAAGGACGTGATGGTGGATCTCTTCCATACTTACTTTTGTAGTTTCACTGGGTCTGAACATCTGATTTTGTCTCAATGAACCAGGATACACATTGCGCTTTTTCTTAAGGAGTAGTCATTTTATGGGGGTTCGATTCATATAACTCAATCATTAAACATAAGAAATTTTAATTAAGAAATTTTATCAGAAACAATAAATTTTAGTGTCAATAAAAACTTTATGAAATACTGATTAACATAAAACAACCCTCATTGCAATATTTCATCATTTTACTTAGTAATAATTTTTTTAAATTGTAAAGAGATTTTATGGACACCCAGTATGTTTTAATGTAATGTTTAAAGTTGACAGTTGCCTCTGGTTCCAAGAAATCCAAGAGGATAATGCCCTGCACATCCTAGAAGATGGTACACATCACTTTGCCTGCTGAGTGCTGTGATCTGACCAAGTTACGAAGAAAGTTACATAAACAAAAAAGTGACTGGAACTGCAGTTTTGAATTTTTAAAACTCATGGAAAGTGATATTGTGATGGATTAAGATTTTATTTCAACGAAATTATTTTTTTAATCTTTACATTATGTCAAATTTAAATAATAAATTTGGTATTTGTGATGAAATAATGAAGGCTAGTGGTTATAAAGCATATGGTTGTGAGATGTGTCTACCTTGGCTTCATATAAAATGTTTGTCCCCTTATGCATCTGAAACAATGTTAAAAATATTGTTTAAATTCAACTCAAAACTTTGCAATGAAATTCAATACATGCCTAAATAACAAAGGTCAAGTTGACTATGCTTAACATAATACATGAAATTAACATACTATGCTTTTCTTATTAGTGATTATATTCTTTACTTTTCCAGTAACCACCTTATGATTTTATAGCATGAAATAAACTGTTGTAGCTTTTTAAAAATTACTTTAAAAAATTTAGTATTATATATTCAAATATCCTGTTTCAAATAAAACTTTTCTACTTAAATAACGATCAAGCTTCTGTTTTAGTAAAGATGCAACAAATATTTGCAGTTTTTAAACAGTAATTAAATAAATTTTATATTTAAATATTGCTCTGATCCTTTCATTAAGCACTCAGCAAAAAAGATCAATTTACATTTTTAATATACAGGGTGGCCATAAAGTCACGCACCAGGTTAAAACTCACAATCCATAGTTTTTTTTGAAAACCATATACTAATTTAACAAGTTGATTTATTAAAAATGACACAACACTTGTGGGTTGTAAGAAATAACCCAGGTATTGTTAAACAATTATTCTAAAATTATTCTTGATGCACAACTTTATGGTCACATCCTGTATATTAATATAATCTTTAATTCACAGTGGCTAATGGTAAACAATTTAAGACAATTAAGATAGAGTTAGCATTGTACATCAATTATCCAACTGTTTAAATAAGCTGCTTTTTAAAAAACATTTTGTTAATCAATTATACAGGGTTTTTCAAAAATAAAAAACAAGTTTGCAAAAATAAAAAGCAATTTTTCAAAAACAAAAAGCAAATTTGCAAAAATAAAAAACACTTTATATTACAGTATATTTAGTAAATATTTGTTGAATTTTTTTACTCTTGCCTATTAAGTATTTCATTAACTTTTTGCCTGAAACTATGATAATAATTGTTAAAATCCCCCAAACAGGTTGCCATTCAAATAATTTTAAGATTTGATGATTATGCTAGGCACCAGTGTTGTAATCTTCAAATACATATTTTTGCCATTTATTTTTGCAAACTTGCTTTTTGTTTTTGAAAAAACTTGTACAAAGTGAATATTGAATTAGAATCGACATTGGCATTGGAATCAAGATTTTTTGTAGGAATTGGCATTGTCCCATCATTAATATCAAGTGATTTGACATGCCATCATCATATTACCAACATTACTTCTAAAGCTTTTTTACATTTACATTAAATATGCATTCTGCTACAAACATCATCTATTAACTTTTTTTTTACTAGCATGTATATATTAACTTTGTCTGGTGTTTCTATTTAACCTTCTCATGTGTTGTTGTGTGATCATTATTATTAATTTTTATAAATATTTTCTAAACTTTCTCATATGTGTATTGTGGTAAAAAATCTAATCATCATGAGTTGAATTTACAAAATAAATAAATAGAATAATAAAAATCCAAATTTAAAACATATTTGGTTTATAAATTCAGTACATATTTAAAATTTTAAACAACTTACAAGTTGATTGAAAAAATTTTTGGAATTGTATAATCCGCTTGAAGTGGACATTTAATCTCTTCATTTTAATTATTGTACTATTTTAACAATCACAACAAATAAGCTGAAATTATAAAACTAAATAATATAAAAAAAATGCAATATGATTGCTTTAACCAGTTAACTAATAGTTAAAACAATCATAATCTAACTATTGACTTCAACTGAAAGAAGTGTCTACTGAATATAATGTAGTTCGATTTTATGTAGCATTATGTAACTAATCTATGCCTAGTTTGGGTCTCTTCAATAAGCAATCGTGAGCAATTTTTGTTAGTGAAACTAACCCAGAATCACCCGATGGTTAGGTACTATCGCTTCTTGAAAGATTCTTTTTTTTTGGTTCCTTTTTTATTGCTTCCTAGTGCTGTAGGGGGGATTCCAGGTTAGTTTCATTGACAAACAACAGTAAGGGTATCTTCTTGAAGAACCCCCCCCCCTAGTTTTAAACAGGTCTTTTCGAGAAGTCACTGAATGCATTTTTTGTTTGCGAAACTAACCCGGATCTCCCTGTGGTTACTATCGCTTTTTGATGAGATTCTTTTATTCTTGGCTTTCTTGGCTTCCATCCTGCTGCTGTAAGGGGATTTCGAATTAGTTTCACTTAAGAAAATCGCTTACGGTGACTTTTTGAAAAGACCCTTTTAAACTGCTATTGCTGAATTTTAGTTACAACTTGGTTGGTTTACTCACAGCTGTAATATTACTCTATGTATTACTTTTATGCAGCCTATGCTTTAAATTATAAGCTACAGTTTGTCGTTAATCAAATATGTAGTACTTATTTTACGAAGCAATCCGACCCACTGGCTCTCAGCGACCGCGCATGTATGGTCTTCCGAAAATACACAAAAAGGACGTACCCTTACGTCCGATTTTGTCTATGACCGGATCGGCCCAACATCAGCTAGCTAAATGGCTTACTTCTCTTCTTGAACCTGTTCTCCAAAACCTTTCTTCTAATTGTGTGTCTGATTCTTTCACCTTTGTAAAAGAAGTCAGAAAATTTACCTTTTCTCCTTCCTCTGTCTTTCTTTGTTCTTTAGATCTTTCCAGTTTCTTCACCAATGTTCCGCTTGCTGAAACCATAGAAATCCGCCCTGACGTGCTTTATAATGATGACTCAATGGCGCCGTCCTTTCCACGCAACATCTTCGTCGAATTAATGCAGCTAGCCACCTCCTCTGTGGAATTCAGCTTTAATAACAACATGCATCGACAAATCGACGGCGTCGCTATGGGCTCACCCATAGCCGTACCTGCCGGGGGGGCAGGGGGGGCAATTGCCCCCCCAAGTTTCGAAGATTTGGGCAAAATTAAGATTTTTCGGGCAGTGAGAAGAAAATATTTGGGCAAAACCATAATTTTTCGGGCAGCGATACGAAAAATTTGGGCAAAGTCAGGAAATTTAGAGAGGTGACGATGAGGAACTGCAAAAAATAATAACCCAAATTTAGGTGAAGACCTTTTTTTTTTTTTAGAGAACACCTTGATTTTGGGACGAAAATTGAAAATTAGGAGACTGAATTTAAGTGAAGACCTTTTTTTTTTTTTTTTTTAGAGATCACCATGATTTTAGGAGAAAATTGGTTTTTCGTCTGAGAATCTCAGACAATTTTTTTGTCATATCCCAAATGTATTATAAAATCATGATTTGGGCAAACGTCACAAAATTTGGGCAAAACTTCATTGCCCCCCCAAAATTTTTTGGGCTGGTACGGCTATGGGCTCACCGCTCGGTCCAGCTTTAGCTAACATTTTTGTTGGCTACCAAGAAGCAAAACTTTTCAACATCGCCAAAAGACCGTTAGTGTACTTCCGGAAAGGAAACCCACCTTCACCGGCCAGTATCTACGTTGAAACTCTTTTAGCCCCCAGAAACGGAAAACCAATCTAATTGGTACTCATGTTTACAGAGCTTTTATGATTTGTTCTAAAAGCAAACTGGACCCAGAGCTTGGCAAAATTCGTTCCATTCTTTTAGAACAGGGCTCTTCAAACTGGGGGTCCCGACCCCCCGGTGGGTCACGAAAGGGATCAATGGGGGTCGCGAGATTTTTCAAAAACATTATTAAAGTTTTGACAAGAAAACATTTTAAACAGATGAGAAAATCCGTTTTAAGTGATTTTTATTAAAAGCTCTATTATAGTGTACAATTATTCCTACAAGCAACATTATTAATTAATGCAAAGAAAATAAATATTGTAAATTATAAAATTTGTTTGATCGAATTTAGGTTGCATTAGTTGCTAACGCATTTGAGTTGCGGCAGGTGCTAACACGTTCAGATTCTGTTTGATGCTGGTAAGGAACGAGTTTCAAACGCAAGTGGGTGATAGCCTGCCTGATCGTTGAGTGGTTGAGCATATAGTACTGTACTTAGTTCTTGTTTGGTTTCCATTCAATTTATGGCCAAAAGGAGTGACTATATATTATTTTGCTGATGACATAGCATTTGCAAAGAGATTTTGTTTTTAATTGTTTGCCGTGGCATGGGTATTTACTTGTGAAATTGAAAATAAAGAACCTAATGCTCTAATTTTAGTTTATGTATCGCAGATGGCAACACGGAGTTCATTGCTTCTCGATGCATGGTTGCAATTTCTTTCATGCAAAAATATTGCTGCAATACCCTGTTAGAAATCGACAACTCTCAGTTCATTATTTATAGTTATTTTTGTTAGTAAAAAGCAAGGTAAAGCGGTTTTGCGGGGCAAAGCGGACACCTTTATGTTCCCGCAAAATAAAAACTCACAAAAAAATTTTTTTACTGAACAGCTAGAATCAGGTACAAAACTGTTTGACAAAAAAATTGGCCACACAGTTTTCCTCAATTTGAAGCAATTCAAGCTTATATATTAATATTTTTTTCACTTGTGATGTATTTAACTTGCTACGTAAATAGTGCCTTTGCTATGTTTTGCAAATAAAATATTAAGAAGTTTTTTTTTGCTTCTAAGATTTTGGTACAGTGGTTTACTATCGCACTACCTTTTATTTGTTGAGGCTTAGTATTTTTTAAAATTAGTATTTAATTAAAACATGCCGTGATGGGGCAAAGCGGACATTAACTGTTGGGGCAAAACGGTCATACTAGTATCCTAGCTAGTACTAGTAGTAAAGTTGTTTTGTATTATACTGCATTAAAATTCGGTAAAGGTTGATGTAATTAACTTTAGAGTAAGGTTAACTGGTTAATGATGATTTTGAGTTTGTTAGTAACTAACCAGCTAACTGTTTTCTAACTTGAGAAAGGTGTAGTAATTATATACCTATCTTAAGTGTGCTTAAGCCTGATAAAATTGACATTTCATTGCAATGGTTTGGAACTATATAAGAACTACAAACCAATAAAGTTGGTAATTTTTTTGATAGCATGACCGCTTTGCCCCAATCATGCTATCAAAAAAATTCAAAATCTAAATTGTGTAAAAAATTTTAAAAAATTTGCAAATTGAATATTAGAAAAATGTTTTATATTGATGTCTTGATCTTTCCAATCTATTGGATGCATAATTTTATTTGCAGAAACTAGACTAAAATAAAAAGATATTTTTATAAATCAATAAAAATATCTTTTTATTTTAGTCCCTAGGGGTCGCGAAAAAATTTGGCCGTGCAAAGTGGGTCGCGATGAAAAAAGTTTGAAGAGCACTGTTTTAGAAAATGGCTACCCGGAACATGTGATCAATTCGGCTTTCAAACGAAAACTTCAAAAACTAAATTCTAACCCAGCTCACACAGTAGAAAAGTGCCCTGTCTTCCTACACATCCCATGGATTGGAAATGTCTCGATGAAGTTCGAAAAGCAGATTACTTCTGCTGTGAAACGCTGCTTTTTCTCCGTCGAACCACGTGCTATTTTTAACACCCGACAGCTTTTACCAGCGATTAAAAAAGACGTGTTACCTTCCCATCATCACAGCAATATTATTTACCAGTTTGTGTGCCACTGCGATAGTCGGTACGTTGGTCGCACGTCTCAACGCCTAGAAGAGTGAATTAAACAACACGTTCCTAGATCCATCGCCAATCCTCCTGCCTCCCACAACCGCCAAAGTCTTTCCCGCTCTTGCAAGGCCAACACAAGCCCACAACAATTTCACGAATCCGCCATTGGTCAACATCTTCTTGACAACGCCCAATGCGCTCTTCACTACAGCAACGAAAAATTTTCTATTCTCGCTTGAGGTCGCTCTTCTTTTCACCTTTCTGCTCTTGAAGCGACTTTCATTAAATCTCTCAATCCCCTTCTGTGTAAGCAAAAAGAATTCGTCTACTCTTTGAAAATTTCTTAATCTTTTCTCTCATTGGCTAATTTCTTTCAGCCAATGAGAACTCTGCTTTCTCCTTTATAACTCAGTCCGGTTTCAATTCTGCTTCATTCTGACGATTTACCCTAAAAAGTGTCAGATGAAAAGCTTTGGGAAGAAAAATCTTTTACTTCACGCAATCTTTAATGACGTTTCATAGTAAACCTTCTGCGTAAGGGCCGCCACTAAAAAATTTTCAAAAAATTGTTAGACAAGTGTTTCAGCGGCTAGTCCAAGAAAGATCTATATACGAGGTCTGTTCAAAAAGTATCCGACCTTTTTCCCTCTCGCCAATAAGGTATGAGCAAACTACCCGTGCAAAGCGTGGCTGCACACACACACATTCACGCGTAATCGTGAAGCGTTTCAGGCCGATTCGTCATTCGTATCTCTCTGTGTAAAGCATTTAGTGCAGGCGTGTAGTACGTGTTCATCGGTTTTTTGATTTTCAAAAAATTTTATTTCAATGACAGAACGCATCGAACAGAGGTATTGCATCAAGTTTTGTCAAAAACTTGGTGATACTCAAGTTGAAACAATTCGAAAGATTCAACAAGCTTTTGAAAATGAGGCCTTAAGCCCAACTCAGATAAAGCAATGGTTTAAACGCTTTAAAGATGGCCGTGCATCAGTGGAAAGTGATCCTCGCTCAGGAAGGCCATCCACAAGCCGAAACGAGGAGGCGATGGATCATATAAACGCAATCTATAAGAAAGTTTTGAGATCACAAAACAACAAAAAAACTTCCGTTTCCGCTTTTGGCACTCGCAAGATCATTACTATAAATTTATTGGTAAGACTTGGTTTTTGCAATCAAGACCCATGCCTGTGAATTAGTTTATTTTAATAATTTTTTAAAAACCTGTACCAGAATTTTTTTAAAAACCCTTTTTAAGAATATTTTTTGTGTTTTCGACTGCTTGCCATCACTCCTACAGGAAGCGCGTCTGCGGACGGCCATGATAACATGAGGTAACAAATTGTGTTTACAGTCCTAACGCTTGTCAGAAATAGACAAAAAAGATATATTCCGAACCCGAACCGGAGCTGAACCGGAACTGAACCCCTAAAAAAAATTTGTTGAACCTGAACCGGAACTAAACCCGAAAACATTTTTTTGCTAAACCCGAACCGGAACTGAACCCGAAAAAAAATTTTTTGCTGAACCTGAACCGGAACTGAACCTTTAAAAATAAAATTTGCCCAACCTGAACCTGAACCGGAACATTATTTTAAACGGTTCGACGCCCTGGGTAAAAATAACTTTGTAGCACAAATGCCATAACGGCAAGATGACCAAGAGGGCCCGCAAATTTTTACACTCTTCAGCAAAGAGTATAAAGTGCTATGTCTGCTAAGTAGCAGAAAAAAGACATATTGAAGCAAATGATTATGCGATTGAATGCATTTTTTTATAAACTGATATAGTGTTTACTGTTTCTTTAAAACTGATTATAGGTTTAATTTAACGCTAAAGTCTAAAAAAGAGGTTGACGTTTTAGACTGAAAAAGCTGCACCACACCTAAGCGTGTTTAAAATACTAATATAATATTAGTATAATATTCTCAATAAGATTTGCCTTTCCGAAAATTGCAATCATGACAGCTAGCATTGTAACTATATTCCAGAAAAAATAAAATATAATCGCAAACTTTCCTACTATTTGTTAATCCAATTATGCCGTCGTGAAGAGTGACAAAGCATTAGTTTTGGATAACTATTAGACTTTGCGCGAAGTCATCTTCCAGATCTAAAAAAAAGGATCGTGTCTATTTCGAATAAAAAACGATTGGAGTGAGAGTAAAAAGAAACAAAACTAGTTGCTCTAAGAGATAAAAAGAAAAAAACGTCGCGCAAATTGTTCTTGCGGGCCCAAAGTCAGCCCAAAATTTTTGGAATTTTTTAAAATTTGTCAAGATGCTCCAGAAGAATTTCATTTCTTTTGAACCAACAACTTTCTCTCAGAAACTAACCCTGTATCTCTCTAAAACTAACTCCCACTGCAATCACCTTTTCTTCAAATTAGACACGACCAAAAAAAGTAGCAGACGAAACTGTCATTTGATTTTTTTATGTATTCATAATGTATACATGTACAAGTCATTAATACTGCTTGTTTGCTTTTTATTGTTTGATGATGGAAGTGTTCTTTTAGAAAGTACTTTTATGCTTATTATGTCTGAGCAATCGCCGAAATCAAGGACGGGTAACTATCGCTGGTGCGGGCAATGCAATGTATCGGGGCCCCAGCACCGGAGGACCCGCATTGCTACATTTTATTGTGAAATATTTTGATCAAAAGCTCAAGTAAACTTATTATTATTAAATGTCGCACTTCATCGATAATTTTGATTTATTAAATTGTTAAATTTGTTATTTAATTATCTAATTTATTTGAAGTATTTCTTACGCGCCGGGAAGCCTTCCCAGAAGGCTTTTTACAAAAAGCTGTCAGGACGGGAAAACCTTCCCAGAAGGATAGCCTTTTTCTCCAATGCGTTTCAGGGCACACGATTTGCCGTGTTTGATTTTTTTATTTTCGCTGTGACATTTTGAAGCGCGCGCAAACACACGCACTCTTGTCGAGATCACTCACGTGCGCGAAGATATGAAAATATGTCAAACAGACTTTTTTAAATAAGTCGTTCATTACTTGACATTTTGAAAAAAAATTTTCCCATGTACAGTTTAGTTCTCTAGTTACAGTTAGCAACTAAAAAAGCTGAAATATCTTGCCACACCGTGGCACAAGAAGAAAAAAAACAATTTTTTTTAAGAAAAACTAGTCAGTGGTGGATATTCCAATTTAGGGGCCCGAGGCAAGAATTTTCAAAAATTGATGTTGTCTGAGAAAAAAAGAGGTCTGATTTTGGCTCGCATATTTTTCTCTGGAAATCATGGTGTCCTCTAAAAAAAAAAAAGGTCTTCATTCAGAATCGTTCTCTGAACAAACATCTGCAGCAGATTCAAAACTGTAGGTGCTGTTTTCTAGGGGAAGCCTGAGGCGAATGCCTCATTCGCCTCACCCAATATCCACTATTGAAACTAGGGTCAATACTTTTATTTTTACTAACTCATTTTTTATTCAATTTTTATAAATTGCGTATCATTTTAATCAGAAAGAAACAAGCTTTTACATCATATAAAATATGAACCGCTCTTCAAATAAAGACAGAAATGGTTAATAAACTTCGGGAAAATTTTTGCCTTGCTTTTTTTAAAAACTTGTCGGAGTACGATTAACGCTATCGTATTGAACCGTCCGGAAAAAGTTAATATATTTAAAGTTTCGGTTGTGACGTATTCATGATGTAATTGGTACGCTACCCCCACTCAAGTCTGTTCAGTAAAATAAGTTTAAGCTATAATGATCATATAGCATCATATTTATTCGCTTTATTTTACCTTGTAATTGTTAATAAGCTTTGCTTTGTAACGTACAGTCATACGTAATGTCACGTCATGGTTTTGCGATAATTCTACGATTTTCCACCATACTCCAGTAACTGAATAATATCACATGTTATCAGTGGTGGACAGTACCGTGTACTAAAGCACCGCGGTATTGTACCGCGGTACTTTTTTAGTACCGTTACCAGTACCGTCGGTACTTGGTACCGAGTACCGGTACCGCGGTACTTTTTTTTGTAAAGTACCGCGGTACTCCGTCTAATTATAGGGTCATTGAAAGTTTTTTCAAGCATTGCGACATGTTTTTATTTTTCGTATCGATTGCAGCTTCATGTTTCTGTTACGACATGTTTTTGTTTTTCGTATCGATTACTACTGTATGAGAAAATCAGGAATAGTGGAAAAGTATGTGCAACTAGTACAGGATATGTATGAGGAAAGCGAAACAGTGGTGAGGTGTGCAGTAAGAACTACATGAAGTTTTAAAGTTAAGGTTGGACTGCACCAGGGATCAGCGTTAAGTCCATTCCTTTTTGCAGTGATAATGGACAGGCTAACGGATGAAGTAAGGAGAGAACCACCATGGACGATGCTGTTTGCTGATGATATTGTGATTTGCGAAGAGACCAGGCAAGAAGTGGAGGGGAGATTAAAATCCTGGAGGTAGGCATTGGAAAGAAAAGGGATGAAAGTAAGTAGGTCAAAGACCGAATATCTGTGCATAAATGGAGGAAATGACGATAAAACAGTGAAGATGGAGGACACAAAAGTATCAAGAGTAAAGGAATTTAAGTATTTGGGATTAACGGTGCAAGAAAGTGGTGGTTGTGAGAGGGAGGTAAAGAAGAGAGTACAGGCAGGGTGGAACGGATGGAGAAGAGTATCGGGAGTAATCTGCGACAGGAGGTTACCAGCTAGAGTAAAAGGAAAAGTGTACAGTTCAGTGGTGAGACCAGCTATGATGTATGCAGTGATGGATATTCAAAATTAGGGGCCTGAGGCAAAATCCAAATTAGGGGCCCCAACAAATGACGTCACAAGAATTTTATAGCAATTTTACCAATGCTATCTAGAAAGATAGGCTACAAAATATTGGGAAAAAATTGATTCTGATACAAAACTTGAAATAACTCAAATCAGTGGCAGACACAGAAAGTTATCGTGAAAGATTTAGACGTGACCCGACAGTTAATTGAATAACACCTGATCAAAATGACACTTAACATTTTGACTACCAAGCTGGTTTTTTAGAAATACCTCAGTGGGGCCACCAAAAAATTTTTCCTAGCTTTGCATAGTAGCCTACTGAAAATCTACCGGGCGACACAGATATTTAGTGCCGTCTTCGTCGTCGTCGTCATCGTTTGAAGGGCATCCACTCCAGGTCAGACACAAGGAATAGGATATTCAGGATATTTAGTGCCATAGAAATAGCATAGGACGTATACAACAATTGTTGCCAACACTAGAAACAGACAAATAGCTGTCAACAAATATTGTTGACACGGCCTCATTAAAAACTGCCATGTCAACAATATTTGTTGACATGGCAGTCAAAGTGTTAATCGAAACGACATTTGATCGAATAATGAAAGAGAAAATTTACAACTTTAAATCTATTCCAATTTTGTCAATTTTTTGTCCCAAATGTATGTATTCAATTTATGCTTTAAATCTGTCCCGGTTTTGTTGATTTTTTTGTCCCGAAATCATAAATCTCTAAAAATACGATCTTTTCTGTGAATCTGTCTCTGATTTCTGCAAGAGGTCTACAACTGTGGAACCATGGCACAATGCTCTCCCCTCTAAATAACTGACCTCATAAAAAGAGTGCAAAAAAAATGAATGCAATAAGCATTTAACGAAACATAAATATGACAAAAGATCTACTTGTTGCCCCTCTAAAAATGCTTTGCCCAGAGAACCTTGTTAAAAAACCTTGACCTTGACATTGGAAAAAAATTATAAAAAATAAGAACAAATTGTCTTCTTACTGTTGGCCTCTGCTGTTTATGAATGTAATTTACGAAACAAAGAGATTGTTTAATTGCAGAAACATACAAAATAAATATTTTTTTTATCAACTGTCATTTCGATCAAGTACCGTTTCGATCAAATGTCATTTCGATCAAATGTCCTTTCGATCAAGTGTCGTTTTGGTCAAATGTCGTTTCGATCAAGTGTCGTTCGATTAACTGTTGTTTGATCAACTGTCGTAGCAAAGGGTTTACAAACCAAAAACACAATTAGTATAAAAGTTGATATAGTGTGAAAATCTTTTTTCCTCTACACTATTTTACTGCTCTATTTTAATTGGTCTGCATACAGGTATCCTTTATTTTTCAAAGGAGAAGGTCACTTTTAAAATCCTTACTCCCATGCATATACTTACGACCAAAAATGCTTTTTTTTTACTTGAAAACGTCTTGGACAGAATTGAATTCAATGATGGGATTCAGGGAGTTTGCACCGGTTTGCGCGAACGCGTTCGGCAAATGTCGTAACGTTCAGCGAGCGCGTTCTCAATTTAACGTAATCTCTGTATTTTTATATCTCTGATAATAAAAGAACCTATTATTCATAACTTCTATACTATAGGGGAAAGAAATTGTTTATTTTTTATAATTTTTAAATTTCATCATTGCTTAAACTCGATTTGAGCCTTTTTTTCAAAAACAAGGACTCGACCCAAGTCCTCAAATCAATACTTGTTGACTTGGAATTGGTTTTGTATGCTTAGTAAGCTAGGCTATATGCAATGCATAGAAGCGACTTGGAAAAATGGTTTCGAAAATTCGAATTCCATAGACTCAGATTCATGCTTTCATGGACTTATACTAAAATTACATTATTTTTGGTAGTCTAGAACTTGGAATCGGTTCGAGCTTTTTAAAAAGGACTTGAACTTGGTTCAAATTTGAAAGTTATAAGTTGTTAGACTACTGCTTGCATGCACACAACTTATTAGAAATATATTTTTAAAACTTTCCCACCACTATATAATAAACATTCGTGCCATAGTCTTGATAGTCTAAAAAAATAATAAATTCGTTAGAATATATTTCAACACAATTAAAATTGAACTGACTAAGTAGGTAGGCTACTATCACAGACAAAAATCTAGTCTTTTTTAGTAGTAAAAACAAATTTGCACTGATTACATAGTAACAACTACAAAAACAATTTTTTTATTAAATATATTTATAACAATAACAATTAAGCCAGTCGAGCAAAATAATGTTAAATCTCAACAATTATGCCGATACAACAAGTTTTATCATAAGAATCAAAAAAATCTAGGGCCTAAAACATTATTAGAAAGAGAACCTTAGCTATGGTTTTTTTAACACAAGAAAAATTGAGAAATGCTGGTAATATGAACCTTTGTGAAATATGAATACCTTAATTTTTACAAAAAAAAATTTAATGACATTTGAAAGCTAACAAAGCTGGTAAAAAGATAAAAATTGTTTGCTTTTAGGCAAATGATTCAAAAAATGCTAACCAAAAAAATAAATTTGTTAATGTATTAATATATTATAAAGCAGCCAATTATTTATGTAATATTTTCAGCTTATGCTGCTTTAATTAAATCTTTTGAAGATTTTTGTGTTGAAGGAATAGAAATATGCTATGCAAACTTGCAATAAATCTAGCTTTAAACTAAAATTGTAAAAATAATAAAAGTGTTGTGAAATATTGTCAAAACCATTTAATATTATGATTGTTTGTGCAAGATAGACCAACTGATAATTACAATTAACTTTAATGTAAGAAACCATTTAGCTTAATCTATGTCAGGTTACCTTTTAAAATTGTCACTTAAAATCAAAATACTTTACCTAAATAATTTCTAATTCAATTTTTTTCAGAATGACAATATATAAAATTTTAACTTTAATGAAGCAGTTGTATTTACCAGATCACCTCACAAACCAGTTGTCAAAATGTCAATTTTAAAAATTGCTAAATGTCTTACAAAAAAGCTGCAATCAAGTCTTCTACGTCAAGTAAATAAATAAATTGCATATAAATCAATTTAGAACTTTGAAAAAAAGTGAAAATTCCCATATAAATTTGGTTAATGGTAAAACATTTGTTGACTAGATTTAGTGTTCTATTGGTTTTTATTGTACATGAAGCATTTGTTACAAAAAGAAAAAAAATGTATTTTTTATTACTAGTGTTTGTAAATTTTTTTTGTTTGTATATACCTGTTCAGCTCCAGAATGGCTTTAATAGGGTGTGAGATTGGTAAAAATGGAGATGAAATTGAAGTGAGGACCCTTTTTTTTTTTTGGAGAACAACATAATTTTTGTGAAAAATTGGAATAATTGGAGATGAAATTGAGGTGAAGACCTTTTTTTTTTTTTTGAGAACACCACAATTTTTGGGGAAAAAACCTGCTTCAGCTGCCTTTTTTTGGACACAAAATAGTGGCCCCCCCTTACTTTTCCTGCACCAGGCCCCCCTTTTTGTAAGGCCATCACTGTTCAGCTCAATGCTTTTTTGACTCATTATTTCAATTGAAAAATCTTTCTATAACGTGAAGTCGTTAGTGATTCCTGTATTGAGAAAAGTAGCTCAATTGAATATTAAATGCAAAGAAAAATAGGGGCCCTGTGATAGATGTTTGCATGGGAACCCCACCTGACGAAGTTACGGCCCTGTATCATTGGTCTGAGGGTGGAATGGACATTGAAGAGTGACAGTCATTTCTGCTGTCTCCATTGCATATGTAAGTGCATAAGTGGAGGTGGGCAAGGGTGTACTAGGTCTTCAAGGACTTTTTTATTTTATTCTAATTACTAGGATGTCTATTTGATCTTTTAACACAATAAAATATAAACGCATAATTAGGGTGAAGACCTTTTTTTGGCACTTTGATCATGTTTTTGTCTAATTCTTCTTTCGGCTTCTCCCTATTCGGGGTCGCCACAGCACAACAGTATTCGCAATTTCACTTGATTGACTTCGTCTCCTTCCCTAGCTCCAACCCTTTTCATGTCTTCTCTCACCAAATTCATCCACCTACTTGGCCTTCCTCTTTTCCTTCTGCCTGGCACTGCCATCTCCATCATCCTTTTTCCCATGTAGTCTTCTCTGCTTTTTACTCAAGCGTAGCCTTGCATTCCAAAGTTTGTCTCCCAGCTTTGCAATTTTTGCAGTCCCTCTCACGTATTCGTTTCTTATCTTGTCCTTTCTTGTCACTCCCAGTGCCCATCTCACCATTTTCAACTCCGCAACTTCCATTTTTCCATCTGTCTTTCCGTCACTGCCACCATTTCCATTCCATAAAGCATGGCTGGTCTAACAACACTCTTGTACATTTTACCCTTAATCTTTGCTGATAACTTCCTGCCACACAGAAATCCAGACACCTCCCTCCAACTCATCCATCCTGCTTGGATCCTTCTCACTTCTTCACATCTTCCATTGCTGCTAACTGTTCAACCCAGGTATTTGAAGTTTTTTGCTCTCTTTACCTTTTCTTCTTGCAGCTTCAGCTCTTCTCCATCATCCACACCCCAACTCGTTTTTGTTTAATTATGTTTATTAAAAAGAAAAAATCAAGTGAAGGCCAAATGTTTAATTATAGCCAATATTTTTTACACTTAATTAAAGTAAATGTTTTCAACTATTTTAGTCATAGGACTCTTTTTGCTCTATATGTTATTTGTGGACCCGTACACAAAAACATGTTTAAATTTTTTTCAAAAACCAAATAGAAAGAAAATTTTTTGGTCTTAGATTTCAACGTAATATTTTCAAAATCACTAGGCTGCAGTTAAAATTCAGACTTCAAATTCAGTTAAAGACCAAAAAAATCCTGTTTCAAAGCATAATTTCATTAAAGCCTGTTTTAAAACTAGGGTACAGGTTTTCCATTTTATTCAGAAGTGTGTGCCATTGCAAAAAAAATAAAAAGGCACTTGCCCTGATTTGATTTTTGTCTATACAATTCTATGCGTTTCTATTTCAATAAATTTTTTATTTTTCTACTTTAGTATACAATCGTCTAAAAATTGTGATTTCTTTATTCAACCCACATGATCAATTTTTTGTTTTACTTAGCCCAAAGGTGTCAAACTCAGGTTGGCCCGCGAGGCAATACTGGATTGACCACTACAGCTGGCCCGCTGGTATTAAACAGCGCATGTACTGTTAATACTACAAATCCCAGAATGCTCTGCTGGTGTGTTTGGTGCATTTGTGATGTTTCAATAATACGTCATAATGTTTCTTATCAGATGTAATTTATTTGTGTAAAAAGCATGGTTAGTTGAGTTTAGCTAGAATAAGTTTAGGTTAATGTTTCACTTATGTTTGAAATGTGCTAGTTTTGTTTAGTTACATTACGGTTAGATATGCTTTGTAATTAAAGTATTGTGGTAAGTCATGCTTTATTTATTGTTTGTTTGTTTTTTATGTTCTATTTGAATAAGGTTTTGTGAAGACTTTGGTAAATTGGTTTATGTTGTTCTCGTGGTTGGAAACGGGAAGCCGGAATTAAAAATTGTTGGGTCACTTCAATTTGGACAAGAATCTCTCCTCGTTGACAGTCGTCATAGCAACTGCATGCTACTCCTGATACCGTGCTACCCACCAGAAAATGGCGAAAAGAAATACAGAAAACAGGACTTTTGTGGACAGGTGGGAAGCAGAATATCCGATTAAATATGTAAAAGAGAGACTGGTTTGTCTTGCATGTGGAGCCAACGTGGCTATAACCGAAGAGTGCAAAGTTAGAAGACACTATCAAACGAAACACCAGAACAAGTACAAGGACCTAGACATGACTCAAAAGCGCCAGAAGGTGGAGGAGATGAAAAAAAATTGGTTTCACAACAGACTATATTTAAAAAAGCCATATCAGAAAATGAAACTGCCGTAAAGGCTAGTTTTATTGTGGCAGCAGACATTGCAAATCAACCTGGCCCTTTAATGAGGGAGAGTTTGTGAAAAAGCCCATGTGAAAGTTTATAACCTCGTATGCCAAGAGAAAAATCAAGTATTTTCAAATGTGAGCCTGAGCCGAGACACAGTTAGCTTACTGATCGCACAATTGAATTTGCCATCAGTCTATATAGCCAGCTGATGGAAAAGGGAAAAGATTTTCTTACACTCTGTAAGCAACTATTCTCTTCAATAAATCTGACTATAACCTCTTCCAGGAGACGTCTGACGGATGAGCGCTTTTGCTCGATCCTAAGGATTTCCTAAGCTCAAAGTCTGAACCCAGACATTGGTGAACTTGCATCCGAAAAGAAATACAGGTTCTGGCTTGGACACGTCAAAGTAAATCAGTGTCTCGCAAACTGATTAACTTTTTTCTTTTGTTCAATAATTTGAAAGCTAAGGTTTATTATTGTTATTTCATTTTGAGATTTATTATTAAATTGTGGAAGAAGGTTACAGTTAAAATGTCATTCAGAAGGCTGCAAAAAAAAGGTGTACAGTTTTTATTTAAATTTAAGAAATAAATGCCATTAAGAATATTTTTATTTGATATTAATTTTTTACGTGTGCAATAGTAAGTTATGTATTGTACAGTTAAGATTTAGCCCAGATGGTAGGTGCTTTCACGCAGCCTGGGCCGTGAGTAAGTCTGTTCATTCATTTTAAAATGACAGACCGAAACCGAACCTACCAAAACGGAAGGGTATCCACCCATTCCGATGTTCAGTGTGGGTCTCCTAATCGGCAAACGCCCTTTTCAGGACGGGGCAATGCTAGGATAAAACTGCCCTTTTCAGGGCACATTGCCAACAAGTTCCGAAGACCCACTATTCTTCAGCTGAACATCGAAGGCCTCACTGCAAGCAAGATGAACGTTCTTCATCATCTTGCTATGCAGTCTAAGGCACTCGTCATCCTATTGCAGGAGACCCACTGCACTAATGCAGAGAAGTTGGTACTACCAAACTACCAACTAGCTGGGTCTTCTTTAAGCAGGAAGCATGGCCTTGCCACGTTTGTCCACGAGCGACTGAGATACACGCTTTTGGACCAATCTCCACCGACATCGGAGATCGAGTGGTTGTGTGTGGACGTTGATGGTTATAAAATAGTCAACATCTACAAGCCACCGCCAACGCGATTGCGAACCCTGGATCTTCCGGTGTTTCCTCACCCCTGGCGATTTTAACTGTCGTCATGCTGACTGGGGTTACGACGACAACAGTCCGGACGGTGAGTGCTTGGCTGGATGGGCAAGTGTTAATTATCTTGCCCTCCTATATAATGCCAAGGACGCTGCCAGTTTTTATTCCGGCCGCTGGAACACTGGTACTAATCCGGATCTAGCTTTCTCCAGCGTAGGTTCAAACAGTCGCTTACCGGATAGACGTGTCCTTGAAAAGTTCCCCAGGTCACAACATCGACCTTCGCTTATTACACCACCAAGGTTTGCTATGGCAGTGCCAAGTATGCCTGTTAAGCGATGGAACTTCTGCAAGGCCAAATGGAGTCACTACATTGCTTTGACGAATAAATTCGCAAAGACTTTGTTGCCGCCTGATACACTTGATGTGGATGCGGCTTACCAGGACTTCTGTAACACCATTAAGAAAGCAGCCAAAAAGACTATCCCACGCGGGTATCGAAATACCTACATTCCGTGTTGGGATGCAGAGTGTGAATCCCTCTATAAAACCTTTCTGCAGTCTCCTCAGGGAGACGACTCAAGCTTGGCTGCTACAGCTCTGCTTGCCAAGCTTGACAGAAAGCGGAGGGATCGATGGTCCGAAGCAGTTCGGAGCATTGACTTCTCACACTCTAGTCGAAAAGCGTGGAGTATTTTCAACAACCTTACTGGTAGGTCACGACACTCTCCTCGTCACTGTCCCGTTTCAGCCGATGCTATTGCATCTCAGTTGGTTAGAAATGGGAAATACGAGGCTGTTGACCGCAAGTCATCTCGACTTGTCTTTCAAGAAGTGTCTGACCTTTGGAGGGCCACAACACCAGACGCAGTAAATATCTCTGACAATTTTTCACAGAGAGAATTTACTGCTGCCCTTTAACATTTAAAACCAGGTAAAGCTCCGGGACCTGATTCCATCTGGCCCGAGCTTATACTCCATGCCGGAGCTGCTTTGAAGTCCTGGTTACGTGACTTCCTTTCTTCCTGTTTGCGCCGACTCAAAATTCCCAAGATCTGGAGAAAAGCGCTTGTGGTCGCGATCCCAAAACCCGGAAAGCCCGTGGGGGACCCAAAGAGTTATCGACCGATATCTCTGCTCTGTGTCCCCTACAAGATCCTCGAGAGGCTTATCTACGCCCGCGTTGAACCATTAATCAATTCCACTGCTCCCTAAAGAGCAGGCTGGGTTTCGACGCGGGAAGTCAACCGTAGATCAAGTTGTTCTGCTAACCCAGAACATCGAGGATTCTTTTGAGGCTAAAAAGAAGGCCGGTGCCGTATTTATCGATCTGGCAGCTGCTTATGACACTGTCTGGCACCGTGGCCTTACCTGCAAGCTGCTGAGACTACTTCCGGATAAGCACAAGGTCAAAATGATCGTGGAGCTTGTCCGAAATCGAAGTTTCACCCTTACCACCGGTGACAGCAAGCAAAGTAGGCTACGCCGTCTTAAAAACGGCGTTCCTCAGGGATCGGTCTTGGCTCCCCTCCTATTTAACATCTATACGTACGATCTTCCTTCCATGATTTCCAGAAAGTTTGCTTATGCTGATGATCTAGCATTGTTGCATTGTTCTGGAAACTGGAAGGACTTGGAGGGGACTTTAAGCCAAGACATGTCCACACTGTCAGCGTATCTCCAGACTTGGAGGTTGAAGCTCAGTCACACTAAGACGGTGACGACAGCCTTTCATTTAAACAACCGAGAGGCCAAACGTGAGTTAAAGGTCTACAACAACGGTGGACTTCTACCGTTCTGTCCAACCCCTACTTATCTTGGGGTAAAACTGGACAGATCGCTCACGTTTCGTCACCATTTAGTGGCATTGCGCAAAAAACTATCCTCGCGCGTCACACTGCTGAGGCGACTCGTGGGCTCGGGATGGGGTGCTGGTGCTAAAACACTACGCATAGCCACTTTGTCTCTAGTCTACTCAACAGCTGAGTATTGTGCGCCAGTCTGGTGTTGCAGTGCTCACACTCGCCTCATCGACAGTGTCTTGAATGACGCCTTGCGCATAGTTACTGGATGCCTGCGTCCCACTCCAACGGACCACCTACCTGTACTTTCAGGCATCCAGCCAGCTGAGCTTCGCCGAATGGGAGCGACACTCTCCTTGGCTTACCGTGGATCTCTGGACCCCGATCATATTTTGCATGGTCTGTTAAGTGGGTCCTCAGATACTCGCCAAGTGAGACTAAGATCCAGACGCCCGTTTGTGCCAGCTGCGCGGAATCTTTTGGACAACCTTGCCAGACTTGGCATCCGCGCCTCTGAATGGACAAATCACAAATGGAAAACGGAGTACTGTGAAAATGCTTTCAGGCTCCATGCTTTTGTGCCCCAGACCGGTGCCAGGCCTGTTGGGATGGGCTTACCCCGAGCAGCTTGGTTAAGCTCAACCGCCTGCGGACTGGTGTTGGGCGATTCCATTCGTCCATGCACAAATGGGGTCTCGCTCCTTCACCGAATTGCGAGTGTGGCGCCTCTGAGCAAACCGCAGACCATGTACTAACAGCGTGCCCTATACATCGGGCACCACATGGAGCACGAGGTCTGACGGTTTTGGATGACGAAACTCGATGCTGGCTTAATGACATCACTGCCAGCGTCTGATCGAGGCAGTGCAGCAGTCTGGGGTAGTAAAAGGATAAACCCTCGGCCCCAGTTCTGTTTGTGTCTGACCTGGAGTGGATACCTCTTCAAACGACGATGACGATTTAGCCTACTCTTTGCATATTCGGTCTTAAAGCAAAACTTGTTTGGGTTTATATAAAAAATTTCATTATTGTATTTCGAGAAAATTTTTTAAATAAATATCAATGTTGGCCCGCCACTTTGTCCAAGTTTTAAGTTTTGGCCCACTGTGCATTTGAGTTTGACACCCCTGACTTAACCTATCTCCTGGAAAGTCGTTTATGACGTTTCTGTTTTGCTTAACAACAAGTAGCCTAAATGATTAAACAAATTTCGACTACTTCAGATACAAAATTGTTATTCATCTAGGTTTGTCTAGGTCTATATATCAAAATCAGAGCGTCGAACCGGGACTGTTTAAAATGATGTTCCGGCGATTTTGGGTCAGGTTCAAGTGCGGCAAATTTTATTTTTAAGGGTTTCTCGCCGGTTCAGGTTCAACAAATTTTATTTTTACAGGTTTAGTTCCGGTTAAGGTTTTAAAAAAAATAACGGTTAATAGGCCTACATGTCACACTTCATTCTTAATTATTAAAAAGTACCCAAGATACTACCCAAGATAGCCCTGTATGGCGAACTTTCTACTGGCCACCGTGACAGAGGGGCACCAAAGAAGCGATACAAGGACTCCCTGAAGAAGTCCCTTGGTGCCTGCCACATTGACCATCGCCAGTGGTCTACTCTGGCTGCTGACCGCGTCACCTGGCGCCACATCCACTAGGCTGTCTCCTCCTTCGAGGATTTCCGCAAAAACAAGTTAAGAGAGAAACGCTGCAGAAGGAAAAACCGCGAAGCCTCAACAACAACTATACCCGGTGTGACCTTTGACTGCAGCCGATGTGGCCGCACTTGCCTATTTTGCATTAGCCTTGTCAGCCACGAGCGTGCCTGCAGTCGACGTGGACAACCCCCATCATGAAATCTTTGTTCGCGAAGCCAAGCCACGACCGAATCGACAAATCGGAGCTTGATTCTAAGTGCAGACTTTTTTTTTTAGAGAACACCTAAAATTGGGAACGAAGATAGATAAATCGGAGCTTGATTCTGTTTAAAGACCTTTTTTTGAGAACTCCTGAAATTAGGGACAAAAATAGACAATTTGAAGCTTGATTTTTTTTTAGAGAACAGCTGAATTTGGAGATAAAAATCAGGAAATCTGGTCGAATGCTGCGCGAATTTCGAAAAAGTCCCAAAATGAGCCGCAGGTTTAAAATGGGGTTGTAGAACAAAAAAAGTTTGAAAAGCCCTGGTTTAAAGCATATTCTATTTTCTAAGTTGCATAAGCAGTTTTCTCCTTTGTCATACGATTTTTTGACGTCATAAAGTGCTTTATTTGATTGCTAAATTAAGCATAATAATTAATCGAAAAATTTTTGTTTGTCAGGTACGTTCGCATTTTATCTCGTAATTTAGGCTGATTTATATATAAATCTGTTTGCCTTACTTCGCCGGTACAAAGCTTGATAACTAAAAAGCTAATGAAAATGAATGTAAACACTGTTTCTCAAAGTAACTTCTTCCATCTCTTTAACACTGCCTGCGAATTTACCATAACATTACCGTTTTCATCCTTTATAACCCTCACGTGCTGTACATCTTTTCCTGCTCTGTCTCTCTGCCAGGCCAATCTGTACAACTCCTTTTCACCTTCTTTTGTTTATAATCTTTCATACAAATTGTCATATGCACGTCCCTTCGTCATCGGAACTGCCTTCTTTGCCTTACTCTTCTTTTCTATGTAGATCTTTTTAGTATTTTCATCTCTTATTTTGTCCCATGCTTTCTTTGCCACTTTCTTTCCTTTTATGCTCCTATGAACTTCCTCATTCCACCACCATGTCTCCCTGTCTTCTTTTCGTTTCCCAAATGTCACTCCCAGTACAGTTTCAGCTGTTTTTCTTAGCACTTCTGCTGTTTTCTCCCACTCATCAGGTAACCCATCCTTGTCCCCCAAAATCGTGGTCACCTCTTGTCTAAACGCTTCTTGACAGCTTGTCTCCTTCAGTTTCCACCATCGTATCTTTGGCTTTACTTTCTCTGCTTTTTTCTTTTTCACCATGAAAGCCATTTTGCATACCACCATACGGTGCTGCTTTGCGACACACTCATTCAATATTACCTTGCAATCACACATTTCCTTCAACTTCCTCCTTCTGCACATCACATAATCTACTTGGGCACTTTTTCCGCCGCTTTTATACGTCACCCTGTGTTCATCTTCTTGAAATAAGTATTGACAATCGCCAAATCCATCCTTTTCCCAAAATCCACAACCATTGATCCTTTCTTGTTTCTTGTTCCAGCACCGTACCTCCCCATGATTTTCTCATCCCTATGTTTCCTTTGCCCACATGTTCATTAAGGTCTGCACCAAGAACTATCATTTCCTTTTTTGATTCACTTTCTATCAACCCATCCAGGTCTTCCCAAAAATCATTTTTCTCCTCTATGCTGTTGTTAACCTGTGGAGCATACGCACTTATATTTAGGATGGACCCTTTTACTTCCAGCTTCATGGTCATTAGTCTGTCTGACACCCTCTTCACCTCCAGGACACTTTCAACCAGCTCCTCCCTCACCACTATCCCTATCCCATTTTTGCTTCCAAAAATTTTTTTTCAATATTTTTGTTCCTCACATAAAAAACTATCAGCATGCCAAAAATCAAAGTAAGATCTCTATGGGTTTTTAAGATATTTTTAATTAGAAAAAAATTAACAAAAAACTTGCAAAAATAATTTATTTGAAAATATCGACAAAGTTGCGAAAATATTTATTGCGTAAATATCAACAAATTTGTATCATTAGGCACACCTGTTCAATAAAATGCAAATATCTTAAAAAATCATAGAGATCGTACTTTGATTTTTGGCATGCTGATAGTTTTTTATGTGTGGAACAAAAATATTTAAAAAATTTTTTTGTCTAGACTGGGGGTTTTGGCGTCATGCAAGGTCAAGGTCACAAGGTCACGCAAATGATAACTTTTTTATTTATATAGATACATCTTTGAAATCAAACAAAAAATAAAGCCAGGAGGGCCACTTTTGCTCGATCAGGGGCGTTCAAGCGGTGATCTTGTGTCTAACTTTCAACCTTCATATATCAAAAACTAATTTGGAAACTTAAAATTCGGTGTGAGACATTTTCTCATCCAAACCTACAAACATGCCAAATTTCAGCAAAATCGGAGATGGTCGGCAAAAAAATGCCAAAAAGGGTGTGAGTTGACATGGAATGTCCCTTCTAGCAATTTGTTATCTTTTAAAAGTTTGCAAACTTCATTGGAAGAAAAATGCATGCTTTTTTTAGAAGTAATCAAGGCTGCACAAAATAAATACCTAAGCTACGAGGGGCATTCAAAAAATACGCGGAATTTTATAATTTTTTATAATTTATTGATACAATCAATTTTTTCAACGTAGTCTCCATGAAGGTCGATGCAGTTCTCCAGGCGGTGCTTTCATCCTTTTATCCCATTTTTGAAGTAATCTGCTGATCATTTTGTAAGCCATTTTTTGCTGCTTGCTTTGCCTCATTAGTATCATTAAAATAAACGCCTTTCAAGTGTTTTTTAAGTTTTGGGAATAAAAAAAAGTCAGATAGAGCAAGGTCTGGGCTATAAGGTGAATGTGGCAGCAATTTCCACCGAAATTCTCTCAAAACATCTCTTGCGATCCGAGAAGAATGCGCTGGAGCGTTGTCGTGATGGGAAAGAATTCCACGATGAAGTTTTCCTGGACCCTTTTCAACTAATTTTGCTCTCAATTTCCTTAAAACTTCTAGTACGTAATAGGCGCCTGTAACAGTTTTTTTACCTTCTAAAAAATCTACTAGCACAACTCTTTCAGAGTCCCAAAAACAGTTGTCATTACCTTTTTGACAAACCTCTCAGACTGGAATTTGATTGGGCCAGATGATCTACGTGGGAGCCACTGTTTGGACTGCTGTTTTGTTTCAGGATCATACTGGTCCATGTTTCATCTCCTGTGATAATTCGATCAAAAAAGCGGTCTTCATCTGCTTCAATTTTGAGCAAAATCGCCGTTGACAATTCACTTTTGAGATTGAGCTGATTTGGGGGCAACGCTTTTGGCACCCATCGCGCCGAAAGCTTGTTGAGGCATAAATCGTCATGCAGAATCGAATGAGCTAAACCAACTGATATGCCCACAGTCTCAGCTATCTGATAAACCGTCAATCGTCCATCTTCTTTGACTACGTTCCTAACAAAATCAATTTTTTTATTGTTTTTGAGGTTGTTGGTCTTCCACGACCCTCATCATCTTCAACAGCTTCTCTACCATCTCGAAATCTTTCAATCCACTTGTAAACACAAGTTTTCTTTGGAGCATCATCTTTATAAACGGTCTGCAGAGCTTGAATAATCTCTGTTCCTTTCCAACCAAGCTTTACCAAAAATTTGATTTTGGTTCTTACCTCGAAATCCTTACGCTCCATGGGTTAAAAAACTACCTTAAATAAACTAGCTCTTGACAACTTCGTTTACAAGCGTAAAATGAGTGATAGCAATTATTCGATCTCAAGGAACATGCTTTTTATGGCTAGCATGCTAAAATACGTTTTTTCTTGCTGGCACTCTTGTCACAGGAGAATTCCGCGTATTTTTTGAATGCCCCTCGTATATTAACTCTATTTTAACTAAACGTAATAATATTTTTATCTTAGATCTGAACTTAACAGCTGAAACTTCACATTGGCAAATATCACAAAAGCATACCAGTAAATTAGCACTAGGTTAAATTTAACATTAAAAAAATTAAATATAATCAGGTGATGATCATGGGAAAAGAAAATCTTGGCATTTATAACTTTATTTGATAAAAGACATGAATAAATATACAATAAAAAGTAATAAAACACCAGCCACCAGTGATTTAGACAGGGTGATATGGACTCATTTAAAGGAAGTCATAATGTTAATTTAAAAGGATATTAGTTATTTTTCTTTTTATTACAGTTTGTCTTGCTCTTTTTTAATCTTGATTCATGTAAAGGCAAGTATTACGGTTAGGGTTAGTTTTGGCCGGGATTTGCTTCAAAAATAGCAATTTTTTTTACTTGTGCGATTTTTAATTACATAAGAAAAACTAGCCACAAGTGTCAGGTATGAGCGATAAACTCAAAAGAAATGCCAGAAATAAAACATTTTTCACCATCAAAAGCAACATTTTATAATACAAAAATGTTTTTTCTAGTATTAGAAATTAATTGATTTTTAAAAAATAGACTCCGAATCCATTACAAATCAACAAAAACCGACTCCGACAAAAAAATACCATACTCCGGCTCCAGTTCGACTCCGACTCTAATCCATACTCATTTCTGTTAGCCACTGCATAGACCAGAGTTTTTCAACCTTTTTCCGTTTGCGGCATATTTTTGAAATCCATCAAAAGTCGCGGCACTTCTAGACCGTATTTATTAATTTTTGTTCTCAAAGTTAGGTGATCTCTAAAAAAAAAGGTCTTCGCTTTGAATCAATCTTGTATTTTTCTTATGTTTCTTAAAGTCATGGTGATGTCTACAAAAAAGGTCTTCCCTTCAATTTAATCTCGTATTTGCCTTATTCTCCCCAAAATCATGGTGATCTGTAAAAAAAAAAGGTCTTCACTTTAAATCAATCTCATATTTCCCTTATTTTTCCCAAAGTCATGGTGATCTCTAAAAAAAAAAGTCTTCACTTCGCCGTTTGGACCACCCTGCTCTAAACAAAACAAAAATCTTCACCTGAATTCACGTTCTTTCTAGCCAACTTCCTTCCCAAAATTGTTCCTTCTAAAAAAAAAACCGTCTTCACTCCGAATCTCACTTATTTCGCAAACAAAAACCGCAAAATGCGACGTCCCTAAATAATTTTTTTCCAAAATCTTTCGCGGAACACCTGGAAGTTTAAGTTTAAGTTTAAGTTTATTTCACCAAAGCCTCTCAAGGTACACCGGTTGGGAAACGCTGGCATACACTATCGCCACTGCCTAAAAAAATTTTTGCTAAATTTTTCTTTGACTCCTAATTTTGTAGCAAATTTGCATATCGATAAAATATGCAATGGTACGAAGTTACTTTTACGTCAGGTGAATGAAGTTATTAATGTGTTTGGTGAAGCAAATCGGTTGGAAATTGTAAAGAAATATATTAGGTAACATATTTCTTCAGCCGTTTATTGTTATAAAAATGCAAATTTTTTATTGCAATTATGGTAGCATTCTAGACTTTTATCATTGAGTTATCGGCTATCTTTTATCCAATGTGATTAAATCGGGTAAAGTAACTGTTGTTTATCCGTAAAACTAACCCTATAGCAATAGGAGGCAATAAAAAAGAAACCAAGAGAAAAAGAATCTCTCAAGAAACGATGGTAACCACCGGGAGATCCGGGTTAGTTTCACAAACCAAAATCGCTCACTGTCACTGATTGAAGAGACCCATTAAATCTATGTATGCTGTATAACAGTGTATTGTGTATAATATGTCAAAGTAACACTGAAATTCTGCAAATTTTTTAAGCGTTTTGTTTGCTACAAAAAATAAATTAATAAATAAAGAAAATTGGTTCTGGTATATTAATACTACAAACTGCATAGGGTCTAGCTTCAGGCCTCATTCACTGTTAACTGTCATGAACTTCACAGATTTTTTGAATTTTCGAAAATTGGAAAAAACAATGGAAGGTTGAATGGCAAACAGTGAACGAGATCCTTAGCATTTATACAAGTAGCTTATTTAGAAAAATTAAAGATTATGGTTCAGTTTTTGTCTTAATTATTTGTATAAATGTTACATAATTAAATAATTCTTGTTTACCATTTACAAGTTTAGTTTAAATTTTGAGACATCTCCAAAGCCTGTGAGGTTAATAATGGCAAACAGTGAACAAGATCCATTAAAATAAGGAATTTAATTGCAAAATTATATTGGTTTAGATATTAATTGTTATATTATTTAATATTATGCATTTCAGTGTTTAGCATTTATAAGTGACATTAGTTAATCTTAGAAATATAGTAGCTAACAGTGCTGCAAATGCGATAGGTTTTTATTTGAGTTTATAAAGAATTTGCCTGTTCAAGTCATAGTTTTGTATTTTCAATTTTTTAAGTTAAAGTTTGGGTTCTATTCTATGCTGTAAAAATTGAAAGTTTGATTAAGCCTATTTACACAATAACTTACATTTTTTATTTTTTTAAAAATATTAAAACTTTTTAAAAAATTAAAAAACTACCATGAAGAAATAAATAAAATAAAAAAAAATATAAAACTGGTTATCTTTAACGAAATAAAATAAATCCATTTAATGGGTTCAAGTTAACATAGAATGAATTTAAATTGACAACACTGTTGTTTAACAAAAGTAAATGTACCACTCAGTTCTATTTGAAATACAACAATTTAATATCAAAAGTAAATCAAAAATATTATTTATTCTTTTTTCAAATTTCTTCAATTAAAATAAACTCAAATTCAATTATATATTTTTTAAGTTAGAGTTCAAGTTTGAGTTTAGCAAATTTTATTTTTCAAGTTTGAGTTTGCTGCCCTGGTAACTGATAATTAATTTTTTATTTTGTTGTAATAAACTTATACTTGCAATAAAAATCTAGCTTTTATATTTGTAATTTTTCCAATTTTGCATATTACCATTGTTTTAACAAAATAATACAATAGTTAAATTTGCTTAATATCTATACAAAATAATGCAATGTAATATGAATTCAGAAGTTGATGTTTTTGTGATCACTTGAAATACATGATCTATATCCACTTTTATTTTTATAGTTTTTTTGTTGAATTTATATTGAAAAAATACTTGTTTTTATCAAAATATTTATTACAAAGCATGGACTGATATCATTACAGGCTGTACATATAGTTTGTAAATAATATTGATTATAAAAAATGAATTAGTTATTATTACACAAATATTAAGCTAAGAATGTTTACAGTCCATAAGAAAATAAACTAATTCTTAAAAAATTAACCTGCAGTAGCATTTTAACAAAAGTGATTTTAACAGAAAAATTTAATTTTTGTATATTTTATACATTATTTACAATTTTTTGTATTTGATTGAGAGACTTAAGATTTGTAGATTTTGTTAAATGGTTTAATAAATATGTAATATTTATTGATTTTAAGCAAATTTTATCACCAAAATTACAGTTTCAATTTCTTTTGTTTGGAAAACTATATTACTACAAATCATTAGATTTACTTTGGACATAAAAACCATTTTATTGGCATATACTTGGTAATTAATGCCATAGCCTGTAGAAGTTTTATGTCAAATAAGATTTGACCTTGACATTATTAGCAAAAAGTTTTATTGTTTTTAGGTGTCTTCATTTGAAAACTTTTTAATAATTTTTTTTGGTCAAGTTTAGTATTTTTATAAACTTGAATTAATCAATTATGATAAAACAACCAATAGTTGCAGTGTTTTCACTTCATTGTATGGACTAAATTTTAAACCTAAGCCAAACCTTTTTATAATCTATTGTTTCCTCCTCCCAAACATGTTATTAGGTTGCAATGCTTATTTCTGCAATATTACACCTGACCTACAGTACCACTCAAGCAAACTCTATTGATGAGAATTGCATTTTTAAAAATATATATTTTTTGTTTTCTCAAACAATTTTGTTTTGATTTTTATGAAAACTTTTGTATGCTTTTGTTTAGTTTTTTAAAGAAGCACTCATGTAAAGTATGCTTCAAGTCAATTTTTTATCAATTTTTTTCAATACTTTCAAATGATGTTTTTGATTTTTAAAATTAATTGTAAAAATGTCCCAGAAAGGTTAAGTACTTGTCCTAAAATCACAGAAACAAATATTTTAAGCTGGTTTTAAACCTATGTACCAGTTGCTTGCATTTAGTTCATGTATTGAAACAATACTGTTTACAAAATTAGTAGTTTTTAATAGTAAAACTACTAATAATTCTACGTTTTTGGGTATATTACCTTTGACAAAAAATGTTTTTCCAGTACTTTTCACTGCTTTAGATTTACATAAGTAAAAGCTTCAAACGTAGTCATTTTAAAAACATTGCATTTAGCGAAATTCTGCTATTAAAAAGTGAAACTATCGCATTATTTGGCCGTTGCAGTGAATCGCTAAAGTTGACGAGAAACTGAACAAGATCTGCAGTTTTTTTTTTTTTTTTTTTTTTTTATATTATTATCTTGATTTAACCTTCTGACTCGTAGGACAATGTCAGAAGCGTTAAACTTGGGCAACCGTCAAGCGATTACCCGACCTGCTTTCGTGGATATTAAGATATTGCTGACCGGTTGAAACTTATTATTTGTTTTTTTTTTTGAATCAATGATGAAATTAAAGCTGCTTGCTAAGTCTGCCGAGTCAAAAAAAGTGCCGTAAAGTGTCTTTTCTCAAGCATACCACAAAATGACACGAGTAGGTTTTGATGCCTATCTGTGTTTGGGAAAATTGAAAAAACTATATTTTTTGTGAATCTTTTTAATTTATTTTTTGTAAGTTTTTTTGTTTGGAAAACTATATTATGTAAATCATTAGATTTACTTTTTGTTGGTTTTGAGCAGATTGATGCGAGTAGGTTCTGGACCGCAGCCACATCGCGTTGGCTTTGCTGCCACGATCATGAATGTCATTAATGATCATACTTATTGCTAAAGCCATAACAATACATACGTTTTGGCAAATATAACCTTGTAACGTTTTTGCTGTTGTTTTTCTTTTGTATTGACACGCTGTATCTAGTAAGACGATCGCTCCTTTGATAAGGTACTTGTTGCGCGATGTTGTTAAACCACATGGCGATTCATTGCTTTTTGTCTTTGTGATATAAACTCGGTCAACTGAAACAATAGCATTGGTTTTTGAACTATTCGTGTTGAACCATTTTAATCAATAGCTATTTAATTTCGGTAATTAAATTCGGCTTTTCAAAGCTGTGCCGACATTCTGGCTTTTGTTTTCGTCCATGTTTTAATTTCCTTCGTCTCAAACAAAATTGAATGACCGATTGTGTTAATATTCGTTGAGGATTAGCCGTCATAGGAGGTATGCGAGCTATGTCTGTAGCTAACTATCGTGAAACTGTTTGTTGGAAACTAAACGCCATTTCGGATCGAATAATAACGTTTATTTAAGTTTCGTGCAAGTTTAATTAGTTTTGAAAAAAGATGCGTATCAGCTACTGCTACTGGTTTTTGATAATGATTGTAAATATAAGTATTACTCGGAATAACTTTTTTCTCACATCAAATTTTTCTTCGTCGTAAAAGAAACGAGATCAGGACAGTTTGAAAGCTTGAATTGCGATCTTAGTTTTACTTTAGGTTACTTATTAACTAAGTACTCAGTGCTTGCCAGAAGTTTGGTTGTTTTATTTGAATATTGTTGACGTTTTTTAGCACTAGTTAGCAGTACTTTAATGTTTGGTAACGTGACAGCATTACTAAACAGTAATTGTTTAACTTCAAAACACTTTTCGTATTTCCCATATTCCAAGATGCTCTAATAAGAGAAAAGCTTATCTGCATCAGCAGATGTCGAATGGGAAGTACTAGCTCGAGCCGCGGTTATATCATATTTGTTGGCAGATAGATTAATTTCATTCAAGAGGCACTTGGTCGTGTCCTGTTACAAATTTTTATAATCAATGCGTCTTTGAAAAAAAGATGCTTTTACCCGTGGACAACGTGCAATGATGGATCGCGGGTGCTTTAAAGGAGTTTGTTTGATCGAAGGTTTATTTGTCGAGGTGCTAATAAAAAATAGAAAAGTGAATAGCAATTGATCTAGTTCGTTTGTATTTATTTTCATTGAATCTGTTAGCAGTAAGTAATGTTAGAAAATTAAATTTTCAACTTCTGATTTAAAATGATGAGCAATATTTTACAGTATATGAATATGACATCTATAATAAACGGCATATCAGAAAATTCAACAACTGTGTAATAATTTTTCTGAGTGAAAAATAACAAGTGGTTGTTATTTTCACTATCAAATTGCATTAAAGATGCTGTACCGTAGCTTCTACCACTCTAGCTCTAATTGTTAAACTATTCAACACACATCTATTTTCGCTAGAAAGTTTTGATTTTCTACTTTTGCAATTTTTTTTATTCGATATTAAATTTCTTTTTTGGTCTTTTTTCCCCTTTTGTTTTCCCCCGAAAAACTGTTTCTTTAACGTGTGCAAAAACAAAAGGTCGGTTATGGTTTGCCTTAAAATATATCTATTCGAGTGCTTTAAACTTTTGGTTTTATTTTTGCTCGTGATTGCCTATCACTATCTTAGTAGTCATTTAGCTGTAATAATTCTGACGTTACCCTGCAATCAATAATGCATAGCATCTTTAAGGTCCTGTTTAATTTTTTGCAGTTTTTTGATCCGATTTTATCATTAATCCTACAGGCTGCCACATGGTGTTCAAATTTTTTGAGTTTTTGGTGTCAATTTCACTAAAATGGTGATTAATATCATTTTATAATGGTGCATTGCGTCACGAGGTTGTTTCGGTATCCATGTTGCTGTTAGATTAATTGACGTTAACCAGAATAAAAATTCAACACTGGAATTTCATATTTCGATGAGTCTACAACTTTTAATTAACGATATTTTGTTTTGTTTGGTTCTATCCGCCATCGCTTGATTTCACTTGTAATTATTATCAAATGAAGCTGTTTTTTTGTAGTATTCGGCTCTTTGAACTATTGATGCGAATTTCAAAACGTATTTTTTTATCTGGTTGTCAAAAGATATGGTTGGTAACAACAAAGTAATTTTGATTAATACCTAAAATTCTCTGGATTTTTTTGCAAATGCGTAAACCCTATCGTTTTTGCCAAAAATCATATGCTTGAAGAATTCAATGCAATTTTTCAACAACTCCTATGTACGTCGATGGCTGCACAAAATGTTCTCGAATTGTGCAAGTTGAAACTCTTGCCTAGATGGTACGACGTTTATAAACTCGATTTTGATCAATTCCAAGCGGATTAATTAAATGTCCATTTAAAATAACCGCAAGAAACAGAAAATATATTCGTAGAACTCAGCCAAAAAAAGTGTTGGCATGAATTTGATAAAGTTCGAAATCGCCCATGAAAATTTTTGTTAAGATTGTTTTTTTTCAAATCTCTTCATTACTTGTTCGCAAGTTTTATCGGTTTCTTTTCAACCGCGAAGTCAATTATTTTATTAACTTTTAGTGAAATTTAGCTTTTGATACATGACCATCTATCTACACAACACGATAACAATTTTATTGAAAAAAAAAATTAACGTGCGTTGTTGTTGTTTAAAATATTAGTTAATAACGATGAATAATTCATGAATAAAAAAAACTAGTCGACTCATGTAGATTTTATATAATCTCGACAGCTATTACTTTTTTCATACAGTTGCTTTTCTTTTTCGTTCAGAGTTGCAGTTAACTTTAACTGCATTGTCTGATATGCATAGAAGATCCTATTTTTATCATTAAGAAATTTCATTTGAATAGCTTATACAGCAAAAATTATACAGTATTATCAAAAACTTGGACGTAAATTTGTTATGTACAGTATAAACTCGTTGTTTGTAATAATAATGTTCATGCTAGCAACTCTGATATTATCATTCTACAATACAGTATTATAAACGAGCTGGCCATTTATACTGTAAAGTTAAGATTAGTAAAATGCTACTTTAAATCTTTTTTGAATTGTTTTAATCAAGTGAATAGAGTTTAACCGCACGCCAACTCGCTTTGTTTTTATTCATTAGTGCAGCCTATTTAGATATTTCGATCAACTCTTGTTTCAACTTAATTTAAACTAAAAGGTTAACGAACTGCGTTTTGTTGCTCCCATTCCTTGTGACGTCTTAAACAAGAAAATTTTCCCACCCCTGCTTTTTTTGCGCGAACAACTAGACTTTGAAAATTTGCACTGGTCTGGTTACACTTTCCAATTTAGTTGGTCAGAATGTGCGTTGTTCCATTGCGTCGAATAAACGTACCGTTGTAATCGAACGAGCTCTGCGTCTTTCCTTGTTCGATCACGTACGTTCGTTCGTTTTTGCACGCATGCTCCTACTTAAGGCTTGCTTTGTAATTAGCTTGCGCTTGTTGACACGATTTTTGCATGATATCAAGTCTTTATGTAAATGTTTGTTGCTGGTTAGTTTGCGTAGTTTTCGGAAGCAGAAGCAATTAACCACCTTTGATAGGTTGCTAGTCGCACAAAGCTTTCAGCCACGTCGAAAATGTTTTTATGTTAGGTAATTTAATTAATCGCGAATAAGTTGCAAATTTTTTGGATAATAATTGACACTTATAATTTAAAAAATTTTTTTTAGCATTGCAGTTTATATTCTATGTTAAGTTTTTGTTTTATTTTTTTGCTTAAAGTTATTTTCCTACTGTAGTGTATTAATTGAAACGAAAAAAAAGTTTTACAAATTGGTTTTGATCGTACAAAGTAATCTTTTTTTTTTTAAACTATGATTTACATTGTTCATTGTTTTTCTACTCTGTTTTATGCTATATGTTATTATAACAATTGTAAATAATGACATTTTACGGATTTTGTCATTTTAGTATTAGATAAAATAAAATTCTTGCCGCCTTAGCGTAGCATAACCGCTGTCGAGTCCCGAACGTCAGATGTCAATCTCGAATGTTCGATCATGAATGTTTGAATCCCCGTCTTGGTGCTTGTCAGCAACGGCGGGCTAAGGTCAAACACAGCACACGCCTAATGACAAAGTGTTTGGTGACGTGAAGACGGGCGTTATTTTGCGCTGTTGCCAGCACACATAACAACCCAAAAAAATTGGACATTTCGAAAAGGATAACGTTTTTATCTAGTTTTAAACTTGTACTATCACAACTTCTAGCAAAGCTTATTCATTGTTTATTCTTAAGCAGTTTAATATGGAAATAAAGGGCTTTGGGTCTTGCATAAGAAACAAAGAAGGGTAAATCCTGTTTTAAAGCTAAATATGTCAGTAATTTATTTAATTTGTCGTATGTCTTTCGGTCTTGTTTAAGAGTAATTAAAAATTTGGTGGCGCTGTATAGAAATTTTTTTTAACGCAATCTAATCGTAAATTTGAACTAGAGACAACATAGCAGCAAAGGAAAATATTTTTTCTAAAATTGTATGAAGTTTATTTGCACACTAGCAGGACTACTTGTCTGGTTAAACATATTATTTACGAAAAGTAATAGATGTTCTGAACAGTTCATTTAATTCAGTTGAAACTACTTTTTTGCTGGGAAACTGACTTTGGTACACCTGCACTAACGTCTGGGGAGGTGAAGCCCTCCAGACATCCCATTCTCATCAAAATCTGTACCAGAATCCAAGGAGTTTTGCAAATTTTTGCAAACATCAAAACCCCTGTCTGCAATTGATCAAAGTTGGTCTTTTTATTTTTTTACAGTGCAACTTGACATTTTTTTGCAATGGCACCCGATTTCAAAATTACTTTTTGAAGCTATTACCATTGGTTGCGGAGAACGCAGTTGGTTAAACTCAAACTGTAATCAAAGTACACCGGTTTTGACTTTCGAGCGATTGCTGACAACTGACGTTTCTTTGAAAATAAAAAAACACGTAGACTATCGATCTAAATATTGAAAATAATATTTGAAAATGGAAATAAAAAATATACGGTAATAAATGAAGAAGAATCAAGTGTCAATTTCACACTTCCTTTTGAAATACAAGTAAAGTTAATTTAATTGCCTTAATTAAAAATTAATTACCAGTGCAGCAGTCTGGGGTAGTAAAAGGATAAACCCTCGGTCCCAGTCCTGTTTGTGTCTGACCTGGAATGGATACCTCTCCAAACGATGACGACGACAAAAAATTAATTTGGTTCTACAAAATTTAACATACTCAAAAACTACTCTTTATATAGCAAAAGTTGATTTGCAAATGTTTTAAAACTTAACTAATTCGGATGGTGTTAGCATGCAAACAAGCTTTATAATAAAGTGTAAATCCTTCCGATCAAATAATTTCTTTTAAAATTTGATTTTATGTTTCTGGTTATTTTTAAAATTTGCATGCAAAAAGTTTTGTTTCTTAATTTGGCATTTACAAAAACAAAGTAGGCCTACTGCAATTTAAATAAAGAAGATGGATTTAATTGACTGGGCCCAGCAATTTAGATAAAATTTATTGCAAATAAAAAACAACTAAACTTATCATCTGTAATTTATATTATGTAATCGATTGGATCGTAGCAACGTAATTTTAAGAGGGGCAGAAATTTTTCCAGAGAAGGCTTCACCATCCTGCCCCCCTACTTTAACCTCCTTGGTTCTATGAATGCGATATATCTAAATGTCCGCTGCCCATCAATTTTTCCCATAAGATTGTCCTTTAAAAATTTTGTATGTTGTCGAGCATAAAACAGTAAGCAGCGAACCAACGCGTTTTTATTTTTTGCTGAAATTCTCAATTCTTAATTACAACAGATTTACTACTTTCAGTACTTATGTAATCAAATGAAAATTTTTTGAATTTTTCAGACGCAATTTTGTTCTCCCTTAAAGAAACGAATAAAAGTTACTGTATGCAAAACGCGTAAAACGTGATAATGGCTGGTATGTTTTCGACCACCTAATTTCCTAGAAATTGGTTGACCGGAATATATACCTTTTGCGCGAATTGTCTGCTAAATTATTTTTATCATTACGTTGAAATATTTTTCCAAGTAGTTGCCCCATTATATAGTGTCTATAATAAAAAAACGCTATTTGCTGAAGCGGGAACAATGCAATGCAACAAGTTGGTATGAGTATAGTCGTTTACTTGTTTTTATAAATTTAACAAAAGACCAGAAATTCGGTTACACATTAAAATGTGTTTAATTACGTTAATTCAGTTTGTGTAAATTCTATTTGAGAATGCTTAATTGTTTGAACATATTTATAAAATTATTCTTTTGTTCTATTGTCAAAAATTGTATTTTGTATTATTGCATAAAGCCCGAGGCGGAAAAAATTTTAAATATGAACAAATGATCCCGAAGGCATTTGCTTACTTTTTTCAAAATGGCCCTCAAAAAATTGATTTCAGCTTTTTGTAATGCTACTTATTAGTTATAATTGTTTTAACGTTTAACAATACATTTTTTGGACAATATTTGAAGAAAAATCAGCATGAATATAAAACATCTTTTTGATTTTGGCTGATATGCTCTAAACCAAATTTACTTGATTTTTATTATAGTTTACATTGGATTATTCTTGGTATCATGTGATAAGAAATTGCGGAACTTTGCTTAGATCAGAAATAAGCTGCCCAAAGTATGAAGTAATGAATATTTGGTATTGATCGCTTGCTTAGTAAACAGTTTAGAATCGCTGATATTTAACAAATGTATCTAAGATTAGGCGTAGGTTTACCCAGAATAGTCTGATTTAGAGTGCACCTATGCAATAAGAGAAACCTAATAACCAAAAAAAGTTGCAAATTGTTGGTTGAAAAGTTCAAAAAGTTTTGGGATGACTAAAAAGTTTAAATAGACATGATTGTGAATGTTTGAAGTTGTTCGGGAGACCCCGGTTTGAACCAATAAGAACCCAATAAGCGTTTGTATTTCCTAATTAGGTAGTAGTAGCTTTAAAAACCAGATAATAAGAAACCTACTGCTCCGCCCAAAGGAAGCACCGCAAACCACAAGCTGCATCATTTTTAGTCCGTTTTAAACATTTTTTTTTCGTGAAAGTTACTCTCACCCCCTAAATTACGTTAAATCAAAATTATCGATCAAATGAAACACGATTAAAGTTTCAACACCTTGATTCATTCAATCTTTATTCGGAAAGCGCTGTTTGACGTGTCTCGAACCACTTCGTTTAAAAACTTTTAGAACCTTTTTTTAGCAAAAAGACATGTCTAATTTACTAAGCAAAATGATTTTTAATGTAATGACTTTCATTGAAACTTGTGTATAAGTGTCTTTAGTCAGCCTCAAACTCTTTATGTAGCGATTACACAGATTACACAGCGCGTGAACGGCCATTAAATGTCGACATTGAAAGTATTTCATAAGGGCTCATATAGTAATCACTCAACTTAGGAAAGGGACTGTTGCTTTCTCTTACACCTCAAGAAAGATGTAAAATTAAAACAAGTGAATTGTTTGTTGGATTGCACAAAAAAATAAAATAAATAAGTTCACGATTTTAATTTTTTTGTTTCGTAGTTCGTTGCTGGATGCTTGAGATTGCCTCGTTACTTCAAAAGCCAACTGACAACTACCTAATTTAATTAACTACATTTCGTTAGAGCTTCTGATCAATAGCAGCACTAATGGGTTACTGAGTAACCTGCGTTTGAGAAGAGAGTTTGACATCGAAAAATCAATAATTGCTGCAAGACTCTCTTCAACCATCTGCTCAACAATTATTATTTTACTTATTGCTTCAGATCTTGCTTCCAACCCAAAGATTGGGTTGCTTCAAAGGTAGTCTGCTATCATTAAAAGGTTAATCTGCAATTTGAATGAAAAGTTTTGCAGCTTATTTTAGCTGTTGACATTTATATGAATTGCCACATTAGGTTTTTTAATTTGCCCAGCTATTGTCGTAGACAGTTTGTAGACTTTATTTTCGTTTAGAAGTGTGTTGGAATATATTTTATGGTGAACACTAACTTTTTTTTAGAGATGAAGTTTAAAGTTTTAGATTGATAAAGAAGGTTTACTCACGTTGTTTGACGTTAATATCAGCATTATTATTATTATTTACACATGATGGTTTAATGCAATTTAAATTTGTAAATTTTGTATTTATTATCGTAATGCAATTTAAATTTGTAAATTGTAAATACACATTACGAAATATGTAAATTTGTAAATGTGTAAATTTCGCTTTACTTTGGTTTCTTGGATTATAAAAAAGCTTATGTTTTGTGTAACTTTTTAATTTTATAATACACGTAATATGTCATTCATTTTGTCCAAAAACTAGATTTAATGTTGAAAAATAGTCGTTTTTGTTGGTTTGTGCTGAGCAGTTCTTTGTAGTTTGACTCTTCACTAAAAACTTAATATTGATATGGAGAAACAACCTATCATTTAGTTTCCTTTACACCGGATATGCAGCTTAAAGATGATGATGTTTATCTTAATTGCACTTTTAAAACTTCTTTCCTGGAATAGTTTTTTCCGATACAATATGCTTTTCAGAATAATTTATTTTTAGGTGTATGTAATCATAAACAGTGTTTCCACGTAGAAAAATAATAATTTAATGCGTGCTGATCGTTTTGCACAGCGTGCAATAATGGACGATTCGAGCCCCCCAAAGTTCACTGTCAACCAAATAATGTTGCTGCAAAGACTCAAGCAAACAGGATTATCAAAATCACAAATTTTAAAAGGTCTAGAAGAAATGGAAAAGCTTGAAGATATAGGTCTGTGTAGCCCTGGTTTGAGGTACGTGTTTTACTTTAATACCATAGAGATGGCTGAATTTACTTTTATGCTTGAGTATCGCAGTAAAAACTTGAAATTACTTCTGTTTTTTGGTCTAAACTTACAGACATTTAGATTTTAAAAAATCGCAACAGATAAATAAATCAATAAAACAAAATAAAAAGTTGATTATTTTTTAAAAATTGGTCACTTGATAAGTAAGCTAGAGTTCGACAACCTTCACTCTAATAGAAAAGCCATTGGATCCATATCCCAAGATAATACGAAATTATGTATGAACATATACATTAATATTTTAAACTCTCTCGTGTGTGTGTGTGTGTATTTTATTCTATTTTATATAATTGAATTTCTTCGTGTTTTATCTTTATGTAAATTTAAATACAAAATGGACCACCGAAACAAAATGGTCAGCTAAATTTAGCGCTGCTATCAACTAAAGCTGTTCACCAACCACCTACATCTTCGCGATCAAAGTGATATTTAATTCGAACTTGAATCGAGACAATGTCAATTCGACGACTTCTATGATTTGCATTATCAATTCCAATTTTAGATAAAGCAGAAAAATAAACTTTACAGATTAAAAAAGTTTGTATCCATCTTTTTTTCATTCATATAGTTAATCTGTTGGGAATATTAGTACTGCACTTTCATCTTTTTCATACCAAATAAGTTATCTGTACAATGGCTATGGTCTTGCCATGAAGTTAGATATTTTGATTATGATAGAAATAATAAATAAGAACTAAAAGTACTATTTCTACGAGATTTGGTTTTATACTTGTTGAAAATAATAAATAAGTTTAAAGAAATATGTTTTTACATTTGTGAACAAAAAGTGGCATTATTGTTTTTGTTATTTTGCTTTGGTTTTATTCTTTCTTCATGTAATGTTAAATCTTTTCCATCTTTTTCTACGTTTTTTGATATTTTTTCGTAAAAAGCGCGTTCGAAAAACGTTGTAATTTTAATAAATTTTCATACTAAATTTTTTTTTCAATTAAAAAAGCAACCAATCTTATCGATCAATAAGTCAATGGCAATCTTGCTGGTTCGTAATCATTTATGCTAGTTGAAATTTTGGCATGCTTTGATCTTTGTAAGCCTATTTTTTACAGGCTTAAAAATGGCCCTCGGCTCAACTTACATTATATATTAAGCACAAATCTCTTCTGCTTTGTGTTTAAAAAATGTTGATAAAAGGTCGCGTTTCAGATATTTTTTAGGCATATTTTTTTACCCTTTTCAGCATCGTTGAAGATACTTATCGTCAAAGAAATTTTACATATAAACATGAGTTGAGGAAAACAAAAGCTTAAATAACTACACAATCTGTAAATCGTAATGTCGTCATGATAATTTAAAGAAAATTATGACGTTTTAATTTTTCATGGCCTGTGCATGCTTTTAAAATTATTAAGCGCTTTATGTTGTTAATGCCAAAGATTGTTTTGCAGCAACACTCCTTCGCTTCCGAGTGTATCGTCTCCTAGTAGTCATTGCAGCAGCGGTTCAGTTGGTAATGGAGCCCCGCATACAGCAACAAATCGAGAACCCGATACACAACGAGGTAGCACAAGCCCCACGTCACCTAGAGTAAGTTGTTTTATTAAACAATATATTTAAGGTTAAATTTTTCTGGTTTTTTAGTTGTTAATTTTCTGAAAACAAAACTGAACTAAAAGTTTGCGTTAATATTGATGAAATGTTTCGCTGTTTATTTGTTTGATGAACATAGAAGTGTAACTTGTTTATGTTCTTGTAATAACTTTTTATAGTTAAAATACACTCCTGCCTCAGTCCCACATCCTTTAACACAACCTAATCCTTTAATGTTTGGGACACATTTGCAAGTGAGTTTTTTTTTTAAAGTTATTCTGATCAAAAAGCTCGTATACAGTATAGCTAAGAATGATGCGAATGAGTTTCTCCACAGCTAATCGACTGCTGGCCTGCTATGAATTATCTAAAACAAGAGTTAATTCGCGTGCAGGTTCACTTGTTTGAAAAACTCTTTTCTACGCTACATAAAACTTTCAAAATTATGTATTAAGACTTGATAGCTTGGTGTTTGCAAATGCTTAAGGTTGGTTTTAAAAAATCAAGCTATATTTTAGATTTTTGAAATATTATTCAATTACCTCTTGCTGTTGTCAAGTGATAAGTGAACGAGAATGACGTATTTCTCCTCTTGCTGTTGTCACAGAATCCTAATCAATTGGGTCTTTTGCCTCCTGTCGCTTCATGGCCCAGCACGTCCCAAGCGGTCGCTGTTGCAACTGCGGCCAGTCTCCTACAAAACGGTTTTGGGCCCGGAGGGGTGCCCCACTCGGTATATCCGAATCTTCTTAACGGAAGAGGTAATTTTTTTTATATTTTGTAAAGGAAGGGCACGTCGTATGTACTTGCTGCGTTGATGCTGGTCACGTGTAATGTGTTGATGTCGGTCACGATCAGTGATCGTATTTCCGCATTCACGGGTGTTGATGACGTGCATAAAAATCAATTGCAAACTTGTTTTAGCAAAGGATGTGCAGACAAAGCACCAATATTCAAAACTGCACCATGCGCACGTTTATAATAGGTCGGTTATACATTAATATTCAAAAGTAACCTTTTCGCTTTTCTGTGTACAGCAGTTCTTTTTTGAATGTGAATTGATTTAAGCAAACTTCTCGGTCACCAGCTTTTCTCATTGCGAGGATTGTATGTTTGATTCAGTTAAGTTTTTTGAAATGTATCGATAAAATCTTCATTTCGCGCTTCCCCCGGATGTGAAATTTTTCGATTTAACTTTTTTCAGCAGCTGGTGCTAACTATTTCCGTTCAAATGCGTTGTTAATATCAGGTTGATTTCAAATGCAGTAGGATCATTGCAAACATTATACTGTCAACTTCAAACTTAAACCGATGGATGTTGTATAAAAATCAACATCCAACGGCGCGGTCAAGTTTTTGAAGTCTTTCACATGTTTTTCAGTTGACTCTGTGTTTTCGCCTCTGAATAATTTTATAAATACCTTTGATAACAATTCTTACCTTTTGAATTAAAACATTTTCTCTCTTTGACGTAGACTATAGTTTGTTTTTTGAATTACATGAATCAATCTTTTTTGCTGTTGTTATTTTGACTATTTCATGATCGCCAGCTTCTCGTGAACGAATTTTATCAACATTTACTTTCAAGTTATTTTGAAACGATCAAAATTATTTTTTAAAAAGCTAAAAGGAAAATTTTAGTTCAAAACCGCCGTGAATGGACTTAGAACAAAATTATTCGCTCGTAGGTCTGGTTCGAAACGGAAGTGGTGCACCGTCTAATATCAGCGGTAACACTGTCGTGGAAATCGACGACGAAAAGATTGACATTACCGAAGAATTGGAGGAGCTTTTTCGACGCGATCAAGCCAGTGTCAAGGAAGACATTCGAAAGTTTATCAGTGAACGTCATATTTCGCAGTCCGCCATCGCCAAAGCCACCAAAAATGGTGATTGATAAAGAGATCTTTTTATAAACCGTTTTGTAGATCGTAAAAAAGTGTATTTTTTTCCAAAGCTATGAAGTATTTTAGAAAAAGATCACTAGTCTTTTATAAAACAAAAAATCACTCTTTCGGAACGATCTTTTCACAAAATTTTCATTTTAAGCAATCAGCCAAAGTTACATCTCTCAGTGGCTAGCTCAACCGCAGGACATCAGCGGGCAGAAAAAGAAAGCCATGTACACGTGGTTCATTATCGAAAAGCGAAGGCCCGTGGGAACGTCAAACGGTGAGTTCGCTGCAAATTTTTATGTTTTGACTTCGCTTCAAATCAAGGCCCAGTTGCACCTCTTTGTTGTTCAAAGTCAAGCTAAACTCTTTGTTGAACAACTTTGCGTTCTGTGGACGCGAACAAGAGTTGAGCACTACTGCAAGTCGCTGAATTCAGTAAATTAATCGAAAGACATCCTGAACTACTGCACTCAGCGATAGAAACGAATCAAACAATGGCCACTTTTGCGTTGTGAACTTGGATGAGAAGCATTGATTAAGTTGCGAGTAACGCTAATGCCAAAACCAGAACCACTTTCAATTTTGCTTAAATAAACGTTTTTAAAATTCCATTTGGACCTAGTTTATCTACCTTCTAAGTCGCTATTGCCTATAAACGAAATATATCTTTTGCTCATACATCATTACATTTGTAAACAAAGGGGTTTTATTTGGCATGATTTTAGTAGTTTAGTACGTAGTTGTATTTCCAGAAAAACGTCAATTTATTAAGAATTTTACATCAAGCATCAAAAAGTGTTTACTGATTTTGTGCTACATCGCAATGGTAACAAGCAAAATTTTATCACCAACGTCTTCCAAATTTGTGAAGAACGATAATTAATATTTGAATCAAACAAAAAACAAAAAAAATTAACGAAATACTGTACTTTCTTTAGATAAATTTGCTAACGAGAAAAAAATTATTATACTCGTACATAGCTTTAATTGTTTAGTTAAAAACAAGCTTTTAAATAAATATCCTATATCTATTAATTAGTTAATTTTTGTTACGCCCCGTTTGCTAAAATACTCATGGAATAGCCAAATGTCAGTTGCTTATAAAACTCACCATACACATATGCAGTATATCTTTATATTTCGTTATACTATTATAAAAGTTTTAAAAAATTTGAATTCATAGTTGTTTTTTTTGCTAGAATAAGAATTACAGTTGCAACATAAAAAAAACTTAATACTGTTGAAAGTCACTTGTGGTGCTTTTGTAATTGATTTTTAGTTAAGCTTAATGCTAAATTGCGTAAAAGCAAGTGCTAATGTTTTCGTTTATTTTGCAGCTGCTTTTTATCATTTCCATTTTGAAATATTCATACTTTCCTTTTTAAAGGGAATTCTGTTTATATAACTTATTAATAATGCATTTCCGTAAGGCAAAAAATGCCTGGCATTACCTAACCATAATCTAGCTTTGACATCTAGCTGGTCAACGAAGCGTTTTTATTATTAATAACGTTTTTTTATATTGGTCTACTGGCCATCTGCCGACATGGTTGCTTATTTTTGCATGTCCTTAATCCGCCTCCATCAGCAATTTTCGCTAAAGAATCTTCGCTTAAAATTTACTCATCGTAGTTAATTCAGTTAGTAGGGATGCTATGTCACTGAGTTGCCAACTAAGGCGATCTAAAAAATCAAAAATAAAAAAGTTGTTTGTAAGATTTACTGTTTTATGTTTTTTTGTTATTTTTATATTGATACGATATTGGTCAAACCACGAAAACTTGCGGAAATGCGTGGGCGGAAAAGTTAGTGTACCGATTTTTTATTCTAGCTAAGATGTTATTCAAAAGCTCCATTTTGCATTAATAAGCCTTTGTTTATAGTTTGAAAGCTGAACTTTTTCTTGATCTTTTCTCGAATGCTTATTAGCTTGTAATGTAATATAATAACCGTTTTGTGAAAACTAAACTGGCCTTTAAATTGTTTTCGAATCCATTCGGAACGGCGTATAGTAAACTTGAAAGAATATTTAAACAAGTTATAATTACTGTTAATTTCAATATATGCCGCGTCAGATTATAAGGTGATAATGAATTAATTGAAGTGTTTTACCACATTGTCAAGCGTTTTGATAAACCCGTGTGCTTAATTAGCATGCTTTGGCGTCGTTATTATCGGTAAGACGTAGGCAAGACTGCGGAAGTTGGCAAATTCTTGAAATAAATTTCACCGAGTGAATAAAAGCTAGTAGCAAAAAGACGGCGCTAAATTAACGGCAATTATCGAAAGTGAACAAATTATTAACTCGACCGATTTCGAGTTTTGTGTGGGTTATGTATAGTTAAGCACTTGAGTGGGCTGGGTGAGCACGGAGTTATTACTGGTAAATTCGATATTACCACTCATATTCGTGACTGGGAACTATACGCTGCTGCAGAACCACCGCGCAATTAACTATCGCAGATGATTGTTTGCCGTTAGTCAAATTCATGTTAATGCAGGAACTTTCCCTTTTTATTTCGCCGCGCATGCGTCATCGTTCTCGCCACGTCATAATTGCATGTAGTTTGCGGTAAAGGTTTCAACCGTAGCGGAGTGGAGCCAGCTTTGCGTGTCTCCGAAAATCACCACTGGGGTGTTTGCCCTTGAAAAAACCAAACCCAACTTCTATCAAAATCGATTTGGATTATCGATTTCTGTTTTTTTACCATGGAAAAGTTTTTATTTAAGCCGAAAAAGCTTTGGTTATTCGGACCAACTGTTCTGTTATGTTGTTATTATTTTTTTGGACAATTTAATTTTCCGTCGTTTGTTCTTATTAAATTTAATTCGTTTAGCGCACTATAAATAGCTGAACGAAATACATAAAGTTAAAGTCCGTGTTTTCATGACGTACGCTGTAGTGTAATGTGATAGAATAATTCTGCTATATTTAATTACTTATTGATTTGCCTTATATATTTAATGTTTTGTAATTGAATGTTTCTCAAAAATAGCAATATTAAAATGAAAATCAAAAAATGTTATACAGTAGTTATGCAAAGAATAAAAACTATAGTTGGAATTTTATTAAAAAATTTATTTGCAATGAGAACAATGGACTACCAGCGTAACTGCATCGAGCATCACTAAGCCACAAGGGCATACTGGTGGCAGTTCCGATATGCTGACAACATGATCGAGTCAGCTAACTCAAATTGGGAAAAGCAAGCTTAACCCTGCAGTTTCATTTCAAAATTACTGACCATTCTTACTTATTATTTGAAAAAATTGTTGCCATATGGAATTGCCCACATGGAAAAGTTGGCAGCTGTGATTGTCCACATGGAAAAAGTTTTTTGGTCAATTCTTTGTTTTAATGAATTTGTCAAAAAATTAAAATGATCGCTTTTGTCAATAATCTAGAATCCTAAAAACATTTTTGAATCATTGAGATTATTAATTTCACTTATATTTGTATGCATGGTTCTTCTTCCTGAAACTTCTTTTTATTAATCTCGGTCAATAAAAGTTTTCTTCGACAAACTTAATTTTTATTGAATTTTAAAAAGTAAAGTGTTGCTTAGTTATTTTTCACGACAGTTTTGTTTCTCTTTTAGGAGTCAATCATCAACAATCCCTTTCCTACCGGACCAGTGATGTTGATCCGGACGGATACAATCCTCTTCTAAAATCGAAAAGAGGAGCCAGGTGCCTTTTATATTAGGCTCTAGTGAATCTTAATTTAACGACAAACTTGTTTTTTTTTAACCTACTGTCCATCAAGCAGAAACACGAACTTCTTTTCGAAACAGCAACCCTGTTGTTTTCTAATTTGGGCGAATTAATAGTGAATATTTTATTCGACTGAAGGACAAATTTGTAAATAAGATTAAAAACCCCGTCAAAACTAAACCCAAACTAACGTTTTTAAAGGCATCGTGAAAAAATAAAACACCATTGATTCGTTTTTATGCTAATATATTTAAAGTCGTACTTTCATTACATGGGTATCATCTGATATTTTAAATAAATGGTATAACCACACTTTAATTGTTAATGAAAGCTTACGAACGTAAAATAGGTTCCGTCAAAAATGCAAGTGTCTTCACAGTTTTTTTTTTAACTTTTTTTATTATGCTGACACTTTCGCTCTCACTGTTAGATTCCCACGTAAACAATAAACAATGTCATTATATACTATTGTTTGTTTTGATGTATAGAACTCCATTCATGAATTAACCTTGTAGCATTTTATTTGGATAGTTTAAAGTTGTTATTCTTCGGAAAGCAATAGTTTTATTGTTTATATCAACTTAAAATTAAATCCTTCGATTATACATTTCAACGTTTGTAAATTTTCTATTTGTTTTTTTTTTTTTTTAGATTCACGTGGCCGAAGGAATGCTTGTCGATTCTTGAGAGTTTTTACAACGATAATTCTTATCCCGACGAGTGCAAGAGAGAGGAAATCGCGCACGCGTGTAACACAATAATTCAATCCCAAAAACCAGGTAAGTTTTAAGAAATATTCGTAAAATAACGAACTCGATATCTTCTTTCTTTTGAATGTTTCGCCATCATTAAAATCTGGGTTGTGGAGTCGGAGGAATTTTTTTTCGACTTTGACCGCAACCATTTAAATTTTTTCGACTCCGACTCCAACCCAGAACATCTAAAAAACGCCCCCGACTCCAAAACCGCGGAGGCCTATTTTAGCGTCCCCCAAGAACAACCCCGGTTTTCAACTTCGACTGCAGTCCACTTTTAGGAAAACGATTTTGACTCCACCAAGTCTTGACCCTGTGGAACCCATCACCGTAAATATTTGCATAAAAATTTTTCACTTGGTTTAATTTCTAATTGAGATGTGTTTAGATTATAAAAACAGTAATTTTTAAAATTTAAGAGTTTTTGATAATATTTTTTTAATATGTCATTTTTGACCCGTTATGGCACTCTGACGAAAAATTAACAATATTTTGTAGAATACTATTAGTTATATTTTTTTGGTCATGAGTCTTGAGGAAAACATGCGAAATAACAACAAAATTGAACAAATGTTACAAATGGCCGTGCAACAATGTAATATTTAAGTTATGTAATTTTTTTAAAAAATCTTGGTTTTTAGAGAAAGATAAACAACTTTTTTCTCAGTCTAGGTATTGCCTCGTTCTTAGGTGTCAACTTAACCATGTCGATTCTTTTCGGCTCTAATTTTTTCACATAAATTTTTTTTACCTAATCTCTATCTATCTTGCCTAACTTTTTTGCGTAAAGATTTTGCTTTCTTGTGAAGATAATTAGTGGCCGATGGTCTGCCTCTGCATTTGCCAGTATTTTTTTTTTTATAAGGTACTTGACTACCACCGAAAAAAAGCTTCTGACAAAAATCTTGGTTGCAAACTTTGTATGCTACAATCACGGCGCTAGAGCAACCAAGCATTTATTAATGCGATTATTACAAAATACTGTACCAACAAACATTATTAGCAGTTATTTTTCTTTTGGCTTTTCCCGATTACAAGTAGATCACTTTTAATTCTTGATCTGGATGCTGATTTGCTATGAGCACTTTATATTCCAGATGCCTCTCTGACGAATACCAATGGTGCTTACTAATTGAGTTTCGAACCAAGGACTGACGCTCTGAGGTCTGGAGCGCTAACCACTACACCATCGCAACCACAAATTTTTATTTTGCCGAATAAACCTCTAACAAAATAAGCATTGATAGTCTAATTACCAAATCAACTACATGTACGATGGAGCTTTTTGTTTTTAGTAAGAATATGCAATATTGAGCTACTATGGATAAACAGTATTATCTTGGCAATCAGCCAGCGGTTATAACTACTGACAGACTAAAGCCCAATGTGTCATATTTGACACATAAAACAATCAGTCAAAAAAACTTCCCTAAATGCGTGATTTTAATTTTTTAAACGAATTGATATCAAAGAATAAATATTTACTTCACTATTTCAATCAAAATAAAAAACAAATATATCTGTTTTTATGCCCAAAATTTCGAAAACGTTTGACCAGTTTATATCCAGCTTAACAAGCTAAATACCACCATTTTCAAAAAAAATCTTAGACATGATTCAGCTGATAAAATAGATTCCAGGCATTTTATATTACTAGAATACATAACACTAAATAATAATTAACAATAAATTCTCAATAATGTCTGAATAGTGCTGTACAGGTAGTTTGAAGTTTATGTGTCAAATATGACACTGGGTTCTGCCTGGTTAAAAAACGGCTCCGACTCCCGAATCCGACTCCGCCAAATTTAAAAATATGACTCCGACTTCCAAAAACATGCGACTCCGCCTTCCCGATTAAAATTATGCCATTTTTTTGCGCCATATAAGCACAAAATATTTTTATACGTAATTATATCAGTTTGAATTGTTATGGTTAAAACTTTTTGGAAAAACCCTGAAGAAAAGTCTCATAGACATTCGCTTGATATTTATTTAATCATATTTGGCTAAAATTCGGTTGCAGTAGAATGAGTTTGACCTAATGTCAGCTGCTAATCTGAACTCGTGTTCACAGCCTCGGGGCGGTTGCTTTTTGATGATTTGCATATAAATTTTACTTGCTATTCAGTACTCGGTAATCTTTGTAAAAATCACAAAACGCTTTTTTAATTACATTTTTCAAAACAGCAAATCTTTTTAAAATTTTTTCTTGTTAGAACTTTAGCTTAGATGTTAATTTGTTTAAGTGGAATTTACGTTAGTATTATGTGCCTTGAGGGCACTGAATTCTTTGCTTTCTTCACTTTCATCTTTGTTAACATTAACCTACTTACTCAGAGTTTTTTTCCGAGCACATGAAGCGAATGTTGATAACTTGGCACCGACCATAGAGTGAATCTGCACTACATTAAAGTACCAAATTTTGGTTGCTTTATGCCTTAAAACATCTCAAAACAGCTTGGTCAGATGATGGATATGAACATCATAAAGCACAAGCACAAATCCTCTGTATACGAGTACACTAACTGCCATGTATCGAGACATAAAACTATGTGTATCATCATTTCATGCTTACATTATGAGTAATTTTGTATAACCAGGCATACCACCAGCTTCTTTGTGCAAGGGTTTCAACACGCTTGGGTGCCCCAGTCTGCCCGATGACTCCTTTTAAAGAAATATCAGCAGCTTTCTTTTTTTTTTTGACTATTTAGACTACGAAGACCATGTTTTTGCAAATTAGTTGTACATAAGGCGGTTTTTGCTGTTTTCTTGCTTAAAAATTTAATTGAACGCTGACACGAGTTTTAGAGTTTCGTTTCACGAAAAACAATTGAATTTTAGCATCTAAAATTCGTGGTTAGTTGGTATTTCAATAAATTTTTTTGACAAGGAAAAAGTTTTGCATTTGGAAGAAGTAATCTTGACATTGTATCATAAACGCATTCTGTTACATTGCGTATTAGTTGAAAGAACAAGCAATTCAAAATACACTGAATAATTCTTGTTTAACTGCGATTAGAGCAAAACAGTCACCGCCCGCAGACGAACCATTTTTTATTAGCTTGCTAAAAGCGTAATCTTGTCATAATATCATCACTTTCTTGATTCCATGGACTGCATTTTTCTTTTAAACAATATACCAATAGTGAAGCTTAATGCAGATTATCTTTTTCCCGTTTAGGTCATGCTTGAGTTCATGCAATATTGGAAGAAGGCTTTTAACCTTGTTTTAAAAACCCCTTTCTTAACTTCAATGTCATTTCGCATTTTTGGAGTCATGAAGTAATTGCACATTAAACTTGCATTTTCATTAATTCATCATCATTATTGATATTGCGAGAATTCAGATTGCCAAATAGTTTTGCACACGATGTTCACCATTACCTTATAAATGACTTCGGTAACACGGAGATTTTTTCGTTTTACGAAAAGATGGTTAACAATGCTGATAAGCATCGATTAATTAAGCTTGCCTCAGGCTGGTATATCATGTGAAGCGCTGGTCTAGATTTGAATAGATTAGCTTTGTTTCATTTCCCTTCGGCGACATCTTTGAAGGATTTTACGCAAATGCCCCGATTATACTCTCGATTTGCGATGTTCTATTCATGTACATTCTACGCTGTTCGTGGACTGAGATTTTTTGTCTTGTTTTTTCACATCTTGGCCACTTCGGTTATTGAAGAGTTTGTGGGCTGTGTGGTTTGTTAATTTTTTTTAACCTTTTATTGCGTGGCTGAGCGTTTTAGCATTCGATCAAAACTTTTCATTCAAAATTGATTTTATTAAACCTCGACTGCTTTGGTGTAAACCTAATTGAGATTCGAACCCACGTATGGAATCGGAAGTTTTCGTTTGAACTTGCATAAATTAAGACATTTTGTAACTTGTTTTAACGCGGAGGGCCATCTCTCCGAAGTGTTTTTTTCTCAAATCGAATTTCTGTAAAAAAAGTTTATTTATAACCTTTTATGTTGTAACAAACACTCATTTTAAACGCAAATGGCAACACAGAAAAGAGATATGAAAATTGCTTGTGATTAACACGACCAAAGTTAGGCGAAGCCTGGGGGTAAAATGTTTGTGGAAAAGAATCATCTTTTGAAATGTCTTCAACGCATTGCGTGACTTGCTAGTTGCCATTAAGCTAATGTCTTTTAGTGAAACTAAAAATTATAATTTTGTTTTTACCATAGATTTTTGAAGATCTTCGCCTTCAATATTTTTCACTTTTTGCTTACTAATTTTTTTGCAAATTTGAACTATTTCTTTTAAGTTTTTTTTTGAAATGAAACATTTTTCCGTTAACATCGTTTATCCCGCAAATTCTAGTTGATAATCAAATTTTTTTAATTGGTTTTCAGAATAATTAATAGAGCAGCATTCATCAAGTTGTTCATTTCCTTTTTAAAAAACGATTGGAATAAGATCTGAAGTATTTTTGAGCGTGCGTCACTTAATTGCAAAGAATTAGAAAGCTTTTTTTGTGTCATCTAGGGGGCGTCATTCTTTCGGACCTCGATAAAGTGACGACCGTGAAGGTTTATAATTGGTTTGCAAACCGGAGAAAAGACGACAAACGAAGACGGCACATTGGTGAGTGGTTTGAACGAGCTTTGTTGCGCTGCATTTCCGTGCAAGAGAGCGCAGTTCTCATCGGCTTTTAAAACGTTTTCTCGATATTTAAGCAAATTTATTGTTTAAAGTGCGACTTTTTTAAGCCACTCTCGAATACCGTAGTTTTCTTTGTTTTACAATAACTTTGCAGGTAGACACAAAATCAAAAGTTGCAATTGTTTACTCTTTTAGTTTATTTGTGATGTGATTAACGTTATCATGCTTTCTATTTTAAACTATACCAAGGATAAACATCCAAAATCCTAAGTTCGAATCCCGACCGAACCAATATTATTTATACGTAGTTATTAAGCTGTTTTCCTAGCTGTCCAAGTTTTCCTAACTGTTCAAAATGTAGATGACCTATTTATTAATCACATCGTGTAAAAGTTTGTTTGTTCATAGTTCATGGAAATATTGAGAAATACTTGAACGTTTAAGCTTTATAGATCTATAGCAGAGCAATATTGAAAAGCTCATTTTCGGGACCTTTGACAGAATAAAACCGAAAAAATAAATTTAATGTTTTCGTGCTTGCGCGTATTTGAAAAAAAGAATATCTCCAAAAGTGGTTTGGCAGATTGCTGGTATTAATTATGGTAATTAGGCTACCGATATTAGGTAAAATTTTAGTAGTTGTGCAAAATAAGCATGCTTACGCATTCCCACGATTTTCAGCAAAACTGATCTGCTCCAATTCCTACAGCGGCTGGCAAGTCTCTGCCTTTTTTTTGCAAAGTTGTTAACTGCGAAGTTCCACTTGACTTTTAAAAGTTAAATAGGCGTACTGACTTTTGATTTGAAGCGAAGACCTTGGTTTGACTTTTAAAGACAAAAAGAGGCGTTTGTACGATACACAGTCGCTCCAATTAGCTATCGGTATTAGCTCCGAACAAGCTTACGTGAAGATTTGTATGAGCCATTGCTTTTATTAAACCATCGAATTTTATTTGAAAAAAGGGCGGTAATTTTTGTAAATTAAGAAAAATTTAGTTATTTTTTTCGATTTGGCGATGTAAGAATTTGGTTTCTGGCTAATGTTTTGTGTGAAGGGCATGATATCTACGCGGCATTGATATTTTTAACGTCAGTGATAGAGTGATGTAATGTATTTTAAGACTATGACGAAATACAAATAAACTCATCATCAATCATCAATCCAATTTTAATCCGTTTCAAATATCCCCAGTGAATGGAGGAGACCGGATGCATCTCACTACTTCCGCGATTCTTCCTACACCTTCTCTCCACCTACACCGATCTGCCGAATCTTCTTTCCTTAAACCAATCCTTCTCATGTTTCCTTCAACTTGTTTCCTTCAACTTGTTTCCTCCATTTCATCTTTGGTCGACCATGTTTACGTTTTCCATCTACTTCATGTACTATCGTTAATTTAATAAAAAAAAATAGCTTTTTACAGCCGGTACTAGCTCTTTCCCTTTCTGAAAAACCACTTTTAGGCATATTTGGAATCACCATTAATTCATGAAGATATCTCGAGCAATATAATTAAGACGCATTGCGTAACGTGCTCGCTGATTAAGTCCTTGTAGTCTTGCCATTTTGCGTTGTTATTGGCAAAAAGATTTATTACTTTAAAGTGGAAATCGTTGAGCTATTTCCGTCTCAAACTCTCGTGATAGAATAATTTGCTTGCGCTAAGTTGTTAAAACGCTTGTGATTTAAAATGTCGATATGCAATTTGGAGAATTCCACGTTCTATTTTCATGCGCCTGTGCAGGGGACCTGGCCAAATCTCAATTTTTAAAGTAATTAGCAAATAAGTTGATAAACAGGTAATCGCTGATAAAGTCCATTAAAATTTATTTGACAGAAGGTTGTTGGTGAAATGCTTTGGCAAAAGAGCATTGCTTCAACGAAGACTTTTTAAAATGTCAAAACTCGAAAAAGACAATCGAAAAAGATAGCGCGCACACGAGCTTCGAAGAAGTCGATACTAGCAGTGATGTTTTAACAACAACAGCAACACACAAAACATTTTTCATCAAGAGTGCTGCATGCAAATCACGATTCTAATGACGTATGTGTGAACAGAGCACATCGAAGCGCTCGGACAGCACCAGCAAGCGATGATGAGTTCCAGACGAAGCTCGACTCTTTCCCCGACTCCATCTTGCAACTCGAACGACAGCACCCGGGACGATGACGTCATTTCGAGTCCTGCCGATAAGGTGAGTTAATCGCGAAAGAAAGACGGTCATTATGACAATCAAACTCTTAGTTCGTTTTACTTGGTAATTGTAGACTGGTCTCATTTTAAACTTTCAAGAAGAATTTTGTGGTAGCTTATATTTTTACCAACCTTTTTCTACTGTTTGAAATACGAAAAAAATTTATTGTATTAACCTTTAGAGCTCGATACGTTTGCGTCTAATGTCCTTACTCAATAGTGGTTTGTATGTTGATGTTGATGATGATGTTTGTATGTTGTAACGTAGATTTTAATTATGACTTGTTGATTTTAACACCAGGTCAATGTTACTGTGAAGAAAGAAGATCCAATGTCTCTAGCGATTGAAATGGCCGCAGTTAACAAATCGATTTTGACCTTAGTCAACCCACATCGAGACTTTGCAACCCATGATGATCCCGAAGATTTGGATGAAGAAGAAAACTACGTTCGATCTTCCGAAAACAAGCAGCAACATCCGGGCCGGAGCGAGAGAATGGCTGAGTGCAGCGGTTTTGCCGTCTAGCGGTCGTTTTTAAATAGATTTTAAATCGGTTTTAAACATTCGCGATTAGCAGCGTTCTTCGAGGGTGAAGATTTTATCGACTTTGGAACGTCGGGTTTCCCGTTTGATATTCTCTGTTACTCAGTGTTAATTGTTGTGGTTTATATAATTTCCGTTCTTGTCGCTTTTGTTTTGCTGTCGTACGCACTTTTATCAACGGTTTGTTTTACTCCCACTATTATGGTCTTTTAATCCTATGAATCGTGTTTGCTTGTTCCTGGTTGGACGGTTTTAGATCATGATTTTCTTTGGCTCGCATCAATCACGTGTTTCGAGCGTTTGCCGCTTTTCCGTCACAAGTTCGAAACTGTTTTGTCAGAGTACCACTTTGAATCACGTGATTGCTGGGAGGTTTCAAAATTGACACTGCCGAAAAGCGTCTTCACTAGATTTTCTTGGTGCTCGTCGTGTTCAAAAGCTCGACTCGAAATATCAATATTTTCGCTTGAATTAACTATTTCGCTGCCATATTAAAATAAAATTTTTGTCGCGCACATAAGTGTTATTTATTCTTGGTTATATGTCGCTAGCCTTTGCAAACGCGCGAGTTCGACACGTAATCGTGGCTACTGCGAAAACCATCGACTCCATCCCTGTCACGGTGTTCCTGTTCTTTTTTTTGAAATTGAAAAAAACTTATGCATAAGCTTAACCGCTTTATGAAAAACAATATGAACTTATAGAAACAATTGTGTTATTCCGTTGTGTTTGTTTGTTTTTGTCAATTTCTTGACATAATTGTAGGTAATTTTTTACAAAGCATTAAATGCTTTTTGAAACAAACGCATTCTAATTGTTGTTGTTGTTGTCTATTACATCGTTGTGTCGTGTCGACATTCCAGTGTATTTTTTATGTTTATGTTTCAATCAGGTCCTAACGGTCCCACAAGATCGGTGGTGGTCCTAGACCAAACTGTGTGTTTACCTGGATTTAAGTAAAGTAAAACAATTAAAACAATATCTTCTTAGAAGAAATTGAATAACGTTTGAAATAAGCGGGTAAAAATCTTTTTTAGAAATTGATATTTTGCCTTCTTCACACTTATACCTGTGCGGTTTTAATTGAATGTGTGCCATTGTTTTAGTTTGAGCCAATTTTTTTTGCATCAACCAACACACTCGCGCAATTGGTAATGGCTCGTTGCCACTGCGAGAGTTGGCAGAAGTATTCTTTGTTTTATTGATTTTTGCTCTTTTAGCACTTAAGCGCGGAAAGAAGTAAAAAAAATTATTAAAGCAAACAAAAAATACTTTCGCTAGATTAAATGGATTAAGTTGATTAATATCCTCCTCACTAAATTATCCTTACTAGATTAAGTCGATTAAAAAGTTCCTGGTGCTATTCAAGCAGTAAGATTTGAGAGAAAGAACAAAATTTTTGATTTGCTGTTTACGCCTAATTTGTATTGAGAATCTGGTGTGTATATTCTGAAATATGTATCTTGTAACATAGGTTTTATTGCAGTATATAAAGCTAAACTTTCCAAAAATCTTGTTTTCCTACTCTATTTAATGAAAAAAAACTCTTTAACAGCTAGATTCAATTTGAAACTGCAACAAAATCTGTTTTCGTGTTTTTAATAAGAATTCGCTCATTTCTTTTGGAACTTGTATTATTTTTTACTATTATGTGCACCAAACAAGGCAAGTAGGATAAATAGTCTTTCAAATTTTATTTGTAAATTGTTCAGAAAGTCGGTTTTAAATATAAATCTTGCTATTTCGCTGCGATCGAACTTGCCATCCGACCGTTTAAGCGCAATTTTAAAAATAAAATTTCTTTGTTCTTGAAAGTTTATGTCAGCCGATCCTTTCTCCCTTGATAATTGTGATATGCTGTCTCCATTGTTGTTTGGATAACTGTTTTACATAACTTTATGCGTTTCAATTTTTTTACACACAGATGCTTGCTTAAAATGTCGACTACTTAAAATTCAAATTACCAAGTTTTGTTATGTCTTTTGCTTATGCTGATCGTTCAAAAACTCCTGGAGTTGTTGATAGCGTGTTTTAGCATTGTGACGAAGAAAAAAAGTGTTCAGAAGCCAATACATTTGATTAGCGTTTATTGTATATAGTTTAACAATGTTTACGTTTGTTATCGATTATCATTTGGTTTTGCAAAAACCGAATTCTGCTTGCCACTCCATCTAGAAACATGATCATCTTTCAACCTAGTCTGCTGCGCTTGGCATACTTTTAAAATGGCGATATTTCTTACACGTTGAATTTGTGATCCGCTGTTGTGGCTTCGATTTTTCGTAGATTGCAAACTGCAGTCGGTGCTGTTTCCACTTGCATGTTCGGTTTCGTGTTGTGACGTCATTACAAAAACGTCGATTACTATTTGTTTAAAGCGTTAACAGAACTTTTATTCTTTAAAAAAGTTGCGAACTCTTTCTAGTGTAAAAGTAATCAAACGATTTTTAAAAATTCAATTAACAAAACTTCTTTATTTAGTTGCTCTTCCCTTTCTTTATTCAAATTTAAGGAACTCTAGCATCAAAAACTAACATGATGAAGCAGTTTCAGGTCATTTGCAACTAAAACTATATTGGGTAGAAAATTAATTTTAAATAACTTGATCAGATTTAAAAGTTATTTTTCAAATTTATCTGGGTTCGGTTTATATAGAAACTTCAAATTGATTACATTTTTCGACTTTATACAGCTTTCAACACTAAAATAAAGCACATGAAAAAAGTCGAGAATTCGTGAGGCAACTAAAAGAGAAAAGTTGTCATATTTTGTAAAAGCCCAATAGCCTGATTAAATCTAGTTTTGCTGCCGTAACATTCAGCTTTTGCTCGAGTAGAAATGCTGTATTTTTCTGTATAAAAAAATAACTGTAGATCGAATGATAAACAAATCTACTAGTACGTTAAGGTTTGCAAAGTAGAACAAATTTTTGGTCATGGTGCTGTCAAGCTAGGGTTACCATATCTAAATGGGCGGGATGCCGGACAGACATAGACGTAACGGCCAAAAAAATTTTTGGAGGGGCGGACAAAATAAAATTATCTGAGATTCTCGGATGAAGAAAAAAAGGTCTTCACTTAATATCAGTCCCGGATTTTTCAGTTTTCGTGACAAAATCTCGATGTTCTCTGGAAAAAAAAGTTTTCAACCAACCAAAGGCAACAAACAAACGAGTTTTATGTCATTTTAAAATCTTAAAATCTATTCTAAAACTTAAAATTCCGGACATTAAAAAATTTTGTATATCGGACGGTATGGCAACCTTATGTTAAACCTAACCTGTTCTGTATATAAGAGAGTGAAGTCACTAGATGAATAAACTGCAACCGTATCTTCACATACTGCCACTAAAGGTCTACAGGAAATAACAAGGTATTAAAGATGGCGCAGCAAATATAAGACCAAGGATCGGACTGTACAGCTGGAAATGGGAAAAATCTTGTTTCGGATCAACACATTGCGCTACAAAAATTTATTTGCTTTCTTGTCTTTTTATTCATAGACCTGAATATGGCTTAATTTTTTTGTTAAGTACATTGTATAAGATCGCTTTCTAAGCAGGCAGCTTTTGGGAAAAAAATCAACAAAACCGAGATATACTTAAAGTAAAGACCTTTTTTTATTACTTGAAAAATCTTTCCACAAAACATGTTTAATTGTGGTTGTATGCCCCCAATCTTTGACACCCCACTGATAGCGACGTCTAAAAAAGACACGGTAGATTGAGCGAGGAAGAGTAAGCTACTCGAATATACAGCAAGGATTTGATAATGAAAAACAGCAGATTGTAAACCGCAAGTTCTGTTGGTGTAGACCACCGTTTCTTAATCGGGCCAATAAAAATTTTGTAAGGGTAAGCCAATAGAGGGGATGAACGAACGGCAAGATTAACCATCTGAACTGACCAAATTACTCAATGCAAGGGGCACAACTTTAATCTTAACACTAAATCACCTAAAAAATACAGTAGTATTTTGGAGTAATAGGCTATAACGTCAAGTGAAGACCAAAACAAGTCTTTACTTAAAGAAATTATGTGTTCAAATAAATTAAATCTTGTTTGTTATATGTTTTTTGGTATCCTGGACAAGGCTGCCAACTTAGATTATTTAAATCTAGATTTAGATTATTTTTGAATGATTTAGATTTAGAAATTGGTTATTTAGATTATGGATTATATTTTAGATTATTTTATGATGTTGGCTAGATATTTTTAGATTATTTATTACTTGTACAGTAAAAGAGAAAACCAGCTACAAATTTCATTTTGCCTTGTTTTAACCCTTTCATGCCGTATGTATACAAGTGTCTACATTAACTTTGCAGCCAGTTTTAAACCTTATGTTTACAAGAATTAAGGTATATTTTGCATTCAACCTCTTTAGTAGCTTCACAACCGTCATAAAAGAGTCTATATTGGCTCTGCTTTATCAGTATGTCCCCAGTAGCGAAGGGAAAATTTTTTATGATCCTTATGACCCACGTGTATGTTTGCTTCAGTAAAAGGTAGGGGAAAGGCAGGTGAGTTGATACGGCAGGTCAGTTGATACACCTCCTCCCTAGAAGTTTCAAAAACAGTTGTTAATAAAATACCGCTTCTTAGCGGTGTAAAAGAAGAAAAAATTATCTTTGGCAACGATGTCGTGTTGATACAGGCGGAAAAACTGATTCAAATTTTGATTTGAAAAATTTTTCTTGGTTTGAGTGAATTTTTTAGTTTATCTTTATGAAAGTTTAAAGACTCGGTGGAATATTTTTAGCAAATGAAAATACTACAGATCTTAAGCATGGTAAATCAAGTGTTGAAAAATATATTGGCTGTTTTTTAACACTCTCTGATAAAACCAAATTAAGTTGCTTTTTACTAATTTTTGAAGTAGGGTGAGTTGATACACTGGTAAAAGGTTAGTTGATACACCTCACAACAATTACAACCCTTAGATAAATCAGTATTTGGGCCTTTTAACGCAAGCTATTGTAGAGCAATGGACTACTGGATGCGTAGCAATCCTGGCAAAAATGTTACAATATATGAAATTCCTGCACTGGTAAAAAAAGCTCAACTTGCTGCAATGACTCCGAAAAATATTTTGTCTGGATTTGAATGTACGGGCACCTGGCCATTTAATAGGGAAATTTTTACTGAACTAGACTTCGCACCTCTGCAGTGACTGATCGTCTTCTCAGCACAGATACTGAGATCCAGAGTAATCGTCGTCGTCGTCGTTTGAAGGATATCCACTCCAGGTCAGACATTAACAGGACTGGGGCCGAGGGTTTATCCTTTTACTACCCCAAACTGCTGTACTGCCTGTATCAGATGCTGGCAGTGATGTCATTGAGCCAGCATCGAGTTTCGTCATCCAAAACCGTCAGACCTCGTGCTCCATGTGGTGCCCGATGTATAGGGCACGCTGTTAGTACATGGTCTGCGGTTTGCTCAGAGGCGCCACACTCGCAATTCGGTGAAGGAGCGAGACCCCAAAGTAATGAATTAATCCAGAGTAATGAATTTCAGCAACAAAGTCAAATTGTAAAACCTTATAGCTCTTCTCAAATATGTTCTTTTACATCAAATTTTTCTGAGCATTCTGCTGCTCCAACACCAGAAGTAGATCAATATGTCTCGCCAAGAGAAATCCATGATATTCCAAAAGCAGCACCAAGAAAAGCGACAAACTCCAGAAAAAGGAAGACAACACGAATTCTGACTGCGACGCCCGTGAGAGATAGCATTGCTGTACTAAAAACAGAAACAGAAAAGAAAAATATTTCTCAGACAAAGAAGGCTAAGAAAAAACTTTTTTATGAAAAAAAAGCAACAAAGTCGCTAATTGAAAGCTCTTCTGAAGAAGAAAATATAGAGATTTATTATGATGATAATTCCGATTTTTCAATGGACAAAAATATTGTTGAAGGAGATTATGTTATTGTGAATGTCAGGGGTAGATCAAGAGTGGTTCAATATATTGCTAGAGCCGATGAAGTGGATGTCAATGAATATGAAGGAGTTTTTTTACAAAAACTTTCTGGATGCATTACACACCATGAAACCATCACATTTATTGTAAATGAAAATGATTGTGCTTCATTTGTGTCAGATGACGTTGTGTTTAAACTGCCGCCCCCAAATGTAGTTGGTGGGACTTCTAGAAGAGCTAATCAGCTCCGATTTAATTAAGACTTTACAAAATGGGACTTGAGCTACTGAGCCTAGTTTTGTGTGTATTTACTGTGTATTGGGTTGCTTGTTTCAGTTTTTTCTTGCAATAGCGCAATTTGTTTTTTGGTCTTGCATAATTTACAATTGTACAAACTGCCTGATATTGCAATATCTTGGATGTCTCCTTACCTTAAGTAATACGTTTGCTGTTGTCAATGCGATATACTCATATAAAACACTAAAGACACAAATCTGTAAACAATTACAAAATAATACAGCTGGCAGAGAGAAGCATTTGTTTGTCATGTAATACTATAAAACCCTTATGGTCATTTGCTGAACACATATTTGTAAGTAAGACTCAGGGACCTGTATTATAATGCTTATCTTTGTACTTGCTAAATAAATCTGTAATTATTGGAAAACATAAAATTACCTTAAACTTTCTCCACTCCATCAAAAACATAAAATTACCTTAAACTTCATGGTGTATCAAATGACCTTCTCTGTATCAACTGACCCTCCACAGTGTATCAACTGACCCGCTTGTGCAGGTCAGTTGATACACTTAAGTGAACAATTTTAAATAGCTGTCATTCCTTTTGTCATTGAGCTGCAAATCAGATACTCATCCAATTTATAGGCAAGTATTTACTGCTACTTTGGTGAAAATTTCAGTTACATATCTAAAATACTTTTCACAAAAATTCAAAATATGTAAAAAGTGTATCAACTCACCTGCCCTTCCCCTAATGTATATATTTTTATACAAATATTTTTGCTTTTATGTAGTTACATACTGACTTAAGGTATTTCGAATTTGTTTCTAGTCTATTCGTGAATATAACGACTTCATAAAATAAACCTAACTTTTATGTATACAAGTGGCAACATCAGGCAGAAGCTATGCTTTTTGTCGTGGTTTTGGAGAAATAGATTTAAATATGATCAATCATTTCGGTTCTATTATTTTATTTATTGGTCTTTACTATTTCAAATTTTTATACTTTGCCATAACACACAAATTTGCATCACATCTGTACCAAATTTATCTACTGATTAGGTTTTTTCAAAAGCAATGTATAAATCACTAATAACAAATTGCCCTGCATATATTTCTAAAAACTTTGTTGAATATAATGGAGTAACACAGAAATATTTCACTTGTGAGTGGTTGAGTGAAATATTTCTTTTCTATATTTATACCTGATATGTTAAAGTTATTTCAAGGGCAGGATCAAGTGGATATATTTATGATTTTGAAGTATAAATTTTTTATCAATATCTGCCTGACGTAGCCATATGGCAACATTTTGTATTTTTTATACAAAAAAAAAAAAAAAAAAATTTAAAAGGTGTTTTGTCATTCAAAACTTAAATACTAATAAGAAAAAAGCAAAAAAAATTTTTTTATAAGCGTTTTCATAAGTCAGGCGTGAAAGGGTTAACAGACTGCAGAACTTACTTTAAAATTATTAATCCTTAAAATGTTAAAAAAGTACAAGCCACCGAAAATATACGAGTAAAATTTCCCAAAAGAATGGATGAAAGATGAGCTATTAAAAGATTGGATAGCAGCAGTAGTTGGTGATGATACTAAAGCATTCTGTAAATTTTGCAAATGTGATATTAAAGCTAAATATCAAGATTTAAAGCAACACAGGCAGACTAAAAAGCACTTATCTGCTTGCCCATTTAAAAACAGAACTTTATATTCATTTGTGAAAATGGAATATAAAACTTCTCAGCTAGAAGGTAATATTGCATTGTTTTTGTGTTATCGCTCAGCTATTAGTAATTGCGATCATATAGTAGACATGTTCAAAAATAAAGTGTGTGACAGTAAAATAGTTCAAAATATGAAAATGCATCGAAGAAAATGTACAAACGTAATCAAAAATACGTTGTGTAGTCATTTTAAAGCGGATTTGCTGAAGGACATTGGTAAAAATAAATTCAGCCTACTGATTGATGAATCCAATGACATAAGTGTATTGAAATTACTTGGCATATCCATAATCTATTACAGTGACATTCATAAAAAGGTTGTATCGATTTATCTTGGGCTGGTTGAGATTGAAGAATGTGATGCAAAAAACATTGTTTTGGCAATTAAAAACCTATTGAGAACGAAAAATCTTAAATTAACTAATCTAATAGCAATTGGCACAGATAATGCAAGCGTCATGACTGGCATTAACAATGGAGTGTATTCAAAGTTAAAAACTGAAGTTTCATCACTTATTTTAATTAGATGCATATGTCATTCAATCCAGTTGGCCACTTCACATGCCTCAGCAGAAGCATTACCTAAAATCTTAAATTTTATCATAGCGGAAACTTACAAATGGTTTGAATATTCCGCTGTAAGACAAAGCAAATATAGGAACTTGCGTAAGGCATTAAATGATGGTGCAAACCCATTGAAAATCCTCAGAGATTGCCAAACAAGGTGGCTGTCGATACAACCAGCAGTTGAAAGAATTCTGGGACAATGGTTGGAAGTAACAACTCTATTCAGTATAACTCGTCACAGTGATAAATGTTATACTTCTAAACTTCTGTACGAATGTATTCCGATGAGAAAAATTTGATATTGAAAGATATTGAAAGACATGTCATATTTCTCAGTTAATTATATGCTTCTGCCATTTCCAACATCATAAAATTTTTAGGTATTAATGAAGATACAATATCAAAAGCAGACTACCAGTTGCGGAAAATTAGTTGATTGGGTCAACAATATGAACACAGAGAGGTTTTGGAGTGAAGTAGGTGACCACAAAGATGCTTCAGATTCAAATCCTTTTCTAAAGCTGTATCAGTGTGCAATATCCATGTTAATATTGCCACATTCGAAAGCAGAAATAGAGTGGGTGTTTTGCTGCATTAATTACGTAAAATCAAAATTAAGAAATTCAATGAGTTTATAAGTTTTGAATGCTATCCTAACAATTAAATTTGGACTAATAAGAGTGGGAAAGTGCTGTTTGACTTATGATTTACCATCCCATGTATTAAAAGAAATTGGAACCCTTGCTGCATATCAATCTCATGATGTCAACCAAGAAGCCCGAACCTCATTGTCTAGTGACAACAGTCAATCAAGTCAAAATGATGAAGAAAACTTTGAGGAACTGTCTTATTTGTGAAGATTATCATTACCAAATGAAAATAAAAGCTTTTATTTTATCTTTTTTGTGAAAGATTATTTTTTTTATTTTAGATTATTTTAGAATTATTTGGTTCCAATTTTAGATTATTTTAGATTTATTTAATTCCAATCCAGATTATTTTTGGTAGAAAAAAATTGGCAGCCTTGATAAATGAAACGCAAAATTTAATGGTAGGAATGAACAAAACAAAAAAACTTTAAAACTGGTGTGACCAAAACCAAAAACACTGGTGTAAACGGTAGACAAAAAAGCGTTGAAAAAATGAAGAGGTGAAAGGAAAAATAGACTAAAATTGTGTAGGAATTATACAAGGCGCGTGCTTTCGCAAGAGTACCCACTAAGTCATTGCTACGGAGAGAATAATGACCAGGTATCGAATGAAGATGGACTATTGGTTCATATAACAAGTTTAGAAGAGTGTGGATATTTGTGAAAGATTTGAGCGATAGGTAGGTTTGGAACAACAGCGATGAAAGATTTGAATGACAGCTACGAGAAAAAAACATAAAAAATTGACAGGACAAAATGAGAATCGGGGTACAGAATGATTAGATGATAATCACAGGACAAGAAGTGAGAGAAATACTGCTTTGTCGCATAAAGAATGGCATATTTTAACACTACAACTGGTGGCAGAAAGTCAGGCCGACAAAACAGAGAGGTGGCAGTGACATTTGAAACAGTTGATATAAAACCCTGCTTCTCTATTCCCCAACTCGCTACGAACCGAGCTATCAGTCCAAGCAGTGATGTCATTGAGTGGGGGAGTTTTTGAGCACATTCAAAGGAAAAAAGGCTAGGTGGATAAACGTGAACTGAAGTGAGGAGAGAAGTGCTTTTGGATTTAATAAAGGGACAAGAGTCTGATGAGATGACAGCGCTGAGATAACTCTGTAACAAAATTTGTGCATTCTCTCCACAGAAATAACATGAGTAGTAGAAGAGAAAGGAAACCAACCTGGAGAAGCATTGGTAGGAATAGGATGGTTTTGTATTAGTTAGTGAGAGATTCTTCAGAATTCTTTAGTGTGGAGATTCTTAAACTTTTTAATCCGCCCCCCCCCCCATTGATAATACCAGCCAAACTAAAGCCCTATATATTAAAAATTTAAAAGCATTGAACAGAACAACAATTTATTGAACAAAACACCAATAACTAAATTTTGTTAATAAGAACGGTGTTACCGTTTTTTCGAACCAAAATTTTAATTCGTGACTTTGCAACAGATAACACACCTCAGATCTGCTTCTCTGTCAAGTTTGTTCCTGTGTTTTGTCTTTATACCTAAGAAAGAAAAACCACTTTCACACATGTAACTCAATAAAAATGGAAGGAGTGTACGTATAGCTGCAGCACCAATACTTTTGTGCACATATTTCTTTCAGAAACCAATCAATGACAGCTTCGAAATTGTTTTTTTACAGTAGAGTTACATTTCATTTTCGAAAATTCCTCCTGCAAAGTTCATTTTCGAAAATTCCGAAAAGATTATAGTTGCTTAGACGAAAAAAATACTGGCCATCTACAATTTTGAAAGTTTTGTGTCGCTCAAATCTGGGAACCCAGTAAACATTGTAGTATAGTTAATATAAAGTTACGATATCAATTTTTATGAAGTATCGTTATAATTAAAATATAGTTTTGATACAGTTTGCACACAATTTCGATACAGTCTGGATATCCCAAAACTGTATAGTTAATATAAAGTTACGATATCAATTTTTATGAAGTATCGTTATAATTAAAATATAGTTTTGATACAGTTTGCACACAATTTCGATACAGTCTGGATATCCCAAAACTGTATAGTTAATATAAAGTTACGATATCAATTTTATGAAGTATCGTTATAATTAAAATATAGTTTTGATACAGTTTGCACACAATTTCGATACAGTCTGGATATTCCAAAACTGTATAGTTACTATACAATAACAATAAAATATTCAAGTAGTTCTTGTACAATTCTGAAATAGTTTTTTTACATTATCGATACAGTCTAAGTATCGTTGTACTGTATTTACTGAAAATATAATCAAACTATATTTGCTTGAAGCTCAAATCAACACTACTAAACTGTTTTTTACTTTTATTAAGATACAAAAAACACACACACAAACACATGCTTAAAATAATATAAAATAGAAATCAATTTTTCAAGGTCAATGGTAGCTTTTTTCCTCCTTTTCGCTCCCGCCAATTGCGAAGCCACTTTGAGACTTCTTTTACAATTTCGGTTTCGGTTAGACTTTCCAAGTTATTATTGCGCAAGACCGAATCTACAAAAAAAGTTGAAAATTAGTTATTTGATGAGGCTGCAATCAAAGTGTAACAACTTCGCTATGGGCACAAAAAAATCACAATTTTTTATCACTTAAGGTTTAAAAAACCAACGTCGGTAAAGTTTTTTTTTTTTTTTATACAATAATCAAACCCAGTGGTAGATATTCAAAGTTAAGGGCCAGAGGCAAGGATTTCCAAAACTTGATGTTCTCTAAAAAGAGCTTTGATCTCGTATTACCCTTTTTCATCCCAAATCATGGTGATCTCTAAAAAAAAGTCTTCACTTCGAATCGATCTCCTATTTCCCACTTTTCGTCCCAACTTTATAATGATCTCTAAAAAAACATATACAGCAAAATGAAACTATTTGCGGTATTTTCGAGGGGGGCCCGAGGCAACTGCCTCATTTGCCTCACCCAATATCTACCACTGATTAAATCTATCACGGTAATCGGAAGTCTTGGGTCGTATGGATTAAACATATAAGCGGGTAAAAAGAAAGCTCAGCTCTGCCTGTCCTGTGCATATACAAACTAGGACTATGGCCATTCTAGCACAAACGAAAGAGAACAAGAAAGCAATCAGCCGTTTTGAAACACTCGCTGTTATTAGATTCGCAATTACTGTTACAAAGCATTCGTCTTTTTTGAACGTTGTGATAAAGATATTTAGTAGTCTTAGTTCATCCAAGCATGGAATGATGTTTTGAAAGCAGCTATTTTAGCAGTCGCTGTTGTGAGACTGGCTATTTAGGACCCAAGCCGTAAATGGATATCTTCCAACAGTGACAAATGACCAAGTTTAATTCATATGCCACAAAATTTGAATTGAAAAAGACGGAGAAGGGGGAGAGGAAAGAACAGATCTAAAGTCAGTTAAAAAGAGGATAGAACTCAACCAGGTAATAGGATAGTTGCAATTGTCTGATGGGAAAGGCACTCCATCAAAGCATGGAGAAATAGCGCAGGCTTATGGAGAGAAATCAGAGGTACGGATCTCAGGCGATTAAAACATAGATTTGTGGTGCAGCAATGCTTATATTCGGCATAAACTCCGGCTCCAAGGGCCCAACACAGTCAGGGATTAATTTATTAGTCCATACTGTGACGTCCATTCTTAGGAGAGAGGTAGAACTGGTAGATAGTAGCAGCAACATTTCGAGTATTAAGTAAGTCTCTGCTGGAACAGGAGTTAAATGAAATGTGTTAGTCAAGATCTTTGGGGAAGCCCGGGTAAGGAGATACGGGCACAGAACGAGAAATTCCCTAAGAAAGTCGGCATCCAGGTACCACAGCTTGAGACCTGCAAAAGGATCGCAAGAAAGGTATTTTTAGTTTCTTTTTCAAGTCAACCCTTGCCATGACGCCAGTAGGAAAAATACAACTAAAGATTCAAAAAAGTATGTAGTAAAGGATGTTGGGAACCAGAGATGATTCCGCACGTACACGATCCAAATAGCTCTTTACAACGACTGCTTCTAGACAGCGATTGTTAAAATAACGCTTGCGACAATGACAACATAGCGACAATCCATACTGAGAAGGATATTTAATTAGTAAACTTATGTTATCCAAGTGACGTTTTGTTTTAAAGTCCGTTGTTTTATCAGTGGCCGTTTCGAAGCTGTTGCTATTTAGGAGTCGCTGTTGTTCGAGTCGCTATTCAGGATCCAAGCCGTTCTGCATGAGGCTCTGTACATGGTTTCTGCTTTGAAACAGTGAATCTGAATGGTGAAAGTAAACCACCCAGAGAGGCATAAAAAAAGGAAAATAAAAGCTATATATAAGAGAGTGGGAAATGCTTTAAAAGAACCTCAAAATAAACAATGCAGCAAAGGGCTGCAAGGCGTGAGTTTTTTTTAAACTCAAGAGATTCAGTGTGGAGGTAAAAAGACAAAGCCTAAAGTAAATAAATACTCACTTTTAATTACTTCCACAATATTGGTCATTGAAGCCCAGTTTTTTTTGTCTCCGCATACCTGGCTTTCCACCCATTTCGCCCAGACCAGTTCAGTTGCTCACACAGTTGGTTAGCTATTAAACTCTCCATAATTCGCCAGCAGGTTTCTTTTAAATTGCGTCCACCAATGAGTAAAAAACGCGAAATCTGCAAATGTGAAATGTTAATTGTAGAGCAGTGCAAGCTAATGTAACATGACTAAGTGTCAAAACATTTTTTTTGGACAGATAACGGCAAAAACTATCACCTACCAAACTTTGTTTGATTTGTTTATCTGTCAGCCGTTTTTCAAAGATTTTATGCATCTTCAAGACTTTGAAGCGGAAGTTGAATGTCGTCTGGGAGCTCCGTTAAACAATTTTGCTCACGTGAACCACTTTGCAAACGTTTAATAGAACGATGCAAGTTTTTTACCGCGTCTACGAGCTCGCATAATATGACTCTTTGTTTAGCCATCTCCCGTAAGATATCACTTCCTAAAAACATATAAATAATATATATACAGTGGCGGTAGCAGTAAGCATCTTTATGTGGTGAAGAGAGTAATTGCCTCTGAAGTAGACAAAGATTTCATTCAACAGTCTTTCAAATTGAAACTACAGAAATTGGAATTCACAGTTCGCTTCTAGTTTGATAAGTATTTTACCGATATACATATCGATAGTAATAGCGTAAAGAAAGCCGACTAGCATGGTATATTTATTCGAAAGGCGTTGAATGCAATTTGTGTGGCATAGAAGTGTCGGACAGATGCCTGTCTCGATAGGACATAACATTACCAAATCAGGCATTGTTGAGCTCATATATGTACATAAATGACTCACATAAACAATCACAAAATTACAATTTTTTTACCATCAATTAGCTGCGATGATGTAGCGGCATTGCTTCTAATAGGAGTACAATAATTGGTGAAGACGCTCCCAACATCGCTGATCGTATCACTGGTAGCTATGATACAAAACAAAATATAGAATAAAAATACAAAAACGGATTTAAAAAAAAAAATTAACGCAGTTTTGTACTAAAATTAGGTGCGAATGTTTTGTTTTTATTAGGTGTCAATATTATGAATCAAAAATATTACAAATAAATTTATTTCTTCAATTTTAAAAATGAAAAAGTATTGGTATTAAACAAGCACCAATAATTGGAAAAGTTGTTTTTGCCGTAAAGTTATCTTTTAACCAGCATGCTGTACATTGAAACGGCACCAATTTAAATACAAATTTTAACAGGTACTAGCAAAGTGATGACAGTTTAGTGGTACAAAAAGTTATAAAAAAAGTGATTAATTGTACTACAAATGTCAATTTATTTTATAAGCATAGGTTTTACCGTTTCTACCCGATGCTGTAATTGTAGCACCAGTATTTAATCGGACTGATTCTTGTGACGACACATTTTTTGAAGTTATCACACGCGGCCGTTTAGGTGTATGCTGACAAAGCAAAACATCTGAAAGAAATAATTGCAATTGAATAAAACCAAATTTAAATGCTTTCCCTCCATAATAAAAATTCATACTTTATATTCATGTAAATCAAAAATTATAAAAATCACACACCGTTATGCAGGCGATTTTTGTCAGAGTCACTGCCTGAACTACTACAACTAGACATAAATCTCGTTGTTTGTTTTCGATTTCTCCTAAAACAAACAATGCCGTAATTAAAACAAAAACTGTGCATATGCAGCAGTGGAAGTGTCAAAATTATAAGTTTTTATCCATATAAATATATTATATCGATATATGATAAATAATTAACCAACACACTTTAAATTACGTCCTTTGTCTGGTTCTGCGTCACTTGGTAAATCTGACATGTTTTCGGCTAGTTTGGCCTTCGCTCGAGCATCTCCATACTCATCTAAACAATAGTCAACTGTTTATTATTTGGTAAAAAATGATAGCTGAGCAAAATTGCCATTTACAAAAAGCAAACAATAACAGTAAAAATTATAAATATGTTAAGATATATATATAAACCTACTAAAATAAAAAAGTGTCTCACCAGATCGACCATTTTTAAACAGACGCACTGCATAAACTTTCCAATTAGGATCAGGTTGTGCATTACATTCAATTGCACGTCGTAAAGTCGAAAAGGAATAACTGTCAGGCCAATAAGCTTCGTGATTACTTTTTAACCAATTAACAGGAATAGCTTCAACTTCATTGGTTTCAATAAAAACTACAACGTGGTCATGATACATTATATATAAATATATATTTTAAAAGCCGTTTGCAAATTTTCAATCAATTCCACTGCAAACAGAAAAGTAAGATGCAAAATGAGTAAAACAAAAACATCATCATATTCAGAGACAAAACATATAGGCCTACATAATATATATCAATATATAAAGTTATTTACTTTATCTACATGATTAAAAAGCTTTTTATTATGATTGGGTAGAAGTGTAAGAAAACATGTTATCAATTTCAAAAAGTTTCTAATAACCTTTATATATCAATATGATATATTTCTGTATTTACAGTACTCTTTTAATAGTAATTTAATACTTACTTATTGTACATTACAAAAGGTAATATAACAATGTGAAGTATCAGTTGCAATTAAAATTTCACCTATAAGCATGGAAAAGATGTCAAAAGTAATCAGAATAATTGTTGATGTCTACAAAGAAACGTAAGACAACATGGTACAATAAATGGACTTTCAAACATGGAAAAATTAAAAAGCAAACATAAGTTAAACAATCCAAGTCTATTCAAAATGAAAAAATTTCTTTGTTGACAGGTCAAAAACTTTACCAATAATAGTTTTTCAATTAGCAAGTAAAAAACATTTTGTTTGCTTTCATGATTTTATTTACTACGCTCTAAATTAGTGATGTACCGATACTTGAGTATCGGTATCGGTGGTATCGGCCTATTTTTGTGGTATCGGCTAGTAGTATCGGTATCGGTAAATGTAGCCGATACCTGCCGATACTTTTTAAGCACAAAATAAATATAAAATATTTTTTTTATTTTTTTGTTGTATAAATATAAAAAATTTTTGTTGCCCCCTGGAACTGGATTGGATTTCTAACCAGTGGTGGATATTGGGTGAGGCGAATGAGGCAGTCGCCTCAGGCCCCCCCCTCGAGTGTTGCATTGTTAACTGCGCAGTTTTGGATTCGCTGCAGATGTTTGCTCAGAGGACGATTTGAAGTGAAGACCTTTTTTTTTTTAGAGAACACCTTGATTTTGGCAGAAAAATAGAGAAATTGGAGATGAAATTGAAGTGAAGACCTTTATTTTTTTTTTTTTAGAGAACACTTTGATTTTGGGAGAAAAATATGCAAGCCCAGATCAGACCTCTTTTTTTTCTCAGACTACATCAATTTTTGAAAATTCTTGCCTCGGGCCCCTAAATTGGAATATCCACCACTGTTTCTAACATAATTAATGATTTCTTTTTAAAGATTTCTAATAATATTGTAATGATAATGATAGATATATATATATACCTGGAAAAAATTCAAAATCCAATAACAAGCTAGATTTAGTAAATGCATTCTTTGGTGTTACTTACAAAAGCTTTTACTGATGATGCTCAATAGATAAAAAAGTATCGGTGGTATCGGTAGTATCGGTATCGGCTCTAAATGCTGGTATCGGTAATAGTATCGGTATCGGCTTAAAATGTGGTATCGATACATCCCTACTCTAAATTTTTACTTTTTAATCCTGGGATCCGATAGTCATCTAGTTTCCCAAGCGCCTATCAATAATATACAGTATGTCTAGTTGGAATCTCCTAGTTGGAAATGCCAAGACGTCGTGTACCTACAAAACCTTTTGTTACTTTATCAATATACTACTAGTTTTCAAGAATTCTATCAGCAGTGTGGTTGAGTGGTTAAAATGCCAGGCTCGTGACCAACACAGTCTTGGTTCAAAACCTACTCACACCACTCTGTTGCGTCCTTGGGAAAGACACTTTACAGCACATTCCCCTGCTTGGTGGTCCTCGCAAGCAGTTCTAACAGTCATATCTTTATTAAATTACAAGTGAACAGCAATATCTTTGCATCTCCAGAAGCAGGTCGGGGTAATTGCCTACCCTATGTATTAGCACCTCTGTTGCTTTCCTGCGAGTCAGGAGGATAAATATAAAAATAATAATAATAAATAATTCAATATTGCTAATAGGCTACTTAGCACGTATGAATTAGTGGTATTGCAACAAAAGCATCATTTCGTAATGGTAATAGAACAGCTTTGTATTGTATTGCATCAAAACTACAAACAGAATGTGCACTCAGATTTGACACTTTGCAAATATTGAAATCTGTCAAATCACATGGATAATCAAAAAATGGTCTAACAATCATAAATTTTTTGTACATAACCAGAACTTCAGACTCTTTCTTGAAAATATTGGACCCCAGACATATGTCAGAACCTTTCATAAAGCAGTTGTTTGGTTTTGCAGTTGTTAGTGTAAACTTTTTAGAAACTATTTTATTGAACTGTTGATAGAAATTACAAGAAGTTGGTATTGGTCCAAAAAAGTGTTGATATTTTAACAAAGGAAAAACCTCAAAACTATTTAAATTTGAACTTATGCTTGAATGAAGTAGTTTAGTATTTTGAAGTTCACCTTGAAATAACTTGTTGAAGAACACATGAAGGTTTTCGTACACATCTTTTTATCTGATAGAGAAAACTTTCATATAGAAACGATGCAAAATTGTCCAATGGACCATACAGTTGCATATCATTTGCTAAATGTATAAGTGCATGAGCATTGTACACAACATCATTCCTACCAAATAGTTTACAATACTGCTTTACAAATGTAACTAACAAGGTATGTGCATAACTGCATTGATCAAAGCACAGTTTGGGATCACATAATATGCATATTGCTATGGAAAGCAGCAAGAAGTTTTTGTAAAGTGTGTCATCAATTTACCTTTTAAAGCAACAATTCCATTGTAAAGAAGAAATTGTTGAAATTCAGTAGCTTTCCAGCAAGGTAATTCAATTAATGATCTTGGTTTATGAGCAAATTCCAGAGGAAATGATGACTGAAATTTTACCAAAGTTTCTGAAATAAGATTTTGAGCTTTAGTTCTTATTCTAACTTTTAATGGGCCGGACAGCCAGATAAGCAGAAGTCACTTTGTAACACCTAAACATACAAGATACATAAAATCAATAGGGAATTGACTAACCATTTTCAATGGTAGTGGTTTAAATGGGTTTTCAGCCTTGTGGTGTTGTTCATCTGTCATATTATCAAATGAAGAATCTGTATGCAAAGGAGCATCTGTTTCTGGAAATACCATTTTAACACCAGTATGCACCCCAGATTGTGTGCATTTATCACATTCAGAATAGCCAGCACTAGATTTTACTTGTTTAATGAAAACACGAGCTTGTGCATCACAAACTATATTTCTTAACTTTACAGCAACATTTTTGCCATTAAACGAAAATCCATCTGCAAGAAGGCTTTCCATTTCATTCACAAACGGTTTTAAAAATTCTTGTGCATTGTTTGGTTTGTGACTTCCTAAATAGACACCAATTGCAAATGGCTGTAAATTTGGATCATTTCCACTTATCTTTTCAATTGTTGCAAGTATAAGTCAAAGTTGAGTTTCACTACTTTTAAATAAAGGCAATCCATCAATGTTTATTTGCAAATATAATTCACTACAAGAACTCAGTGAAGAATTAATTTTCATTTGTTGTTCTAAACTGCGTCTAATTCCAAAGTGATAATAGCTTCCACCAGCCAATTCTTGGATATCAAATGATTTTGATATAGAAAGCAATGTTCTTGCATCTTTTGGTAATGATGGATGATAATTTTGTAATATTACTAACAACTTTCCTAATGCACTGATAGTGATTTTATTTTCTATGGCCCAAACTTGCAACAACAATGAAAGATTTGCTTCAGAAAATGAATTATTTTTATGGACACTACATTGATTTTGGTTCAATAATGAAACTGTGTCACTTGATGATACATTGCTATCAGAGTGGCATGAAAAATCTTTTTCCAAATTGTAAAAAATTTTTTTATTAAAGTTCTCATTTAATGGAGTATCAGTATTACAGCAACAACTTTTACAAGCAGATTCTACAGAGGGTGCATTAGTTGGCTTTGCTGTTTGATAATCCATATAAGAATTATCATTGCATTTTTCTGTCATTTTAAGTGTTTTTGCAACTTTACACCGTTTGGTCCAATAAGACATAGTTCAAATAAAAATTTAGATAATCATACCTTGAGAAAGAAAAAGATTGTTGAGTAATTGGGTCTCTTCAAAAAGACACTGTCAGTGTTGATTGTCAGTGAAACTGACCCAGAATGGCCCTACAGCATTAGGAGGCAATAAAAAACAAGGGAAAAAGGATTCCAGTTTAGTTTCACCAACAAAAATCTCTCAAGGTTGCTTATTGAAAAGACCTGATTAATTCTGGTAACCACACTGGAGCACATTAAAGAAAATGTTGAAAATTAATATAATATAGAATATACATAAAACTCAACCTGCATAAGTTAGTTTAACATGAGTGTTACAATGAGTGCTGGATTAGTTTAGACCAGGGGTCACCTAACTTTTTTAGAAGGCCCCAGTAGTGAATTTTAAAAAGCTTCATATGCCAAAATTGTAAGTTATATAACTTCATTTTTTCATGCGATCTCTAAAAATAATCTTCATCTGGAAATGTAGCCTGTTTACTTTCTAGCGTATCAGCAAGATTTTTGTATAATTTTGTTACGGTTATGTTTTTTGATATTTGTTTTATAACTTTGAAAGAGTGCTCAACAGACTGTATCAAAAACCAGATCTTTTCAATAAGTCACTGTAAGCAATTTTTGTTCATAAAACTAACCCAGATCCCCTGTAATTACTATTGTTTCTTAAAAAAATACTTTTCCTTTTGATTTCTTTTTTATTCCATTCTGATGCTATAAGGGGAATTTGGGTTAGTTTTACCAAAAAAATCGCTTATACTGACTTCTTGAAGAAACTACAAAAACCTTGAGGCCCAAATCCAGCCCACAGGTTATAGTTTGGTGACCCATGGTTTGACAAAAAAATAGATAAGGATGGCTTATACCATACCTGCACCAAATTTTTTACAAGAATAACAATTTTACAATATGCCACAAATTTAACAAAAATTTCAAATGTTACCTCACTATTTACCTGTTTTATTTACAAACTTTTTTTATTTGTCGCTACCACACATTATGGCATAAATTTTCGCAAATACTTAGACATTACATAATGCCATAAATTTTCTCAAATACTTAGACTTCGATAAGATCCGATTTTTTACCTTTAACAGTTTAATTTCCATTATAAGACTATCATTATTTGTGTTCTTCTGACAGTCTTTTTCGTAACAAATAATATCTATTTTACAGCAAGCAGAATAATAAGCAGATATTTTTGTTGTTAATACTATTCTGATTGCTTTGAAATAGTTTACAAAGACTTACAAATCTTTACAGTTCAACATAGACTAATTTCCAGTTTCCATTATGGTACTTGGCAAGCAGAACACATGCTGCTTTGATGACGTCTCTGACGTAATAATAAAGTATGACATCTCACGTGCATGATTGAATTAAACCTAACCGTACTTTTTTAAGTTAAAAAGAAACTTATTCGGTCGGGGGTTTACAAATTAAACAATGGTGAGGTTCAAATTTACGTTCAACGAGAAAAATTAGGATAAAAAATAAAAAAATTTCAATAGCTCAAAATTTCAGCGTTGATCATACTTAAAATTAAGTTGGTATAATTCAGTGTAATGTAAAATATAATTAACTAAACCGCAAGATAAGATTCTGAAAAGATACCAAACCTAGATATTTATTTTTGCTACAGCAAAAAATTTTTTATTTGTTATCTGGAAGCAGGAATGTTTAAAAGAACATTTTTCGGGAGGGGTGCAGGTTTAACCTACAGTCAAATTGATGTCAATCATTTTGTTTAGAAAGGGTGTGAGCATTTAAGTATGACAATCATTAAAATAGAAAAAAAAAGTTTTAAAATCAAATTTTATTAACTGTATTAACATTATACATTAAATATATCGGAAAAAAGATACTTATATTTCGATACAATTACTGTATCGTTACGATATTATGATAATGATACTGATACACACGATACATTTCGGTAATCAAACTATATTGTCACAATACACCAATGTTTACTGGGAAGTAGCATTCAAATTTTTGTTTTAAAAGTCCCAGGTGACCCACCACCTCAACTTTACTCTCGTCCTTAACTTCAACTTGGTTTTCCTGAAAGGCAATATTTAATTTAGAAAAGGAAGTTTCTTTTCCTTTTTGAATTTGAAGATGTCCAGCCCCAGTTTTGAAATGAAAGCATTGATGACAATATCGTGATCATGCATACAGTTGATATTCTTGCCCTGCCAAATCAAATTTAAATCATTTAAAGCTTCTAAAATATCCATGAGGCTTGCCAAAGCTAAAGCTTATTTATCTTTATGGCCAGGTTGTGTTGTTTGAAGATGATGCTGCAAACAACTTGATCACATTGCTTTATTGCTGAGATTTTCACGTATTGTGATACCAATTAACTATTAACCGTGGAATATATAAAACCATATATAATTAATCACTGTCGTGCCTCCTCGTTTTTCCATTTATTTTATGCCAATGGAGTTATCTATTCAGTTTGCTGCCATTTGTTCGCGCCCCCTTCATGAACCTTTTACACCCCACAAGGGGGAGAGCTCCCTAGTTAAAGGACCCTGTAGGTCCTCCTGAAAGCCGAGACAATTGGAAAGCTCAGAATGGGTATAAAACTTTTTCCGTAAAGATAAATTTAATACTTAAAAAGAGCGCTTGATCAAAGATCACACCGACAAAAGAGAAGTTGAGTTGAAGCTTAGTGGGGTGTTAATAATGGATAAAATTGGTTGATGGTAGGATTGGTAGGGATTTAGATCAGGGGTTCTCAAAGGGGCCTTAAAGTCTTTACCGGAACCCGAGAAGAATCCTCATTTTGGACTTCAATTTATTTAGGGGACGAAGTTGACAAAATCAAAACGGTTTTAAAGTGAAAACCTTTTTTTTTGGTTCACTTTTTTAACCTTTGAGATAATATTATAAGCAAGAGACCACGGGTGTTTAAGAGTCTCTGAAAGGGGGCCACGGACAATAAAAGTTTGAGAATTACTGATCTGAACTAAAGAAAAATCATTTGCATTTAATAAGGTTAAGAAATAAACGTCACTTAAAAGACCCCTCTGACAGTTTATTGAGGGCAGAGTGGACTGCCGTAGTTGCTCGTTTAACTTTTGAGAGGAGGCCCAGATGGCAAGGTCGTCAACGTAAGAAGAGACTGATGCATATGAAGGTAGAGAGGCAAGGATATCATAAATGAAATGGTAAAAAACTGGCCAAGGACTGTTCTTGAGAAAAGCTTAACTTGATTATTAAATTGAAAAAAGGGTCCAGTCTTAAGAGTTGGGTAGAGAGAGGAAGTAAGACAGAATATTCACAATCAGAATAAGAACATCGTTTTTAGATTTTTCATGGGGGTGGCGGTGGTTATACTTTTAGTCTTAGTACAGGCCTAATTCTCTTGAAGATTTTATATCCCAAGATACGGAAAGTGGAGCCATGAAAAAGGCACGACTCCTGCAAAAAGATAAGATTGTACCGATTTTAGAAAAAGAAGCGAATAAGTACAGTGCGCTGCGAGCGGATGCCATCTGCATTCCACTGAAGGATTAGCAGACGGTTTGGGGCGAGAAGGTGAGAAAAATAGGTTTGAGTGAGGGGCGAGTTCGGGTTTTGTAGTCAAGTGGAGGAAGAGTGGAAGGTTTCATTTAGTTGGGGTGGTCTAATAAGAAATACTAGAAGGATTTAAATTATATGGAAAGGTGGTCAGACTTTTGAAAGTATGCTTTTTAGATTTCTGGGAGCTGAATAGGGGAGGATCTGAGAAAGAAACGAATAATTTGCTCAAGTAATTCAAATCTGCCCAGGAAAAATTTTTTGAAAGGAGATAGAGAGATCCCAGAGCAGGAAAAACCCAGGAGAACAGTTGGCACAGTGGAGCAATTTATTTTCCCAGGTTACTCAACGGAAGCATATTAAACAGAGGTCAATAGAGCAAGGGTTGGGATATACGTTGCTGCTCATGAGAAAGAAATATAACACAAAATAAGTACTGTAAAAGCGACATTAGGCGTATTAAGAAGGAAAGCAGAGTTTTTGAAAAATTGAGATTAATAAAAAGTGTTGGATTAATAGAAAAAGTGAAGAGCGGCTTGTTAAGACTACTTCCCGTGTGTAATGGAGAGAACAGATTACCAATATGTACAAAAAAAGACAAAAATCCGTGAAGAATTGCCCAAAAAGGAAATCTTGAAAATTGCTTGAAGTAAAAGATTTTTCTTCCCAAAGCTTTTCATCTGACACTCTTCAGGGGAAATCGTCAGAATGAAGCAGAATTGAAACCGAACTAATTTATAAAGGAAGAAAGTAGAGTTCTCATTGGCTGAAAGAGTCAACCAATGAGAGAAAAGATTAAGAAATTTTTAAAGAGTATACGAATTCTTTTTGTTTACACAGAAGGGGATTGAGAGATTTAATAAAAGTCGCTTCAAGAGCAGAAAGGTGAAAGGAAGAGCAACCTCGAGCGAGAATAGAAAATTTTTCGTTGCTGTAATGGAGGGCACATTGGGCATTGTCAAGAAGATGTTGACCAATGGCGGATTCGTGAAATTGTTGTGGGCGTATGTTGTTCTTGCAAGAGCGGGAAAGACTTTGGCGGTTGGCCGAGGTACGAGGATTGGTGATGGATTTAGGAACGTGTTGTTTAATTCGCTCTTCTAGCCGTTGAGACGTGCGACCAACGTACCGACTATCGCAGTGGCACAAAAACTGGTAAATAACATTGCTGTGATGATAGAAGTTTTTGTGCCACTGCGATAGTCGGTACGTTGGTCGCACGTCTCAACGGCTAGAAGAGCGAATTAAACAACACGTTCCTAAATCCATCACCAATCCTCGTACCTCGGCCAACCGCCAAAGTCTTTCCCGCTCTTGCAAGAACAACATACGCCCACAACAATTTCACGAATCCGCCATTGGTCAACATCTTCTTGACAATGCCCAATGTGCCCTCCATTACAGCAACGAAAAATTTTCTATTCTCGCTCGAGGTTGCTCTTCCTTTCACCTTTCTGCTCTTGAAGCGACTTTTATTAAATCTCTCAATCCCCTTCTGTGTAAACAAAAAGAATTCGTATACTCTTTAAAAATTTCTTAATCTTTTCTCTCATTGGTTGACTCTTTCAGCCAATGAGAACTCTACTTTCTTCCTTTATAAATTAGTTCGGTTTCAATTCTGCTTCATTCTGACGATTTCCCCTGAAGAGTGTCAGATGAAAAGCTTTGGGAAGAAAAATCTTTTACTTCAAGCAATCTTCAAATTCTGTACCACCAAATGTTTATTCAAATCTTGAAAAGTTGAATAATATTGATTAATAAAGGTTTTGTGTTTTTTATGGTAATTTCAGAATAAAAAATTATAGTTTGTTGTTGACAATTGTTATCAAACTAGTTTTTACTTTCCATCCTGCGTAATTTTACGTAATTAAGGTCTATATATATTACAATTGATTGTAAATGTGTGTGTTGAACCGCTAGATTCAAAATTTATATGCAACGTTTTTATATTATATCAGGTCATAGGTTTGGTTTTTTAACATGTCAAGTCAGAAATTTACGATCATGTCAAGTAAGCCTTCTGCCAGTTTCCTAAAAATTTTTCGCCAAATTAATTTTATTCTAAGTTTGGTTTACGGTTAAGCTTGGATTAAGTATTTGATAATAATACGGACCATTTTATAGGAAAGTGCGAAATTGAATCCATTTATAATCTTGACAAGCTCCAACGTGCATTTCCAAAAAATCGTTCCGTAATCTAAAAATAGCAAACCTGTTACATTCCTTGGTTAAACAGTTTGACAAATTCCAAACCAGACACTACTTCACAGTAACAGCAAAACAGCCTTGATTGTTTTCATTCATTGAAAAATTGTATTAAGCTGGTAAGCATTTTCAGTGAACAATCGCTTACAAAGTTTATTTTTCATGAGCACAATTTTTTTAGGTTATTAATTGTTCAAATGAACCATGCACTTAATTTTGTAAATGAAAGTACAGTTCTTGGCGCTTATACAAAATATTTTGAAGATGTCAATACGCTTTTAAGTCATACAAATATCTTGTTTTGAAAACATTAAAAAACAAAATCGGTATGCAGTCAGTAACACAATAGACCCACTGCAATACAGCAAAACCTGTTAAACATTACAAATAAAAAGACAATAAATTTGAATAAAAATCTTTGAATCAATTTTTTAAAAATTGTTTTTAGACTATCACCAACGCACAGCTAATTTTTTTACAAAAACATAATCGATAAACCTACTTTCGATATACCAGGTGATGGTGTCATTCATAATTACACAAATCATACAAAGTCTTCTAAAAACTGATCCAGTATCATGAACATTAATAAGCGAGCTGCAAAACCTAAAAACTTGAAGTCCTTAAGTGAAAAAAACAACTACTTTTTTAACCTTGAGTCAAACATCAAGGCAGAATGGGTTTTTGTGGCACCATTTTTGTGAATACAAATAATAATCTCGTTCTTTTTTTGCTGCATATGTTAATACCTATAAAACACTATAAAAGCTTTATTTGCATGTTAATGGCAATTTGCGACAAATAGCCTACTTATAATGACAAATTGTTTATATTTCAATGGCAAAAAGATACTACATCAGCGCATCAAGACAAGTAATATTTGCCTATACAAAATTGGAGCAAAAAAAAGGAATAAAAGAGTGTACGAAAAAGAATAAAAAACAAAACAAAAACGTGAAGCCAGTGATAAAAGGCCTATAAAAATTAACTATTAGCTTTACGACGATAGCTAAAAGCTATAATATGTATGAAATGCGATGTCAATACGTTCGAATTTATGATTAAATTGTTACATCTTTTGTCAATTATTGGAAGATTTAACGTCACATAAAGTGCATAGACTATGAAAATTCTGTTTTTAAAACATTCCACTATTATTTTAACAAAGCTTTTTCTAAACATCGCTTTTTCTTAAATCTTTAGACTAGAACACTTGTTTGTGTTGTCAAAGAATAAGCCTAAAAATTAAACCTTGTATTATAATAAAAAAGCACTTTCAAATCATGTCATAATTTAAGCAGCAATTTATGTTTTCTTCGAAGTCGAAGTCCTTTGGTATAGAATCTTTCAAAAATGTCATAATATTCTTCTTTTCTCTTTTTTATTTTCTTTCAAACGCTCGCAAACTTTTTGCCGCCCGATGGCGCGATTTCACTTGCTTCTCACCAAAAAGCAAAACCTCAAACAACGGAAAGCGTCACTTTGTACGTGACGTCGGCTTTGTCGTTTTCAGACGTTACGTCAATTACAAAAGTGTCTTCGTTGCTATAGTGACGAACGATATTATCGTCCATGTTCACGAGAATTCTGCAAAAACAGGAAAAAATGTTAATTACAGTACCCGTTGACATCAAGCAATGACGATGGGTTAATTAACACAAATTCCAATTGAAAACTATTGCAATTTAAAATTTTTGTTGGCAAATTTTTGTTAAGCAAAGATTCAGTTCTTACCCTTTTTTTGATTTCTTCAAAAGCTTTGAAATTTTTTCAGAAGGAATACTGTATTTTTCTTGAATCTAAACAATACACATTGCTCAAGTTTGCGAGTTTTAAGTGTGATTCTATGTACGTCGTGCAATATTCGATTTGTTGTCGATGCCATAACTTTGTGGGATAAAAGAAGATGGCATAACTTTTACAAAATAGATTTTGCTCTTGTGTTCGTTTAATTTCAGACTTAAAATACTTTGTGCTTACCGCTTCTTTCAGACCATTTAATGTTGGTTCTTTGAGCATAACAGCGTCAAAAACTTCATCGTTTTCTTTTCTTATGTAGAGCAAAATTTTCTTGTTCACTTCAATATCCCAAAGCTTAGGAACCTGTACAATAGATCAAGAAATGAGAGTAATTACAAATGCAAGACACTTTTACGGTTTTAGTCAGTTTTAAAATCACCTTTGCTGGAGAAAATTCACCGTCTTCAGAGCTCATCAAAGAGTGGGTTCTTTTGTTTGGAGATCGTAAAGAATCCAAACAATCCATCTGTAAATAAAACAGAGTTTTAAAACATTGTTAAAAACACTTGTATTTCTTTGATGTCAAATAACACCATTACTTTTGTTTATTACGAAAATTCAAAATAACAAACTGCTAAGTTAAAACCGTAAAGCAATCGGTTGAAAATATCTGCAGTTACATTTTCAGTTAAAATTTGAGCAGACAAAAGTGTTTTAGTAAATTAAATTATCAAAATTCAAAGACAGTCAAATAAAACAAAAAGTAAAGTACAAAGTTGCCAGCCAAAAAGAAACATAAAACAACCACTGCAATTTGCAGCTCTTCTCACCGAACTTGAAAGAAAGACTTGTTCAACATCAGCTCCACTAGATGGCGTTAAAGCGTTATTAACAAAGCTGCCATCCGTTTGTAATCGGTTGATTGGCGAAACTGAAGAATTTGTTCGAGAGACCCCTGAACAAGGTTTAAAAAATTGACAATTATAAGTAAAGCATTTTCTGCATGTTCAATTTTCATCAACTTGCAGCGTGGTCGAGTGGTTAAAGCACCGGACTGATGATCAACCTAGTCTCGGTTCAAAACCCACTTGCACCATTCTGTTGTGTCCTTGGGAAAGACACTTTACGGCACTGTCCTCTGCTTGGTGGTCGCGACAAGCAGTTCTAAATCACAGTCATATCTCTACTAAATTACTAGCGGACAGCAATATCTTGGTATCTCCGGAAGCAGGTCGGGGTAATTGCTTACCCTATGTATTAGCGCCTCCGTCGCTTTCCTGCGAGTCAGGAGGATAAATATAGAGATAAAAATTTAAAAAAATAAATAAAATCAACTGAATTACAAAGCGCTGTATAAAACTTTTTTGTGCAAAACTTGAAATGATTAGTTTGGAGAAATACAACCGACTTTTTGTCTAAATTTTAATTTTAAGTAAACTTAAAAATGCAAAAATTATTTTATTTTATTTTATTTTTCATCAAACACCTTCTTGGGGTGGTGATATGCTTAATTGCTTTGTTCGCAGGAAAAGTAGGAGACAAAAAAACAAAGTTTCTTTTTTGTTTAACTTCTTACATAAATTTAGAGGTTGCAAGTTTGTTTTTTCTACATCTTGATATATTAACTCATTCTTTCCAAAAAAAAGTTTAAGACTATAAACAATAAATTTTTCTTAAAGAATTTTATCCAAGTAATCGAATGATTTTCAACCACGGAAGCGCGTGCTTTCGTGAGCACAAACAATCAATTAAACATGTTGATTTATCAAACAACAATCAAAAACAATAACCACAGCACAAAATAATAAACACAAACAAATGCACATAATCTACTGCATTAAAATTGTGACTGAGCGAAAAGACCAAAAAGTTTATCAAGTCAGTTGCTACTTTAGCAAGCAAAACTAAGAAAAATAGTTTTTAAAAGTGTTATGTAAAGTACTTACATAATTAAAATTTATAAAATATTAAAAAAAACTAGGAACAAATAATTCTAAATTTTCACTCACCAAAAACTTCTGGGATGAAATAAATTGCGGGTCTTCGGTCTGTAAAAGTGGTGAAATAAACGCTGTCAAGCTTTTTTTGAATAGGAATAGTTTGGCCGATCACTTGAGGAGGTGGTGGAGTGGTGTTTGGGGAATGAATCACTGGTTTAACATCAACAGGAGACAAGGGCATTCGATGTGAACCTAGAAAATAATTAATGTAAAATAAAAAAAATTATTTAAATTTTTTATTTGGTGATTTTATGATGACCATTAAAAAATAGACTATTCTATTAAAAAGTTTAATCTTTATAAAAAACTGGGCGAAAAGTAATCAGAAACTTTGCTCTAATTTTACAAAAGTTAAAGTACACCAAATTAATAAAAAACTGCTGAATTTTTTTGATCTACGGTAAATATCTCACTTTAAAGAGCTGCTAATCTTGCCCTGAACAAAAGTTTTTTCGCGCATACTAAAAAGTAAATAATAAACTTTTTCTAAAACCAGTGCTTCTTCAATTGTAGTCGTTTTAAAAATCTTAAATCTAACGGTCACGACGTGGTCGACATTCGTTAAACGGCCGTATCGGCTTGTATATTGCTTTTTGTTTTGAGCGGTGTCAACGTTGCAGATAAGCAGCGGGACCCCATTCAAAGAATTTGTATCTTTCCCAAGTGCACAATAAAAATCACCCAGGTAGACTGAGCATCGAACCCGCGTCCTTCAGCTTGCAATTTAGAATGTGATCACACTAAGCTGTCCCGCCGACATTGCCTTGGTTCAACTCAATCCTCATGTTATTGCGCCTTGAAAGAAACACTTTAACGTCACTTTCCTCTGCTTAGCAGCCATAAGAAGCAGCTCTAAATTACAGTTAACATCACTTAATAAATGACTAAAATAAACAAATAAAAACTTTCAAATGGACAGCAACATTTTGGCATCCACGAAAGCAATCGGTGGATAATAACGTTGTTTTGCGACTTAAAAGTAGCTGTTGTAATGGTAAGGGTGGTGAAAAAAATGACTAATACAGTTTTCATAAAATCTTGAGATAAGATAAGAGCAGAAATCTGTAGTTTGTCGACAGCGGGCCGAGTGAGTTGAGTTGTCGTATTGAGGGCGAACGCATTCGACAGAGACGCGGTTCAAAACGAACTGTCGTCACTCTGTTGCGTCTTTTGGAAAGACACTTTGCTCCATTTTCTTCTGTTTCGCAATCTTAACAAGCACTCTAAATTTCACTGAAATTTTTTAATAAAAAAAAAACTATAAAACTGAATAAGAAGAAAATTTCCGACCGCATAGCAATATTTCGACGTAAAGCGTCTCACATATTTTCTTGCGAGTCAGATAGATAGATGATAAATAAATCAATTTTGGTACCCTTTACTCCACTTTTTTGCTTTTTTCTTGCTGCCTTTCTTTCTTCGTCACGTATCTTTCTTTCAGCACCCTGTAAATATCGTCAAAACATTATTTTCTACAAAATTACAGTAAAACTATGACAAAGAAAACTCTGATGTAGGTAAATCGCATTCTATTTTGATAGATTAAAAACCTAAAAGGCTGACAAATTTTTTTAGAACATTTTCTTTACAGCAAAAGATTCAAGATCTTGTCATTAGTGCCAGGTTAAGTCACTTGAAAGAATCTGTTAAGCTAAATGTCTCAGAAAAAAGAGTTTGCGGTTTTGTTATGTAAGATGAAAATCTATTGAAAGTAATTAGAATGTGCCGAATATTTAATATGTTGGGCAATTTCGCGTGCTTTGCAACATTGACAACATCGAAACTTGTTGAAGTTTGGTTTAAATATAAAACTTAAAACTCTTTAAAAATATCTAATTTCTCGGTTTTGAACTTTACTAAAGTTAATACATCGGCGCTCGTCTTATGACCAGCAGACGAGGGTTCAGTCTTCGGTCATGTTGAATTTAAAATGAGCTCTTGTTGCTTTTGCACAATAAAAATGCTCAAGCAATTGCTACAAAAAAGACATGCCGTAAAAACGTTGCTGTCAGCAACTTGTCCGAATCTGACTTTTTTTAGCCTTCTAAGCGTCTAATTCAGAATTGATTAAAGTAAAAGCAAATTTTTATATAGATGCACGATACAAGTTTGAACGTGGGACTGCAGTCTAGATCTTGATATTTTAAAGAATTTCTTATATATTCTAGTACAACTAAAAACACCTGGCTTCATACGTTATTTTTCTAAAACATATTTTTATCCTTTTTATCAAATCTAGTTGCATGCAGTGCGTGCACACAATTAGTTGTTAGGGACGACACTACAGTTGAACGTAGGGCTTGCATGAAAATTAGAAAAAAAACAATTCGTATTAAGAATTATACAAAATAATTCCAACATGTGATTGGGAGCTTTTTACAAAATTCCTTGTCAATTCCGCCCTCTTTGCTCGCCAACAAGTAAAAAAGTTTTTCTAATTTAAATCGGAGACTAAAAGAATCTTTTTATTGCATACGTAATTGCTGGTGACCACTCAGATAAAACTTAGTGGCTATCCTAAAAAGTCAATAATTTTAATTCTGCTACAAGAACTGAATGAAGAATGACATTATTATACAAAACTTTTCCAGCCAATAAAGTTTCGGATACAAATTTTTAATTGCGTGGCTGTTGGATAGAAATGATTTTAAGCAAAGTTACGAGTCATATAAAGAGGTCTGGTGCTTTTAAGAATACGTCAAAAAAATAGGTGTTATCTAAATTGCAAGAAATTTTGGATCATATCCCTTTTTTTCTCCATTGTATTTTTCAAGTCCTTTTTTTCCCCACAGATCTCACGCTCTGGTTGTCTACCTACATGGACAAGTCCGTAAATTTCGTCACGTGGGGAAAAAAAGGGACTTATCCGAAATTTTTATTTTATTTATGATACTCTTGCCAATTTAACTAATTTATAGCCAAAGTGGTTACTTAAAATTTATTGTTTGGTTTTGTTGCAATATACACCAACGAAACCATTGCCAACGTAGCTTTTCTTGAAGCTCATTAGTTACATACTTCACGACTTTTTTTACAAGTACCGAAAAAACTTAGTTTATTTTAACACGGGCACGTAAAATTTCTTAACCCCTTCGCACACAATGTGTTTAACTGTACATATGCAACCTTATTGATAACTCAGCAAAGCAATTATTGGCTTGGTACAGCATGTAAACATTTGTTCATGTTGTTAACGTTACCAGCATTTTTACTAAATTGCAAATTTGTTCTTTAAAAGTTTGATTTTCAAGGTTCTATTTGGGGTAACACTTTGTACTAAAATAGAGGTGCATTTGATATCTTTGATAAACCATTTAAAAAGTTGAAAAAATCAGATAGCTTGTCGAAAATATGTCGAAAAGGATCAATATTTTCATTTGGAAGCTCCCTTTTGGATGACAAAGTGTTTTACAACTGGCAACAATTTTTTAAGTTTAAGCGTCATCATTTGTACATATACTGTCTCAACCAATGAAAATGTTGTTAAAAAAGCAAAAATTGCATTAAATACATGGGTTTGTAAAAAATGTGTACAAATGTACGCATTAATTAATTTGGGTACGAATGACGTCACATCCAAAAATGTAATTGTTTCGTCCATCGGCGACCATATCCTTTTCATAAAAATAAAAAAAATGATTTTTTGCTCATTTCCTTCAAGGAGCGTGTAAGAAGGGCTTAAAATCACTTTTACCAGTAGAACGTCACAGGCTACGCATTTTACCTTCGCTAGTTCGTTCTTGTACACGTAGTGTAAAACTAAGTTCAACTAGCGCATAATGACTCGTTCATTACCGAAAGATTTGAATCAGGCCGTGTTTAATTTATTAAGAGCATTGAAATCAGTCTACCTTATACATAAAAAATCCCGCTAATAATTTGACCTTTCTTTGCATCATATGAAAAAGTTTACAAAATATGATAAACACTACACCAATCGGATGGTTTCGAATGATTACATTATTATATTATGGAATATGCTTGCTACAAAATTAACATTTACCTTATCGCAAAAAACTTTCAGTTGGCAAGCTCCTCGATGATCGGGAATGCCGCTTCTCCTGTTATTCAAGTAAGTGTCGATTTGCAGCAATAAAGGAAGACCCTGAATTTTAAGAAAGAGTGATAAAACGAAATTGAAAATAGGAGATTACAAAGTAGCCTCTGGCGAAACCACAGGTGCTGATAATGCTTTGCCTGTCTGGGATAAAGTAAATATGAAAATAGCAAGAACATTATGAGTATATGAAGTTTCTTCTGTGCTACAACTCCAATGCTGTCTTGCGGTATTTACTGTAGGTATTTGGCGAATGGTTTCAAACTCTTTCTTTCGTCATCTAGTCCAGCAGACCAATTTTGCTTTATTGTTTTGGGTGTCTAGCGTTAGCAACAGCTTTAAAACCTCAAAATCTTGAATTATGTCAAAAAAAAATTTTAATTTAAAATGGAGAAATTTAATCTTTCGAAATTTACATAGTATGATTACACAAAAATTTCATAAAACTTATCCATTGTATACATAATATTGAAATAGCAGTAATTGTTAATCGTATTAAAAACGTACATACAGATTCTTTAATTTTCTAACCTTAATACCCTTCTGAGCGCTGAAATCGGTACTAAGGCAGTTGCAACTGATGAAGATCTTTGCAATATCAGTAGGATCCCAACTAAAAGCTATTGCATTGTGAGCAAATTCATCTATATCGCTGATCATACAACTTTCTTTGTAGTCGGCTGTAAAAAAATTTTAAAACATTATTTTAAAAAAGTTTTTTACTTCTCTAGTGGTTAATGAGTTTGCCCAGTCAATTTGTTCTTAATTTTTTTGGATTGCACCTTCTACAATTGATTTGGCGCGACAACGCTAGTCAAAATCAGGATTGTGCTCTTACAACGCCGGAAAAATATTCTTTTATCTCGATAGCAAATCGGCGACCAAAAAAAGGTCTTCATTTCAAATTAAAGGTCCCAATTAAATCTTTGCTATCAATTCGGAAAAAAAGTAATTTTGAAGTTGGCAAAAAGGTACTAATTAGAGATATGCAAAGTAGTACTCGTTTCCCTTCAAAAATCCGAATCTTCCACTAGAAAAGCGTATCTACCAGTTAAGAGCCACTGGCCTGTTCATCCCTGTTTAAGTTTTAAAATCAAAAATTAAAAATAAAGTAAATTTAGTTAGCTTAATTTCAATAAGTTAAAATTAAAATTTAATAAAAAAATATTTTTGACAAATTTTTGTTTAATTTGCAAAAGAGAGTTATTTTTTTAAATATTTATTATTATTTATCTATCTAATTTTTTTTACTAGTGTATTCTTACATTTAGTTAAAAAAAACTGTTTTAGGGTAAATTTTTGGAAGAGCAAGCAAATAAGGACTATGAAGACTTTAGCCTTGTCTTGAATAAAAGGCAAAGTACAACAACAGATACTAATTTGGTCAAACAATTAAATGAATAGCGTAAAGATCGGTACCAGGTTTGAACTTTCTGCAGCCTTGTACTAAGTGACGGCTCATGAAAAAAATATTATATGAAAAAAACATATACAGTATACTAAAAAAAACATGCAAATTAGTTTCATAATAGATTTCATGAGCTTAACTGAAAACCAAGTTTCTACCTATGTCAATAATCCTTTGTCTGGCCGTGTGCTGCCTGGCATGCCAGTATCGCCAATGCCGCTGTTGTTCTTCTTCCGATTTGACGTCACCAAATACAACTTGAACAACACTCTACAACAAATAAGCTCTCGTTTCAACCAACAACAAACAAAGAGCGCTTCTGTAGACTTTATAAGGTTGTAAAATGCACGAAAAAGCGTGAATTTTTCCAATTATCCAATTCTGTTAGCAATTAGGTCTTCTTTGAAAATTAAAAAATCTAGAGTCATGCGATGTCATTCAGAAAAAGTAAATAAGTCAAACAACAAAAAAGCACGTTGGCAAACTTTTACTGCGATGCAATAATGCAATTTCGCTTACTTACTAATAATTATTAACACTACCCGAACAAGACAAAAAAGTAATTAAAACACTTTACAACCTACCGTGACCCTGCTCCCACTTCGCGGGCAAGATTGAAGGTTTATGCACTCACGTAAGGAAATGCAGTAGAATTGACCTGAATCGAATTTTCGTGAAGATCAAAGGCAAAAAAGTTATCCAGCCACTGAACATTACTTTGCCTAACTTTTAGCGAGATCGAATTTTCTCGAAAGAAAACGCTTAAAATTGTCAGCGACAATCGTTATTTAAAAATTGCAGTGAATAATGAAATTTTTTTATTTCACTTCATTATTTTGCGTTATAGTGGCACTCAATTAAAATTTATTTTTAGTGACAAAAACAGTTAGGTTTAGCAGCAATTAATTATCTGAATTTTACCTTTGTTAATGTACGACATCGTTGGATCCCCTTCTTTCTGCTTGAGTGATTTTGGTGCTTCCATGATGTATTCGAACATATCACTGAAACGGCAATAACGTCAATAAATAGCAATAATGATCAATTTTCGAAATGTACTGTAAAAGAGCGTATTAATGACCCAGAAAACTTTTAAAAAAAGTAATAGGTATTACAGGTCAAGAAAGTAGCAATCAACAAAAAGTTTTCAAAACTACTTTTCACTTGACCACATCACAAAAAAAAAAAGAAAAATTTGTATTTAAGTAACTCATATGCTGGTTCAAGAATATATACAAGTAAACTTTTACTATATGCTTACTTCATGTTTTACTATAGTTTTACTTACATAAATTTTTACTATACTTTTTACATTAATATAGTAATCTACAGAAAAACTAGTTAATTTAAAGAAGTATTACAGTTAGATAAATGCAAATGCCAAAAACAATTTTGATTGATGAATTTATTAATTTCGAGGGTAACTGTTAAACGTTGAATTTCTCCTCAATTCGCTAGCACTTGATTATCCGTAATTTCCAATCAACATAAATTTAGCATTACAAATTAGCTATTTTTTTATTTTCATAGTCAGCATAATAATATATTTAATTTACATCGCATTTCATAGGTATTATGATAAATTAGATATTTCATAACGTTGAATTTAAAATTAGTTAAACGTCCATGAAATATCCAAATTTTTCAACCCGAAAATCAATTAAATTAAAATGTTAAGTTTACATTGATTGGAATTTACGGATAACCAAAAACCAGTGAGTTGAAAAAAATTTAATGTTGAATTAAGGTTCACATGCCATCTGGGTAGTAATTTTAAGAGAAACATGATTAAAACACTTAAACTCAACCACAAATAGTTCACGTACAGACAATAACAGTTTCATTTTTTCCTACTGGCTTTATTTTCGAAATGATTTCACAGGTTGGTTTGAGGCTCATCGTTTTACTCTTTGTTTGTTTAAGTGCAATGTCATAAAGCGATAATAAGAAACGTGCCAGAAACTGCAAGTTAACCAAACGTTTGTTTGGAGATGAATGCCGTGGAGAAATCTGCAGATGTCTTTCAAATACTTCTTCGGCTTTAACTTGATGAGCAATGAGTATTTCTAATACTAGCTGGTCAATGCGACATATTGCTTTGATGACAACGCGATGTGACATTGCCATGCTAGTTGCCAATAATCAAAACTTACATAACCTGAAAACTCGCTTGCCCGCAAGAATCTGGCCTTATTTGCTTTGTTTAAGCGATAAACGCGATAGGATTAGAAAAAAGAAAACATCAACACTCAAATCTCTAGAAAACGTGACTGACTTAATAAAAGCAAAATTTTTCAAAGATGAATATGTTTTTGCAAAAATAATATTATTTGCTCAGGCGAGCAAGAAAAAGATAGTTTTGTAAGAAATTTTAAAATTAATTTAATGAACTCAGTAAATCATGTTACAGTAATCCACGGCTTCGGGACCGCATGTGGTCTGAGAAACTTTTTGATGCGGCCCGTCAAGAAATTTTTAATCAGATATCGAATCATTTTCTATTCTCGCAGTGCTTCTGAGTGATCTGAGTCAATTCAATGGTGTGCAGATAATTCGAAATGCAGTTATTTTTGTTTCAGAGAGTTGTATCTTTGCTTTGTTTAGAAAAAACACTAGAGTTAAAGTGATGACCTTTTTTTGTCTTTAAAAAAATTTGGGATTGAAATTCTATTTATCATAAAAGTTAATTCGAAATAATTGTTAAGATCAATGTGACCAAAAAAGACCGTCCCCCAAAAAAAAAATTTACCACTTTAACTCGAACATAAAATTTCTAAATTAACTTCAAGGACAACTTGAATTCGACACCATTTTGATTATTGCACCCATTGCGCCCCACGGTGAACTTGCAGACGAATATTTGGCCGACGACGAGTACAAGATTGGGTACCCCTGTGTTACAACATGCAGTTTATTTTTGTTTCTACTTTGTTTGAAATGAAGAGTGACCAAAGCTTGAACATTGTATTTATTTAGTGTAAGGGGCTCTGGATGCTTTAATAAATTCACATTGAAAAAATATAAATTGAAAAAATGCACTTAACGCTAAAATTGAAGAAATACAATTTTTTTCCTTTACTGATTTTTTTGAAGAAAGAGTTTTCGTAATTTAATTCAATAAAGAACAAACTTTAAATGACAAAACACCCAATACCACTTTATTTAGATTCAGAATCCTTAAATTCTACAAAAATATTTATTAAAGAATACGGTTTAATCTGAAACAGCACAAGTGAAACCAGCAATTAAAAAAAAACAAAGCATACCGATTATAATCACGTGAATAAATTTCGTCTCTGGTAGTGAAGAGGGTAGGTAAGTTTATGGTTGAGGTGTTGGATGCATTTTGGTGTTGTTGATGAATGAGGTGGAGTTGCTGTTCGTCTCCTACTGATTGGCTGCAGTTGGACGGATAAGAACAGCGCTTGGTTCTGGTTCTGCTTCGCTGGACAAGATACGTATCGGAGCAATCATTGAAGGGCAAAACCTTGAAACAATGAAACGGTTTGCTTCTGTACTTTTTGAGCTTGTTTTGACGATAGTGTAATTGTTGTTTCTCTTTAAGCGTATTTCAACTGCACTTTTCCTACTTGGGGAGAGGAGTCTTTTGAATCCGAAAACGCACTGTCTGGAGTCAGTTGGTTCCGCTTTGAATCGGTACTTTGTTCGATATGAAGAAAATCGGGAGTCTGTAGCAAAACACAAAAGATTATCATCAAAATCGACAGCTGATTTAAAATGTTGTTCAGTCCTACTTCAGTGGACAGTTGTAAATCTGAAGGCCTGCCCATGGACAATGTTGAAGTACAGTCGCTCTCCAGCGATATGACGTCATGGAGTGCCGAGTCTGTAAAGTGTGAACGGAAGTAAGTGACAAGTAAAGTTCGTCTTTAAGCGTAACTATTTAGTATTGCTTGGCAAGTTGTTTTTATTTTGCGACGTGGTTTTGTCGATCACCGACTTGAATGCTTTGAGTACGTAAGTTTTAATATCATTTGAATAATTTATACTGTTTAAATTAATATAAGCTAGTAAAAGACCCGTGCGTGGAAATATCTAAAAGCGTCAACATCCTTCTGGCTTTTGCATTGATTTTATTCATCTAATCCTCTTCAAAATGCCATTATTCCAATTTTAAATTTGGTTTTGTTTAAAAAGTGTCATTATTACAGATAAACAAAATAGGTTTACCCAATAAAATCACGAACATGAAAGTAAACGACTGAGAAGTTAACCCGCGACCATTACAACTCACTGTTTTCATCTCGTTCTCGCAAATCGATTCAAACGCAAATAAACAAAGATATGACGCCAACCTTGGTCGGTAGACGATGAACCTGAATGACCTCGTGATCTTTGAACCAAACCGTTCGAAAGAACAATGGATTCGTCAGCAAACGAGAGAGTGTCGAGCGCTCCTGTTTGATGAGTCGGAGAAGGTCGCCTGTTATCAGAGGCAAATCGTAAACAAATTAGTTTGCTTTTTGAAAATCGTAACTTAACCGTCGTGAAGCAAGCTTGGATTGATTTGATTCATTTTCAATTAACTCTGTTCTTTTTTTTTTTGAGATTGAAATTCGATTTATAAAGCAGATCAAGTAATGTCGTTAAAAACTTTACAAGAAATATAATATCGTGACTTTAAACAAACTTTTTTCTTATAAAAATAATTAAGAGAGAACATCATTTCGTTTTAATTCTATTAAACTTAGGCATTTTTGTTGTTTTTTCTTTTGTCTTCAGCTTTTTTCAGGTGCAACTGTTTCTTGGTCCGACAAGAAATTAAAGACCTTGTAGAACTTTGCTCAAATCAAATCGGCTTTATACGTTTATGGCGACCGTCTTCTTATTTTTTTTACACCTTGTCGCCCTCAAATCGATGAAATTCCAACCTAGTTTTGTGGTAGCAACGTTGTCAGCAAGATTTCGGCAAAATCAAGAACCACAAATTTGAGATAAAAAAATCCTTCAAATACAAACTATTCGCCGGACAAAAGTAAAAATTATTAAGAAATCAAGAGTTTCAAAGTTTGTAATGTGGCTTTGCAGTTAAACTAACTCAAGAACCAAAATTGGTTAATTAGTAAACTAAGACAAAAATGCATATTACAAAAACCTTCTAAGATAGTTAGTCTGTCAGTGTCTACATAAACTGTTTTTCTAAGATCATTTAAAGCTCGGGAGCTCCGAGTTCAGGAAAAGAAAAGTTACTGAAATTGTCTTTTCCCAAAATAAATAATATCTTTGGTCATAGCTAGGTAAAAAAAGATGGTAATAAGGTGCGCTGTTAGTCAGATTTTAATCATTGTAGAAAGAGAAAACAAACCAAAGGAAAAAAAGAGCTAAAAATAAAACTAAGTAGAACGACAACAAGCTTTCAATGTTGATGTCGTTGATAAAAATTTTTCGCATGCGTCAATTCGCCTTGATTTTAACTTTCGATTCAGGTTTTCTGATTACAGTATAGATTCTTTCGGCCGATTAAGAAGATTTTCGAATCGTCATTATAACTCTGAACTTAGTCAGGTTATAATGACAATTCTAATTGAAAGCGTAGATTGGTAGAGATGATTTTTAAAAGTTTTAAAGAGTTTTGGTTATTTTAAGATGGAAAAGATTCTAATTTTGTAAATAATTTTAATCGTCGACGAAAAGTTGAACTTCACCATGCATTCTGTAAAAAATTAGAAAAACGATTTTGCATAAAAATGTGATTCTGAAAACGAATTAACCAAAGTTCAATTTTCTTGTATGTTCAAGTGTCAAACAACATTGACCGGAAATCTTTTAGGGATACCACGTTCAGTGCTCCTGATTTATACAGTCGTATTGGCTGCAATTGCCAGTTAAATAATAAAATCAATAATATTAAAAAATGGTACTATGAATAACTTTTTAACAATAAAATGTGTTCAGTAAACAACAAAAGGCAAAAGTTTGACAAAAAAGGCAAAAGTTTGACAAAAAATATACACACTTTCAAAAAAAAGAATTCACTCTTTAATAAACATAAATATTCAATAAATTAGACAAAGTTTTTTTAAATAAGTAATGATGATTTTTTCCATTTAACTAAAACTTGAAACCTTTCTCACCTCATTGGGATATCAGCATTGTCAATCGGATAAGAAAGAATTCGTTTTTCTCTAGGTACCTAAAAATTCAAGTATAGCTTTTAATTCGAATCATCTTTTAACATCCTTCTCATTAAAAATACAAAATATTGGATATTTAAGAATGAAGAATACCAATCTTGCTTACAGAAACAATTTATTTCAACAATATAAATAATAAAATCAGTGACACTAAAGTAATAATTAATTTTGGGATCAGCAACCTTTTTGCGCTGCGTGTTCGTTTGAGACCAGCACTTTCTTTCTGAGCCGCTACTAAAAAGTATAGAGCAAGAGCAAAAAAACAAAAAGACTACACTTCAAATTGGAATCTTAATTGACTGAAAAGTACTTTTTAACCAGAATAATGCCCTAAAAATAAACAAAAACCAAAAAATGCTTTTTACTGGTCTTTCCCTTTCATTTTCAATATTTAATATTCCATGGCGCACCGATTGGCATTCATCGCTTTAACTAATTACATCATTCCGCGCAACTTGGTGACAAATTCCTCAAGGACCGGCCCGGGCTGTGGTCACGCAGTTACCGATCTTGGTTTTAATGTACATTTGTAAATGAATTTGGCGTAATGATTATCCGAAAAGATTACCGGTACAACTACGCGTAGTTATTTCACTCGTCACAATGCGATAAAACAATGTTACTTACTACAAGCACTTTCTCCCAAGTAGAAGCTGAATGAAGTACCATTAAAAAGTTTGCTATCAATTTCAAATAACTAACTTCCTAAACACTACGAAAAGTTTTTATTGTGAAAACTGAGATATTTTACGTTGCTAAACATATATTTTTGAATCTTGATATTACTACAGCCATGTCCTAAATTACAAAACTAGTAAGATGAGCCTGAATGATAAAATCAAAGACTCTACCTTAAAGTTGGCAAAAAGCTTTTAGATAACTTATTTTCAAATTGCATTTAAAGATAAAAGCGTTAAGTGGCCAGCTTTTTGAAAATTTCCCACCGTCAGAAAAAAAACCTTTCTGGCATTATTCATGAAACAGGTAAAAGACTCAGCTTAAAGTTTGGCAAAATCTAATCAATTAGGTCTAACCTTTCTTTTTCTACCAATATAGATATTTTATAAAAATAAAAATTGAATCCTGATATTTCTATGTAATTAGCTGTGTAGTGGCAACATTAAATTTGAAGTTCTGCTGTTAAATTTGCATTCAGTTAAAAGTGAGTCAAAATCTAAATAGCTAAATAGATATATTGTTAAAAGCTAGCAGTTTGAACATTGTTACACCGGAGTCCTTCACTTAATTTGTTACCCCAGTCAATATACCATTGGTATTTTAATTAGAAACTAATGCCAGTTAATATAACATGGTATAGCGACCAGTGCTAAAGCTTTTTTAAAACTGCTCTGCCAGTTAGTCAGACCAGGTATTTTCTTACTACGTTTTACTGTGACGGTTTTTCAAATCTGTCGCACGTTGGCAAATATCCTGCAGAGACTTTAAACAAAAATTGTTGCTGATAAATTTGCACCGTATATTAAGTTTCAAAAGCTATTTAAAATGTACGTGTTAATTAAGAGCATGACAAAGATATTTTGTTTTCGGTTGTGTACCAGGATAGCTTACATAAACCTTGCTTAACTTTTATTACAATTTTTTCCGTTTTTCTGTTTATACACTTGATTGATTAAATAAAAAACTCCTGTAGCTATATTGAACAAAAGTGCGTTCTATTTTTATGAATTTACAGCCAAAAATACAAAGTTAAAAGATTACGGAGTGTAAAGCTTCTTGCAAAATCAACAGTCAATGCTTATGTTTACGCTTTGACGTGTTACCTTAGCCTTATAAACAATGTAAAAAATATCTACTTATCTATTAAGGTGCTTACTGCACATAAAAGCTAATACTAAGGGTTGCGCAATTTGCACTTTCAAACGCGCTTCGCTTCACCTTGTAATATTCGTAGAGAATTCCAAGAGCTGCAGCTGAGTCTTCATCGCCGTGAATCGACATCATTGCGGTTGTGGCCGCGGTGAGAGGGTTTTCTAGATACGAGCGCCAAGCTTCGTCTTCTGTTGTATGCAAGGGGTCAGTCGAGATTCCGAGACTTGTGTTCATGCCACTGGACGCTCTCGGCTGCCCCGTGTCGTTCAGGCTAAATATACAATCAACTGCGTTTGAAAAGTTTCATTAATTTGAGTCCAGCATGTTAGGTTGTCAAATCATTTTCCGAGATATTAACAAATTATTTTTCCGTTGATAAAATTTGTTCGGACGAAAGCAAAATGGAAAGAAAAACTTGAGCGCTTTAATCAAAAGCAGTGACACAAAAGAGAACTCCAGACAAGCTTCAATTACGGCCTGTCTCAATGTACATCTCTGCTCAATGTAATGTCTGTGTATAATCTGGGATCAGATAGAGTTATAACCGATGACACGAAGTTAAACTCTCGATTTAATAATTTAAAAATAACCTAAGCATCTATTTCAGAATAAAATCGTAGGCTTAGGACTTTTTTTAACATTTATTTAAAATTAGAATCACTTTTACGATTGTATTTACTATTCATCTTCCCCGATTGTGGAGACGTTGTACTGAAAGAAACTGCCGAAAAATAACGGTCCTTGCCCTTGCTTTTAAAAATACCTATGTATGGTTGTCAGATTGATCGCTCAAAGTGCCTTTCCCGAGGGCATAATAACTGGGACCTTTAAATTTTATCTAATCGCAACAACAGCCAGGCTGAGATTAATATCGTTAAGTTATTCATCAAAAGGCAATGTACGAGGAAATGAGAGTAAAAATGGACCAAATTAAAAAAGCTCATTATAAATGACACGGCTACACGGTCGATTCCAAATCTATATAAATTTTCAAGCCTATTGTGAGCTGTAACTAAAATTTCAGAGTTTAAAAATATTGTCGCGAGCAAAATTAATCGAAAATACAAGAGAATTTACAAGATAAAAAACGGAAGAAAACGTTTAAAACAAATCAAAAAATATTTTCAGCAAAAAAGATCACGATTGCTCGAAAAAATCTTCACTTAAAATATACGTCTATCAATAAAAACCTTTTGATATGCAAGTAAAGGACGCGAGTTCGATGCTTAGTCTAAATGAGAAATTTTTGTTGCGTCCTTGGGCAAGCACTTTACGAAAAATTCTTCAACGAGATCATGCAGCAACCACCAATATGAAGAAGAAAAATAAAAATTTTAAACTTTGCTTTTTTGCGTAAAGCAATTTTATTACTGATGTTAAAATATAAATTTTTAGAATGAGTTGTTAAGAAATATCGTTTGTCTTAAGCAGTTGCATTTAAAAAAATTATCGAAAATCAAGAGACCAACCAATTACATCAGGTACTAGTATGGTATGCAATAATAATCTCTAAAATTTATTTGAACCCATTTTTAATAAGGTGCTCGAGCTAGTCGAAAATCTGTCCGTAAAATGGGGGTTATTTGTTTGATTCTATCTTAAGTTACAGTAAGCTAAAACTTGAAAGCAGTTATACCCCATTAAAATTGGATTATCATGTCAGTGATCGTGTGAAAGAAGATATCGTATGAAGTGCACACAATTTATGTTCATAAAAGATGGCGCTTCGCTAAAACTTTCATGAATTTCATAAAAGCATGCTATCAAGCCTAATTAAAGTCGAATAAAATTAGATGTCGTAATTGATAGGGAAACTTTGCGTTTATTTTTTGCAAAAAACTAAATGTTTTATATAATTTTGTTATTAAACTGTGCAAATGAGGCTCGTTTAATATTTAAAATTTTTACTGCTTCATTCGAAAAAGCACAAGAAAAAGTGTAGGTAGCGTTAAAACTGGAAAATGAGTCGTTTTTGATTAATCGTCTTGTCCGAAAAACTGCAAAAAAAATTTCTCAAGTCAGGCAATGTCTGCGTGGAGCACATGTTAAATTCAAAACAAAACCTCGTGCTTCTATCTCGTAAGCGCGTGTTAAGCTTTATGAAATAGCTTCAATCTGATTAAAAGATGTCTACCGCACGACGCATGGCGGGGCTTGTTTGCAACAAATGATCTTATCGAGCAATACCTGGTAGAGGAGCAATCTTTAAGATTTACATTCTCGTCGAGACAAGCTAACGGCGATACTGCATTGTCGTCATTGGTCTTGAGACCAAGGTTTTTTTGTGTGCTTTGCAAGCTACTGCTATAGTCTTTTGATAGGCCAGTTGTGTCTTTAACCGCTGATATTCTTGTTGTTTCGGGCATAAACGAAAGAATGGATGACTCGATCTCAGGTATATCCTCAAAAAAAAGGTTTTGCCTTGAATCTTCTTGGTCACTTTTTTGTGAAATTCTATTCGAATTCAAGCAAGAGTGATCTTTATGAAGCAACCTTACGTCAGTCTGAAGAGGATTGTTAGCAGAGGTCAAGTTCTCTAAGAATTCAAGATCTTCGTCGAATTCGTTTTCGTATTTTACGGTGAGTTTATTTTGCCATTCCCGACAAATACAGTCTCTCTCTGACTTGGCAGTGTTTTTAATAGAATTTAAATTGATTTTGTGGGAACCAAATAGTTCGTTATTATCACTCGATAAGTCAGAGACGTATGTTTTTTCTGTCTTTTCAATTTGACTTTGCAATAAACTGACAACAATGTCAGTTTCATCACAATTTTCATCCGGGTATAAATTATTTGAAAACGGATCTTGTAGTAAGGGAGAGTGACATTTTGTTGCTTTATCAAAATCTTCGGTCTTCGAAAGTTCCGTTGAAGATTGGTTGTGCTTTCTGGCTTCGTTTGAAATGTCCTTGGAGTCAATACACGACGTATCAAAAATTTGGTTTGAAGTAAAGCCAAACGAGAGAGAGGTGTTTTCGACGGAAGTGACAACCAATGTCAGATCCGGGCTACTTAAATTGCTTCCGTTATTGCTCGAATAACCCGGATCAGAAAGTCTTCTCGCTTTCACTTCATCTTCCTGAGAGGATCGAGAACAGGTAAAACAATCGACCATTTCAAACATCATGTTATCTGTTAGTAGCTGATTGCTCACCATCTAAAAATTGTTTTAAATCAGCTAAATTTTTGTAGAAAACAAAAAAGACCGGTCTAACAAGACATTTTAAACCGTTTTATGAAATGTTAAACTAAAAAAAGCACTTAAATTGTTTTATCAACCTGTAATTAATTGTGCAGTAAAAAGACGAGCACTTATTTATTGGCAAAAAGTAAATCAAAAAACAACTAGTATTAAAAGCGACAAGTTGCAAATCAAAAATTAAGATATTATAATCAAACTTGTCAGTGAGCACACTTAAAAAACAGCACGATCAACCGATTATATTCATGCCGACTTTCAGTTCTTTCTTAATCAGGCGCTTAACTGTTTGTTGTGGGCAGTAGTTTTGCAGATTTGCACAAAAACGCTTTCGATAAAAAAAATATCCGCAATTCGACATCAGACTTTTTTGATGGTCTATTCTTCTGATATTATTACGTTTCTTATTCCTAACAAACAAGTCTCTCGTGCAATAAAATCTTGCTCTCTTTTCTAGAATCGTTTAAAATAGTGGTTTTTAAAGGCAATCCCGAACCATGCCCCAAACACCCTTCCGACAAACACCGTCTAGTACGCTAACGACAAAAAAAGCATTCAAAAGGTGTCGCAAGAAAATAAGGTTTAGGATTCATGTGTTGTTGTTTACTTCTTCCAAACAACACGAAAAAAAATTAGATTATTTTAAAATTGAAGTGGAAAAAGTCGGAAGTTTGCAGCACGGTCTGCACAGCGAACTTCAAAGAATTTTAAGGCGAGTTTGACGTCACGCTGATGTACAAGAGGTTCCAAAATTGAATAAAATTTTTGCTGGGTTTTAAAATTAAATCATTAAAAACATGTTCAATCTGATTATTATCATTAGACTTGAAAATCAAAATTGGATTGAAATGGATAAATTCACATCGATGCTTGTGATATCACATCAAGAAAATAATAAAGCTTTGTCTCAATGAAAATGCTTGGTAAAGAAAAAATATCCAAATTGAATAAAGTGTTTTTATTAAGGCGGATCTGAATTTCAAAGATGATTTGTAAATAACCGTTAAAAAATGTCTAAAAACAATTTTTGCTCTCAAGAATCTGACAAAAAACTGTAAAATTTTATCTTAGTGAATAATAAAAGCGATGATGCGAATGCACTGAAAAAAGAATTTATTTGAAAAAATGACCTTCATAAAGAAATAAACAGCATCTGCCACAAATGCGTTTTCAATAACAAGACAATAAACGCTTTACTTTACTTAACGTAAGTTTTTTCATATTCCAAACCGGTGCTTATTACATATAATATTGTTAGACAAACAGCAGCTGAACATTTGTGGTTAGATTTTCCCCAGTGTTATAAATTAGGTATTTAAAAATTGAACGGAGAAAAAACTAAAAGACTGGAACAATCGAAAAATTATCTATCTCTCCGTCGATTTCAGTTTTAATGTTTGCAAGCAATCATTTGGCTCACGATTGCTTTAATCATATTTTAACCTAAATATGAAAAGAAAAACACTTTTTAAACTGTTTCAGTTGGATTTTCATTTGATACGGACAAAAATCTAACCCTAGTAATGAAGGCAAACGACGATTTCCAGTCACTGTCTATCACTGTATAAAATCAATTTGTTTGAAACTTCAATAAGTTTGAAACTTAAACAACGACAATTTTTTAAGTTTCAAACTTATCTTGACTTTTTAAACTAGATTAAATATTTATAAGAGCTTAAAAGTAACTTTCATTTAGTTTGAAAAGCTGTTCTCATTTACAGCAAAGTTCTCTTTGCGATACATTCCAACCAGGAATTTTTATTTATATTGAGCACATTTAATGAAGAATTTAATGCTTAATTAAAAACTTGTAATGCCTCTCGTTTCAGCTACATCTTGTAATAGTAAAGTATAATTATAAATAATGGAAAAATCTTGTTACCTTTGATTTAAAAAAAAAAAATTAAAACGTCATAGAAAAAAATCAAGCTTTCAAACTTCGTTGATTCGTCGCAAAGACTATTCACTAAAAAAAAAAACTTTTTGAAATTAAAAATTTAGCAATATGCATTACAAGAATATTATTTTGATTTTATTCTGACTCACAAATGATTAGCGTCTAATAAATCCTACAAATAACTTTGCAGCGACTTCTGCCGATTTTTGTCAATGCTTCAAAGTTTTATAAAAGCTTTATTGTCGATAATGGAAACCATCGACTTTTTGGTATCTGCCTGGGGGAAGATATTTTTTTCCTTTAAACTTTTTTGTAATTTTTTCTTTTTTGTTTTATGGATGCGGGTATCCCAGCGAGAAATTTTTAGCTGCTGTTATTCCCGCAGTGGTGATTACCAATTTAACCTCTGAAAGCAGATAAAAATCGTAAGGGGTTACCAGATGTAATTTGTGGCATTATTACGATAAAAATGTCAGACTGGGTATTTTCGATTATTTTAAAGCGAATAAAGACTTCAAACGAATATACAAGCCTGTGGCGGCAAAAAAACCAAATTTGAACCAATTCGTGATTCGCTAGAATGGTAGAAAATAAATGATAAGAAACCACAAAAAGCAATTAAAATCATGATGTTTGCAAAGCCTCACCACCAGTGCAGAAATCGCTGCATTCTATGCGTGTGACCAAGGACAAGAAGGCTGGGCTTTCAAAGACCAATCCACAAACTTGTCTTTGAATGAAACTAATATTTTTTCAGAATTCGCTAAATTCGTAAAAAAATTCTTGCAATAAAATAAAAAGCAATAAACTTTTTTTTCCTCCTTAAACACAATGCCATCTTTTTTTTAGACAATTTAAGTTTGTAGGATTGTTGATGTTGCAGAAAACTGCTGGCTGTTAATTCATCTTTTTATATTATTTACAATACTAACGTCTTTTAAACTGTTCCAAGAAAAAATGTTTAAATTAATTTTGCGAGAAAAAGCTTGAGTTGCATTAAGCAAAACGTCAAATAAATCATAACATTCGAACTTGCTTTGCAGAGAATGAAGAAAAGTTTAGATATTTACTTTACGACAATATACTGATAATGTTAAGCTTACATGATGCTTTGTTATTGAACACCTTAAAATCAATTCAGAAAAAAATTACTATGCATTTGCGGCATAAATATGAACAGCCATTGTATAAAATGAAACAAAAATCTGATTAAACAACTTAATTTCCTTGAACTGGATCAAAAACAAGGCCAAGTTTTGTTTTTGTCTTTTATAGTTGGTTGTTTTGTTTAAACCCACGCTTTTTGTTCATGTTATATAGATACAAACCTAAACCTAATTCCAACAAAAGCGTCTCCACAAACTCTATCTTTTAGTCACATTAAATTATTTATTTCTTTCAGGCTAATCTGCAGAAAATAGTAATTTTTCTAAGCTATTTAAATAGTACTGTTTTTGCGTTGGTTCTGGATTTAAACAAATGTATTTCATTTATTCCAAACAAATGTGAGTTCGTAAAGCAAAGTTGAAAACGTGTAAAAACACGTCCAGCGCCTTTATTTACGAAAAGCATTTTTAGAAAAACACATTTTTATTTTAGCTAAACGCAATCGATGCGTTTTTTTTATCTTACGAGTGTGTTGGTAATAAGTTTCGTAAATTTATTGCATCTCGGTACAACAGCGATTGGTCAAGGAACACAAGGGCAAGGGTTCATTGCCTGGGCGTGGCACGTTGTTTTTAAGAGTTGGTCGTAAAAACGTATGCGATGACTGCTAGGTCAAGCTTGTTTTATGAAAGAAAACTGGTTCAAACAGCAATTTTTTTGAAGTTGAAGTTTTGCCCGGGTGCAACTTCTCAGCTTGTGCTGCGGCTTGCTGGAGATAAAAGCGTGCAAAAATCAACTAAAGTTAAAAATATAAACAAACAATTTCCAAAAGAAAAAAACACTGAGTCGTGTTCGTTGAGCTTCGTTCGATGAACTTGGTGTAAAAATGACTGAAGGTAAATGCTTTTTAGGCCAATATTCTCAAGTTGTTCTTTAAATAATTTTAAACAGCTTTTAAACTAATAAGGCATCAATAAATGAAGATCGAGTGCAAATTTTTGTGCAGCGGTACCATCTTACGCCATTTCGTTGGTGCATTCCAAAACATCTACTGGTTTGCATTTTATTTTAAAACCCAGTGTTTAATGATCATCAATGAAATCATACCTTTGCTAAGCGAATCGAAATTTCTCGTACACGTAATAATTGCTCAGAAAATTAGAGTAATTTGGGATTTTTGCATCCTGTGTCATTATTTCGTTTCAAAATCCGGTCTCGAGATATTGCATTACAAATGTGCTTTTATATCAAAATTATGTTGAAACTCTACAAAGTCACTTTTTGACCGGTTTAAGAAAGTTTACCTTAACACTAAACCCGATTTAGCGCCAATTTAGGATTCGAATTATTTTGAAAAGTAATTCTATAGTTTTCAGTGGGAAAATAAACGTGAAGAAAAAAATACATAAATCATTTTAACTTTTCTTTTCATGATCATCCTACTTTAAAACAGCGAGAAAAACAATCGTTTAAAAAAGATCGAAGTCACTCGAGCAAATTCCCAAAAACTATCACACCTCTGAAAAGATTTGTTCATTTGTTGCTTGAAAATTAACATTTCGAAAGTGTGCAATAATTTGCCCTAATCGGAAAAGGGCGGTAACTTGGAACTTTAAATGTCGCGATTGGCGCTTTGCGAAAGTCAAGGTCTCGTACACTCAAACTGCCAACACCCGAGTTAATTAGTACAAGGAACATAAAGAAAATGTCTCAACAATATAAAAAAGTTTTTTACGAGTGCGCTTTTGTTTGGGTGGTTTTCTGTCTTTTTTCCCAATCGCAAACAAGGAATTTTTACGCCACCCTAATTGGTATATAACTCGGCACAAATCGTTTATGTGAGGCATAATAAACTTTGACGAATTATCATAGCTTCAAATCTTTTTTCATGTGTTCATGCAAAATGAAATATTATTGGTCGTTGAAAAACGCGTGATATGAGAGCTGTTGTGGAAAAAAACAAACGAACGATTAAAAAGAAAAAAATGAGCATTAAACCCTGGTATTATTTTTTTAACATTTCCGACCACTTTTCTACAGATTATTGCTGTTTTTATAAATATCATACGGAAAACTGTAAGTTCTTTTGGAAAGGTTGCAAACATACTTTTTAATAAACTATTTGCTTTAAAACTTGAAACTCTGCTATTCTAATTGCAGCTTTGACTTAATTATTAGTTTATACATTATTGTATTTTTAAAAGTTGCAAAACATTGAAATGCATTATAGCAGTGCGCTTGCATATAGTGATTATAGAGACGTATCCTAAATAAAAGAACAAATGCAAAAACTAAATTCAAAAATTCGTTGACTTTTTTCTTTAATGTCCCGGGTAACGTAATTGCAACCGGAAATCATCGACTGTTTAGAAAACATTTATAGCGTTATTTTACCAAACAAAGGCGATTGCAATAATATTTTACATCCGTTTACAAACTAAAAGGTTTCAAAAAGTTGTGCTAATATTGAATAGCAGGCATTCGAATATACTTTTTGGCGCGACCCAAAAAGCTAACCTTAAAGTCTCGAGACACAAACATTTTGGGAGCATTGTTTTACGAAAAAATACATTCATTTAAATATCAATGTTAGGGCTTCGGGAAATTGCATCAATTTTTTTTATGAAAAGATTGTATAAAAAATGGCAGATATAGAATCAATGGGCGACAGATTGATTCTTTCAAATAAAAATTATGCTTTTGTGTGAACAGAGCAGCAAATCACAACAAGATTGATTTTGAAGACGGTGGCCTGTAATTGGAAGATCTTCTTTTACATGTTATTTTGATTTTTATTGTTTACCAATGCTGCAAAAATCACTTTACAGAAATAAGTATTTCCGAACATCTTCAAAACACTGCCGTAAGTTTTATTTTTCTGGATCTAATCTGCAAGGTGGTCGAACCCAACTTTGAGTCTTAAGCCACTATTATTTTGTATACCACTGTAATAATATTATTTTGTATACTCACAGTCCTGAAGATTGACAAAGTTTGAAAAACGCCCCATGTAATTTTCTTTTAAGTTTTTTAAGTAGAGTAATCACATAGCAAGCAATGTTACTAGAATATACACACTGTTTCGAGGTGCACAATTTATGAATTGGTCTGGCCATCAGTGAAGTAGACTAATGTTTTTGTTCCGGCCTTTGACATTCGGAAAAAGAACAAGGTAAATAAAAAAACAAATTTAGTAATTTTCATTCAGGCTAAAAACCAACGTTATGCAACATCTCCAGCTCATAGTTTATGCCGGCACGTTCGAAAACAAATAAGTTCCAACCAAGGCATGAGATTTATTTTAACAAGAATGATGATTAAGCTGGTCGGGTATTTAAAATCGTCGGTTTAAAAACTTTGATTTATTAAATAATCCGAAAACCTTTTAAGGAAAAACTAGAAAAACTGAAAAGAGATGTCTACAAGTTGCGGGCAGACAGCACTAAAGAGCGCCTGTTTCTGATTAGAATTTAAAAACCTGCACCCATGCGCGCGCTAAGCTCAGATTCGGCGTGCGTGATGCATAAAGCCGCAGATGGGACTCATTAGTGCTGTCTGTTCACATCTAAATTTAGCTGTATTCCAATGATCAGTTGCCGAATCGACCTGATTGCGGCACAATGCCGCTTCTTGCGATGTCGTGATTTATTGATAGAAGCCTAAAATCTACAAGCCACAAATAAAAATAGGTGATTAAGTACTGCTAAAAAAAAGTAGGAATTGCGATCTAACTTCAAAACATTCAAGCAAAACCATTAAAGTTGAATCCACGTTGATGTTTTCGAAATCTCTTTTTTTTGTGATTTGTAGATTTAACTTTAGTTTTTGAGTGGTTAGAAATAGATAGGAGATATGTGTTAGTTACTCTATGTCTGCAATAAAAAATTTATAACAACATCTTTTTAAATATTGATATCAATTTTTAAAAGAGTTATTCAAATTTCAACTCATTCGAGTTTTATTTTCGTGTTGCATTTATTTTAACCGTGCATTTACATAAAACTGGATAGTTAAACGATTAAAATCATAACTTAAATTCTTATATTTGTTATCGAGAACATTTATTTTGTTTTGCTACAACACCTTATGAATAAAATGTCCTTCAAAAAGGTCATTGAAGAAATTGAACGCTGCAACCAGGAATCAAGCAAAATGTGGAAAATTTTATAGTCTTTATGAAGTTTTAATCTTGCCTAAGTTTAGTGTTTAAAAGCAATATGGTACAAAACAAGATAGGGTGCGTTATGAATTTTTTTAGAAGTAAGTGGATTACATGCTTACTTCATATCTATAAGTTGCCAATATTGGCTAAATAGGAAAAGTGGTGTATTGTAATGTTTCTTAATTGTTTAATAAATTCTCAAAAATTGAAATAAAATTTTCATTTTTAGAAGTAAAAACCAGGTTTAATGCCTTTTTCTAGGATTCAGAGGACTCCTATTGCTTAATTCAACATAAGCCTGTCCGTAATTGTTTTTCAAAGGTTGTTTGAAAAAGCCAAGTGGCTTGCTTACATGTTTACATTGATAAATCTGCTTGTGTTTATAACAATATATAAGCCACATATTAGCACGTAATTTTAGCGCGAACGTGTTCGCCGCTGAGACGCGTTTATTTCAACAAAAACATGACGAGAACACTCGGCGTGGTCTTGTTGGTTTGGACACAAACAACTAACAGTCAATTAAGTATAAGCGCTGATAATAGGTTTATACCAATGAGTCCAAACCTTAGACACTTCAATTTAGCAAATATGTTAACGCACGAGACATTAACACTTACTTTAAATCACTGGTTCTCAACCGGAAAGCATGCGAAAATTCCAGGGGGGGTGCAGGTATTAAATTACATATTTCGACCAACCTCTCTTGCCAAATGAATTTCAAAAACATCTTTATTTTAAGCAGGATTGGTCAACACGGCACAGAGGCTTGCAGAAAGTAACGTGCAAGAACTCTGCTGTTCTTTGTTAAAGATGCAATAAAGATATTAACTCACACCTCCAATCTAGAAACTTCATAAAAAATTGTTTGTACTATTTAAAAAATTATTTGAGTTTACATATGGTTTAACTTTGCGCTTCCCAACATTATTTTGTCTAAACGATATTACAACTTTTCAAAAATGCAAATGATAGAAAATTGGTTTATTACAGTCTGGATTATGCAGGTTAACCTCAGCACAATTTTGATAAAACAAGTTAAAAGACAAAATAAACATTGTGCTATTGTAAGGCTGTCCAACCCGCGGCCTGCGGGCCACATGTCGCCCGCGAAGGGTTTCGGTGCGGCCCGCCAGGGAATTTTCATCAGATGCTCAATCATGTTGAGTCATCGCAGTACCTCTAGACTAGTGTCTCTTAACCTGAGCGCAGCGAAACCTTTTGAAAAAAATTATTCTAGCGATGTCCAAGCTGCGTTATTAGACATTAAATCAACAAAATGAAGCATGAATCAGAGTGAGGACTTTTTTTTTTAGAGAACACCTGATTTTAGAGACGGAAATCAAGAAATCTGCTGTAAGCGCGCCATGAATTTCGTAAACTGTAGCGATTAACTTGCGGACGAATATTTGGCCCACAACGAGCAAACGTTGGGCACCCCTGTGCTATTGTAACAAGAAGCAAATTACAAAAGTATCGTTGTGTTACAACCAAAATAGCCCTATTGAGGCTGAGTAAATGATAACGCCAGACTCCGCCATTGCTGAATCAACTTAAATCACAAACACTGATGTAAGTGATTTGATAAGGCAAGCTAATACCAGTGTTTGTGTTTCGAAACAGAGATCATGAACTGACAAAAGCTTTTACATTGAATTGTGGAAAGGCAAAAAAGCACTGACTCATCTTTGATTGCATCAGGAGTTAATGGTATTTAATGAGTGAATTGTGATTCCTTTGTTTACAGTTTGAACTACTTGAAGGGAATTTTTGGAAATCGATAAACAATTTCAAAGCTCAGATAAAAAAAAATTTGTTGATCTGTTTATATTTTTGTTGAACAGAATTCGCTTAATCGAGCAGCTTTAATCTTTTTTCTTTATTGTGCTATTTTTTTTGCTATAGTCTTCTCTGCTTTCAAACATAATTTACATTACAAGATAAGGCTATTAATTCTTTTTTTTTGCAAAATATATTGTAAGCCAAGCAATTGGAAACAAATGAATAAATGAGGAAAATAAGTGTGAAGATATGAATAATCCAGGGGAAAAAGCAAGAATAGAGGCCGCGAAATTGCCCAACACATTTGCAGATTGTTATCAGTAAGGAAAAAAGTATTAATGGAAAGATGTGGTTTTATAGGTATTTGTGTTAATGAAAGTGCGCTATCTAGTTATGCATTTGTTTTAAATTTTTGTTTTTGATAACAACATTACTTTAAACAAGATTAAGCGTGACAAATATATACTTTCAGTTTCGCTTTGCACTCACCTGCTATAAATAATATTGTTGTCAAACTTCTTAAAAAACTAGTTCTGTACGCAATCGTATTATTATCAGTAAAAAAAAAAGTAAATTAAGTTTGATGATAGCCCGTGTGTAGAGTCGTTACTTGTGATCGCTTTTTGTTTATTGTTGCTTATATTTATAATTATGGAAAAAAGAAAACTTTTATTATCCAAAAGTTCATGAAAAACAGCAGCACAATTGGATTTACCATTTTATCATATTTAATTTACGAAGGAAATACATATTATAAACAGTACATAATTTTAATGCAAAGCGCCCAAAATAACTGCAACTTTGAGGAAGAATTGTACAAAGACTAATATTTGAGTCGACCAAGTTCTTTGCAATTTTATCGATGTTGATAAAATTTAATAAAATTTGTATGGGTTCTGTTTTTTGGGTCACCCTGTATTTACTTTAAAACACATTTCTAACCAATAAACACGTTTTTTAACTCAAGTTACGGCCTCAAAGAAAAATTTGTCTATAGTAATGACGCACTAAATTGCTTAAATATTGCAGGCGCAGCAAACCGTTGGCAAGTGTTTGGTCAGACTTAAAGAGCACAAGAATCAAACCCATGTTTCAAGCAACGCAGAAAGAAATAACAGGGTTGTTGTTAGGAAATCCCAAATCGATACCTGCTTAAAATTTGGCCCCTCTAATTAATTTTAGAGTAAAGGTTAAAAAACATTTTTTGCTTATTACAGTCAAATAAAGACTACACAAAAGTTTTAAATCCAAAATTCAAAATCTAAAAAATTTTTCGCCTTTGTAAATTCGGTTAATCCTAAAAAACATCTTCAATCGTATTCAGGACTTCTTAAAATTGCTGTGCTTAGATCCAAAGTTATTCCCTTGAAAGTCAATGTCAACGCTTATGAGGAACAATTGTCACTGTAAAACTATCCAAACGGTTTCCGTCTAGATTCAAAATACAAACTGAAAAACTTGTTTGTATGATATGTGATGTTGATAAAGTATACTTTTTGTTGAATGCGATATTAAGCATATAAATGCTAGGCTTAAAAAAATCTACACATCATTAAAGTCTTAATAAATTAGCTCAGCATCATTATCTTGTGTAACGATCTTTTCTCAAGGTTAGAATAAAAGTCTTACTTAATCTTAAAGCTACTGTGAGGAATGTAAACCTAGCAATTAAAAACGTTTAAGTTTAAAAAATGTAGAGATGATGCAATTAAACGACCCGCTAATGTCACAGCCATTGTTTTGTTTGAGCGATGATGAAATTACTCAGTTTTAAAAAATGAAACGTTTAATGTCTTTTCACGTAAAGTCAGATTTACAAACAATTAATATTTCAAGAGCTCAATCAATCGTTAATACCGATAGTAACTAATTGGAAACAATTCTTTGAAAGATTTAAACATTGTTAATCAGCGATTGGCCACGAATAAAACGTAAAAAAGTGTAGCTGATATCAAATTTTGCAAGAAGCTTTCTAAAATTGTGTAATAATATCATTTTAAAAAGCTTTTTGTTGGTACAAAACTTTAAAATAGCTCTTAAAAGCAAATATTTCATTTAAAAGGAAAACTAGTTAATTCAATACCAGGAAAAGTAGCTAATTCAATACCGCATTGTGACTCAGCGATTGGAAACCATTTGTTACATAACCAAAAATATGCATCGCACTATAAGGAAAATCAATTTTTTATTCTCTCTAAAGCACGATCCGATTTCCATTTATCAGTCTTAGAATCAATTTTCATCACTCTTAATTTGTGTAGACAGAAAGAGTTTGTTTACAAACATAAATTGTTAGTATAATTGTAAAAAATTTTCTTTTTAGTTCCAAATTTTAACACAAAACTTGCATAATTTTGTTCCTTTTTTCTTGCCAAAAAATTAAATATTTTCAATTATTATGATAACTGTTACTAACCTTAATTTTTAGCCAATCAGAATCAGTCTTAAAACGTTTGAAATACTACATTCAGTTCTGCAATTCATTCTAGCGAAACCTCCTGAAGAGAGCTACACGAAAACGTTCAGCCTTTTTTAAGGCTACTCAATTAACAAAAGAGTTTTAAATGAAACATTTGCTTTCAAGAGCTATTATTATTTTATAAGGTTTTTGTTTTATAGAATTTTAAAGAATGTGGAAGATGGAAAAAATATTTTAAAAGCAATACTATACTTAATACAAGCACAAAAATTTTACAGAAAGGCAAAGCAATTGCCACTCGACAAAAAAAAAAAAGCAAATTCAAATGTAACACTAGCGCCACTAAACGGATAATAGTAAGAAAGACTTTGTTTTGTTTAATAGCGCTGTAACATGGTAAGTTTTTAGAATATCATTAAAACACACACATCTGATAATCATAAGTAACAAGGATTTGGGCTAAATCATAGAGCAACTATAAATTACACAATGAGAGTGTAAAACATATTTATTGCGCGACAAGGCCCTGTTTCGCCCTTATGGGGCTCATCAGGTGCAAGCAAATACATCTCACAATACTTTGATTTGTGAGATGTATTTGCTTGCACCTGATGAGCCCCATAAGGGCGAAACAGGGCCTTGTCGCGCAATAAATATGTTTTACACTCTCATTGTGTAATTTATAGTTGCTCTATGACACATCTGATAATACAAAATATAAGGTCTTCAAAAGATAAAAAAAATAACCTTCAAACTTTATAATGAATCGGGTAATGTGTTAGATTTTGTATATTGTACTACATTTTTTGAATTTACTCTCGACTGGTCAACACTAGCCCAAAATACCGGATCGATTCTCGGGCTTTCAAATCTAACAGAGCGTTGCCAACAGCTTGCCACCACTTCAGGGCTTCTACGTAAGTGTTTGTGTGACCCAGCTGCTATGTCGCGGCGATTGCTGAGTTGTTACTCTTTAGCATTTAAAGTAAACATTAAGAAAGGTATGGTTTTGGTAAAAAAAAAATACTAAAAATATTTATCTATCCATTTCATCTATGTATTTCTACTCATGGCTCGCAGGAAAACGGTGGAGGCATTGTGCTTCGGGCAAACGGCAACCATTACCGTGACCTGTTTTAGCAAAATTGAATAAATGTATAATAATGATTCTGCGAGCCGCAAAAGTGCAAGCGAAAGCTTCTGTAATATTATTTTTAATATCAAGTTTTTGAACTATTTATGCTAACGACAGATCTTAAAACTTGTTTATACTGGTGTTTGTATGCATTTATTTACTCCCTTTTGGACTGGCAACTTACACGCAAATATATGACAAATAAGGTGTTACACTAATAACCTTGCAAGTCTTTTTTCTTTTCTACTTTGTCTGCATGCTATAACGTAATAACTTAAGCGCTAAAGTCAATTAGTGAATAAAGTCAAAATATTTTTAGGGCTTTATTACGTCATAAAACTTACACAATTTTACAGCTTCGGTTGTTCAGGAGTTTTTTTATTAAGTTTTATAGGTTGAAATAAAGTCAAACTTTGTTTAAATTTTATCGATTTACATACAAAATTCTTTTTTTGCAATTTTTTGAACAGCTATGAACAGTTTTAATATTTTGTTTCTGATTTTATAGCAGGTATTCTAAAACTTTTGGGGTTGCGACCCCTTATCGTCAATCTTTTCACCCTTTTTTTTTATAATTTCAATTAACAACATAACCTTCAATATATTTTTGCAATATTTGACCAACTTCGAACCTCTTCTAAAAAATTTTAGACTCCCCAAACAAGAATGCACAAATTTTACTTTAAAAATTTTTGGTAATAATGTTTACTAATTAAAATTATGTAAATATTATTTTCATGCAAGTGAAAAGAATATGCGTCTTTAAATGTACAGTATGTTTCTCATAAAGAAGCGGCACCATGGCCGAATAGTTGAAGATCACCGTGTTGGTGGTGAGCATGATTGACAGGGTCGTGGTTCAAAATGTACTAGCGTCATTCTGTTACAAATTAAACTTCAATTTCTTCCTTTTTCGAAACAATTATAACCATATTGTCGCCTTTCGTACATATTGTCGATCATAAAATTTTGATTTTGCAAGTTTATTTCCAAGCATCTAAGATTAAAGAAATCATTAATAGTTCTACAATTTTTTATTGGGAAATTTTAAGTAAGAAATAATAATCCAATATAGTGTTTCTTCGATTATCCGTACCTCGTTTATCGGCATTCGATTGCTCTGTCACTCTGTTTTGTAACATTTTAATGTTTATTAGCTTTTAAATTAGCTTTTTCGCAAATTGTTAAGCCTACCGGGGAACCTTATGTCAATTTCCGTCAGAAAACAGTTAAAATATTCTAAAACACTTTAAATTAAAACAGCTAAAAATACTGTATTGTTGTTGGTCGACATACATGGCAAACATGGCGCAACAACACAAAGCCACGATGTAATTTATTTCGTCACAATGAAAACAACCAAAGGCTGCTTTTCTGTAGAGGAGTCAGTTATCGTTTTTGTTCGTTAAGGCCCGTTTCCACTACGAGCGTGGAAAAAGCACTCTTTGTTTATTTTTATTGCTTTTTTTTTGCGCTCGCTTCAATTTTAACCGCTCGCTTCAATCGAAGATCAATAAAAGAGAAAAAGAATGCTCTTTTCCACGCTCGTAGTGGAAACGGGCCTTCACTCTTTCGGTGACTTAAATACATGATTTCAATTATCCGTTTTTTGATTATCCGTTCAGATTTTTAAAAATATTTTCCCAACTAGACCGGATAATCGAGGAAGCACTGTATACGAATTGTGTTTGAATAAATTCAATCGTTAAAAAATTGTGACATTTCGTTCTATTACAATCGGTAGGAGTAAAAACCACGTTATCAGTAAAACTATTTCATGCGGTTAATACATAATTTCATCTACTTACCATAAAGGCCCGTTTCCACTACGAGCGTGGAAAAGAGCATTCTTTCTCTCTTTTATTGATCTTCGATTAAAGCGAGCGGTTAAAATTGAAGCGAGCGCAAAAAAAAAGCAAAAAAACAAACAAAGAATGCTTTTTTCCACGCTTGTAGTGGAAACGGGCCTTAACGGCCACTATTAAAACTAACTCTTTCTTTTAAGCAGCTTGTTTTCTAAGTAATTATCTAAATCTTCATGTTAACTATAAAATTAACTCTGTAAAGGCCCGTTTCCACTACGAGCGTGGAAAAGAGCATTCTTTCTCTCTTTTATTGATCTTCGATTGAAGCGAGCGGTTAAAATTAAAGCGAGCGCAAAAAAAAAGCAATAAACCAACAAAGAATGCTTTTTTCCACGCTCGTAGTGGAAACGGGCCTTAATGCGGCGGACAATAAGAAAAAAGTTGTGCATCCCTGAATTAAGTTATTTAAAAAACTTCTAAAATATTCATTATTGTCTTAAGATCTGATTTTTTTCTATGAGATTGTTTTGTTATTTTGGTGCGTCTCCTTTTCAATAAATTTTTCACTTCACTGCTTTAGCATACTATCTACTTGAAACTGCGCTTTCTTTATTCAGCCACATGATCAATTTTTTGGTTTAATTTTATCGTTCATGACGTTTTTGTTTCGCCACACAACAAATTCGAGTGAAAAAAAAAAAACAAATACATAGTGCCAACTTATCAACACAAAATTATCATTCATTTAAACCTGTATAAAAAAGATCAAAATCAAAATCAGAGCGTCTGAACCGAAACCGTTAAAATAATGTTCCGGATTCGGTTAGGCAAATTTAATTTTTACGGGTTCAGTTCCGGTTCAGGTTCAAAGATAATAACGGTTAGTACCGGTTTACGGACCAGGTTCCATTGGACGACCCGGTTTTAAAATTAAAAAAATAAATATTTGATATAATGAAGATGTTGTTGTTGATATGATTAATTATCATAAAAAAACCTTTTATTGTTTTTTTTCTCGTTCTATAACAATATCTCTATTGCATAATTTGAAAGTCTTAAAATTTTGAAATCATGTTGCATGTTTTTTAAAAAATTTTCTACATCGAAAAAATATTTCAAAAATACTTTAGGAATCTGCCGACTTTTTGTATACAAAAAAAAACTTCTAAAACGTACAATAATATACATAAAAAAGATCAATTTATTCGGATTGTTAAAACTTTCTTTTGCTACATCTTAACAACTTCTTTAATTAGAGATTTTAACTAAATTTTAAAATAGAATCCTCATATTAATTACAAAAATTACACTCGAAAATTTTCCAAAGAAATAAGAAACATTTTGTCTTTTGATTTATTTTTATTGAGAAAAGAAATTTTGCATATTCACATACATAAAATTTCTTTCTTTTTTTGTTTGGCCAATCGATATCGACGTAATTGCTGCTTTCTGATTTGAGCAAAGTCACAATTATAGATAAACAGCTTTATATTAGAAATTTATAAATTAGAAATTTGTCGCAAAATGTTTTTTTTAGGGTACCACGAAAATAAAACTCTTTTTGAATTTGTACAAAAACTCGGATTGACTGAGCATCGAACTCGCGTCCTTCCGCTCGCAAGTCAAAGTCACACCAACGTGATAAATCTTGCTTAAAACTATAAAGCATTGGACATACATTTTGACAGATAAAATTTCCAGTTGACTTCTCAACGAAAAATTGAAGTAGTTATTGACATGAGGTAAACCTATTGGTCTTCACATAGCGGACTCTATGGACTACTCGCGCGGTAGAGGTGGAAATATTTCTAAGCTGCACAGAGTCGAGTTGTTGTCCGGCTTGTGTGGTCTAGTGGTCTTGTCTCCTACGTGTAGAACTACATCTAGTCGTGTTCGACTTTCATTGATGTACGCATCGCTGACGAGCTTCGACAAGAGCGAAACTCGAGTCTGGTGCTTCTCATTTTCGGTGGCTTAGTTTCCAATCAAAAAATTTGAAATTGTCAACAACATGGTTTTCTTTGTGCGGTGATTAATGTATCACAGAAGGTGACAAATATTGCAATAATCAAGTAAAAAAATCGACTACGCTAATGTACAAACTCACAACCTGCTTTTTTTGTTTCTTTATTTCTATATCTTTTTAAAAATTCTTTCATGAAATTATTTTTTCTAAATATTATTGCCCAAAATAATTTAATTTATCCACCGAAGAATAAGCTAGTTAAAAACGTCAACTTTTTATTTTCTAAATTTCAGTTAAAATTATCAATGTTACAAATCAAAACGGATTAATTCATTAAGTCTGCTTCTTCTAAAACTTACGACTTTAAAACTAACGAAACCTGTATCAACCCTCAAATATATTTTAACCAAAAGCCATTCAAGCTACAATTTTTTCTCCGAATATCTTACTGCTAAAGCGAAGGAAAAAAGCGTTTTTTATCGTCGAATTGATATATTTTTAGCAGATTTTGATGAAGTTATTTTTGGTTTTAGGCATAAATTAACATTATCATTTACAGTACATATTGCGCTTATATTTAATCTGTATTTCAAACATAATAAATAGTAGAACATAATTTTTTTTTGGATAAAATTACGGAGCTTTTTTAATTAATAAAATTTTAAAACACCAAATTGAACAATCCTTCATCCTTCTAGAATGATAAAGGTAATAACTTACAAACCATAATTAACAAAAAAATACCAAAATATTTTTTTCTCTCGTGTAATTTACTAAGAATGATATTTTGTAAACATCAAACTAATAAGATAAAATCTGAAAGATATACTTTCTACCTAAACTTAAATAGTAGTACCAAACATACTAATTGTCTTTTGGACGAAGTTACATGCAAATTCTTTTGGAACCGAAATAATTGAACGATCCGCATTCGCTGTTAGAAGCGATATTTATAGTCAGTAAAACTGAAAAGCGCCAACAGCATACAACAGCAGTTGCCCTAAGGTAATACGAAAATTTCAATTCATATCAAGTCTAATAAACGTTGAAACAACTGAAGAAAGCGAAACTTATGCCTGATGAGCTTCCAATCTTGAAATATTAAAAAAAAACTTTTCCATTTCTTCTTATTATCAATTAACTATGGTGATAAACAAACAACTTGTTGACTCTTCTGAATGCAGCCGATTCTAAAATAAATGCAAATTTCAAGTAACTTACTGTAATCTTGAAAAATAGCTCGCATGCTTTCTTTCTTTACTAATATAATCTTTGAGAACATAGAATCAAAAGAAAGTCAAAGATAAGACAAAGATTATGATATAGCAATCTGGTTAGTAAATCAATTTTTAATTGAATTGGTTTTTCATCATCTATTTATTAAAATAAAAAACATAAATTACTATGCGCAAAAATATAAACGGGAATACTTTTTTAAATGTTAACTTAATAAGTAAAATGCAAACCTTTTTTTATTTGGATAAATCACATTTGTTTCAAAATAATTTTCTGATTATTTCATCGTATTAAAGCATCACTTGACAATTCTTAACCTTTAAAGTTTTAAAAGCGTCTTTCACACACGCGATACCTCGTTGAGTGCAAAATATTTGAGTATAATTTTGAACACACAAAATTCGGGTTTGGTTTTCAACAACAACACCTTAAATTGTATTCCAGGGGTGTTCAACAAAAAGTGACGTTAAGTTGATACGTCTTTCTGATTTTAAGCCAAAAAATTTTATTTTAGGTTTGAAAAAACTTGTTTCTTTGTTTTGAGAAAGAAAAGTATTGAAAATCTTTCATATTTTTTCAATAAAAGTAAAGTTGAGTTATAGAGTTGAAATTCAAATAAACAGACTTTGAGTAGTTGGTGAAAGATAAAAAAGAAACTGAAATCTCACGGTTTTGGCTTTTTATTAATGCTTATCTATCATTATTAAAATAATGCTTTCCCATCATTTTATTTCCAAATTAAAAAGACTGATCTTGATATTTTATTCGGGTTATTCTAAGTAAAAATTAGTTCAAGATTTTAAAAATCATTTTTTGCATAAAATGGGTTTTGTTTGAAATAAGATATTTGAAAATAAGTTTATTGATTAAGCTTCAATAAAACCTAAATGGTTTTTTCTTTTGAAGATACTGTGCCGTAAGATTGTAATGAATTTTTAGTGTTTTCGCATTTGTTTTTTCAGTTTATTGATAATCGTATATTGTACCAAGCCTCACTGCGTTGTTGCCATGCATGAAATACTTCAACTTAATTGTTTAAAAATTCATCTAATCAGCTGATACACTTGACAAAATGTTCCACCAAGAAGCGAAGAACATAAACATAAAGATACATTTTTGCATAAAGGGTGATATTTCCGCAATGATATGTGATTTCAATGAATAAATACAACATTAAAACGACGAAACGGACGATTTTCGAGGTTTCTTAGTTTTTTATAAGGGTTACCCTCCAATTGGCTATTTCACGTTTACACAATGCGATTTGTGATAGTCATATCCACAGTATAATCGGAAGTCTATAAAAAGAATAAACATGATTTTCTTGCTTAGAAAGATTTCATAAAATTCTAACGTTTAAAATTTTTAGGAAAACTCACTTTGAAATTAAAAATACTTAATTTATTGACTTCTAAGCAAAATATAAACACGAAAACATTTGATAGATCTGGCTAATTTTTTATTAAAATTCGTTTCCTTTTTTAAAACTTTTAAAACATTGCTATTTCGAATAAAAACTGTCTGCGAAAGGCAAATTCTTTCGATCTATCATGGTGTCCTTTCAAGAATCATTTTTAATTTGCAATCACTAGTTAGTAATGTTCCTTGGGTTTTTAGATTAAATTGCGTAACGATGACGTCACACGCACAGTTTTTTCAAACGACTTACGTACAATGGCAATTATGAATAAACAATTAAACGGAAGCAGAAAGTTTTTCTGCACAATTAAAGTAAGAAAATTGGTTATTACTAGACGTGTTTTTAAAATTGTTTTAATTATTTTAGGTTATTAAAAGCATAAGTAAGGTTAGTAATGGCATAACCCTAATTCTAGACCTTGCAATTTCATTTAATAAGACGTAATTGTACAACTTGTATAGAAATGAAAACATCAAGATATCACATCTTATTACATATTATCTTATCATGTGAAACATACATCAGTTAATTAAGAAAATCACTAAACGTAAAACCTGACAACAGCTCAAAACGAAAATGTCTCGTCAAATACTTATATAAATCTTACGTTTGTTACGCAAAAAAAAGGCTGGGTGCATTTATCTATTTTTAATGATCCATCAGCGATACTTCGAACAAAAAAAAATTAAAAATCACGCAACAAACATTACTATTATCAGAAAATTTATTTTATCGCTAATACATCTCAAAACAAGTTGATAATTTTTTAAATGACACAAGTGAAAAACTTCATAAATTAACTACTCCAAAGTAACAGCCACATTACCAGTTACTAATTCAGTACGTCAATTCGTAACAAAAATTGATTTGCAAAAATGTCAATAAATCTATAACTCAAAGTTTAAGGATTATCGCAAACTCCTTTAAAATTTTCTGCGGACCTTAGTTGAGGGTCATAAGGATAAATGATATCAGTTACAAATACTGGAACGTATAAGTGTTTAAATAATTGCGTCTTCGATTTCTCGATGGAAGAAAGTAAGAGAAGGACAAAGGATTATTGCTTTGTCTTAACAATTTTAAACATATTCAAAAACTTTGTTAATCTCGATTATACATCGTTAATTTTGAACATAGAAAGCTCGATTGCGGCTAAAAGATTTGCCCCGGAATAAGCCAATTATTTGCTCTAAATAATCATGATCACAGCTTTTCATTTTGAATTAAATGAGAATAAAAATGAACTTCAAAATCTACTTTTCAGCCTCAAATCTTAAGTAACGACTCGTTTTTTGCCTTCATTTCGCTTTCAAGTAATCAAAAACATAATTTTTTGTTCTTTAATTATATCAGATGATTCTTGTGAAACCGGGTATTCTTTGAAGAATAAAAATTAAAATATAGGGCAGAATAGTTCGGGAAATTGAGAATTAAGATATGGGGCAGAATAGTTCGGAAATAGTAGTTTATTTATAGGACAAGGTGCAACCCTTCCGATCGCCTGAATTTTTTTTGGAACATAGTTTTTAACTAAATAACTGATTGGTGTTTTAACTATTAAAATAAATCTTATCATTTTTGTATCCGTCAAATAAAAAACTTTTAAGATAAAGAAAGATCACAAAATATACCACTGCTTCTAAAAATAAAATTCATCCGTAATCAAAACGATCAGAAGCCGAGTTATTTTGAAAATTTATTGATCGGGTGTTTTTGATAGGCAAAAGATAATATAACTTAAAAACTTGTTGAATGGAGTAAAAGGCCCATTTGTTTTTTAGTTTTTGCGTGCAGCTTTTTGAGTCAAATTAAAATTCATCGAAATTGGCAGTGATTACTTCATTTTTCTTTTCAATTTTTTGACTGTGATAAAATGAAAAAAAAAGATACTTGAAGATTAATTCTAAAGGTCGAAATTGATTTTTTATTGTCAACTTTAATCAAGAAAAAACCATCTAATTAATTGTTCAACAATTTCTTTAATTTATTTAAAGACGAATTTGGTTTCAAGTAATTGTCTGGCTGTAGATCTTTATGAATTTAAGTTTTTTTTCACGTTGCATCTCAGAGCAGTGTTTTTAAATTTTAAGTTATGGAAATTGTGCGATTTGACAAACACGTAAATACGAACTTTGTTAAACCTTCTTAGCAGATCATTCAATAAAGTTTTTTCAACGATGCTTTTGTTTAAAACGTATTTTTTTAACAACCTTCATTTGACGATAGCTCACACATAAGTTAGATTTTCACATGGACCGGGGCAGGTCTACATTGGCGTATGCGTTCAGCATATTTGCGCGCCATAATTTAATAATCAAACAAAAGCGCAGCGACCCTATACTCCAGTTGTAAAATGGATTTTACGACAAGAAAAAAATTTATACCCATGATTATTTTTAGAGTTGATTATTTAAAATTTTACCGAAAAACGGATGAAAAAGATTAAATTCTCGATTCTCGCTACATAAGATTATGTTTCAAAAGTAAGTTTATAAAGTTCCTGCGTTAATTCATACATTAATAAATCAAAAATTTATTCATTTTCAAAATCTGGCATTCAGGTCACCGCTTTTCAACCGCTAAATCGTCGGTCAATGTGGGTGGCTTGTAACTTTTGCCGGACCGCAAAAAAGTTTGTTTAATTAATTAGCAGTTTAATTAATTGATCTAAAACCTAAAATTTAGTTGAATACGCCTTTCAAACAAAAATATTGCTTTTGCTTCAGTAACCTTTTATCAAAAAACTTGCTTGGAATTTTTCCTCTAAATAACTTCTGTTAAAACTTTCTACATAATTGTTTTTTACCGGTTTGTGAAAATAACTTTCACCGTTTTACTGAAACTAAAGCGTTAAAAAAGCCAATAAGGATGAAAATGTAAGTTTTTTTAAGAATTTTCTTGATTAAACTGTAACTGCTTTTTAGCATAAATGAAACACATCTAATAACATAAAAGAGTGTAATTGCTTTCATTTTTTACCTCTTCTAACAAACTTTTACTTGTCATTGTTTAAAAATTAAATTAAAATATTGTAAGTTTGATTTAGTTTGTCGATCGGAGTCTTTATTGATAACGTTTTTTCTTGTCGCTTTTTAAAAATATAGTTGCAGAAATATTTTATTAAATTAGTTTTGCAGAAGGTCTTTAAAAAAACGAGTAAAATGGCAAAAAAATTAATATAAAATAGAACTCACAAAGAACTGATTTTTCATCAACATTTTTTCACTTTCTGAGTTTCTTTTTCTGTTTAGAAACAGCTAGCTTGCTTTTTTTTTAATCTATTGAACCAAGGCCTGACCTACGTACATACGGATTTTAGCTTTTGCTTATTGAGTTTTACCTACGCTGACCGTAGACGCCAAAATTTCATAAAAAAACAAAGGTACGGCCAGTGCGCGAGTCAGATGTAAATGAGTTTCAGTGATGTTTTTTTGGTTCTAAAATGTATTTTTTAGTCACAATTTTTGGTTTGATTGAAAAAACATTTTATAAGCGATCAAAAGCTATCATATTCGTGATTCTAATATAAATAAATAATTTGATAACTATGATTTTGATGCAATTCTATTTTGCAAATTCAAGCTTTATAGTAAACTAAACCAACTTTTTCAATATATATAAAGCATTGCTCTCAAAAATTAAGTTGCTTAGATCTATCCGCGCTGACGCATGGTCATTAACAGCATCAGAGCCTTATGTAAGAAAAAGTGATTTGCTATGCTACCAAATCTATTTGTTTATGCACTTCGGTTCTACCTGATGAAAGTTTCAGAAAAAGTTGGACTTGGAATTATTTTTCTCTTTAAAAGTAAAAGTAATTTTAAGAAAAAAATTGACACATGCATTTTGCGAAGTTTGTGAAACCGAGCGTCAAGTTTAAATTTGCTTCACAGACAATTGAAACTTGTCAAAATCAAATCGCATACGTTAGCTCCACCAATCGATTTTTATTGAGACTTAAGGCCCGTTTCCACTACGAGCGTGGAAAAGAGCATTCTTTGTTTGTTTTATTGATTTTTTTTTGCGCTCGCTTCAATTTTAACCGCTCGCTTCAATCGAAGATCAATAAAAGAAACAAAGAATGCTCTTTTCCACGCTCGTAGTGGAAACGGGCCTATAGTGTTTGAAAGAACTCATTCAGCATCGAATTCTTTTTGATACGCCCAGTGTATACAGCTTAATTCGTTTGGATGTCGCTGAAAGTTATCAAAACCAATATAACTGGTGACAGATTTTATCATTTAAATATTTGCTAATTCAAAAAGATGCAAGTTTTCGTTTTGTAAAGGATTAACTTGTGCATTTTTTATTCAATTTTGTAAACTCCTTACAATAAAGAAAGACTGACAATATTAATTCAAATGAAATGGTTTTTTACGATGATAGGCAGTTTATTAAGAGAACATTAAAACAAAAAATTGCCTCGATTTAACATAAATAAAATTGAAAACAATAAGATACAATTTACGTAAAGAGCGGTCAAATACAAACAGACGGTTTTCCTTGACAAATGCTTTTTGTCATAATTGAAATTTTTGTAGTGTGTGCTCAAAAACGTTGTCATGGGTCAGCATTTTTATTACTTTGAATGATATAAACGCAAAGCACCAGAGCTGGTACTTAGCGTTTATATCTTTTAAAGTGATGAAAATGCTGCTTTTTTCGCGTAAAAATTTTAAGTTGGCATTTTTAGAAAAATTTCTTTTATCTACTTTATTTGGCGTTTTTTTAAATGTGTAAATAAAAGAACTTCCAAAGAAACTTTTTTTGTCAAAGAAAATGTAATTTTGCGTGACTGACTTGTGTAAAAAGTTGCTGGTTTATATTGGCTAAACCACTGAATAGAAAATTAAAAATAAAGATAAATTCAATGCAGTATTGATTTTGAAAATGACGAAGCCTAAAAACTCAGCGTTATCAACCAGTCAATGTATATTGTTCTATAGTTCATAGTGTCGGTAAAAATATAATAATTTAAGTAAATTAAAAGCAGAAAATAATTGTTTAAAAACTTAGCATTTTTCGAGCTATCTTTTATTTTTGATGTTTAAATAAAGTTTTTTTTCCAATTTTTTATAATATTACAACTTCGTGCTTGAAATAATTAAGATTTATCTATTTTAAGCCAATCCGGCAATTAAAAGCAAGGCACACTATTCATTAAATTATATAAAGTTGATGGAAATTTAAACTTACCGTTCACTCGTTTCCTTTTCGTAAATTGACTTCATTGTTTGTTTCTCTTTCTGATGCTTCTTCACTTAACGCGACTAAAGAAAATTTTTAAAATTTCACAAAGCAATTCAAATTACTATTAGCACACTAAAATTAAAACAGTTGTCTAAAAATTGACACGCAAGCTAATTTTTTAGATTCTCCGATTGAAAGCAAAAGAAAAAAGATTTTGCCGCTTCTTTAACCTCGTCGAAATCCTTAGCTTTTTAGCAAGGTACTACAAAGCAGCAATTGCAGAGTTGCTCAGTCTACGATACCGACGACTTGATTACAGTAATCTGAATGGTCGTCAGGGTTGTGACGTTTGTCAAATTGTTGTAATTACTGGCCTACAGCCCATGAACTCAAACTATACGTCATCAAAAACACGTCATAGGGTTCAACAACAATCTCACACGGCGCAATAAAAAATAAAATCTTTTGAGCCAACAATTTCATTTTTTCTGAAATGAACAATCAAACTTTAAATTGCAAGAAATACAAAAACCAATCTTATGTACTAATTATTGTACAATATAACATCTCTAATATTATCTTGTAGATCTACGCGCTAACCTTTCGCGAATAAGCGAATAAGGAGTAATTGCTGAATAGTTTAACATTAATTAAGTTGTAGTTGATCAGAATAAAGGTAAAAATAGAAAAAGTACAACTGACAAAAAAAGCAGCATTTTTTGAATCTTATATAGTACTGTACAACTGATTGATGTAAGCCAAATTCAAAACGTATTTGACTATGACAAAGGTAACACATTCAATACTTGTTTAGCAACTTTGGTGGGTATAAAACTGGATAAGCTTGAATAGCGACTTTGTTTTCACATCAAGGCCTCTTTTTCTCGGCTACATTTTGCTGTTGAGTTGCTGGAAAGAGGACAGATAGAATACTTGTGAGAGATTTGTTTGAATATTGATAAGAAAATTTTGATTTCTGATTCTATTCCTTAAAGATAAAAATGGAATTTTCTAGTGTTTTACAGACTTCAATTTTAATGAAAGTACAGTATGAGTTTTAGTACGTTGTTGCTGTTATTTCGCAGTACGAACAGATTTTCTTTGATTGTTAAAAGTGATAAATTGGGAATAACTATTTCACAGAAGATTTTCCAAACCATTTTTGCTGTTCAGCATAAAATTGTTATTTGCTCTAAAAGCACAATGCTTGTTTTCGTCGCGATCTTTGGTTCATCATCATTATCATCAATTCTTCTATAGTTCTTCTTTGTCGCAGGAAAAAGGGGAAGCAATCTTCACGCGACTAATCTAACCTGGTTTCGAAATCATCAACGTATGAGAGTCCAATTCAAACAAACACGTTTTCATCTTTTTAGTTATAAAACGTACTATTGCGGAATTAAAATGTCATGAAGAGAATACGAGTTGAACCGAGCTTACGCTGATCACACTCGCCACTGCAACGATGTCCCGTACCACTCAGCGACGCTTACGATACCTCATTATTATTTTTATTGAAGCATCAATAACATAATCAAAGCATGTAAACGGCCTGGTTATCTAATAAAAAATTGGCGACAAACTCTGTTTTTGACGAGGCCAAACTCAGGTTTATCTGTAACAAAAAAAAGAGAACTAGCTTTTCACCGTAAGACCTAATGTTAATAGTCGAATAAATAACTTGTTTTTTTAATATTTTTACGCAATAAAACTATGAGCTTGATTTGCTTTTCGATTAGTAAAAAATTCAGAAAGAATAATCAAGAAAACTGCTTTTTCTTGTTGATACAGATTTGATTGCATCCTTTTATTGATAAACAGAAGTCATATATCTACTGTACTTTGATTCAATTGCCTTTACGTTTTTATTGATTTTCTTTAAAACTTGTTTTAAAAATTCACATTTGAATACAATAAAAACATTTTTATGATAATTTTTGGGATTGCAAGAATTACCGATAATCTGTTTCAATTGCAAAAAAAGTTGGAAGAAAAGTCTATTAATTTGATAAGACTATCGCGAAGAGAAACTATAACGATTTAGCAACAAACGAAAAAATCAATATAAAGAAAATTTTGGATCAAGAACGATTAGAGAGGATTAGCAAATAAAGACATAGTGTAACCGATCTTGCCTTCCATTAACTATAATAGTATAGCCATAATCATAGCAACATGCCAATGACAACATGGGAAGTATGACCTGAGGCGGCAGCTACGTTCGCTGTGCTTTCATCATCGCCAGAGGCTGCAAAGATCAAACGAAGATAAATCAAATTCCTTACCAATTCAAAAAATAAAGCAACTTGTAAACAATGCACCAGTCATAGCTTTAGCTAGTTAGATTGGTAAGTACAAATTTTCCATTCGTTAAAAAACGTATCGCTTTAAATGTCAATTTTTAAAAGCTGATTAAACCACATTATAGGTGTTACGTCTAAAGTTATCTTGTCCTTCTGACTTTTCAGTACGAGTAATTTATTAGCATTGCTCTGCAATTCTAGCGCTATCTTCCTTATAAAATTGTTGTCACGCGCTATTTTGATGAGCATGCGTGGAAATGACGTTTAACTGGCCTGCTCATCAGGGTCGAAGCAACAATTGAAAGAAAATTTGGCTTTTCTTGATACCAGGTATATTATTAAAATCTTTATTCATGCTCTTCTGGTAAAATCTGAGTTAAATTGCTGTTAATTCTTTATTAAAAAGTAAAAACAATAACAAAAACTCAACGTTTCGGTTAATCTCCTGATGAAGGTTTACTGAAACATAGTACACCGAAACGTTGAGTTTTTGTTATTGTTTTTACTTTTTAATAAAGAATTAACAGCAATTTAACTCAGATTTTACCAGAAGAGCATGAATAAAGATTTTAATTGAAAGAAAAGTGAGTTTCTCAGCCATTTCTGCAGAAATAGAAATTTAAAAGTAGAATTTATTTTTTCTTCTTTTTTTCAGTTTATACACTGTACTGATGTTCAAAATCAAAATCGAATAGTAAATTTAACTCGTTAGAAATCTTTATTTGTGTTAACAATTGCAAATAAATCTGAAAAATTAACACAAATTCACTAAAAGTTTTTTTTGTTCGTGCTATTTTTTTCAAACCGTCTTTATTTGAATTCATTCCATATTAATCTGGTAATTTCCGATCAATGCCAAATGCTACATCTTCTGATCTTTCGGAAATTGCTTCAAGTTCTTGAACGAAACTTGCTCTAAAACCAAAGATACCCTTTTATTGGAAACACAAAATAATTTTGGAAGTAAACTATAATAACAGTTTCTTTCCAAAAATTTTTAAATTAGAACATTTATCAAACATGTATTGAACTATTGTGTCAAAACTGGCTTTCTAACAAAATTATTTTGTCCTTTGAGGCAAAATTAATCGAAACAATCTCTTATACGATGTAGACCTAAACGTAATAACACTAAAATTTTTCTAGTTTCAGTGCCAAAAGCTTAATCATTGGGTGGCAACATGTCCTCCGTATTACTTTGACTCACTCACCAATCACGCATACAGTTAGCCAGTGATGTAGTTGAGACGACAAACGTCGAGACCGAGACCGAGAGCGAGACTCGATAATTTCCCGAGACTAAGACCGAGTAGAGACCGGCAAATTTCGAGACCGAAACCGAAATATTTTACAAAACTATAGTCCATTTTTACTTATTCTATAAATAGTCATTTTTTATTTTTTAAATAATCTAAGATTACATTTTAATTAAACAAGCATCTTCATCATGTTAAAAAAAAGCTTTACTCAGAGTGGTTGCATAATAAAACAAATCGCTTTAAAAACCCGCTCAATTAAAGCAGAAGAAAGCCGAAACGCACAAGGTACGCTGGTTACCAATGGTGAAAAAAGCAACTGAAGAATCTCTTACTGAATATTCATTACAATTTTTTTTCAAAACTTAAAAATGCTGAAGGCACACTCATCAAGGAAATAGTTAAAACTTTATTCAAATATTTGATTAACTCGGTTATCTGTGTTGACGGGTTATATTTGTTGAATTTGTTCGCTATGTTTGGCTTACGTAAAATATAATTAGTCTAATTAATCACCACAAAAAGATTAGAAATAAGGACGAATTATGCAAACGAATAAAAACTGCTTAACAACTCGCTGGTTTATCTTTTTGTATTAACCCTGTTTATTTTCTGTCTATCTTTGGGTGCGTTAATCGGAGTAATTTCAGTTATTTTTCTCCTTTTCTACTTCGTCACATTAGCAATTTGGTATTTTGTTTCAAGAAATTAGATTGATACAATGGCGTTTGCAGAAGTTTGTTGCGTTGGCATGGTTGAGAGCTGAAAAGTACGATCACTATAATCCGTAATGTATTTTACAAAAAGAAGGCCTGGTGCAACAAAAAAAAAAGCCACTTTTAAAGATTCATATAAAAAACAATTAAATTATTTATTTATCATTGATAGTATTATGTTATGTTCATTTTTTCCTCTTGACCAGTGATGGCTTTAGTACGGTGCAAATAGAGCAGCCGCACCAGCCCCCCTAAAAAACGTCAAAAAGTGGCCCCCTAAGCAAGATCTATTTTTTATAATAGCAACGTGACGGTGGCACCCTTCAAGTGATGACCTTTTTTTAGAGATCACTTTGTTTTGCAACACTAAAGAGTGGCCCAATTTTTCTTGCACAAGGCCCTCTTTTTGTATGGCAATCATTGCTTTTGCTCTCTGAATCACAGGAAATCGTGAAGCCACTATACATAGAGCAATGGTTTTCAACCTGGGGTTGTGGAAGCGTTTGATAAACAGAATTTTTGATTTAAAGTGAAGACGTTTCTAGAGAACACTAATACGAAAAATCAGAGGCAAATTCAAAGTGAAAACATTTTTTTAAGAGAGCACTACTTTTTAGGACGACAATGAAGAAATCTGAGGCAGATTCAAAGTAAAAAACTTTTTTTTAAAGATCACTAAAATTTTGCGACGAAAATTAAATTTTGTTCACCGAAAGGGAGTCGTTAAGTTACCTTGGGTGGGAAATCGGGTCGCGGAATGAAAAAGATTGAAAATCACTGACATACTGTAGAACAACTGTCAAGCTTTTACATTGACCTGCTTTTCAAAATGCTAAGATATAGCTGTCTGGTTGAAATTTTTATTTTGTTTTTTTAGTCTATATTTAGAGGTGTGATCATCATTACACATCTTTTGTATGATTTGGCAAAAAGCTTTTATGGAAAAGTACAGGAAAGGTCAAAGAGAGGTACATTTTGTATTCGTGGACCTAGAGAAAGCTTATGACAGGGTTTCGAGAGAAAAGCTATGGTACTGTATGAGAAAATCAGGAATGGCAAAAAAGTATGTGCGACTTGTACAGGATATGTACGAGGGAAGCGAAACAGTGGTGAGGTGTGCAGTAGCAACTACCGAAAGTTTCAAGGTCGAGGTCGGACTACACCAGGGATCAGCGTTAAGTCCGTTTCTGTTTGCTGTGATTATGGATATGCCAACGGACAAAGTAAGGAGAAAACCGCTGTCGACGATGCTGTTTGCTGATGATATTGTGATTTGCGAAGAGACCAAGGAAGAAGTAGAACGGAGACTAGAATGCTGAAGGTATGCGTTGGAAAGAAAAAGGATGAAAGTAAGTAGGTCAAATACCGAGTACCTGTACGTAAACGGAGGAAATGACAAAGAAACAGTGAAGATAAAGGACACAAAAGTGCCAAGAGTGAAGGAATTTAAGTATTTGGGATCAACGGTGCAAGAAAGTGGTAGTTGCGAGAGGGAGGTAAAGAAGAGTGTGCAGGCAGGATGGAAGGGATGGAAAAAAGTATCAGGAGCAATCTGTAAAAGAAGGCTACCAGTTGAAGTAAAAGGAAAATGTACAGTTCGGTGGTGAGACCAGCAATGTATGGATTTGAGACGGTGGTGTTTACAAAGAAACAAGTAGAAGAGATGGAAATTGTAGAGATGAGAATGTTGAGTTTTGCTATAAGAGTGACAAGAAAAGATAATATTAGAAATGAATAAATCAGAGGTACAGTTAAAGCAGAACGGTTAGGAATAAAGATGAGGGAGGGAAGAATGAGACGGTATGAACATGTCATGAGGAGAGACCAGGAGTGTGTAGGAAAAAGGGTGATGGAAATAAAGTTACCGGGAAAGAGGAAAAGAGGGAGGTCAAAGAGAAGATTTCTGGATGTAGTCAAGAAGAATATGAAAGAGGTTGGTGCGAAAGAGACAGATGCAGGAAACAGGGCGCTGTGGAGGAGCATCATACGCTGTGGCAATCCCTAATTAAAAGGAGAAGCCAAAAAAAGAAGACGATTTAGAGGTATGATCAAAATTTAGGACTACTTGCTAAGCAGGGGAAAGTGTCGTAAGGTGTCGTAAGGTGTTTTTCTTAAGGACGAAACAGGGGAAAGTGTCGTAAGGTGTTTTTCTTAAGGACGCAACAGAATGGCGAAGGTATGCTTTTAACGGTTCTAATCACGTTTCCCATCAATCACAGCGCTACTAACTACTTAAACACGCTGCCGACAAATGTAAAATAAGGTGAAGATCCTTTTTTTGCTCTTCATCTTTTTGTAGCTCTAATTCTCTTTTAATTAAAAAATTCTTCACTTTATTTTAACAGTTTTTAAGCTGTCTTAGTGCTACTATGAACCTTTAACTATCATACTTTATGGAGGTTTTTTAACCCCCAAACCTTCTCCTCTTTCGCGCATACGCCTATGGATTCATTGATCACGACTTTTTAACCGGATGTTAAACGGGTCCTGGGCAGCGTGTTCGAGTGTTTAGAGCGTGTGATCGTATTAAAACGATTGCGGTTGAAAACTTACTCGCGCAATTCAGTTACCTTGTGAAAGACATTTTATGGCACTTTCCGTACTTAGTCTGTCTTGGCAAGCAGTTCTAAATTTTGGTCACATCTCCATAAAACTAAAAATAAAAATAAAAAATTTCCACCGGGGAGCAATATCTTGGCATCCACCGGGGAGCAATATCTTGGCATCCACCGGAGAGCAATATCTTGGCATCCACCGGAGAGCAATATCTTGGCATCCACCGGAGAGCAATATCTTGGCATCCATCGGAGAGCAATATCTTGGCATCCACCGGAGAGCAATATCTTGGCATCCACCGGGGAGCAATATCTTGGCATCCACCGGAGAGCAATATCTTGGCATCCACCGGGGAGCAATATCTTGGCATCCACCGGGGAGCAATATCTTGGCATCCACCAGGGAGCAATATCTTGGCATCCACCGGAGAGCAATATCTTGGCATCCACCGGGGAGCAATATCTTGGCATCCACTGGGGAGCAATATCTTGGCATCCACCGGAGAGCAATATCTTGGCATCCACCGGGGAGCAATATCTTGGCATCCACCGGAGAGCAATATCTTGGCATCCACCGGGGAGCAATATCTTGGCATCCACCGGGGAGCAATATCTTGGCATCCACCGGGGAGCAATATCTTGGCATCCACCGGGGAGCAATATCTTGGCATCCACCGGAGAGCAATATCTTGGCATCCACCGGGGAGCAATATCTTGGCATCCACCGGAGAGCAATATCTTGGCATCCACCGGGGAGCAATATCTTGGCATCCACCGGGGAGCAATATCTTGGCATCCACCGGGGAGCAATATCTTGGCATCCACCGGAGAGCAATATCTTGGCATCCACCGGAGAGCAATATCTTGGCATCCACCGGAGAGCAATATCTTGGCATCCATCGGAGAGCAATATCTTGGCATCCACCAGAGAGCAATATCTTGGCATCCACCGGAGAGCAATATCTTGGCATCCACCAGGGAGCAATATCTTGGCATCCACCAGGGAGCAATATCTTGGCATCCACCGGGGAGCAATATCTTGGCATCCACCGGGGAGCAATATCTTGGCATCCACCGGAGAGCAATATCTTGGCATCCACCGGAGAGCAATATCTTGGCATCCATCGGAGAGCAATATCTTGGCATCCACTGGAGAGCAATATCTTGGCATCCACCGGAGAGCAATATCTTGGCATCCACCAGGGAGCAATATCTTGGCATCCACCGGGGAGCAATATCTTGGCATCCACCGGGGAGCAATATCTTGGCATCCACCGGGGAGCAATATCTTGGCATCCACCGGAGAGCAATATCTTGGCATCCACCGGGGAGCAATAATTGGCATCCACCGGAGAGCAATATCTTGGCATCCACCGGAGAGCAATATCTTGGCATCCACCGGGGAGCAATATCTTGGCATCCACCGGAGAGCAATATCTTGGCATCCACCGGAGAGCAATATCTTGGCATCCACCGGGGAGCAATATCTTGGCATCCACCGGAGAGCAATATCTTGGCATCCACCGGGGAGCAATATCTTGGCATCCACCGGAGAGCAATATCTTGGCATCCACCGGGGAGCAATATCTTGGCATCCACCGGGGAGCAATATCTTGGCATCCACCGGGGAGCAATATCTTGGCATCCACCGGAGAGCAATATCTTGGCATCCACCGGGGAGCAATATCTTGGCATCCACCGGAGAGCAATATCTTGGCATCCACCGGAGAGCAATATCTTGGCATCCACCGGAGAGCAATATCTTGGCATCCACCGGGGAGCAATATCTTGGCATCCACCGGGGAGCAATATCTTGGCATCCACCGGAGAGCAATATCTTGGCATCCACCAGAGAGCAATATCTTGGCATCCACCGGAGAGCAATATCTTGGCATCCACCGGGGAGCAATATCTTGGCATCCACCGGAGAGCAATATCTTGGCATCCACCGGAGAGCAATATCTTGGCATCCACCGGGGAGCAATATCTTGGCATCCATCGGAGAGCAATATCTTGGCATCCACCGGAGAGCAATATCTTGGCATCCACCGGAGAGCAATATCTTGGCATCCACCAGGGAGCAATATCTTGGCATCCACCGGGGAGCAATATCTTGGCATCCACCGGAGAGCAATATCTTGGCATCCACCAGGGAGCAATATCTTGGCATCCACCGGGGAGCAATATCTTGGCATCCACCGGGGAGCAATATCTTGGCATTCACCGGAGAGCAATATCTTGGCATCCACCGGGGAGCAATATCTTGGCATCCACCGGGGAGCAATATCTTGGCATCCACCGGGGAGCAATATCTTGGCATCCACCGGAGAGCAATATCTTGGCATTCACCGGAGAGCAATATCTTGGCATCCACCGGAGAGCAATATCTTGGCATCCACCGGGGAGCAATATCTTGGCATCCACCGGAGAGCAATATCTTGGCATCCACCGGAGAGCAATATCTTGGCATCCACCGGGGAGCAATATCTTGGCATCCACCGGGGAGCAATATCTTGGCATCCACCGGAGAGCAATATCTTGGCATCCACCGGAGAGCAATATCTTGGCATCCATCGGAGAGCAATATCTTGGCATCCACCGGAGAGCAATATCTTGGCATCCACCGGAGAGCAATATCTTGGCATCCACCAGGGAGCAATATCTTGGCATCCACCGGGGAGCAATATCTTGGCATCCACCGGGGAGCAATATCTTGGCATCCACCGGAGAGCAATATCTTGGCATCCACCGGGGAGCAATATCTTGGCATCCACCGGGGAGCAATATCTTGGCATCCACCGGGGAGCAATATCTTGGCATCCACCGGAGAGCAATATCTTGGCATTCACCGGAGAGCAATATCTTGGCATCCACCGGAGAGCAATATCTTGGCATCCACCGGGGAGCAATATCTTGGCATCCACCGGAGAGCAATATCTTGGCATCCACCGGGGAGCAATATCTTGGCATCCACCGGGGAGCAATATCTTGGCATCCACCGGGGAGCAATATCTTGGCATCCACCGGAGAGCAATATCTTGGCATCCACCGGGGAGCAATATCTTGGCATCCACCGGGGAGCAATATCTTGGCATCCACCGGGGAGCAATATCTTGGCATCTACCGGAGAGCAATATCTTGGCATCCACCGGGGAGCAATATCTTGGCATCCACCGGAGAGCAATATCTTGGCATCCACCGGAGAGCAATATCTTGGCATCCACCGGAGAGCAATATCTTGGCATCCACCGGAGAGCAATATCTTGGCATCCACCAGGGAGCAATATCTTGGCATCCACCGGGGAGCAATATCTTGGCATCCACTGGGGAGCAATATCTTGGCATCCACCGGAGAGCAATATCTTGGCATCCACCGGGGAGCAATATCTTGGCATCCACCGGGGAGCAATATCTTGGCATCCACCGGGGAGCAATATCTTGGCATCCACCGGAGAGCAATATCTTGGCATTCACCGGAGAGCAATATCTTGGCATCCACCGGAGAGCAATATCTTGGCATCCACTGGGGAGCAATATCTTGGCATCCACCGGGGAGCAATATCTTGGCATCCACCGGGGAGCAATATCTTGGCATCCACCAGGGAGCAATATCTTGGCATCCACCGGGGAGCAATATCTTGGCATCCACCGGAGAGCAATATCTTGGCATCCACCGGGGAGCAATATCTTGGCATCCACCGGGGAGCAATATCTTGGCATCCACCGGGGAGCAATATCTTGGCATCTACCGGAGAGCAATATCTTGGCATCCACCGGAGAGCAATATCTTGGCATCCACCGGAGAGCAATATCTTGGCATCCACCGGGGAGCAATATCTTGGCATCCACCGGAGAGCAATATCTTGGCATCCACCGGGGAGCAATATCTTGGCATCCACCGGAGAGCAATATCTTGGCATTCACCGGAGAGCAATATCTTGGCATCCACCGGAGAGCAATATCTTGGCATCCACCGGGGAGCAATATCTTGGCATCCACCGGGGAGCAATATCTTGGCATCCACCGGGGAGCAATATCTTGGCATCCACCGGAGAGCAATATCTTGGCATCCACCGGGGAGCAATATCTTGGCATCCACCGGAGAGCAATATCTTGGCATCCACCGGGGAGCAATATCTTGGCATCCACCGGGGAGCAATATCTTGGCATCCACCAGGGAGCAATATCTTGGCATCCACCGGAGAGCAATATCTTGGCATCCACCGGAGAGCAATATCTTGGCATCCACCGGAGAGCAATATCTTGGCATCCACCGGGGAGCAATATCTTGGCATCCACCGGAGAGCAATATCTTGGCATCCACCGGAGAGCAATATCTTGGCATCCACCGGGGAGCAATATCTTGGCATCCACCGGGGAGCAATATTTTGGCATCCACCGGGGAGCAATATCTTGGCATCCACCGGGGAGCAATATCTTGGCATCCACCGGGGAGCAATATCTTGGCATCCACCGGAGAGCAATATCTTGGCATCCACCGGAGAGCAATATCTTGGCATCCACCGGAGAGCAATATCTTGGCATCTCTGGAAGAGGATTTGCGTAGTTTCTTGTCCTAAGTTTAGTGCCTTCGACGCGTTTCTGCGAGGGAGGAGAATGAACATGGAAAGGCAATAAAAAAATAAACAAACTATAGGATTGGGCAAACATTGTAACTTTAGGGCCACCACCTCTTCACTTTTATAAATAATTGCAGGCTATAATTAATAAATATATAAATAGCGTGTTCAAATTATTGCATACATGAATTCCATTGCAACAAGAACTTGTTTTGTTTATTTACGAAGAAATACGTAGGATCAAATATTAAGTTATTTGGGAGTGATGAGGTTTAATCCAAGTTAACATGAACGATAATCCGAAACAATCACTAAAATTAAAGACCAAAACAAGTTTTATCACTGTAATTTTGTACCTATTGCGGCCCAGGTAATACTTGTAAAAAAATTTGGCTCCCAGCGCGTAAAAGATTGGGAACCCTTAATGTAATCCTAACTGTTGGCGACTTCAGAATTGCATCATTTTACGAAACTGCACACCTACCATATAGAACTAAAAATTTCTTAGTAATTGCTTAGTAAGGTACAAAAAATCATTTAAAAAAAAAATTTGAATAGTTTTCTTGTTTATATTTTTTTTCAAGGATATTCCGTACGCCTATGCTCAGCGTAAGCAAAATTTTAAACGGCTAGTGTAGACCCGGCCGAATTTTAAATCTACTTTAAAGACGTTTTTAAACTGAATATTTCAAATTTTAGCTTGCAATTAACGTTAAATACATTTATTTATTATCGAATCTGCTTCAAAACACACTTTTAAAGTAACGTTTGGAAGGCGTATTAAATTTTAAGATAGATAACTAGCTGTAGATTAACTGTAACAAACAACATTTAAAAATCAATGTTCGCTCCCTGGGGCTACGGCGGTATTTAGGCTAAATTAAAGCTACATAATCTATCTTTCTGTTGTAGATCTAATTTTTCTGCATTATCTCCTTCTTTTTTTTGTTAAAGCTTGTCTTCTGACTGAAAAAAACAGCTTTAAAAAATATTTATGTAATCAAGTTACTTAATTTTTCTAAAATCGGATTAATTGGGTGTGAATGTTTTAGCGGCAAGGGTGTGTGGATAGAAATTCAAAACACTACCAGACTTGTTTCATGCCGAAAGAAGAAAATTTAAATAAAGTTTTTTTGTAATCGGATTATCTTGTAACAGATGGCCCTGATCACAATAAAAATCTTCACTGGAATAAACGTAAGAAAGTTGCAAATCTAAAGATTAAAAAAGTTTGACTTTAAGCTTTTTACCACTTCAAATTGCGGCAAAGCTGGCCAATTGTGTGTTATTCTTAGGCAAATTGCAAAACTCATCACAAAACATCACAAAGCAAAAATATCAAAAAAAGGTCCGGTCTCGAGACCAATTCTAAAAACACGAGACCGAGGCCCAATGACCTCGAGATTGAGACCATCAGCACAAGTCCGAGATCAAGACGAGACCGAAACCGCAAAAAATGGGTCTCGAGGCCTTTATCACTGCCGTTAGCTCAAAACTCGGTAAAAGATAGTTTTTGCTACTTTATGTTTTTTATATAATAAATCTTTTTTGTTTTGTACACTAAAAATGAAACGACCCTAAAACTTTTTGGTATTTAACCAATTTTTTAAACCGTTGTTTAAGGACTTTTATATTTCAAAGCCAATGCACTAATGTGCTTAATCGACACATAATACTATAATAGGGCCGCTCTTTTGTATAACAGGTATGTTGTAAAAGTAACAAAATACTGTAGGTTATATACAATCAGGAAAATAAGAGTCATTTAGAACGTATCTGATTGAATCAATCAAAAATTTTCAACCAAATATTTAAATATTGTCTTTTACAAGCTCCGAATTCAAATTGGAATCGTAGGGCAAATACAGCTGGTTCAAAAAAAAAATCACTATGTAAGCCGCAGGATACCTTCGGCTTAATCCGAAGCAAACATTATAAAAATGCGGATTTGAAATGATGAATAATTTTTGAAGCATTAAATTTTCGCCTTCTGCATCTTTGTCAGTAAACAATTTTTCACCCGGAGCAATTTCAAATACCAAAGTCATTTAAAGCTTAAGACCCAAAAAAACTAAGATTGCCATTGTTTTATAGCTAATTTTTTTAATTACTTATCAACATTTGGCCTACATTAGGGATCTCTAAATGCCATATACAGGGTGGCCCAGCAAAGTGTGGACAAATAAAAGTTAAGTTTTTTCAGTTATACGAAGGTCAATAAAAACAACTCATATATCAAATGAAAGAGAAATTTATTGTATTTAATAACATCCATGAGTTATTCAATATATCCTCCTTTCTCTTTGATAACTCGGCAGAGACGAGGAATCATTTGATCACATGTGGCACGCACAGTTTCAGCGTCAATTTCTTCCCAAGATTTGGTCAGTTTTTGCTTCAGGACCTCCACGCTTGAGTGGGGTACAGCGCAGGACTTGCTTATCTGAATTAACCAACATGTTTATCTGAAGAAGTTAAAGAATAAAGTTGTTTCTTGGGTGAAGAAAGTCACTGGAAATAAAGGAATTACACTTTAGCAGGATGGAGCAACCTCTTACATAGCCAGATTAGTCCAGGATGGTGCAAAGACAATTTCAAGTCATTTTGGCCCAAGGAATTATGGCCTCCATTTTCTCCTGATTTGAATCCAATGAACTTTGGGATATGGTTCATCTTGAAGCAGAAGTCCTGCGCTGTATCCCAACCAAGTGTGGAGGTCCTGAAGCAAAAACTGACCAAATATGGGGTAGAAATTGACGCTCGTCTCCGCTGAGTAATCAAAGAGAAAGGAGGATATATTGAATAACTCTATGATGTTATTAAATACAATAAATTTCTCTTTCATTTGATATATGAGTTGTTTTATTGACCTTCATATAACTGAAAAAAACTTAACTTTTATTTGTCCACACTTTGCAGGGCCACCCTGAATTTTCATGCAGTTTGTTACTCACTCAAAGTTTGTTTATTTTTTATTTAATTTATTTTTATCAGAATGTTAAGTAACAAATTTGTCTACAGGCCAAGTTAGTCCAGATTATTCTGATTATTATAATAAACCAAAATCTATAGACTGATGGAAGAGATTAGATCTTAAATTGCTTGAAAACGTTTCTGTTTTAAGCTAAGCTGAGTTAGTGTTCCACTACAAAGTGTTTATCGGTTGCTATTTTATTGTTTCATCAATAAGAGGTGCAGCAAGGACACTCGTCAATGCCACTCCTGTCTTAAAATATTGATAAGGTTAATGATAATAACCATCTCATGCATTATGCAAGCATCAAAAGCATCTTATTTTAATGCTTTTGAAAAACTTATTGAGTTATTAGTAACCTTCAAAAATTGAATTTTTCGTGTCGCCGAGATGGTTCCGCCAGGATACGTTTGTCCATTCCTGCTCTGCCGTCCCTACAAACTGTTATATTAATCAATTTACCATTATTGCGAAAATATGTTTTTTGACAGCTATCAATCAAAACGTTACTGCATCATTATTGTAAAAGAAAATTAGAGTAACCTTTTAACGTTCATAGATAAATAGTAAGAAAGACAATGCCAAAAATCGCATTAATACTATCTTGGTAATTAAAATTTTATTTTTTAATGAGAGTGATAAATTATTACAGGTATTATTATTATTATTATTAAAATGTGGCCTAGTTAATATGCTTGAGCCTAAAATTTAGCCCATTGGCAAAAAAGGTTTCAGATTCTTGGCTTATTCTATAAAAACAATCACATTCGTAAGATTGACATTTTACAAAAAATTAGAAAAAATGCGATTTATTTCGTAATCTTTGACTTAAAATAAAGGTTTATTTATTGACTGTTTGTTTAATTAAGAATGAAAGCACAATTAACAACAGTATAGTGTTGAAGAATTTTTTTTTTATTCAAGATTGTCAATGCTACTTCAAACACGACAATGTACTCTGTTTACATACCATGAGAAAATCAATGAAATTTTTGGTTGTGACAATACCAAAAAAACACAAAGTATTACGGCGGTAAGATGTGTGATAAGATAGCTAAAACGTTTAAAATAATTATATTCGGTTCTTCAATTTAATTAGTCAAATCAATTTTGTTATCGTAAATGTTTTTCTAAAGTATAAGTTAGTAGTGGTAAAAACCTTTCGTACCGTCGGACTGGTAAAAACATATATTTATTTTCCTGGTTTGAGAAAAACTTGGGGGAAGCGTTTAAATTAGTAATCAGGCTCTCCTTCAGAAATACCAAAACTACAATAAAGTGTTTTTTTATATTTGTTTTTATATTAAAAAAGTGTACGTATAAATGTAGCTTAGAGAAATGTGGAACGCAAAGTAAACGACGCATGGAGTCTTTTCCAAAAATGCAATAACGTAAAAGAAGTCGAGATAAAAGTTTTTTTTTACTACAGTTACAGTTTCCAGAGGAACAAAGCTTTGTATTTCATAGCTAGAATGCCGAAACTTTCATAATTAATTGCAGACTGGCGAGGGAAAACTTTTAACTATGGCGTAGGACAATTATTTAAGTACCTAAATCTAAGGTTTTTTTAAATGAGAAAGTTGAAAAACACTGCTCAACTAGATACATTCTCTTTTCTGCTTATAAGGAAAACAGCAATCTGGTTTTATATTTAATTTTTTTTATATAAAAAGCGACACATAGGTACTAAATTTAATCAAAAATAAAAATTTTCAAGTTTTTGACTTTTTTTTGACTGCATGTATATTTTTTGACTGCATGTGTCCCTTATAAATCAAATAATAATAAAGAAAAAATCTTTACTTCAAGTCGTAGCCCGAAAAGCGTATGCATCTTCTCCACAAGTCATCTTAAGACCAAATATCTTTACTTCAAATTCTGTTTTGACAAATATGCAAAAATTACGTTTGACATGTTAAATTTGACAGAAGACCAGACCGCTTAGTACAAAACACATTTGACAAAACAAAAAACCGCTTTTGCTCAATGTTGGTTTACAGTCTTGTCGAGATACAACGTGCTAAGACAGACAGACAGACAGACAAACAAAATTTGCTAAAAATGATTTAGTCTATACATCGTACTTGGGTTTGGCATGTGAAATAATCACTAGTGATGGGATAATGCCAAATTTTTTTTATTCCGATTCCGATTCCTGTCATTTAAAATTTACACACTTTGCTTTTTATTAACTAACAAATTGATGTTTCTTTTTAAAGCATTTGTTTAATTAGTTAGATAATTGTCGTGCAGTGCCTCTCTCCTAATTGTTTTAAATTGTTCACAATTAGCCATTGTAAATTAAAAATTACACATATTGCCAGAGTGAATTGATTTCCCTTGCAGAGTGCTGAATGAACGGATTAGACCAATATTTTAATACAAAATTCATTTAATTACTGCTTAAAAAACCAGGACAGTCTGCTTCATCCTTACTCAAATAAAATCTTGATTCTTTCCAACAAAGGATTCTATTTTTTTTTAAAAACCACTACAGTTTGTTTCATCCTATAGAATTGTTAGATGGTTACTAGAAAAGTAAAAAATATAATCATTAGAAGAGAAAATATAATATAGTATTTTAGGTTAATCATCCTTCAATAAATACGAGGGTCAGTCAATAAGTAATAAGACTTTCTCAATTACTTTGGTGTTCTTGGAGTTATGCAACTGAAATTTTATGTGATGATTATGAATGGAGTTGTCATCTTATTTACAACAAAACTTGTTTATTTTCAGATTACTGTAGGTGTGACGATAAATTGAAATGACTACTAGGCTAGGAAACAGCTCATGCTTGGAACAAAGAGGAGTCATCAGATTTCTGTTGGCAGAGAGTGTAAAATCATGTGAGATTCTGTCTAGAATGCAAAGACAATATGGTCCTTCCTGTATGTCTAGAGCAAACTTCTACAAATGGGTGCAAGCATTCAAAGATGGACGCGAAAGCATTACTGATGATCTGAGAAGTGGAAGACCTGTGGATGTCTCTACCCCAGAAGCAGTACAGGCAGTTGAAGACCTGATCAAATCTGATAGAAGGGTCACTTTAGATGAAATTGCTACAAACTTGGACATCTCCCATGGCACAGTGTACGCAATTGTGCGTGAGAAGCTGCGTTTTTCAAAAGTCAGCTGTCGCTGGGTTCCAAAGATGTTAACGGATGATCACAAAATGCAGCGCCTGATGGCTTCCAGAGCATCACTACGCAGATACAGAAAGGAGGGAGATGTATTTCTATCGAGAATAGTGACAACTGATGAGACCTGGGTCTTTCATTATGAACCTGAATCGAAACGACGATCAATGGAGTGGAAGCATGTTTCTTCCCCAGTGAAGAAAAAATTCAAATCTCAGAAAAGTTTAAGGAAAGTCATGCTCACTGTGTTCTGGGACAGAAATGGGCCGATCACTATCAGTTTCTTGGAAAGGGGCAATACTGTGAACTCAGAGAACTACTGTGAGCTGCTAACTCAAGTGAAAAAAGACATTAAGAACAAACGGAGAGGACTTCAATCAAGAGGTGTGATTCTCCTTCAGGATAATGCAAGGCCCCACACAGCAGCAAGAACCCTAGCCAAAATTGAAGATTTAGGCTGGAAACTTCTAACACACCCACCCTACAGCCCAGACCTTGCACCATCTGATTTTCACCTCTTCGGCCCACTCAAAGAGAGTATGAGGGGAATTCACTTCCAGACTGATGAAGAAGTGAAGGCTGCTGTGAGCAACTGGCTAAGGACCCAGTCCACGGAATTCTATGCCAAAGGAATAGACAATCTAATATCAAGATGGAACAAGTGTGTTGCAAAGGAGGGAGACTATGTTGAAAAATAAAAAAGCATTTTTTGATTACCAGTCATTGCAAACTTGAGTTATTAAAAAAGTCTCATTACTTATTGACTGACCCTCGTAATACGTAGTTCTGTGAAAAATAGTTTGTTAGAGCACGTTTCAGAATTTTAACTCATTCCAAAAATTAGAAATATTGCTCGAGTGTCTTAAATTTTATGTTCTAAAATAAATAGTTTGTTAAATTAATCAAGCAAATAATACCATTCTTGTCTTGTCATATAAAAAAACAACTCAAAATATAGTAAATGCAAATAAAGAGGATGACTCGCCTTCTCTCACCTTAATATGATGATAATGATGAATACTTTTATATGATGAAGATCTCACCTTATTATAATTTGTTTCTACGATAAATATCTATATCTCACCTATATATGATGATGAGAGAAGACGAATCTGGTGACCTGATACCCCTTCTCTCACCTTAATGTCCATAAAGTCTAGTTACAATTTAGAAAATTTATTACAAAGGCAGTTGATGAGATATCTTATATAGATTTGTTTTTTATTAATCAGTGTTTATTAAAGTTTTTATTCAAACTAAAATTTTTTGTTTTAGATTGAATTTTATGTGTTTAATAAATGTGTTAATAAACCTTTGCAAAATGGCTACTCCTCCAGAGAAGGCACAATGTGTATCCTGGTTTATTGAGACAAAATCAGATGTTCAGACTCAGCGAAAATACAGAACTAATTATGGAAGAGATCCACCATCAGGTCCTTCAATTCATCGATGCCACAAGAAATTTATAGAGACAGGGTCAGTGTTGGATACAGTTAGAAACGGGCAACCAAGAACATCTGAAGAAATTGTGCTTTCTCTTGAGGCGTAGCCATTTTGCGAAGATTTATTAACACATAAAAGTTTAATTTGAAACAAAAAATTTTATTTTGAATAAAAACTTTAATAAACACTGATTAATATAAAACAAATCTATATAAGATATCTCATCAACTGCCTTTGTAATAAATTTTTTAAATTGTAACAAGATTTTATGAACACCTTGTAAACAAAACAGACTGATTTTATTGGATAAAACAGGCTGTTATTGTTTAAAAGTGATTGAATAGATTTTCTATTCAATTGCTCTGACTCTTTTATTGAGAACCCTGTGAGAAAGCTTTCAACACAAAGCTAGCTAAATTTGGATTATAGCAAGCAGAAGGATGCAGGTTCTATGCTAAATTTATCTGAAGAATTTTTTTATTTTGCTTTACGAAGAGCACTTTACGTCAAATTTCTTAATGAAATCATATGACTTTCCCACAGCGGCGAGTTCACTTAAAACAAAAAGCTTTGACCAGGTCAAAAAGCAATATACTCGTAAATGATTACATTGGCCATATAAAGAACTACGAAGTTAGTTATACAATATCAATGGTGCTGAACCTTTTCAACACTATGGACTGGAGAAGTTGGAAAAGAACATTTGCGGCCTGGCAAATACGTCTTTGCTTACTTTTGCAAAAAAAAATCATGTAAGCCTACTATTAAAATGAAGACCTTGCATTTTAATTATATTTTAGAATTGTTATTTTTAATTGATGCTAAAAATAAATTAAAATATAATAACTGCTGTTTGTGCTCACCAAATTAAAATAGCTTAGTAAAAAGTGCACGCCCGTCTAGTTGATATGCTGAACAATGCTTTATGATTTCTACGTTACATTATGTGTATGTTACCAAATTAGTCGGCTACGTGATTTTTTGAGAACCAAAAAATAACTTTAACCAATGATAGCCTTACGAAAGGGGGTTGTGATGAAGGAAAAACAGAGAGGACCACTTTTTAGTGTGCCAAGTTTTTTTATAGCACACATAGCACATAGCACACATTATGTTATTTATCAGTTTGTGTGCTACTGCAATAATCAGTACGTAAGACGTACATCCCAAAGGTTGCAAGAACGAATTAAGTAACACGTTCCGAGGTCGATCAGAAACCATCACTCTTTCCAAGACGGCTCTAATCTTTCCCGTGCATGTAAGACAAACAGCACCTCTCAAATTATCGCTCATGACTCTGCTATTGGACAGCATCTTTTGAAAACCCTTCCTGTGCCAGCCAATATAGTGACAACAAATTCTCTATCCTTGCCCGAGGACGTACTTCTTTCCACCTCTCCGCTCTTAAAGCTACTTTTATCAAATCTTTTCAACCTAATCTATGTCGACACAAGGAATTTCTTTACAGTCAAAAACTCATTCATTAACGCTCTTTTTCTTTTGCTTCTGATTGGTTGCCTTTCTTGACTAATCAGACGCACTCTTGTTTTCTTTTCTTTTCTATCTCTGATTAATCGCCTTTTTTTTTTAACCAATCAGATTCCTACTCCTTTCTTATATAACCACGATTGGTTGCTCGCAGTTCATTCTGACGATTCCTCTTAATGAGTGTCAGATGAAAAGTCTTTGAGGAATGAACACGCTTTTTAAAGCTATCTTAAAGTTTTGTACCGCTAATAGACTTTTCAATTATTGACTAAATCGGACAATGACGTTTCTAAAATTGCCTCTTAAAAGTAATGACCTTGTTAGTCATCTATGACCATATGGAACAAGTTAATTAAAATTTTCAGATACATGTAACTGGCTCAGAAATTTTTACTTTACAGAAAACTGGCCTTAAGACTATAAAATTAGGACTAAACAAACTGTTTTGGACTGTTGGTGTCTCAAAATAATTATTTATACTTAGTTTTTTGAGGATTGGAGGCAGTAATGTATTTTTTCGACCACAATACTCGGACAGAAACATATTAGGAACTTACGGCACAAATTGCTTTAGAAAAAGAGCCACCTCATTTCATTCATTTTGGTGTTTTCTCATTATGCGTCTCCAGTTTCTACTAAAACAAATAAAATCAATGTAAAGGCTTTTTGTATTTGCTCCAAATAAACACGTTTTTTTCTTTCAAAATTAAGTGAAGACCAATAAAATGTAAAAAAAGTTTTTACTACCATTATACTTGTTTTTTTAAGTAAAAGGAAGTCCAAAAATGGTCTTCTCTTGTATTTAAAAACTTATTGTTTTAAAAAAAAAAGAGGATCAAAAAAAGCCATTTCTTGTTTTGAGTCATTGTGGTGTTCTGCAATTTTTGTGTATTCTTCTTTTTCGTCATCTTACGTAGCAGCACATGATGCATTAAGACTTATGTATAGCTCTTATTTTAAGGGAGGAAAAATGTAATAAAGTTTTGAAATAAGTTTTATGAAGCGTTTTTGTTGTGAGCTATTGACGCTTTTCTGACAACCTAATCAACGCGTGACTGTTTTAATTCAGAGGTTTTCTCAGCTACATAGAGGCAATTGCTGAGTTTTGAGTTGTGATAAAAATAACAGTTTGCTGTTGAAGTTTAATTTAATATATGTGTTTATGTTGTGTTTTATTTAGATGCCCGTAACAAATGCTTGACAGATACCAAAAAACATAATATGAATGCAAAAAAAAAGGTGCGCAAGAATTGGAAGTCCCTGCCTTAAAAAAGCTGTAGGCCTACGCTGTTATTATTAAGAAGAAAGGCAATTTCTATGTAGGGTGCAAAAGCCATCATTAACTTTGGGCGTTGATTGTATTTTTCAACGTCAAATTTGATTCTCGATTATTTCGTTAAAACCAGAGAAAACCTGAAAAAGCTATCTATGAAATTTACAAAAGTATATAGACAATGAAATTTGTAAAAAATTATCTATGTAAAAAACTAGACAGGTTTACCGTTATTTATTAGGCGAACCTATAATTTTACCTTTTGAAGACTTCAAAAACTGTTGAACGGTTTCGTTATATTTGAAAAATTAAAAAAACGACACAGCATTTTGTTACTTTTTTTCAGGAATGAAATTGAATTTTAAAGAAAATACGATTATTCCTTCATCATTTAGCCATTTTTTAAATTTTAAACAAAGAACAAAAAATCTACTTATGGTCAAGTCAAGTCAAGAAGAATTGTTAGAAAATATATTCTGTTTCAATTGAAATATTTTGTAATGAAATATCAGCATTTTTTTTCTGTTAATATTTGAAAAAAAAAGGAAAAAAAGTAATACAACTTGATTTTTTTTACACAGGTTTGTTGTAATTGATTGTTTGAAATATAAAGAGAATAATAAATTCATCTGAATTTTTCTTTCTGCAAAGTTTTCCAACTCGAGTAAAACAACCAATTTGTTAAAGTAGACATCTGGATTTTTGTGTTTTTTCAAAGCTTTTTGTATATTTTAGTTTTAAATGTCATCTCCCAACTACATCAAATTTTGTGCTTTTGGAAAAGCAAAAAAGCTTTGAGTCAAAACAAAAAAGAGGCCAAAAATCTCAGTTTAAGATTATTTTACAATAGTTGACAAAAGTTAAATGACTTAATGTTTTTTTAACTGTAAGGTCTAAAAAAACGATTTTTATTGGTTCAAGAATATTAAAAAAAACAAATTATTAAGTATTTCAGTACCTTTTAGAATAGTATCATTGTAAGCAAAAATATTTACAAGCAAGTTTTACCCAATTGAACTTCAATTTATAATCTTAAAACAACTGAGTATCCCCAGGGCAATATAGATGATAAAAATTATTTACATTCCGGGCAAAGTTTTTGTAACATAAATAAATCAATTATTACACACACCGTTTAAAGTCGCTTGCAAATCTTTCTTTTATCCGTAAAAAGAAAGTTTTAAGCCTACTACAAACGATACGAAATTAATAGTTGGATTGTAGGTTATTCACAAAGCGTACAAATTATTTTTGCTTAAAATTGTGCACCAAATAAAAGTTTGCTAAAATTTTTAGTGAAATTATTTTCCAGAACTATCAGATAGAAATTTCCCCTTAAACAAATTTTATCACCGTATTATTGGTGATAAAGGTGAATCTATCAGACATTTTTTAACTCAATCCTGATTTATCATTGCAATAATGTTTTCCTGAATAGCGGGGCGACAGTGAAAGTCTGCAAAAGAAACCATCATGCGTTCACCTCTTCCTATTTTGAGAAATGACAAGATACAGTATATAATTGCTGTCCAAATACCGTAGATACTCGACTATAAGTCGACCTCGAGTATAAGTCAAGGTAGAAAATTTACTAGATTTTGAAGAAAACTTGTTTTTTTTATTTTTTTTTATTGACCCGTCCATAAGTCGAATTCATTTTATCTGTCAAATTTTTCTGAAAAAAACCTCGACTTGTAGTCGAGTATCTACGGTAAAAGTTTCTTTGTTTTTTAGTTTTATAAAATATTATGACCGTAATACAGACATATTTTTCAGATGGCTAGAGCAATGAAAAAAGACGTCTAGGAGATTAGTTGTACAATGAAAAGAGCAGAAATCGTACCGAGACTTTTCAATTATAGTTGTCGTTAAAACGGTCCTCTTTGTTTCTCCGCCACGTTGCTGTCAACGTGCTTCAAACTTGGTGGTTCGTATTTTCAAAATCCGCAATATAAATAACCTTAATATTTTTTTTCTTTGGGTCTTCGGAATTTGATTGTTTAGATCAGTGGTTTCCAACCGTTTTATATGGCGGCACACTATTAAGCTATTTAAATTTTCGCGGCACACCCATTATATTGGTTAATAATAAATAGGTCTTCACTGAAAATTTGTCAATGATTCTCAATTTTCGTCCCAAAATCATGATGATATCAAAAAAAAAAAAAAAAAAGAAGTTTCCGCCTAAACTCACGCTCTTTCTTTTCCTCCGAATCTCACGTACAAAAACCGCAAAATTCGACGTCCCTAAATAGTTTTTTCCCAAAATCTTTCGCGGCACACCTGGAGACCTCTCACGGCACATTAGTGTTTCACAACACACCGGTTTGGAAACCACTTGTTTAGATAATTTTTAATCTGGGGCGCCACTATGCCTTTCTGTAGCTTACAGGTTTTTAAAATATTTCGCGCAGATTTTTTGCTTTAATCAAATACTTTTCTTAGGACATAATGGCTTTGCATATTTCAAATCACATTAATTATCAGCAAAAGAACAGCTCTGACTTAACTCGCTCAGTTCTTTTAAACATCGAAACTTTAAATTAATTTTTGTATTTGGGCTTATGTGGGAAATGAAATAAAATCTAAATACGTGTACAAGGCTTTAGTCGAGCTGTAGAACAATTGATTTACGTCAGGTTAGCGCTCTTACATGAAGATTCCTTAAAACATTCATCAAGTTTTATGACCTTTAAATATATCCCAATGATTCTTGTTTTTCGAAGTAGGTTACTGCAAAATTATCTCAAGGATTTTCCATGATATAAAATAGATTGAAAAGAATAACTTAAGATTTAATAGTATTAAGATAGGTATAAATTTAATTTTCATAAGATCTGTTTTTTAAAAAGTTTATGGTAAAAAACTGAGTCACTTTTTTGCTTGAAATTTTGAAAAGCGTTGAAAAAAGTCGTCATTTTAATAAAACTCAACTTGTCGCCAGCGTGATCGAGTGGTTAAAGCGCCGGGATTGTGATCGACATGGTCTCGGTTCAAAACTTACTCGCGCCATCCTGTTATGTCCTTGGGAAAGACATTTCAAGGCACTTTTCCCTGCTTGGCGGTCTCGGCAAGCAGTTCTAAATTTTAGTAACATCTTTATTAAATTTAAGCGGACAACAATATTTTAGCATCTCCGGAAGCAGGTAAGGACAATTGCTTACCCTATATATTAACCTCTCCGTCGCCTTCCTGTGAGTCATGAGGATAAAAATAGAAATAAAAAATATATATATATAAGATTAACAATAGCGAAATCACGGAAATAAAAACAAAGCTAAAACCCAACAGACTGTTTCACCCATAAAAGGGATCATCAGGGGTATCTAAAAAGTAAAATAAAATAAAATAAAGTTAAGATAAAACTGCCAGAAAGAATTGAAACAATAGAAAAAAACTGAAAAAACTTTAAAAATTTAAAAAAATTTAAACACTGTAAACGCTTATTAGATCGGAACATCCCATCACGGACTCTGCTAAACTAAACTGATTAAGATCAGCGAGAAAACACGAAAAAAAGGAAAAGCGCACGAAAGAATTACAAATACAAATATTATTTCAAAAATTAAAGATTTAAAAAGTCTTCAAGTATCGGCTAAGGTAGAACGTTGTACGCGGCGAAAAAAAAAAAAAAAGAAAAGAAAAATCAAAGAAAATCACAGTTTAAGTTTGGCGTTAATCAATTTATATTTATTTTTATGCCGACACTTATTAATCAATTCGGTTCGTTTGTTCAGCAGAGCGTCATCATTTGCAGTTAAGATTTCGTATTTTTCTGCAAGACGAAAATACGAAATCTTAACTGCAAATGATGACGCTCTGCTGAACGAACGAACCGAATTGATTAATAAGTGTCGGCATAAAAATAAATATAAATTGATTAACGCCAAACTTAAACTGTGATTTTCTTTGATTTTTCTTTTCTTTTTTTTTTTTTTTTCGCCGCGTACAACGTTCTACCTTAGCCGATACTTGAAGACTTTTTAAATCTTTAATTTTTGAAATAATATTTGTATTTGTAATTCTTTCGCGCGCTTTTCCTTTTTTTCGTGTTTTCTCGCTGATCTTAATCAGTTTAGTTTAGCAGAGTCCGTGATGGGATGTTCCGATCTAATAAGCGTTTACAGTGTTTAAATTTTTTTAAATTTTTAAAGTTTTTTCAGTTTTTTTCTATTGTTTCAATTCTTTCTGGCAGTTTTATCTTAACTTTATTTTATTTTATTTTACTTTTTAGATACCCCTGATGATCCCTTTTATGGGTGAAACAGTCTGTTGGGTTTTAGCTTTGTTTTTATTTCCGTGATTTCGCTATTGTTAATCTTAATTCAAGCTCTAACTTTGTTATCGAGCACTTTAGAAGAACTGATTTTCATACAGTGTTATATATATATATATATATATATATATATATATATACTGTATACCGGCCCACAACAAGGAAGAAGCCTAGAAAAACGACACAGTCCCTAGCACTTTTAAAATCGCTATCGTTTTAACAATCGAGTGCTAAGTTCCAATTTTATCAATAAAGATTTTTTTGTTTGACGATCTTAACTGCAATAACCTCAATCTTGCATGCACAATCATATATTGCTGGCACATTTTTAGAGATTTCTATTGGATATCTGTAAGCAGATCCATATACTTATTTGATTACGTTTGTCTGCTGCCGTTGCTATTTCTGCAAGAACAAAAATGCTATTTTTATTATTGACCAGGTTCATGAATAATAATAGCCCAAGTGACAAAATAAAATATATTTTTAAACTTATGTGTGTATAAATAACAAGTCTAATTTGAACATTTAAACAATATTTATCCTGAAAAAAAGTGAAATTATTAATATTAGATTTTTTTATTGGCCTTATTGAAATATTTCATCTCATCAATACATATTGTCTAGTTGTGCGCTGTGTAAATGAACAAGTTTATGGTTTAGACAAGTGTTCTTCCAAGAGGTTGATTGAAACATCTAAGGGATCAAAAAGGGTTCAATAAATAAAATTTATAGCGTCTACCCAAGCAACAAAGCACCAGTGTCAAAATTTTTAAAAATGCATAGCTGTCAAAGTAAAGACCTTTTTTTAGTTTTTATTTGCTTCCTCTTACATGTAATGTTATAATTCTCTATATCTCATTCAACTGTTATCTCTGCTATGTGTTCCCTACAAGATCCTCGATGAGAGGCTTATCTGCGCCCGTGTCGCGCCAATTATTGATCCACTGCTCCTTGAAAAGCAGGCTGGGTTTCGACGCGGGAGGTCAACCGTGGATCAAGCCGTTCTGCTGACCCATAACATCGAGGATTCTTTCGAGTTAAGAAGGCCAGTGTCGTATTTGTCGATCTGACAGCAGCATATGACGCTTAAAGCCAAGACATGACTACACTATCGGTGTATCTCTAGACTTGGAGGTTGATTGATGAATGTGGGTTTTCACCTGCTGATTTTAGTTCTGTTGCGTTGTTGAACTGTGTAGGCTGCCTCTGACTATTGGAATTATTAATTTTGTTTTTGGCTTTTCAATACGTTGTGCATTGTGTGTTGTTTTTACATAAAGAAGTCCGCGCGATGTAACGGACGAAACATCGTGTTGCAAGTTTTTTATAGTTCGTTTTTTGTTGTATTTGTTGAAGTTGAACTTGCCTCTGATGGTGTCAGAACTTATGAATTTTAAATTAAAAACCTTTTCTATTTCATAGGCTTTCACTTTGAACCAAAATAAGATTTGCACTTTAAAATTGAGCCATAAAAACTATCACCTACTTAATTAAACATAAATCTGAACTGGGAAAGCATATGCAATCTTAAACTGGGTAAACTTTTTATACTATACATGCTGAAGCTTATTATGTCTCCCCAGACAAAAGGATAAGGATAAGGATTTTATTTTTTTTTGTCAATGACCAAGACATGAAAAGTCAAGCAAAACAACAAAAAAAAAAAAAAAAAACTGTAAATACACTACAACAACATTTGGTCGCCATGACTAGATGCCAGCGAAAGACCATCAAGGTCACCAAAGTCAGCTAGCACCTCAAAATACTTTAATTATTTAATGTTCAATTAGGCTACAATTCAGTAGAAACAAACGATAATACACACCAATATGCAATGACATACAACAGATATCAAAACAAATTACAGCTGGTACAAAGCACACCGAGAAATTTATAAAGAGAAAAACGCAACACATAAGTCTAAAAACAAGTAATATTATTCAATAAAATAAACTGATTTACAGTATTAGTAGCCTACATAAAGGTGAAAAATTCCACAAAGAGGAATTAAAGGTAAAAAAAAAAAAAAAATACACAATAAATATGATTTTAAGCAAACAATGTAAAAAAATAAAAAAGAAACATATATTTCCTTTTTTACATTATATCAAGTTAATTGAAAATAACAAAGACAGTTCTATTAATAATACAGAGGGCATGCAATACAAGTAATTAATGCAATACAATTGTTATAGGAAATATACAGTACACATAGGTTATTAAAAATATATATAATTGGTGGATTTTGAAGAAACAGCATAGCAAAAATATCTCATAAAGCAAAAAAGATAAAATAAAAATAATACATAACATTAAGAAAACTGATATATATGTATTATTCATAATACCATTTTTTTTAAAATACGAGGGTAAATCAAAAATTATCCGGAATTGCTCTATAGCGCACTCTTGCTTTAGCTTTTTCAAAATTTTTTTTGCACGTGTTGTCTACTGTGTCACGTGATCACGATCTGCTAATCTAATTGTTCGTTCAGTTTTAACACGTGTTATTTTCTTTATATAAGTATATATATATATATATATATATATATATATATATATATATACTGTATACCGGCCCACAACAAGGAAGAAGCCTAGAAAAACGACACAGTCCCTAGCACTTTTAAAATCGCTATCGTTTTAACAATCGAGTGCTAAGTTCCAATTTTATCAATAAAGATTTTTTTGTTTGACGATCTTAACTGCAATAACCTCAATCTTGCATGCACAATCATATATTGCTGGCACATTTTTAGAGATTTCTATTGGATATCTGTAAGCAGATCCATATACTTATTTGATTACGTTTGTCTGCTGCCGTTGCTATTTCTGCAAGAACAAAAATGCTATTTTTATTATTGACCAGGTTCATGAATAATAATAGCCCAAGTGACAAAATAAAATATATTTTTAAACTTATGTGTGTATAAATAACAAGTCTAATTTGAACATTTAAACAATATTTATCCTGAAAAAAAGTGAAATTATTAATATTAGATTTTTTTATTGGCCTTATTGAAATATTTCATCTCATCAATACATATTGTCTAGTTGTGCGCTGTGTAAATGAACAAGTTTATGGTTTAGACAAGTGTTCTTCCAAGAGGTTGATTGAAACATCTAAGGGATCAAAAAGGGTTCAATAAATAAAATTTATAGCGTCTACCCAAGCAACAAAGCACCAGTGTCAAAATTTTTAAAAATGCATAGCTGTCAAAGTAAAGACCTTTTTTTAGTTTTTATTTGCTTCCTCTTACATGTAATGTTATAATTCTCTATATCTCATTCAACTGTTATCTCTGCTATGTGTTCCCTACAAGATCCTCGATGAGAGGCTTATCTGCGCCCGTGTCGCGCCAATTATTGATCCACTGCTCCTTGAAAAGCAGGCTGGGTTTCGACGCGGGAGGTCAACCGTGGATCAAGCCGTTCTGCTGACCCATAACATCGAGGATTCTTTCGAGTTAAGAAGGCCAGTGTCGTATTTGTCGATCTGACAGCAGCATATGACGCTTAAAGCCAAGACATGACTACACTATCGGTGTATCTCTAGACTTGGAGGTTGATTGATGAATGTGGGTTTTCACCTGCTGATTTTAGTTCTGTTGCGTTGTTGAACTGTGTAGGCTGCCTCTGACTATTGGAATTATTAATTTTGTTTTTGGCTTTTCAATACGTTGTGCATTGTGTGTTGTTTTTACATAAAGAAGTCCGCGCGATGTAACGGACGAAACATCGTGTTGCAAGTTTTTTATAGTTCGTTTTTTGTTGTATTTGTTGAAGTTGAACTTGCCTCTGATGGTGTCAGAACTTATGAATTTTAAATTAAAAACCTTTTCTATTTCATAGGCTTTCACTTTGAACCAAAATAAGATTTGCACTTTAAAATTGAGCCATAAAAACTATCACCTACTTAATTAAACATAAATCTGAACTGGGAAAGCATATGCAATCTTAAACTGGGTAAACTTTTTATACTATACATGCTGAAGCTTATTATGTCTCCCCAGACAAAAGGATAAGGATAAGGATTTTATTTTTTTTTGTCAATGACCAAGACATGAAAAGTCAAGCAAAACAACAAAAAAAAAAAAAAAAAACTGTAAATACACTACAACAACATTTGGTCGCCATGACTAGATGCCAGCGAAAGACCATCAAGGTCACCAAAGTCAGCTAGCACCTCAAAATACTTTAATTATTTAATGTTCAATTAGGCTACAATTCAGTAGAAACAAACGATAATACACACCAATATGCAATGACATACAACAGATATCAAAACAAATTACAGCTGGTACAAAGCACACCGAGAAATTTATAAAGAGAAAAACGCAACACATAAGTCTAAAAACAAGTAATATTATTCAATAAAATAAACTGATTTACAGTATTAGTAGCCTACATAAAGGTGAAAAATTCCACAAAGAGGAATTAAAGGTAAAAAAAAAAAAAAATACACAATAAATATGATTTTAAGCAAACAATGTAAAAAAATAAAAAAGAAACATATATTTCCTTTTTTACATTATATCAAGTTAATTGAAAATAACAAAGACAGTTCTATTAATAATACAGAGGGCATGCAATACAAGTAATTAATGCAATACAATTGTTATAGGAAATATACAGTACACATAGGTTATTAAAAATATATATAATTGGTGGATTTTGAAGAAACAGCATAGCAAAAATATCTCATAAAGCAAAAAAGATAAAATAAAAATAATACATAACATTAAGAAAACTGATATATATGTATTATTCATAATACCATTTTTTTTAAAATACGAGGGTAAATCAAAAATTATCCGGAATTGCTCTATAGCGCACTCTTGCTTTAGCTTTTTCAAAATTTTTTTTGCACGTGTTGTCTACTGTGTCACGTGATCACGATCTGCTAATCTAATTGTTCGTTCAGTTTTAACACGTGTTATTTTCTATTGATAAAAATGGACGCTCCACTGGCACAATGCACCAGAGAAGAACAACGTGCTGTGGTCCGATTTTTGTGGTCAGAAGGTTCATCGGGGACAAAAATTCATCAAAGACTCTTAGCACAATATGGAGACAATGCACTATCGAAAACAACGGTATATGAGTGGATTGAGAAGTTTAAAACAGGCCGGACCAGTGTAAAACATGCAGAAGGAGCAGGACGTCCATCAACCTCCACCAGTGAAGAGAAGATTGAGCAAGCTCAACAAATGATTTTGGCTAACCGGCGCATTACCATTGATGAGGTAGCACAATCTTTGCAGATCAGTTTTGGCTCTGCTCAAGAAATCATTCATGAAATCCTTGGGTACAATAAAGTTTCTGCAAGGTGGGTGCCAGCCTGCAATTCGCACCAAACGCCGAGGATTACTGTCAAAGAAGGTTTTGCTGCAGCATGACAATGCACGCCCACATGTTGCCAAAGCAACCATTGAAACCATTAACAAACTAGGTTTTGAAGTGCTGGAGCATCCTGCATACAGTCCAGATCTTGCTCCTTCCGACTATCATCTTTTTGCCCCACTCAAAGATGCATTACGGGGTCGTAAATTTTCTTCTGATGAATCAGTGCAAAAAGCGGTGCATCAATGGTTGTGTGACCAGCCAAAAACTTTCTTCTCAGATGGCATTTATAAGCTTGTAGACCGCTGGAACAAGTGCATCGAAATGGGTGGAGATTATGTAGAAAAATGATAAATCGTTTTCGTGTTTTGTGTTTTTAAAATAATCCATAAAAATAAAAGTCCGGATAATTTTTGATTTACCCTCGTAACTACTTTTGCCTATCAGTATTTTTCATAGGCTTTTGAAAGAAATACTTTGTAATTTTTAATAAAAGAATTAAAAGATAATTTTTTTATATCACTGGGTACAGTAGACCACAATTTTGCTCCAATGTATTGTAGTCTTTGTTTACCAGATTGTTTTGTTACAGAATGCAGAAAAAAATTTCCATCCGTGCTATATCTTGTTAAATGTTGATGCACACTGTTTATTTTATCATAATAGTTATAAAAACAATAAGGTAACATATGATTTTCAAATTTATACATAAATTTAACAACTTCTAGTTGAAAAAGATCAAATAGTTTTAGCACATTAAATTCTTTGTATAGCATGTTAATTGGGGTCTTAATGTTCTTAAATAAAGAAGTCCTTATAATTCTGTTTTGCAATGTTTCTATGGTCATCAAGAGTGTTTTGTTAGCCCGTCCCCAGTTTAAAATAGAATATTGTTAGTGCGATTGAATTAATGAAAAATATAATATTCTTAAAGTACTCAGAGTCCCAGACAAAAGTCCCCAGACAAAAGTTCTTGATGAATCATTGTGTTTCCGAAAATCAAGTCTATACAAAAAAGTTTTCACATCAATTCAAAGATTATTTTGTCATTGAGTTAATGTACGTACAGTAAAAGTAATTTTTTAATCTTCAGTGGAATTTTGGAAAGCAGTCATTGAACCAAAGTTTTGAGTTTTCAAAGAAAATCTACCCTTTAGCCTGTCGATTTAAAGCGAAAACCGTTTTTTACTCAGTTCAAATTTAGGGCCAAATACGACACTGTCTTCGGAAAAATATTCACCGTGTAAAGCATTGGGTATTCATGTCAAACTCCATGCTTCTCAACATAAAATGACTCAAAACACAAACACACCCTTTACACTACCTTAACATACGTTTTGATCCACGAATTAACTAAATGACTTACAAATGTAAAAAAAATATTGCTAGGAGCTGGAGCCAGCAAATACTTTGATGGCTTTGGCTCCACACAATATGAGAACTTCGCTTCGGCTCCCCAGCCCGGATACTGATTAAACATACCGATTAGACTATAAACTGAATTTCCGGCCGGGGTGAATTTGATTTTGAATGTCGGTTATGGGGGTCCATGAAATTAGAAGTTGAGAACCACTGATTTAATATAAAAATTAAAAACTAAAACTAACTCGCAACGAAAAATTGATTTCGACCTATAAAGGTTATTATCAGTTTCTTATTCAAATAGAATTAATTTTTTATTAAATAGAATTCTGAAAATGAAATGAACTGATAAAATGGAATTCTATTTCTTCTAAGTGTATGAATCGCAAAACAAAATTAATTAATGTATAAATCGTAAAACAAAATTAATTAATAAACCATGGATAAAAACGGTGTATTTGTTTTCATACGCCAAAAGCAAAACTCTGTGTCTCACTTTCTAAAAGGTACACCTTCCCAAAAATATTTGTATACAATTTTTGCTAATAAATTGACTAAAATGTCTTTCCAAAAAGTGGTATTTGCATAATGAAATAAAGAATTTAAAGCAAAACATGAATAAATTTTGGTGCACACACACACATACACACACAATCCGACAAGCTTTCTTTCTTGGCGATCCTAATGGCCAGTTAAAAATCGTTACTAATTGATGTGACTGATTCGATCGTATTCTTCTCTAGTAGGCCATGTCAAAATTTAACTTGCAAAAAAAAACTAACGTTCAAATGTAGGCCTATAAGATGGGTTTGAAGGAGTTATTCGAGTATGCGAGTAACAGAACGTGCTTGTATACGGGGACGTTTTGAGAAAAACGACATTTACAAAGAATTGAACGTTTAAAATACGGTGGAGAAGGCAGGATACTCTAAAGCAGCGGTTCCCAAACTTTTTTTGTTCACGGCGCCCTTCGAAAACTTATCAATACTCGCGGCGCCTTAATGAAGCAAAATTTGCAAATTTAATTTTACCAAGAAATTGTATTTAAGTCGTGTTCATTATTCAAAATGCACAAAAATGTCAGCATTATTCGCGAAATACTAAAAAACATTTAATGTGAGCAGTGAGTTTGTTGCTCTATGCACATTTTATTAAACCGCTGTGCAATGTTTGATATTGCAACACACATGTCGCGTTCAATCTCAATCTTATTGCGATACTTCGACTTGATTACTGCTACCGCAGAAAAACCGACTTTACACAAGTATAACGTTGCAAAGGGCACAAGAACACCAGGAGCTTTACAGCCTACAAGTGGAAACTCAGATCGAGCCTTAACCCAAAATGAAATGAATAAATTAAGGTTGTTTTAGCTTTTCAAAGTGAGGTCAGAAAAAAGATCGATAAATTATTCAGCTTCCAGAGATGTAAACCCCGAGAGGTATTTGGATTATCAGCAAAAAAATTTCTTATCCAATTGTGCTCCTCCATGTCTTCAGAAAAATATTTCTCAAAATGCGAGATTAGAGCATCCAAATGCGAACACATCACAGTCTTCATATCACACTCATCGGTATTCTGCAGGGAGAGATTGCCAGATTGCGAGTTTAAATGGGATTTTAAGTGAAAATCACATTTCTCGTTATTTATCAGCAGATTAGTTTGTTACAACTGTAGTTTTCTTTTAAAGGCTGTAATTTTGTCATAGAGTTGCAGAAGGTGAGTTTTTTTTCCTTGGAGAAAGATGTTTAATTGATTTAATTTAAAAAAAATATCGCAGAGATACGCCAACTGAGTCAGGAAAACTTTATCCTCATAGGTAGTAGCAAGTGCATGGTTTTTTTTTTAAATATGGAGATTTCGTTTTTGAATTCGTACGCACGCAAAAGAACTTTGCCTTTGGAAAGCCACCTTGCATTACAATAAAACAATAAATTGTTGTGCTCTGCTCATAAATCATCGCGGACGTTGGAAAGGCTGAGCTTTAAGCGGCCTTGCTTTAATGAAGTTCACAGTTTCGATAACAGCTTCAAGCACTCCATTAAGGTCACCACTGAGCTGTTGCGAAGCCAGCGCCTCACGTTGTATTAGGCAGTGGGTCCATTTTGCGTTAACGGCAACGCCTTGCACTAACGTTCGCAGCCCGCCAAAGCGGCCAGACATAGCTCGGGCACCATCCGTGCATAAACCAACGCAATATTTCCGCTGGAGATTATTTTCTTGAAAAAAATTGTTCAGTATTGCAAACAATTCTGCGCTCTACAATTTTTTACAATGGATTTACAAAAAAGTAAATCTTCAACGATATTGTCGTCGTTATCGATAAAGCGTACGTAGCAAATCAAATAAGCATCTTTATTACTGGTACTGGTTGTCGCCTCATCTAACTGTAAGCTGTACTCATTTCCACGCATTTTTGCTACTAGCTGATCATTAATATCATCCGAAATTTTATCGCTCCTCCTACAAATGGTATTGTTTGAGAGTGGAACAGCTTTTAGTTTTTAAGCAGCTGATTCTCCAATCATTATCGAAACTAAGTCAAGAGCAGCAGGAAGCACAAGTTCTTCCGCAATGGTATGCAGTCTTTTACATTTCGCAATTCTGTACGCAACTTTAAAAGACGCAAGCTGTGCTTTGGCTGGTGTTTGCAAAAAATTTGAAAATACGACCGACTGCTTATTCATTTCTGATAACTTACGAGCAAAAAACTCGCAACCACTAAACAACCGGTTACACACAGCTGCTGCTTACCACACAATATAAAATTGTAAAAAGTTGCTAACAACTTTCACAATTCACATTCCAGTTTTTGTGAGAAAAGCAGTAAATGCAACAACTTTCACAAGTTTTCGCGGCGCCCAGTTTGGGAACCGCTGCTCTAAAGCACAAACAAACCAGCGAGATGAAATCTTATTTTATGTAATAGTACCAGTGATAGAACGATTAAAAAACCTGGATTATCGCAAATATAGTCTAAATGTTAGTGTAACAAATGCAAAAATTAGGTACAATTTTTTTGTCTTCTAAATACTAATAAGTCGAATTTGTTTAACCCTTTCACACCGTATGTATGCAAGTGTCTACATTAACTTTGCAGCCAGTTTTAAACCTTATGTATATAAGATTTAAGTGTATTTTTCATTCAACCTCTTTAGTAGCTTCACAACTGCCACAAAAGAGTTTACCTTTGCTCTGCTTCATCATTCCCAGCAGCGAAGGGAGAAGGTTGCAAAAATTAGCTTGTGGAAAATTTTTTATGATCCATATGACCTACGTGTATGTTTGCTTCAGTAAAAGGTAATGTATGTATTATTATATTTTTTTTTTTATGTAATTATATAGTGACTACAGGTATTTGGAATTTGTTTCTAGTCTATTTGTGAATATAACGACTTCATAAAATAAGCCCAACTTTCAGGTATACAAGTGGCAACATCAGGCAGAAAGCTATGCTTTTTGTCGTATTTTTGGAGAATTAGATTTGAGTATGATCAATCATTTGGGTTCTGTTATTTTATTTATTGGTCTTTACTATTTCAAATTTTTATACTTTGCCATAACACATAAATTTGCATCACATCTGTACCAAATTTATCTACAGATTAGGTTTTTTTTTAAAGGCAATGTACAAATCACTTATAACAAATTGCCCTGCATAGATTTCTAAAAACTTTGTTGAATATAATGGACTAACACAGAAATGTTTCGCTTGGAGTGGTTGAGTGAAATATTTTTTTTCTATATTTATACCTGATATGTAAAAGGAAAATGTCTGCGTGAGTGTCTGTTGCAAATAAAAAAAAGTTTGAGGCACCTGGAAAAGTGAAGAATGAATTTTTGATGTTACTTTTATGTAACTATTGATGGATTTTTTTTCATTTTTACAGAAATGATGGCTAGTTCTTTAATTTTGAAGAGGTACAACCTTCAACCTCAGCAGGTTCTACAGAATATGAACAAGTAATTCAAAAGATAAAAAAACGTCATAAGACTATAGATATTTCAGAAGCATTGAAATTCATCCTTTGTCCAGATGACGGAAGCTTGTCAGGGAATGAAAGTGAATTTACTGATGAGGAAACTAAACTTGAAGCAATTTTGCAATGTGAGAGTGAGGAAGAGGTTGTAAAGACTATTCAGCAGATGAGAGTTGTTGAGATTGAAAATCCATCTGATGATGATGATGATGATGATTATGATGACATTCCACTGAGTAAATAATAGGTCTTCTGATTCAGGTCCCATGAAATCAAATTATAAGTGGCGCAGAGGTAAATTTCAAACATCAAATGAAACAGATTGGAAAGATATTTTATCAGTAGATGAGTCATGGTATAAACAACCACCTTCATATTTTTTCAGCCTAATTTTTGATAATGATATTATCAGGCACATTACTGAACAAACTTCTATTTATGCCATGCATAAAAATGAAAAAGAGCTGAAAGGTACTGAAAATGAAATGAAGTCATTTTTAGGGGTTTTATTATGCACTGGTATCATAAAACTTTCTAGCTATAGGAATTATTGGAAGACTCACTCACGATTGAACCTATTGCAAGTGTTATTAGTCGTGATCGTTTTGATGAAATACAACGATACCTACATTTCAATAACAATTCTCTAAAACCCAATGATCATCCACAACATGATAAACTGCACAAAGTAAGACCAGTTTTAGATGCCATTCGAACTACATGTACGTAATTGCAAAAAGACACCTCAAGAAGAACATCAATGTGTTGATGAACAAATCATACCAACGGAAGCTCGCATTGCTTTGAAGCAACACAATCCCAAGAAACCTCACAAGTGGAGCTATAAAGTTATTTCAAGGGCAGGGTCAAGTGGGTATATTTATGATTTTGAAGTATACACTGGAAAAACAGAAGTAGAAACTGATAACTTTGATTTGGATGTATCATCAGGCTTTGTAATGAGATTAGCATAAGATATACCCAGATTTTGAAATTACAAACTTTTTTACAACTGGTTTTCCTCAATTGGTCTAGCAAAAAAGCTCAAAGTTGAGGGAATTCATAGCTTATCAACTGTTAGACCAAACAGATTGAAAGGTTGTAAATTGAAAGAAGAAAATTAGCTAAAAAATGAAGGCAGGGGAGTTACGATTACAGAGTGGAAAAAGAAAACATTATCGTCCTGAAGTGGTTTAACAATAAATCAGATCATATTCTATCAACATATACAAAGCTGTTTCCACTTGAAGAAGCAAAAAGATGGGATCGTAAGAAAAAAGACAAAAGGTCCAAATGCCACATGCTATTGCTGAATACAGTAAGTTTATGAAAGGTGAGACCTCTGTGATATGTTTTTAGAACTGTACAAAATGCCACATGCTATTGCTGAATACAATAAGTTTATGAAAGGTGAGACCTCTGTGATATGTTTTTAGAACTGTACAGGATTGATTTCAAGAGCAAGAAATGGTACATGAGAATTTTCTTTTATGTACTACATCTTGCGCCAGTCAATGGTTGGCTGCTATATCCTCGTACGCTAAATAAAAAAAGCAAACAACATATCTCACTTTGTGATTTCAAACTTGATATTGCTACAGAGCTTTTTTCTAGCAACAAATATACTCCAAAAAGGGAAAGACCCAGTCAACAAGATAACCCTCCAAAAAAAAGAAGTCTGTCCATCCAGCAGAATCTGTTAGACGGGATGGCAGTGATCACTAACCAAGCTGTGTGAAGACCAAACAAAGGTGTAAGCAATGTGTGCACAAATTCACAAGGGTTATATGCACCAAATGCAATGTTGGATTATGTTTACAAAATGATAGGCATTGCTATATAACATACCATGAAAAATAGTTTGCTATACACAGATATATGGTGCCTGTCTTTATTCCAAAAGAATTTTATTTGAATGTATTCAAAAATGAGTTTTAATAAAATTTACTGAAAAAGGAATTTTTACTGCATTTTTTATCAATATCTGCCTAATGTAGCCATATGGCAACATTTTGTATTTTTTATATAAAAATAAAAATAATTAGAAAGGTGTTTTTGTCATTTAAAACGTAAGTACTAATAAAAGCAAAAAAAAATTTTTTTATAAACGTTTTCATAATTCGGGCGTAAAAGGGTTAAAGGCAATGTTTTTTGCTGAGATAAAAATTTTTCCATTCAATAATAATCACATAAGCAAATAGAAAAAAAACTTTGTATTATCAAATAAGCTACGAAACCAAAAAATGATCAAGAGCGAGAACATTAAAATAACAGTGTAAGACTTTTACGAAATAATAATGTAATTTTGTCCCCTACTCCAAACGCAAGCATCGTAAACGAAATCCAATGTCTCGGTTTGATCAACTGGTGGAACGAAAATGATCTTCATCGATGGTGGAGTAAATGTGTCCTTCGTTGCTGAGGAAGTCGAGAGCTTTTCTGAACCAAAAAGCGAAAAACTTACAACTTATAAAAAAGTCTTAATAGAAAAAATATTTACAAGACATACAGGGTTTAACAGATAAATCCGTACAAAATTATTTCGAACAGATTTAATTCGATGGATTTAATTTAAATCGATGGATTGGATTTTAACAAATTCAATATTAATTTACACCGATTAAAATGAATTTTTTTCATTTTTTTTGTTAAAAGGTGTTTTTTCCCTTATGCATAAGAGTTAAAACCTAATTTATTAATGCCTCTTTTTATTGTCATCACACTAACTGATCTTTTTTTCGCCAACTCAGTCATAGGCACCGCAGGATTTGCTTTAATGCTTCTTTTTAATCCTGCTAAAAAAGTAGGTTTTAAAATCCTGTCTCTTCTGCTATTGTGAGCACTTCTTTGTTCTTTGCCCATTTCATCAAATCTTTTGCAAACATTATAAACTGTTTGTCTCGGATATTTAAGTAATTTTATTATTTTTAATGGTGTGTGCCCCGCGCGGCGCAATTCGCATATTGCAGATCTTCTCGTTTGTTCCATTGTATAATGAATTGTTTAAAAAAATTTATATACTTTTTATACAATATGGGTCCTATTAAACACTATTTTAGAAAACTAAAATAAGAAGTTGTTACCAAACATTCTTATAACAATTTCAAATTTGTACGGATTTATCTGTTAAACCCTGTAATCTATTCTTTTTAATTATGGGGAAAAAACTACCTCAAAGACCACAATATAAAACAAAAAGTTACATGAAAAAGTTAATGTAAAAAGGAGCTAAAAACAATAATTTCGACAACGAAATAACAACCGCACTCACTTAAGCGATATCTAATGACGTTTGCACGTTCGGAAATGAAATTTGGAACTTTTTAAAACAAGTACTTGCTCATGATGAGGGTGGGCGAGAAAGTTAATAAAACGCTGAAATGCATCGAACGATGATTGTGAACGTGTTTGTGCATTTCGACCGTTTTTAACCTTCCGTCTACCAACGGGCACAATGGACCCATTTCATTTTTATCAAACGCTCTTTACCATAGTTTAACATATCTAATTCTTAGTGGAAGAGTTAACAACTCTTAGTAGAAGAGTAGAGAAAAGTCACGAAAAATCAAAAGAATTAGAGTAGAGAAAAAAATAAAAGTCACGAGAAATCAAAAAAATTAGATATGTTAAACTATGGTAAAGAACGTTTGATAAAAAATGGGTCCATTGGACCCGTTGGAAGATTATTTGAACTTTTACCAACCGGGTTGGTATGTCACGAGTTTGTGATTATTCCCGCCGGGGCAATACTGCAAATCGGTGTGGCTGGTTTTTTTTTCGTTGTGGTATTAATGGAGTTTTGCTAGTTATTTAAATCAGGAGTCGGCAATCTTTTGCATGTCACGGGCCAAAAACCAAATTTATGAAGTTATGGTGGGCCGCACTTTCTTCCTGTTTCAAAATTTTTCTTGCATTGATCGAGTGTGTCAGCTTGTCTTAACACAGGGGTGCAAAAATGTAGCGAAAAACTTGCATAAGCGACCGTGATTTGCAGGGACGTAATAGTAGCTGGTGTTTTTTTTTTGGTCTTTGGTAGTTTTTTTAGACTTGAAAGAAGCAACGTCACTAAAATTTAAAGTCAAGACCTCTTCTTTTTTGGTCTTTGCTATTTTTTTCGACATAAAAGCAAAGTCACTAAAATTTAAAGTGAAAACTTTTTTTTCAACACCAGATTTCATACTTGAAAATAAAGCATTTTTGCACCCCTGCTGTAACTAGCTAATCGCGGTTTTCCTGCCGCATAGATTGTTAGAAATTGTTACGTAAAAAAAAAGAGAAACGATTGCAAGCGAGACGGCGGGCCGTATTTTTTTTAAATATCTAACTAACATGTCTCGAGCCGGATGATTTTGCTTGGCGGGTCGTAGGTTGCCGACTCCTGATTTAAATTTCAAATTTGCAAAACTTTTTTAGATATACAGGGTGTAAACGCGAAGTGTAGACATAAAAAAACATTTACTAACACTTCATTAATAAAAATATTTTTCCAAACGAGGTGTCAAACGAAAGGTTAAAGAATAACATGTTTATTCATATCAGTTTTATTCAAAATATCCTCCTCTAGCCTTAACTACTTGCTTAAGTCTACGAGTGATTTGGGTGCACGCTGTACGCACCGTTTCGGAGTCTATTTCGTCCCAGCATTTCACGAGCTTTCGCTTAAGAGAGTCAACACTGGTGTGGGACATAGCACAGGCTTTGCTCTCTAAAATGGACCAAATGCTATAGTCCATGGGATTGAGATCGGGCGAAGATGGGGGCTAAAGTCCTTTCGACTAGAACCCCTTGAAATGCTGTTTACAGAACGCTTGAACAGTTTTCGCACTGTGTGACGTTGCCCCGTCCTGTTGGAGCGTCACGCCGGCATCACCGAATGTCTTCTCCTCCCAAGGGACCACCGTATCCTTCAACAAGCTCAGATAGATGTGCTGGTTGATCTTGACCCCTTCCTGAATGAAAGCAAGGGGAGTCTTGTGCCCCGAAGAGGTCACACCCGTCCATACCATAACTGAGCTAGGCGCTGGAATGAGATCCTGTGCTTCTCGGGTATCTTGTTGATGCTTTGCCTCCATACCCTGTCATTCTGAGCATTGTGGATCGCCTGAACGGTGAACAACTTCTCGTCTGTCCCGTTGGCTGCGTACAGTCAGCCAAACGCTGCAGGAGCAAGCGGGCTCTGGCGAGCCGTTTCTCTCGTGTGGCCCCAGACAGAAGCTGCTTCTTTACTTTTTTGTAAGGGAGGCATTTGAGGTCCTTTTTGAGCACATTTTGAATAGTCATATGGCTCACATTGGCTTCTTTTGCCATTTTTCGAGCGCTTCTTTGTGGGTTTCGGTTTAACTTACTCCTGATGGCGTTTATCAATTTGGGGGTTCTCACAGGCCTGGGTGGGGTGCTTCTAACCTTGGGAAGGTATGAACCAGTATTTTTAAACCGCTGGATAACCTTATAAACTCCCGATCTGCTGACGGTTGGCTTCAAAATCTTGAAAATTTCAGCAGCGGTCTTCCCACTAGCATGAAGCCTCCCAATCATTGCACTTTTATCACTCATATTTTTTTCCTTAAACTACTGTAATTAGCCTAAAAAACGAAATGCATTATTTTCAAAACGTTTCAACTATGGGCTTTCAGAATCTGCAAACAAAAACAAATTTTAATCAATTATGAAGGAGATATAGCATTTTAAAAATCTGTCCACATTTCGCGTTTACACCCTGTCGCTCAATATTTTCTTTAAATACACAAAATAGTATTTCTGTATCACAATTGAAATCGTTTTATACCTACCAAAGTAATCTTAATTTTGGTTGTACTTTTGGTATTGAAAATACAACCAATGGTGTCAACAATATATTTCCTTATTTAAGCTTTACTCTTAATACAGAATTTGCCATAGAAAGCCACCATCTTCCATCAACTTCTGTTCCCTATATTTTCAGTCTCAGGCCAACTACATGCAAAAACAGTCTAAGGCGTTAAAAATCTTTTTTGTCTCCCGTATAATCCTATGTAATTACTCTGCGTCCCTGCACCGCCTTAAATCTGATCTCTCAAGACTGAAGTTTTCACATTGTACTATCCCCTTAAAAATTTAAATAAAATTTATCACGTGTTATCTTAAAAATGGAAAAATATAATATTTAGCGTTTGGTGACCCCTGCACTGGAATGACCGTGCAGTAGGTTTTATTGTAAGTTATATACCCATCTTGTCAAAAACATACTTAATCTGATTGATGTTGAGGTTTTTTAAAGTGCTTCGAATGTCGTTAATGTTCATTCCTATTTGATCCTGGCATGATTCAATTAATCTCCAAACCTAAAAAATATGATCATCGAATCAGAACCTGTAACAAACAAAGCACTACTTTTTAAAACAGAATTCTTACTTTCAAGTTCAGGGCACATTAAAGTATTGAAGTTTTTGGCCCGCACAATTAATACAAATGAAGTTTTCGTTCGAAAAAGTAGTTTTGTTGTAAAACGTAAGTAATGGTATTGAACATTTACTTTAGTAAAAACTTAAACCGATGAAATATTTTACAATCTTTCTGCGTTAAATTTTACATCATCTTCCTCGGCTTAACAGTCCTAACGAGTTTTAAATTACAGTCATACCACTTAATAAATATCTAACAAGTTAAAAATTCTTACCAGGAAGCAGGTCAGATTAATCGCTTAACGCCTCCAATGTCAGCCAACAGATAAAAAGAATATCGTAAAAGTGCATACAAGTGTATGCTAATAGGCACGTTAAGTTTCGCATGTGTATCTGTGTCCCTATTTTATGGTTAAAAGTAAAGCGTATTTCCATCAAGTTCCATAAAGTGTGCGGTGACACAAAGTTTGCCGAAGAGCGAGTTCAAGCGATAATAATTTAAAAAATCACTTGTGCTTGTGTGGAGTCCATGCCCATGTTCATGACGTTTGGTTGGTTGTAATTTAATGAACTGCTGCTTTGCGCAGCAAAGCCGGAATTTCCTCCAAACTGCATCTATAAGATAAAATGCAGGTAAGTGTATTGTTTGCTTCCTATTAAAAGATTTTTCGCCACTATTATTACAGTAGCGGTAGCAACGGAACAATCTCGTTTAAAAAGCGGAACATTTTACGAATAAAAACATATGAATAATGAAAAAACAAAATTTAGGGAAGATAAAAAAATCAAAAGTAAGAGTAGACAAGTATCTACTTTCTGTAACATTGCGCATTGCGCGCACAGACACAAATTTCACTGCTTCACCATTAACTTCGGGTTTTTATTCTTGTTTAGGAAATTTTTGACAGAGTTGACAAAATAAAGTATTAGAATTAGAACAGTAGTTAAGCTTACTTTGCTTGAATCGGATTTCTTTGCTTCAGAAACCAACTTAAACTTGACGCATTCAAGTATGTGTACTGTGATTTCATTCAGGTCTTCTACGATTCGAATATGAAGAGCGTTTAGGTTAATGTTTTTCTGTTTAAGAGCAAATGTTTAAAAAAAAAGTTGATTAATTGGTCATATTATCAGTGTAATAAAATTAATTCAAAAATACAGTACAATCAAAGTGCTCTTTCATGTGGTTTAAAACGGCATAATGCAAAAATGAGTTTACATTGAATTTTCAAAAAATAAAATTTATCTTAGAAAAGGAAATAATGTACAAATAATTAGCTAAAGAGACTAAGCAAATTTCGACTTTATAGCCTAACCTGGAAACTTCGCACTTGGGCAAATACTCTTACAGGAGTCCCTTCTTCAAAAATCACTTTCTCTTCGCCTCCATCCATCGAATCATCTTCACTATCAAACGAGTTCCTAAAAAAGATAAATGACATTTATTTGCATTTTTTTCCATCTTGATATATTCTTGTAATCTACGAAAAAATGTTGGAAGCAGTGGTGAATATTGGGTGAGGCAAGTGAGGCAGCTGTCTCAGCCTCCCCCATTTTTACAGTTATTCAAGAGCCCCCTTATTGAAAATTCCACATTTAGTTTTGTTTTGTGGCATTTTATATGATTCTATGATCCTCAGAAAGTTTGGAGTCTTCAGCATGTAAAGGAATGTATGTCACATGGGGTAACATTGGCAGTACACTTAAATTTAAAATAATGCATGAAATCTATTAGTTTCTAAATATTGCACACCACACCAATTGTACTATGTAATATTCTTAATAATCAAATTACAATAAAAGTTATCTAAAAGTAATTAAAATTTAACAAGTCAACAGTTGAAAATATGCTTAAAAAAAATCTGTTTTAAATTTAAATTTTTTAATTGATAAAAACAGTACTTGAAATTAGTAGTATTTATGAGTACAATATTAAGCATTCTCAGCCATTGCCACAAAGTAATCACATGCAAAACTAAAAAATTTACTAAAACTAGTAGTAAAAAGAATAACTTTTTTTTTCCATAATAGAAATGTGTCATGTACAACAAAAACTATTAGAGTACAGTAAATCCAGTCTGAATGTGCTCCACCCTAAATTTGGTAGTGTGAATTTTGTTTGCGCCGCAAGCGAGAAACCTTCAGTCCATAGACAAATTCTTGGTTGAGTCCAATACGAAGAAAAACCGATTGGAGTGAGAGTAAAAAAGAAACAAAACTAGTTGCTCTAAGACAGAGATGTCCAACCTGCGGCCTACTACTCACTTAAAACTTTTTACTTATATTTGCATAACTGTATAGAATTCGATGTCACTGCTGTCATAGTAATGTATTGGGAGACAAAGTGAATACGTCAGTTGATTGTCGACGTCAAGTGACATTCCATAACTGATCAACAAACTTTTGTGGGCAAACCTCGTCCTAAAGACGCTTGCCCGAAACATCATTTTCAATATCCACATATTGTTTTGCGATTGCATTGATATTGATTGTGTTATTTCTAAATATTTTTACAATATCACGTCATGGTTAGTTAATGACTTTAGTGGTAGTAAAGATAATAAATTTGAAATAATGAGTAAAGATTTGGAATAAGATTACATTAGTATCAGTGATGCTGCTGGCGATAAAGAGAGCGTGTTGATTCATAAGGGGGGTGCAAAGAGGCAGGTCTGATGCTTCTACTTCATTTGGTAGGCGCTTTGATTTCAGTAATATTAATATAGCTATAAGGCCTATAAACATTTATTTAATTACACAACAATTTTATAGCTTTATCTTTCACTAATATTTTTAATTAGTAAATCAATTTTAAATTTACATTTGTAATCGCTGTCAACATCATTATTTATAGAAATATCAACTCCAGGTCAGACGAAGACGGGAATGGGGCCGAGAATTTATCCTTTTACTGCCCCAAGCTGCTGTACTGCCCACATCAAATGGTGGCAGTGATGGTTTTAAGCCAGCATCCGGTTTCCTTGTTCAAACCCGTTAGACTTCATGCTCTATGTGATGCCCGATGTACGGGGTATGCTGTTAGAACCCGATGTACGGGGTATGCTGTTAGAACCCGATGTACGGGGTATGCTGTTAGGACCCGATGTACGGGGTATGCTGTTAGAACCCGATGTATGGGGTATGCTGTTAGGACCCGATATAAGGGGTATGCTGTTAGAACCCGATGTATGGGGTATGCTGTTAGAACCCGATGTACGGGGTATGGTGTTAGAACATGATGTACGGGGTATGCTGTTAGAACATGATGTACGGGGTATGCTGTTAGAACATGATGTACGGGGTATGCTGTTAGAACCCGATGTATGGGTATGCTGTTAGAACATGATGTACGGGGTATGCTGTTAGAACATGATGTACGGGGTATGCTGTTAGAACATGATGTACGGAGTATGCTGTTAGAACATGATGTACGGGGTATGCTGTTAGAACATGATGTACGGGGTATGCTGTTAGAACTTGATGTACGGGGTATGCTGTTAGAACATGATGTACGGGGTATGCTGTTAGAACCCGATGTACGGGGTATGCTGTTAGAACATGATGTACGGGGTATGCTGTTAGAACCCGATGTACGGGGTATGCTGTTAGAACATGATGTACGGAGTATGCTGTTAGAACTTGATGTACGGGGTATGCTGTTAGAACATGATGTACGGAGTATGCTGTTAGAACTTGATGTACGGGGTATGCTGTTAGAACATGATGTACGGGGTATGCTGTTAGAACATGATGTACGGGGTATGCTGTTAGAACCCGATGTACGGGGTATGCTGTTAGAACATGATGTACGGGGTATGCTGTTAGAACATGATGTACGGGGTATGCTGTTAGAACATGATGTACGGGGTATGCTGTTAGAACATGATGTACGGGGTATGCTGTTAGAACATGATGTACGGGGTATGCTGTTAGAACATGATGTACGGAGTATGCTGTTAGAACCCGATGTACGGGGTATGCTGTTAGAACATGATGTACGGAGTATGCTGTTAGAACTTGATGTACGGGGTATGCTGTTAGAACATGATGTACGGAGTATGCTGTTAGAACTTGATGTACGGGGTATGCTGTTAGAACATGATGTACGGGGTATGCTGTTAGAACATGATGTACGGGGTATGCTGTTAGAACATGATGTACGGAGTATGCTGTTAGAACATGATGTACGGGGTATGCTGTTAGAACATGATGTACGGAGTATGCTGTTAGAACTTGATGTACGGGGTATGCTGTTAGAACATGATGTATGGAGTATGCTGTTAGAACTTGATGTACGGGGTATGCTGTTAGAACATGATGTACGGGGTATGCTGTTAGAACATGATGTACGGGGTATGCTGTTAGAACATGATGTACGGGGTATGCTGTTAGAACTTGATGTACGGGGTATGCTGTTAGAACCCGATGTACGGGGTATGCTGTTAGGACATGATGTACGGGGTATGCTGTTAGAACATGATGTACGGGGTATGCTGTTAGAACATGATGTACGGGGTATGCTGTTAGAACCCGATGTACGGGGTATGCTGTTAGAACATGATGTACGGGGTATGCTGTTAGAACCCGATGTACGGGGTATGCTGTTAGAACATGATGTACGGAGTATGCTGTTAGAACTTGATGTACGGGGTATGCTGTTAGAACATGATGTACGGAGTATGCTGTTAGAACTTGATGTACGGGGTATGCTGTTAGAACATGATGTACGGGGTATGCTGTTAGAACATGATGTACGGGGTATGCTGTTAGAACATGATGTACGGAGTATGCTGTTAGAACATGATGTACGGGGTATGCTGTTAGAACATGATGTACGGAGTATGCTGTTAGAACTTGATGTACGGGGTATGCTGTTAGAACATGATGTACGGAGTATGCTGTTAGAACTTGATGTACGGGGTATGCTGTTAGAACATGATGTACGGGGTATGCTGTTAGAACATGATGTACGGGGTATGCTGTTAGAACATGATGTACGGGGTATGCTGTTAGAACCCGATGTACGGAGTATGCTGTTAGAACTTGATGTACGGGGTATGCTGTTAGAACATGATGTACGGGGTATGCTGTTAGAACATGATGTACGGGGTATGCTGTTAGAACATGATGTACGGGGTATGCTGTTAGAACATGATGTACGGGGTATGCTGTTAGAACATGATGTACGGGGTATGCTGTTAGAACCCGATGAACGGGGTATGCTGTTAGAACTTGATGTACGGGGTATGCTGTTAGAACCCGATGTACGGGGTATGCTGTTAGAACATGATGTACGGAGTATGCTGTTAGAACATGATGTACGGGGTATGCTGTTAGAACATGATGTACGGGGTATGCTGTTAGAACCCGATGTACGGGGTATGCTGTTAGAACATGATGTACGGGGTATGCTGTTAGAACCCGATGTACGGGGTATGCTGTTAGAACATGATGTACGGGGTATGCTGTTAGAACATGATGTACGGAGTATGCTGTTAGAACATGATGTACGGGGTATGCTGTTAGAACATGATGTACGGAGTATGCTGTTAGAACTTGATGTACGGGGTATGCTGTTAGAACATGATGTACGGGGTATGCTGTTAGAACATGATGTACGGGGTATGCTGTTAGAACATGATGTACGGAGTATGCTGTTAGAACATGATGTACGGGGTATGCTGTTAGAACATGATGTACGGGGTATGCTGTTAGAACATGATGTACGGAGTATGCTGTTAGAACATGATGTACGGAGTATGCTGTTAGAACATGATGTACGGAGTATGCTGTTAGAACATGATGTACGGAGTATGCTGTTAGAACATGATGTACGGGGTATGCTGTTAGAACATGATGTACGGGGTATGCTGTTAGAACATGATGTACGGGGTATGCTGTTAGAACATGATGTACGGAGTATGCTGTTAGAACCCGATGTACAGGGTATGCTGTTAGAACATGATGTACGGGGTATGCTGTTAGAACATGATGTACGGGGTATGCTGTTAGAACCCGATGTACAGGGTATGCTGTTAGAACATGATGTACGGGGTATGCTGTTAGAACATGATGTACGGGGTATGCTGTTAGAACATGATGTACGGAGTATGCTGTTAGAACCCGATGTACAGGGTATGCTGTTAGAACATGATGTACGGGGTATGCTGTTAGAACATGATGTACGGGGTATGCTGTTAGAACATGATGTACGGGGTATGCTGTTAGAACATGATGTACGGGGTATGCTGTTAGAACCCGATGAACGGGGTATGCTGTTAGAACTTGATGTACGGGGTATGCTGTTAGAACCCGATGTACGGGGTATGCTGTTAGAACATGATGTACGGAGTATGCTGTTAGAACATGATGTACGGGGTATGCTGTTAGAACATGATGTACGGGGTATGCTGTTAGAACCCGATGTACGGGGTATGCTGTTAGAACATGATGTACGGGGTATGCTGTTAGAACCCGATGTACGGGGTATGCTGTTAGAACATGATGTACGGGGTATGCTGTTAGAACATGATGTACGGAGTATGCTGTTAGAACATGATGTACGGGGTATGCTGTTAGAACATGATGTACGGAGTATGCTGTTAGAACTTGATGTACGGGGTATGCTGTTAGAACATGATGTACGGGGTATGCTGTTAGAACATGATGTACGGAGTATGCTGTTAGAACATGATGTACGGGGTATGCTGTTAGAACATGATGTACGGGGTATGCTGTTAGAACATGATGTACGGAGTATGCTGTTAGAACATGATGTACGGGGTATGCTGTTAGAACATGATGTACGGGGTATGCTGTTAGAACATGATGTACGGAGTATGCTGTTAGAACATGATGTACGGAGTATGCTGTTAGAACATGATGTACGGAGTATGCTGTTAGAACATGATGTACGGAGTATGCTGTTAGAACATGATGTACGGAGTATGCTGTTAGAACATGATGTACGGAGTATGCTGTTAGAACATGATGTACGGGGTATGCTGTTAGAACATGATGTACGGGGTATGCTGTTAGAACATGATGTACGGGGTATGCTGTTAGAACATGATGTACGGGGTATGCTGTTAGAACATGATTTCGGTTTGTTCAGGGACGCCGCTTTTGCAATTCAGTGAAGGAGCGAAACCCCACGATTGCATGGACGAATGGAATCGCCCAACACAAGGTCCGCAGGCAATTGAGCTTAACCTAAGCTGTTCGGAGTTAAGCCCATTCCAACAGGTCTGAGGTCTGATACTGGTCGTGAGTATGTAAACACGGAAGCTGGGTGTATTTTCACAGTACTCTGTGCACTATCTATAATTCGTCCACTGAGAAACGCGAATGTCAAGTCCGGCAATGTGGTTTGATAGACATCGCGTAGCTGGCACAAACGGACGTCTAGATCTTAGTCTCTCTCTTGGGGAATATCTGAGAACTTACTCAAAAGACATGCAACATATGCCAGGGTCAAAAGTTCCACAGTAAGCCAAAAAGTGTCGCTCCTAGTTAACGAAGCTCAGCTGGCTGGATGTCTGAAAGTATTAATAGGTGGTCCGTCAGAGAGAGACGCAGGCATCAGTGACTATGCGCAAGGCGTCATTTAAAACTGTCTATGAGGCGAGTGTGAGCGCTGCGATACCAGACTGGTGCGCAGTACGCACCTGTTAAATAGACCAGAGATAGGGCAGCTGTGCGCAGCGTTGTGACACACGGCACCCCATCCTGCCCCTGCAAGTCGCCTCAACAGTGTGACACGGGAAGATAATTTTTTGCGCAATGCCACTAGATATGACGGAACGAGAGCAATCTGTCCAGTTTTACCTCAAGACATGTAGGGGTTGAACAAAATGATAAAACTTTATTGTTGTTGTAGATTTTGAGCTTACGTTTGGCCTCTCGGCTATTTGAATAAAAGACTGCCATCACCGATTTAATCTGACTGAGCTTCAGCTTCCAAATCAGGAGATTCGCTGAAAGTATAGACATGTCTTGACTTAAAGTCCACTCCAGGTCTTTCCAGTTTCCAAAAGTGTGCAACAATGCTATATAGTCTGCATTAGCAAATTTTCTAAAAATTATGGAAGGCATGAGTACGCATACATGTTGAAAAGGAGAGGAGCCAAGATCGATCTCTGAGGAACGGCGTTTTTTAGACGCCGTAGCCTGATTTGCTTGCTGTCACCGGTAGTAAGGATGAAACTTCTTCGATTTTGGACATGCTCCATAATTATTCTGACCACGTGCTTATGCGGCAGAAGTCTCAGGAGCTTGCCGGCAAAATCACAGTCCCAGACAGTAACATACACACTATACAGTATAACTGTCAGATTGATAAATAAGGCACCAACCTTCTTCTTGGTCTCAAAACTTTTTTGATGTTTTGCGTCAATAAAACTTGATCCAGGGCTGGCTTCCCGCGTCAAAACCCAGCCTGCTCTTTAAGGAGGAATGGATCAATAGTTGGTTTGACCGGGCGTAGATAAGCCTCTCGAGGATCTTGTAGGAACAGAGAGCAGAGATATCGGTCGATAACTCTGGGCCCTCTACCGGTTTGAGGACGTTTAAGATCGCGACTACAAAGGCTCTTTTCCAGATCTTGGGAATTTTGAGTCGGCGCAAGCAGGAAGAAAGGAAGTCACATCACCAGGACTTCAAGCAACTGTTGCATGAGTATTTTTAATACTAATTACATAATGATTTTAATTGTTTAATCAATTTTAAATTTATATTTTAATTCCCATTATTTGGTCATGGCATCTAATACTAAAAAGAATAAATTTTATATACAGTCAAACCTCGGTTTTCGAACGTCTCGGAGTTCGAATAATTCGGTTTTCGAACAGAAAATTCGAGATGAAAACGAGTCGGTCCTCGAACAAAACTCGGTTCTTGAACAACTCGAACAAAAAAAAAGAATAGCGACACGTGACTGCCAAGACGAAACGTAAACATTTTCCAGTCCACCACCGTACGAGACACAGTACATTCATTGTTACGCTGTGCTTTATTGTTAGGTTTATTACATTCATTGTTATTAAAATTACTTGTTATGTTTTCCGTTTTATTTACACTTTTATGTTTTATTTACTTTTTGAATAAATGGTTTTATTCTATGATATACAGGGTATAGTGTAAACAGGCAAATAAGTTCAGTATTCTTTTGGTGCATGGAACGAATTAATCTCTTTTACATTATCTGTAATGGGAAAATATGATTCGGTTTTCCAACAAATCGGTTTTTGAACAGCCTTGCAAAACGAATTGTATTCGAAAACCGAGGTTTGACTGCATATGTACTTTTGCGGTTTGCCAAATATATTATACTTAAATTTGTAATTTGGCCCATTATGTAAAAAGGTTAGACATCCCTGCTCTAAGAGATAAAAGAGAAAAAACGCCACACATATTGTACTCGCAGGCCCAAAATTTTTTAATTATTTAAAATTTGTTAAGATGCTTAAGAACTTAGTTTCCTTTCAACCAACTAGTTTCTCTAAAGTAAAACTAACTCTCGCTTCAATCGGTTTTTCTTCGAATTAAACTTGACCCGAACTCTTTCTGGCGACAAAGAGAAAATTCAAGAAACTTTATGAAGGTGGTGCTTCGAGTGTTGCCAGATGAAAAGATGATCGTCCTGTAGCTAAAATTGAAAACCAGTTACGATAATAATATCAAATATTTCCGGCATATTTTGTTGACTAAAAAAATGTTGACCATTAGCCAACTCCGTGGATTTAAGTGGATTTACATTGACGTTTAGGGAGATCTTTTTGAGATTTACCTTTATTTCTAATAAATTTTCGAACATGTTGTCAAATTCATTCTTCCAATCGTTGGGACGTTCTCCCTATGTGCACACTATCACAGTGGCACGAGTATTTGTATACAATATTACTTCGCTTATGATCATGCATATAAAACATTTTTTTGAAAAGAAGGCAACATCTTCTTTCAAGAGAAAACTATTCCTGCCGACACTGATTCAAAACAATTGTTGACTGTTGACTTTGTTTTTCATATTTTACATATGTTTTGCCTGCTCATCAGCAAAGTAATATTGTATACGTAGAACGTCCCAACGACAGAAAAAACGACACGTTCGAAAATTTATTAGAAATCAAGTTAAACCTCAAAAAGATCTTCCCAGACGTCAACAAAAAATCCACTCAAACTGCACCTATTTTGGATTCGGCTGTTGGTAAACATAACAAAATTTGGGCGGAAAAATTCGACATTAACTGATTTTCAATTTTAGCTACAGGACTATCGTCTTTTTATCTGGCAATGCTGGAAGCCACCTCATAGAGTAATTTGAATCCTCTCTCTGTCGCCAGAATCCAATTTTTATAGATTGAAGCTTTCTCGCTTGCGGCGCAAGTGAGCGCGTAACCAATCGCCGTTCTTTCTTCAACCAATCAGAGACGCGTTATTTTCGATGTCTTGCAATCCTATATAAATCATGGATTTCATGTAGTTTATCATTTGCCAACGAATTCTTCGGACGAAAGTTGATTGAAAGAATTCTTAGAAAAAAACAGTCTTTTTAAAGGCTACCTAAAATTGAAAAAGTTAATGGTTTCGTCCATTCCATTGGTTATTATATAGATCCAAAGAATATTTTATATGGCAGTTAAGGTGAAGATATCAAATAGATAATAGGTTGCTTTACAATGTATCTGCCTAAAAGCAAATAAGTAATTTTTTTTACAAAATTTCAAATGTACTTAAGGTATTTACATTTCACAGAGGTCCATATTACAAGCATTTCTTAATCTTTTTTTTGTGTTAACAAAAAGTCAAAACTAAAACTTCTTTTATTAGTAATGTATTATGCCATAGATTTTGCAATTCTTATGATAGAACTTGATAAAACTATTGCAATTCTTATGATCAAATCAGCATAATTCTTGAGATTTAACCTCATTTTGTCAGCTAGCTTAAGTTAGTGTTGTTTTTTATACATGTTCAATACAATTGTTTTTTTTTGCTGCTTCAAAAAGATCAAATTTTTGTCTGTGATAGTAGTCTAACTATTAAGCCAGACCAATTTTTAGTTTTATTAGAAATATATTTTAACATTTATTTGTTTAACAAATTTTTAATCAATATTTTTTCAGACTATTAAGACTTTGGGTTGCATGTCTGTTGTGAAGTGGTGGCAGAGTTTTAAAAATACACCTCTGATAGATAGTGTTTATACTAACCACAATCCAAAACTTACAACTTTCAAATTCAAACTACTTAGGTTCGAGTTCCTTGTCAAAAAGCTCGAACTCATTCAAGTCTAAGTTTCCAAAAAACTATGTATTTTTAATATAATCCATAAAAACTTAAATCCAAGTCCACAAAATTTGAATTTACAAAACCATCTGCCCAAGTCATTTCTACGCGTATTTATTGCATATACAGGGTGATCAATATTTAGCGTTACAACTTCAAATAACTGTATTTGAGAAATGATACGTACAGTTGGAGTAACACAGTTGAAATATTGTTACAGAATGAATATAAATTTAGTACAAATACAATTTATTCAATATGCTTTTCATTCGAATCAATTACAAGCTGAAGACGCCTCAAAAATGATCTGCAAGAGTCACGAATTACATCCTGGGGCTTTTTCGACCATTCCTTCCGTAGCTTGTCTTCAGTGCCTCCAAACTTTTATGATGTGTTGCTGAGACCTTGCTTTCGAGGTACCCCCAGATACCAAAATCGAGAGGATTCAAATCGGGTGATAAAGGGGGCCATTCCTTTTTGGAAATGAAGTTGGGAACATTGGCTGATAGCCACTCCTGCGTCTTTTTAGCTTCATGTGACGGTGCCGAATCTCGTTGAATCGGCCAAGGATGTTTTTTGAAGTGTTCTTTTGCCCAGAGTAACAATGAACCAACAAGGATGTCATTTCGGTAATTTTCTTGGTTCAGTTTGACGCCTTGTTCTACGAAAACCAAAGGACTTCTTTCAGATTCGGTAACGGCTGCCCAGACCATCACTGACGCTGCCCCTTAGGCCCGAGTGACTCTTCAAGGTCCTACCTCTTTATCACGTGACCAAACACAATCATTCTGGGGATTCACATGGTGTTGAATGTCGAATTTCTTTTCGTCGTTGAAAACGAGGTTAAAAAGCGTACCTGCCTCAAGGCGGGAGAAGAATTCTGGCTCTGGCAAGGCGTGACTCGTGACTCTTGCAGGTCATTTTCGAGGCGTCTTCAGCTTGTAATTGATTCGAATGGAAAGTATAATGAATAAATTGTATTTGTACTAAATTTATATTCATTCTGCAACAATATTTTACCTGTGTTACTCCAACTGTACGTATCATTTCTCAAATACAGTTATTTGAAGTTGTAACGCTAAATATTGATCACACTGTACAGTCAAACCTCGGTTTACGAACACAATTCGTTCTGGAAAGCTGTTCGAAAACCGAATCATATTTTCCGATTATAAATAATGTAAAAAAGATTAATTCGTTCCACGCGCCAAAAGAATAACTTATTTACCTGTTTACAATATACCTTGTATATCATAAAATAAAACCATTTTTTCCAAAAGTAAATAAAACAAAACATAACAAGTAATTTACATTTACATAACTTTATGTAGCATAAAAATTTACATAAGAATGTATATTTAATAATACATGTATTTTTTTTCCTTGACCAATATCACTTCTCGCTTTCATTGGATCCATGACTTAGGGCTATGCAGAGAAAAAAATGTTTTGTACAATAAAATTGTAAATGCACAGCGTAACAATGAATGTAATAAACGTAACAATAAAGCAACCTAACAATGAATGTACTGTAACTCGTATGCTGGTGAACAAAAAAAGTTATTCGAAAACCGAATTTTTGTTCGAATACCGGGTCATTTTTAACTTAAAATTTCTGTTCGAAAACCGAATTGTTCAAATTCCGAGAAACCGAGGTTTGTAAACCGAGGTTTGTAAACGTTCGTAAACCGAGGTTTGACTGTATAGCCTATTAGGCACACAAAAACGACTCAGGGCAAATGCATGGGAAAAGGGGTTTGAAAGTCACACACTCTTTAAAGAATGTATGCAGACCAATCAAAAAAACAATAGAACAAGAAAAACTTGTAGCCAAAAAAAGGTCTTCACTTTATCTTAACTGTTATACAATTATGTTTTCTTCATGCAAACACCTGCAATGGCAATTTCCTGCATCCACCACACATTCGAGTTATTTTAAGTTTCGTATCCGCATCAATTTTTTTCCAATATTTGGTAGCCTATCTTTCTAGATGGCATTGCTAAAATAGTAATCAAATTCTTGTGACGAAGGCCCCTGATAAAGATTTTGCTTCAGGTTCCTAATTTTAAATATCCACCACTGGTCAGAGGCGTTGTACTTGAAGCAACTGTCAAGCAATTACTTCAACCTGCTTCCAGAAATGCCATTATATTGCTATCTGATGGAAACTTTTTATTTTGTTTTTTTAATTTTTGCTCAAGAATGTGAATGAAATTTAGAGCTGCTTGCTACAATAGGCAAGCACAGCAGAGGAATGTGCCATAGGGTGGAGCGAAAAAATTTTTTTCTGAACTTTGAGCTATAATAGTGATATTATGATGCTATGTTGTATAATATTGAGTGTGCTCATAGCTTTTTCCTTTTAATCAATTTTTGAGATGCCGCCTGGTGATCAAAGTTTATAAAAAGTGATATTTTATGTGATTTTTCTTCAAATTTAGTTCATGGCTTTCTAGGGTTGCATTGTGAGTTATTCTACTAGTGATATTGATGTAGGCAAAACATTCATAATAATCTACGCAAAATTTCAACATTATTGAATCATATCTTGAGGTGCCGCCAGTGGCATATCACGCGGTTGCAACAACCCGCAAAGTCGCGTTGCGCCTCACTAGCCCTCAGTTACTAGTGAGTTATTGTGAGGGTAGGGTGTATTGTGTTGTTCAGTGTGCACTAGTCCAGTCTATCAATTTATTACCTTCGTCAAAACAATGTATAGAGATGCGTAACTTATATTTTTTCATTTTTCAGCTTTATAAATCGTTAAATTCATTCTAAATCACAATTTTTCTTAGACAAAAGCAAATATTATAGTTAATTAAAATGTCTCCTAAACGCAATCTTCCTAACTATCCCATATTTGGGAACTCACGTGATCTAAGTGAAACAATATTGCCAACATACTCAGATGTAATGCAGTGTTATTTGCATGAAAGACAACTTATTAAGCTGACAACTAATAAAGATCCTTTCGTGAGTGAAATTTCTGAACCAATTGCCAGAACCAATCCATAAATAAAAGATTTATGGATTAAAGCATCAATTTCGTGTGTTTCTGATAACAGAATTAGAAAAATTATATCTGATTACCATAGCAAATATAAACACATGTTGAAATCAATGAAAGAAAAGAAGGATAATGCCAAGTTCAAAGACAAATGCAGCGTGTTCAAAAGCAACGAAGATAAAACCTTATTTAATATTTCTAGATGTAAGTGCCGATCTTTTCAGTGTGTTCTTGTGCTAGAGATAGAAAAATCCCAGAAAGCGAACAAACATTTTTGACAGATCAAAGAACTTTTAAGAGAAATGGCAATTGGAGGAGTTGATGCAGCTGTTTCAAAAAAAAATAGTCATCCTGAAAGAAAAAAAAGCAGATTTCAACTGTTTCAGATAGATGAAACAGATGAAACAGCAAAAATCTCATGATAATAAGCTTCTTGATCCTAAAACGTATATGATCTCCACTTCAGAATCTTCAACAGATCATGAATCTGATACTACTGAGGACCCAGATTATTCAAAAACACCATCATTACAAATGAAAAGAAAACTAATTTTAAAACTCCTCCAGCAAAACGAATGAACCTTGTTAGTTTCGCTTCTGCTTTTGACCGAACTGGCGTATCGCCAGCTCCGTATTTTATGACAATGCGGGATGTTTTAAAACAAATCCTTCATTGGTACTTGATCGATCTAAAGTTAGAAAAAGCTGCCAAAAACATCGCAGTTTTCTTCAAGAAAGAAGCAAAGAAACAGATGATAATAAAGATATTATTGCTCTGTACTTTGATGTTAGGAAGGATCAGACAATGTCTAAAAAAGTTTCTGCAAATTCAAAAGAAATCGTACAGGAAGAACATATATCAATTGTTAAAGAACCCGGATCCAAATATTTTCGTCACTTTGCATTGAAAAAAGTCTCTGCGAATGCAATAGCTGATGGCATATTTGACTTCCTCTCTGCAAATTATAAAAAGAATAATATTATTGCCATTGGTGTGATGGCACTGCTGTTAACGCAGGAGCAAAAGGAGGTGCTATGTAAAAATATGTCAGTTGCACGCCAATGAGTTACCTCTTTGTAATTTCTTTCAAACTCTAAATGGAAAAACTACAGGTCCTAAAAGCTATAGTGGTAATATAGGTAAAATGCTTGATGGATGTGAAAAGCTGGATGTCTTCAACTTCTAACTAGTTCTTTTTGATCTGCTCGATATGAGTCAAATCGATCTAAGCACTGACCAACAATATCTGTATGATATTCACCAGTCTGTATCACCAGGAAAATTAAGTGAAGGTCTGGCTAATAAAAATCCTGGAAAAATGGCCCACTCTCGATGGTTAACTACTGCAAACCACATATTGAGATTATATATATCAACAGTTGAACCTTCTCAAACCCTGAAAATTATTGTTAAATACATAACGAAGGTGCATGCTCCTGTTTGGTTTGCAATAAAAAATATTTCATCTTCTCAAAATGGGGCTCTTCATCTATTTAAGACAATAGAACAAACGCGGATGTTGATTCCTGATATCAGAAACATTGGTTACCCTGTCATCCAACGTAAAGTAACGCATCAAACTTTCTGCATCTACATTGCCACATGCAAGCTGTGGAAAGATGTGTAAAATTAGTTACTGAAGCTTCTACTTTGGTGTGTGGACAAAATTCTAGAGAGTTTTATTCGTTCAAAAATCAAATTACATCAGAAAATGCCAAGTTTTGAAACAAAACAAGAGTTTAAAGCTTAATTGCTGATAATTTAAATGGAAGGATGGGTTGGGCTAGGGTGGGCCCCGAAGTACAGCTACCTCCTCGTGGTGGGTCCTGGATTAACTCAGAATTTATGTGTTGAAATCAGAGTTAAACTTAGAACTGCACATTTTATAAAATTCTTTTATCAATGAGTGTGTTTTAGGTTATCTTAAAAAACTTATGCACATTATATAAGTAAAATATAGATTTCTAAAGAAAAACATGCTTTTGCATCATTTATAAATATTTTTATTATAGTGGTGGCACCTCTAAATGTTCAACTATCCAGAAATGTTTTTAATATGTGTTTTCTACAAGTCACCTTAATTAAAATATCACTATTACAAACCAAGAAATTACAATAAATTTGATAGAAAAAAACTTTTGAGGAAAGGTATATTTCATATATTTTTACAAAATAAAATATCATGACAGCACCTGAAGATATCACTTACATGAACTGGGATTTTAGCATCAGTGTTTTCTAACAACACATCACCATAATTTCACTATTACAGAGCAGCCTGAGAAAAAAACTTAAAAACAGCCATTTTCACTCCACCCTAATGTGCAGTAAAACGTCATTTTCCAAGGACACAACAAAATGACGCAAGTAAGGTTTTGACTGCACTGTGTCAATATAATGACGCTCTAAAAAAACTACTCGACCATGCTATCTATTAATTAAATATATTTTCTAAGCAAATAATTGACTACAATGATTATGCAATAATATAAACTAGATGATTATCTAGCACCAAACAACTGATTCAACTGATACTAAAATTCCTAAAAAGGCCTACATTTAATTAAAAAATTAAATTTTTTATCAATTGTGATTTTCTTCTTTGGCGTATAAGACCCCCCTCAAATTTAGGACTAAATTTTAGTTGTGAAAAGGGGCCTTACACGCCAGACTTTACAGTATGTTAAATTTAGTTAATCATACTTCAATAAATAATAAGTAATTCAGCAAAATACAGTTCATTAGAGGATGTTTTAAAACTTCAAATCATTTTCAAAACTAAAAATATTATTTAACCTTTGCAAATTTTATGCTCTTGAAATATGCAGTTCATTAAACTAATCAAGCAAATATTGCAATTTTTGTGATGTCATGCAAAAAAAGCAACTCAAAATATGGTAAATGCAAGTACAGAATATATGCATTCATATTAAGTTGACCCGACTCCCTTTCCCTTACCTAAATATGAATAAAACAGACTGATTATATTAAACAAAACAGACTATTGTGGTTTTTCAAACATTGATTAAATAAATTTTGTACTAAATTGCTCTGATCTTTTCATTAAGCTATTTGTAATGAAGATCAATTCACTTTTGCCATATATACATTGCAATATTATATGAAAATTTTGTACTTGCATATAAATTAGGAAAAAATTAATCGATGTCTTTTTGTGGAGTGCTCAATAAAATTCAGAAATACATTGATTTTTCATTTCTTTAAAAACAGCGCTAAAGCCTGTTACATCCGTTCTTCAATTTCTTATTCAAATAAAACAGTCAGTGGGGATGCTTTTGTCTTAATAAATGAAGAAAAAGATAAATTTATATTTAAATATATATTGATGAAAACACTACAACAGAATAAAAATTTAAAATCGACAACAGCTTGTTTTGCCAAAGACGGCTCATAAGGTGGAATCTCATTATAAATTCTATTAATACTCGTATTTGAATAAGATTTCACCTGATGAGCCGTCTTTGGTGAAACAGGCTATCGTGAATTTTAAATTTTAAATTTTTATTCTGTTTTAGTGTTTTCATCAATAAATGCTGCTCTAGCTTTTTGGTTATTGAGCTCTGTGCCAGCAAAGTAAGGCAAACAGATGTACAGTCTTATGCAATTTAATTGACTGAAGTTGTTTTTTGAGTTTCTCTGCTATGTATCTCCATGTTTTTGTGTGTGTTTGGAAATATTTTAATTGATGCTGTTGCATTGTTAGACCAATGTACTAAGTAGTGCTAGACGCAGCAAGACAGCAGAAAAATAGGTTTTATGACATCAATGAGGACTTTGAGCAGCTCAATAGTGTTGCAGTATGAAACTTGTTTTTTCTGTTGCCTGCAGATGATAGTTAGACATCTTAGTATTTCTGTAATTTATAAAATAGATTTCACACCTAGGAAGCGGAATCGCATTCTTATTCTTTCAGAACACTGTGACTATACCCAAACAGCCATTGCAAATATTGTAGGGTTTAGTCAAAAGTCTGTGTCTCGAATTATTAACAACAGAAATCAACAAGCTCTATTGCTCCAAGATGCAAAGGTAAATGTGGTAGAAAGCGTTAGACTACCCCGAAAGATGATACAATTCTTCTTAGAAACAGCAAAAAAGATCCAGGACGAGTTTCAATTTACAGAAGAATTTGGTATTGGATTGGCTCAGAGCCATTGCAATGATTCAAGTTTATTGAGTATATGATTAAAAATTACTTTGCAGGCCACATCATTAAGCATAGCAGGCTGCAGGTTCGGCAGTCCTGGTCTAACTCCTCTCAAAGTTAAGGCATTTTTAAATTTTTTTTTCAGGGTCCAAATTTGCATTGCTGCTAGTGACTTTTTAAATAACTCTCTCGCAAATGCATGCTGCAAAGGCCTGTTTCAGTTTTTTTGAACATATTCTATACACCTACTAGTGAATACTATTTAAGCACATTTTTATTAACTTTGTTGCATGCTATTCACCCTTGGCTAGCAGAATAAACTAAGTGATTTTATGTGGGCAATTTGCAATTCGCACATTTTTTAAATGTTTAAAAATGGTTGAATATTCTATTTTATGAATGATTAGTTCAAGGCAGGGGATGACTAAGTATCATTACAACACTTGTTTACAAATTGATTACAATCAAGTTATTAAAACAATGCCATAATTAATTACTTTGACTATACTTAAACAACTACTCTACAAAAGTACAAGAATGACTATAAAATGTTTCATAGCAGCTTAAAAGTTTTAGCAAGAAAAATAAGACAGAAAATACTACCAATGCTTGACCATCACTGATCCAGTGGTATCATCAATTTTGTAGGTTGTACAAGTTTGGCTTTTCTCAACACCAATGACTGTCCCAACTATGGTGACTTGACTAATTTCATTTCCACCAAGTGAAAAGACAGAACCATCATATTTCATTTGTTGAATGTGAGCAGCTGTTACAGGAGTTATGTTTTGAAAACGATATTTCTGAAAAATAAATATATCTAACATTTGACAGACCTGAAATGGAAAAATAATTACTTTAGGTTTGTCAACACCTCCAGCAGGAGAACCGAATCCTCCAGGACCAGATTGAAAGCCACCATCACTAAACCCAGTTCCAAAGCCTGGAAATTAAAAATATAACAAATCTATATAAATATACTTTAGAAAACCATTAAAGCAAAATTTAAAAATAAACTATAAAAAAGAAAAGTATATACTGTATATTCTTAATAAAAAGAAACATTTCTGGTAATGGCATTACAATGCAAAAAACAGGGGTCAATAAGCAAATCAAAAGTTATTATAAATATATATCTAATTTTCATCTAAGTTTTGTATTTATTCCTTAGAAAATTTTTTCATTTATTTGGTATACTTGTCTCTAAATTGTTGTGTCAAAGTCAGACAATGAGGTTTGCAGATTGAAGAGATAAATGCATAAAAAATCTATTACTGACTAATGTATATTGGTAAGCTGGAAATCTGGTTGATAAATATTTGGATAAATAAAGTTTGCTGTAGTTAAATTCTTATTATAGAAAACTAATCAAAGTTAAAGTTTGGTCTTGCAATACATGGCAGAGCCACCTAGTGAAGACCTTTGCTCATAATCTCCAAAGGAAGCTGAGTGTCAAGTTGAGAAACTCTGCACTGGCCTATAGTAAGTAACTATGAAAAACAAGACATCAATCAACAAACACAATTAGCATAATTGCTTGACAAGGCAAAACAATTCAAGTAGGCCGTTCTATGATACTCATAGTAAAGTGTTTGTAGATTTTTATCATAGGTACTGAAAAACTTACCTAATTCAGTGAAAAAAGGATAAAACAGACATATTTATGCAACAATAAAAAATAGCAAACATTTTCACAAGTTTAGTGAATGTTTGGCATATTGGCACAAACAAAATTTTAAAACTAAATTGGTAAACTTAACTGACCTTGAACAGAACTAGAATTGTGAAACATATTGAAATTTTTGGCTCATACAATTACAATAAATATTATGCTGAAAATCCAAACCTAAAAACGCTTAAAGCAGTTAATTAAGCACTGGTATCTTTAAAACAGCAAAATAATGCAACTTCAATATGAAACAAAAATAGAACAGACATTGTATACAATGCTAAATTGGATTATTTTTTAAAACTTTTTAGTTTACATGCATTATAAAAACTAAAAAATATTATTTTCACAATAGTTATTTATTTAAAAAATTTCATGTAGTAGCATTAAAAGTCTTATATAATTAGTCAAGTTTTCACACTTCTCACAAAAATACAGACAATGGTATGTGATTAACACAAAAAGCAAACAAAAGTCAAAAAATCTGATCCATATATAATCTTTTGTCATTGGGAACTAAAATGATTAACAAAAAAAAAACTACTATAAATGACTAGTATTAGATGCTGAAATGTGATTCCAGATTTTTATCTAGCTGCTAAAAACATCAAATTTAAAATCTTGGCCTGACATGCTTACTAAAATTCAAGGCTTTTCACAACCTTGCCAGTGCTTAATAAAAAATATTTCAAAGTTTTTACTACAAATCATCATCATCATCTGGTAAATCAACATTTTGTGCCAGTTTTAATTCCTCTTGATATTGCTTTATAAGGTTTGGATCAACTTGAACTTCAGGTGGAAGCAATGCTGGTGCAGCAACAAACTCCAAGTTTGGATCACCAACAAGTTTTCTGGCAATCCACAAAAATGGCTTTTCAAAATTGTAATTGGATTTGGCAGAAATATCATAATACTGTAGATTCTTTTTTCGATGAAAGTTTATAGCCTTTGCCTTGACTTTTCTATCTTTGATATCAACTTTGTTACCAACTAAAACAATTGGTATATCAGTGCACACACGAACAAGATCTCTGTGCCAATTAGGCACATTTTTGTAAGTAACACGTGAGGTAACATCAAACATTATGATAGCACATTGACCTTGAATGTAATAACCATCTCTTAGTCCACCAAACTTTTCTTGCCCTGCTGTATCCCAAACATTGAAACAAATAGTTCCACGATTAGTTTGAAATTTAATTGGATGAACTTCAACACCCAAAGTGGCAATGTATTTTTTTTCAAATTCACCCGTTAAATGGCGCTTCACAAAAGTTGTTTTTCCAACACCACCATCACCAACTAAAACAAGTTTAAAAGTAGCAACAGACTCATCTGAAGAAGCCATTCTCAATACTATAACTAAAAATAAACATAAATTATAAGATGACTGCTAAAAAAATTATGTAAAGAAATTACAATAGAATGAACACTTTTTAGAACACTTTTGGTGACTAGAGTAAAATATGCACACAATCACAACCAACTTGTGACATCCAAGTAGCATTATATTGTCATGCCAGAGTAGAGATATGCTTACATCATCTGAAAAGGGCTAATGTCATAGGCAATAAATCAAGATTTAAAATATTAGTTGTGATTTGCCAACTGTACAGTTTTAAACAATAAATGTGAAAAGTTATGGTCAAAACATCAAAGAAATCTTAAGCATATTAATTGGCTACAGCTCAAACAGCAGCAGCAGATCAAAATAAAGCCATAAAATTAAAATTTTTGTCTTGACTTAAAATGAACGATACATTAGAATTTACCAAGTAAATGCATGTATTTGCAACTAAATGTTAATTTATTTTACTTGTACAGACAAATCCAGTTAATTACATAGTTAAGTTGCCAAGCTTTGTTATGTAATTAACTAGATAATGTGTTATCTGAAGGTAGTAGAAACAAGTGAGCAAGTGACATAATAGAAAAAGGCATATGCATGCACCTTCTCTACTTACTAAAAAAACACACAAATTAACATTGCAGAAAGCATTTATTGTTTTATCATGTAAAATATTTTTCAATTGTTGCTTGTTTAACATTTTATGCATCCTATTCTGGATGTAAATTTCTAAACCAGAGGTGGCCAATATGTAAATTACAATTGACTGGTTGATTGCATCTGATTTCGAGTGAACTAGAGTTTTTAGGGATCACTATGTTTCTGGGATGAAAGTCAAGAAATGAAAGTGGTATTCAAAATGAAGAGCTTTTTTTAGAGATCACTACTTTTTCAGATCATATTTCTTCAGTGGTTGATTGCAAGTTCTTATAATGAATTTAAAGGCGATCAAACAGCCAGACAAGTTGGCAAATGCTGTTCTAAACAAAAAAGATTTTGTTAGATGGGATAAATCGTTTTGCTTTACTTGATCCTGTGTCGTCATTTTTAAACAAAAAATTCCACTCTGTGTATCACAAACTATTTAACACTGAAATGAAATCACCTTGTATGTTTCCAACTAAAAAAGCTGTCATTGTGCAATGAGAGTCACGTTTTTTTAATTGATAGTGGTGATGTGTTATTTTTGATTGGTTAGAAACATTGAAACTCTTGTTGTTTTAATCAGATGAAGAATGTGCAGTGGCACTTGAGCAACTTTGATCTGACATTGTTTTGTATTGACTGCTGTCTACTCATAAACGTCTGCAAGAGCATTGTGCATGTGTACTCACAATGTGTTTACAATCAGCAGTTACTTTCATTGAAGTGCAGGATTGTTTGGCTAATCCAGGAGTTCTCAACCTTTTTACGTTCTTGTACCACTTGGGCACCATGAATTGTCAACACATACCACTACTTTCAAAACAACTAATTTGATCAAATATTAAATTATTTGCAAGACAATGAATCTGGACATAACAGTAAAGTAGCAAAATTAACAATAAAACATCATATAGTCCATTAACCACACAGCACAGAATGCATCAGAATAACAAAGAAAAAGACAAAACTAAATTTGATAAGATTTTTGTTCTTGTTTATCTTTCACCACTTGATTGATGCATGGCATAACTTTATAACAGCGCATCTAAAGTCATGTCCAGGGGCACTTAGTTGGTTTCGATTTTTTGATTTGATGTTCATAAGGATTGAAAATCCCTGCTCGCATTCCCATGAAGAAGGAAAAATCAGTAGTTGTGGAACAGCATGGAAAGCTAGTGTTAGGTATGAAGAAGCCATACCAAGCCAGAAGTTCATTGCAGAACATTCTTTGCTATCTGATCCTCTTGCTCCAGTACTGACAGGTAGATCGGCTGGGTCCACTAAGAAAAGATCTGTGATATACATGCAGCTTGTGGCATCTGGAAAGTAATGCTGCAATTCAACAGTTAGCAGCAAGTGCTGAATAATTTTTGGGAAAAGTCATCACTGATTTTCATTTCAAAGGCTGACAGAAATTTAAACATACCATAGCGCTTGTTTTCCACATTTTTTCTCCATAATTCCAACTTTTGGAGAAAAACTTCCAGTTTTCAAACAAAGTCTATGACAGTGCAGTTTTGTCCTTGACATGACAGATTTAAATGGTTGAAAGCTTAAAAAATATCTGACAAATAAGCCAATCTTGCAATGAATTCATTGTCCTCCAGATAATTTTGAAAGTCATGGTCTTTCTGTTGGAAAAATAAAAGTAATTCACCCCTCATTTCTAAAAGACGCTTAGTTGTATTTCCTTGAGAGAGCCAGCGCACTTCTGTGTGATAGAAGAGACAAGTGCAGTCAGGCCAAGATCTTCACAAAGCATAAACAGTCAAGTATCTAAAGCTGATGTTTTAATAAAATTTATGATTTTGACAACCCTGTTCAAGCACATTAACAACTTTGCAGGTAGAACCTTTGCACAAAGAGCAAACCTGTGTATAAAACAGTGAACACTTGTGATGCTAGGTGACATAACTTTGACATGAGCCTAAATCCAAATTTTCTACCGAGCACAGAGGGAGCCCATCTGTCATACATCTGACAAGCTTTCCCCAATCCAGTTCATTTTCCTTGAAAAAATTATTCAAAACATTGAAAATATATCTTTTCCTTTTGATGTAGTGGGCACCTCATGATGATTCTGTTTTTACAGCATCATTTTGTGTAAAGCAGACGTAGACAAGCAGTTGACAGCAGTTTGTGACATCTGTGGATTCATCAAGTAGTAAGGCAAATCTAAACTTCAAATCTCTTACTCCAGCAATTACCTGGTCAGCAATATCAACTGACATTTCCTTGATGCGTCATTTCATAGTATTGTTAGAAACCAATACAATATCCAACTTTGCCAGTGACTCTTATCCAATCAAATTCCTGACTAATACCTTTGCTACTGGCAAAATAAGTGACTCTGCAATGACATCAGCTTTTTTTGTTTTGGGCCACCAGAAAAAGTTACTTCATAGGATGCCTTTACAATTTGTATTATTTTGGTAAAACTGGTCTGTGTGATCCATGCACTGTTGCTTCCCATTCTCCCCAAATCACTCAAAATAACTGTTATCTCAATTCATCTTATCTGCATGATTGGACTCAAGATGCAGTCTAAGCAAACTTGGTTGCAAAGCTGCATTTGAAAGGGTTTTCATACAGATCATGCCTGTGGTAAGCTATGTCCATGATGCTGAATAGCAATAAAGCCATACTTAATATAATCTGGGCTATATTTTCGCTTTGACTGCTGTTCAGGATTCAGCCACCACACATTGCAAAAGCAACATCAAAATAAATGCAAATCAGCTACTGCACAGATCACAGTGCACAGAGTAGGGAGTAATAGTTTTGTCACAGACACCATTCAGTTCACCCAGTAGGGAGCAAGATCAATAAAAGTAGCTTACTGAGTACACAGAATTTAGTATGGAAGAAGTTAAAGTGCTGTCTGCATATTTTAGCTAACTCCAAAGTAAATTGTTGCAATAGGCCTACTTCATCTGACATAATACCACTACATATCGCATGCAGCAAAGAGCTGCTTGCGTACCACTTGAAAAGCTCCCACATAACACCAGTTGGGAACCCCTGGGTTAATTAAATAAATAGCTTTGAATTTCTATTCAATTAATCGGATTATGCAATAAACCAATATGCAATTAACTGAAGTGTTTTCTTAGCAAATGATTGCCTTTGATTTGGGATTTCTAATTCTTATGCAATAAAGCAGATTATGCAATTATCCAGAATGCAAATATCTGGATTTGTCTGCAATAAACTCATAAAAATTAAGTGCTTCTAAACATTTATAATTGAGGTTCAACAATTTGGTTGTTGTGATGGCTTTACTAAAATTATTAATTTTAATTGACTTGCGACTTTAGCAGCTTTTGTTAAGTTTTTCAAATAAACATAGTTCTACTGACATTGATTTTGTGAAAATCTACAGATTAACAAAAGCATGAGCAAACAGCTGTCAGTACAGTTATGGCAAACTGGCTCTGTATGAACCCAGTATTAGTGTTTTTAAATGTTATTCAGATGTTGTAAGTTGGTAGTAATTGTAAACATATCTCTCCTACAGCCGCTAAAATGAAGCACTGCCAAAATGGCTTATTGTTAAAAGCACCCTATCAGGAAGTCTTGTTTTGAATATAGTATAACCTCTTTCCCAAAGCTTTATTCCAAAACAACATAAGCAAAAATAACATGATCAAACTAAGCAAAAAATAGCATTTGTAACATGAATTTATTTAATGCAATTGAAATTTTTAATACAAAAAAAAATTTATAATAATTTTCCAAAAGTGCAGTGCAAATTCTTACTAAATTAGCAAATGCTCTTTGATTTGAAGATGCTTAACCTTGATAGTTGTACAAAACATAGAAAATTTTGAGCCAAATATTAATACAGCTACCAGTATTTTCTTTGATTCACTATGAGCAACAGCAATCTGCAATAAAGAGAAAGCCAATTCAATCACCAGAATGTTTGGCAAGGACAGTTGCTTTAAGTTTGGGATAGAGTGTAGTTTAGTGCAGAGGTGCACAACTATTTTTGTTCTTGTCGGCCACATTACAGACTTAGTTTTAATTCAAGGTTTTTAAACATTCCACTTGTAAAAACCTTTTTTATGGCCCATGATGCACATAGCAGTTTGTTAAACTGCAACCAAAACAGGCTAAGTAAATGTATTAGAGTTGGTTAACTAGATTTTTTGGGTCTCTTATAGAAGAGACCATAACTCTTGTTTGTCAGTGAAACTAACCTGGAATTCCCCCTTCATTACTAGAAGGCAATAAAAAAGAAACCAGAGAAAAAGAATCTCATAAGAAATGATAGTAACCACAAGGGAATTCCAGCTTAGTTTTACTAACAAAAATCACTCATGGTTGCTTGTTAAAGAGTCCAGATTTTTTTCTAGAGAAAAACTATATTTTAATATTTAACGATTAACATCTTATAAAAACAAAATGTATTCTGCTTTGAAAAGAAAGCTTTTTAAGTTTTTATTGTTTAATAAGATTGTCATTTTTTCAGTGTGGTAAATGAATTGTCAGCAGGGCTGGGGAGCCAGCCTAATTTAAGTTAGGCTCTGGCTCCAGAGCCAATTAATTTAAAATTTCGACTCCGGCTCTAGCTCTGCAGCCACTGCTTGACTCTAGATCAGCTCCAGCTCCAACTTGATCAGATATGTTGATCATCAAAAATTTACCAACTTGCACTATCCAAGGGCTTAATATTACTCAAGGGTTCAGTAAGTAGTGTTATATATTATTATTATCTAAGGATCCTATCGATCATATATCTTATCTCAAACAAAAGACGCAATATATCCAGCACATTTACATACAAAACAAATTGTCCAAACACAATCATCACCATAGATGTCAATGCTCACTAACAATTAAGGTGCACACCAACCATAGAGGAGAATCAATTAAATAACTCAAATCATATTACACTTAACACAAATGCTCAACACGTCAACCACCCAATCAAATACAAGAGCCTACTTTATCAGACATCACTGCTTCAGTAGACTTGTGTGATTGATCATTTATTGTTACTCTCCACCCTCAGTACATCACAAGACCAAAGCAACTCCATCTCACTTCACTAAAACAAAAGCAAATTATCAAAAATCCAATTGGACATCATTTAAACATCATGTTGAAGATTTTCATCACAGACCCCATTCCACAAATGTCTATAAAGCATCCATGAGGCAAACAAAAATCTTGTTAAGGCAATACTGGATGCTGACAGACTCTTTATTTTTAGAAAATCAAAATAGCACAAATTGCACTCATTTGCCAAGGCATATCTGCAAACTCATTCAACAACGTAATCACACTTGCAAGCGAAACAGATTACCCCAAATCATTACTTTAACAATCACATAAACAAACAAATACATGAACACAAAACAAAAACCCAAAAACAACCATGGTTAAATTTACCTATGGTGGAATTTACCATGGTAGAACTTACCAGCATCCCTGAAACATCTAGGTCACCTTCCATCAAATACCTCTTAAATATGTACTACACTGCCCCCAACACTAACACAATATTATATCTTGGAAAAGGTGCTCCAACCATTTCCATTTTAAAACCAAATAAGGACCAAAACATTGGCACAAGCTACCAATACATATGACTTCTATCACCCATTGCCAAAGCACTAGAGAAAGCGCTATTACCATAAATAATAGAAAACATTTCATAAAGGACAACAAGCATGCACTCAACTCAATGGAACGCTCTCAAAATTTAAATAAATCAACATTTGGAGTACCACAAGGTGGAATTTGGTCTCCAACATTATTTAAAATTTATATCTCTGAGATTACCCTCCCCCAAAATGACATACAAATCTCACCATATGCTGATGACATCACAGCATCTCACCCTAATCACCATTTAAGGCCCAACAATTGATTCAACAATATTTTTACAAAGTATTAAACGTTTTACACCATACCCAGCTGAATATGGCACAACTCTATCATTTAATTTAAACAAACAAACATTACCAACAACAAAACACCCAAAAATTCTTGGGAATTACTTTTGAGCCCAAACTAACATTTTCACAATACATAAATCTCATCGTCATTAAAGCAAAACAAACGCTTAACATTCTCAAAGCATTTAATTCAAACAAATAGGGTAAACAAAATGAACTAATCATCTGTAAAGCTATCATTTTCCCATATTAGAATATGCAAACACTGTATGTAGCCCTATAATATCCAATACCAACATCAAGAAACTGCAAACCATTCAGAACACAGCTTTGTTCATTGCTACTGGCTGCACACGAGAAACAAACATTCAAGGCCTGCAAGACAAAATCAGTGTCCTACCAATGGGCACCCATCTCAAACTCCATGCTACTCATATTAAACAAATGACTCAAACACAAACACACCCTTTCAATTACCTTAATGCACATTTAGATCCACAAATTAATTAAGTGACTTTTAAATGTAAAAAAATATATTGTTAGGAGCTGGAGCCAGCAAAAATTTTGATGGCTCCGGCTCCAGCTCCGGCTCCTCCAAAATTGGCTGGCTCCATGGTTATGGCTCCAGCCCTGATTGTCAGTACCCTACTTATCAGAAAACTATACTGGCACTATGAAAGATTACAACAAACAATGGTATTACAAAAAAATGCATGGATATCAACATGTTGCATACAAAAGCAATTTTAGAAGTAGCATTATGCAAGCATAGGGTTTTCATCAATAGTTATTAGTTTAATGAAGTCGCCACAATGTTAAGCCAAAGAATAGTTAAATCATCACAGTTTAAGCCAAGTAACATTTTATGCACAAATCAAAAGAATTAGTTTGCGAAAAGTTTGTCCCCTAATACAGTTGCTTGTATTAAGATTACAAATTTAGCTCCCAAAGAGAAATAATGCCAATTACATTTTTTTACTACTTTTTTTTGCTATTGTTCTATTTATTTTATTTTTTATCTTCATATTCATCTTTCCAACTCACAGAAAAGCAACAGAGGTGCTTATACGAGGTCTGTCCAAAAAGTATCCAACCTTTGGGCATAAAACATGCAACACAATGAATATTACTAATTTTATTTAATCTCCTTCAAAATACTCACTTTGCAAGTGCACACACTTTTCCCAGTACCTCTGCCACTTTTGGAAACACCTCTTGAACTCCTCCTCTGGAATGCTCCTGAGCTCCACCATCATTTTTTTCATAATGTCCTTATGTGACTGAAATTGCATCCCTTTTAGCATAGTTTTTAACTTGGGAAATAGCCAGAAGTTACATGGTGCCAAATCAGGAGAGTAAGGAGGCTGTTGCAAAAGTGGTGTATTGTTTTTGGCCAAAAAACCTTTGATTACATGGGTGGAATAAATGGGAGCATTGTCATGGTGAAGCTGCCAGTTCTTCCCTGTCCACATGTCTGGCTGCTTTCTTTGCACAGCATCACAAAGGCAATGTAAAACCTCCAAGTAGTACTATTTATTGATTGTTTAGCCTTCTAATGCATATTCATGATGCACTATGCCACAAGAATTCTGGTGCATATTTGTGATGCACTATGCCATGAGAATTGAAGAAACAGGTCAGCATCACTTTCACATTGATGCAAACTTGCCATGCTTTCTTTCTGGATGGTGATTCCGAATGCTTTCATTGTGAAGATTAAAACTTGCTTTCTGGATTTTAACCATAAACCCAGGTCTCATCACCAGTTATGATAGTCTTCGTAAATTCTAGGTCATTGTTTGCAAAATTCAGCATGTCCTGGGTCATTTCAACACAGAGCTTTTTCTGTTGCTCCATCAGCAGCTTGGGAATGAATTCGATCAACACTCTCCACATGCACAAACCTTCAGTTAAAATGTAGTGAACTGACCTCTCCTTATTCCCATTCTTCAACAATTTCCCTGAGTGTTAGATGGTGATCTTTCATCACAATTTGGGGAACCTTCTCAATCATTTCCTTATTTTGGCATGTCAATGGCCTGCCAGAGCATGCCTCACTATCCACAGACATTCAACGATTTTTGAAATGATTAAACCATTCCTTTATTTGAGTTTGACTTTAGGTCTCATCTCCAAAAGCTTGCTGAATCTTTTGAGTTGCTTCAGTTTGATTATTACCTAGCTTTTGGCAGAACTTGATACAATATCTTTGTTTGATGCTTTCTGTCATTATGCTTGCAAGCAAAAAATCAATGATCATGCACTACATGACTGCATTAAATGCTTTAAAAAAAGAGAATAACACCAACTATTGGTTTCAAATTTTTTATTAGTGAGCAGTAATTGTGACGTTACAATCTGCCAAAACCACTTTGCTGGTGTGGCATTATTTTTGGCAGGAGGAGATAAGGTTGGATACTTTTTGGACAGACCTCATATCGGTAAGCAATTACCCCGACCTACTTCTGAAGATATCAAGATATTGCTGATCACTTAAAATTTAATAAACTTAGTTTAGCAGAGAAAAGTGCCATAAAATGTCTTTCCCAAGGACACAACAGAAAACTTAAATTTTGAACTGAGACCATGTCAATTGGAATCCCAGCACTCTAACCACTTGACTACACTGCTGACATATTGTTTTCTCAAAAAGTTTCTTGTATTGCAGTCTTCAGTTAATGTGCATGTTTTTGTTTGACCTTCTGGCCAATTTGACTATTGTTTTTACTTATTCTTAGTCCTTTCAGGATACACTAAAGTGTTGTTGTAATATATAATAAAGAGCTATTTAGCATTAAATTTATTCTTTTACTGGCTAGCTTTTACCAGCCAGTAGAGAATAACTTTTGTGTGTACTAGATAGTCAGTTTTGGGACTTTAAACTGAAAGTTGTATAAAATCATTGAATAAAATTAAAAAATGACTAGTTGCAAAAAAGTGAAAAAGACATTTTTTAAAAAATAGAAAACCATAGGTATGCCAAAAACAGCTTTAGCTGAATAAGAATATAACATGAAAGATTGTGACATTCTTCACAAACAAAAATTTGAAAATTATAAAAGCAAAAGAATATTGCACAGAATCTAAAAAACCAAGAGAAAAAACAAACAAGAACAACATTTAATTTTGTGACCAGTCCAAACTTTAGCATCCATCATACAAAGTTGCACTTTTTCTTGCAAAACAAAAAAAGTTATTTTGAAAAGGTAAATTACAGTAACTATGTGCAAAATGAGAAAGTTTTTCTCAAGAAAAAATTTACAGAAATTTTTGAAACAGTATCTTTATCCCAAAAAATGGTAAGGAAAATCATTGATTAAAATAAACAAGCTTATTGTAAACTGATCATGTTGATGAAAAAAATATAACTATTTTTTACTTGCTTTGGATGAGAGCCCTAATGTAATTAATATCAGTCAACTGATGATATTTGCTTGACCAGTGGATATTTTTGGTGTTCACAAAGAATGGCTAAAGGTTTATCCACTAACATGTGGAAGAAAAGGTTTGGATATACATGCCTCTGTTGTTTACAATTTTGAAGGTTCACGTAAGCATCATTTTAATACAATGAAAAAATTATCAGGTCAGTGTAACAACTTGTAAAGTGAACACAGAATTGTAAAATTACCCTGTGATTTTATCACAAAGGTGAAGACCTTTTTTTGGTTTTCACACCTCTAAGCAAGATATGTACAAAAATCATGCCCTAAATTGAGATGAAAGTCTTCACCTTTGCTTGCAGTAAAATTTTGTAATTTTTTTGGTAAAATGACTTTTTTGTCTTTGATTCAATTTAAAGCACAATTGAAAGAGATTCCCTTGCTCAGAGGTGTGAAGACAAAAAAAAGAAAAAGACTTTCACTTTTATTTGTGAAGCAAATTTACCAGATGCAAATTATCAAAAGGAATTGTATTTGTATTTTTAAGCTTTAGTGCAACATGGATTTATACAAGTTGGGAACCCCTGGTTTAAGTGATCTTGCATAGTAATGGATATTGCAAAAGCCACAAGAAAATAAACAAAAGCACTTTAAATTTTGCAGCACAACTCTTGTTTTCTAATATATGTTAACTGATAACCAAATTATAAATAAGATAATTATTTTAGATAAGCTATGTTTTTCTCAAAAACTAAAAAAGTCAGCTAAAAACAATTTTTTAGATTGGTTTTACATGAAATAATTTTTTTAGAAAAGCTGCTGTGTTCTGCTTTTTTAAATTCTATTTGTGCATCAGCAAAATAATGTTGCACTGTGTGTGTATCAACAAAATTACTAATGACATTGTGATAATGGGTCAAACATTTCAATAACAAAAAGAATAAATTCAACAACACATTTTCAAATCAATCTGCAACCAACTTATACTTCAAAAAGGTGACTTCTTGAAGAGACCCTTTTTTTAGGTTTCTTTTTTATTGCCTTCTAGTGGTTTAAAAAGAATTTCAGATTGCTTTCATTAACAATTATGATATCTTCTTAAGACCCAATTTTGCTATTGGTTTTCATTCATTATTTGCTGAAAATTTTTCATAAACTTTTAAAATTTGTGAAAATCCTTAAAGCCTGCAGTTTAATAATGGCAAACAGTAAACAAGATGTTTTATTTTAAATATAATTGTACACATTTTCTGGTCTCTTTAAGAAGTCACCACAAGCAATTTTTGTTTGTGAAACCAACCTGGATCTCTCTGTGGTTACTATTGCTTCTGAAGAAATCCTTTTCTCTTGGTTTTTTCTCTATTCCATCCTGGTGCTAAAAGGGAGCTTCCAGGTTAGTTTAACTGAAAAAAATTGCTTAGAGTGACTTCTTGAAAAGACCCACATTTTTAATGCACAATTGCATTTTAAGAGAATTAAAAATAAAAGTCTTTTTAATAAGCAGTTTTTACTAGTGAAACTAACCCAGATTTCCTTGTGGTTACTATCATTTCTTAAGAGATTCTTTTTCTCTTGGTTTGTTTTTTATTGCCTCCAAGTGCTGTAAGGGGAGATTTCAGGTTAGTCTTACCAATAAACAACAGTTACGGTCTCTTCTTAAAGAGACCCAGAAATAGTGCATTTGTAACACAATAAGTAGGTAAAAAAAGTTTGAAAGTTGCATTACACAAAATTTTTTGATGCATCATGTTCATAATTTTATTTTATTTTTTTACATGACAAAAAACACAATACAACTTGCATATAACTGTTAACTAGGCTGAATTATGATTTAATAATATTTTTTAAAATTTTGTGTCAACCATATTTTATTTACAAGAAAATTATTAATCTTCAATAAGCGACTGTGAGGAATTTTTGTTAGTGAAACTAACCCGGAATTCCTAGTTACTATCGCTTTTTGTGAGATTCTTCTTTTGGTTTCTTCTTTATCCCACCATAGTTCTGAAAGGGGTATTCCGGGTTAATTTCATAGAAAAAATCGCTTACGGTGACTTCTTGAAGAGACCCAAAATTAGTATGATTTAACAGAATTAGCAAAAAATTAAATTACAATAAAAATATGCAATAAAAGTTCAAAAATTACTAATTAGCAATAATAGAAGAATGACCGCTGGCTTCTTATCAGCCACAAATTACGTCACAAATAAAAACAAGTATGAAAATAAGAAACAGGACGAAAAATAAAGCACATTAAAACTTATTGATTGTAATTAAATTAAATATTCAAAACAGAAGTTTGTTCAATCAAACCTCGAAAGTTCATAGCCTACGTCGTACAAAACTCCCATGGCAAATCGTGGTCACTTTCCCGCCAAATAGAGTTTTGTTCACAGTTGGTTTAAGGTTTTTAACGTTTCAAATCAAGACATAAATTCCTAATTTTATTAAACTAACTTTAGGTTTTTTTTTTTAAATCACCAATGAAAAATAACCAAATTCAAGATGTTTTTTATTATGGTATAATAAGGGCCGATGTTAATCCTATTTACAATTTGATTTATTTGAGCCCTACATTCAAAAAGTTAAGAATTTAAGGGCTCTGGGAGCCGGAGCCGAAGCCGGAGCCTTGCATTTCCAAAAAAAGCTACGCCGGAGCTGGAACTCTGTGAAAAATTTAAGTTGGATCAGATTGAGACCAAAGTTTAAACAAGTCCAACATTTAAAGGGTTGAGTCAATCTGAGTCTTTGGGAGCCGTGACTCGAGTCAAGTCCGAGTTCCTAATAGTAAGAGGTAACGTTGTCTAGTGGTCAAGGGCACCGTGATTGTGATCGACATGGTCTCTGTTCAAAATATACTCGCACCATTCTTGTGTCCTAGGCAAAGACACTTTACGCCACTTTGCCCTGCTTGGAGGTCTTGGCGATTAAGCAGTTCTAAATTTCAGTCATATTTCTATAAAACTAAAAAACAAAATAAAAATTTCAAGCGGAGAGCAATATCTCTGCATCTCTGAAAGCAGGTCAGGGTAATTGCTTGCCTTACGTATTAGCGCCTCCGTCGATTTCCTGCAAGTCAGGCGGATAAATATAAAGATAAAGTAAAATAGTGAAGAAATAAAATAATGAAATATTATGCAGTGAAGAATATTTAATTAACTTTTTATTTATTTATTTTTTTTATATTATTTCTCTATATTTATCCTCCTGACTTGCAGGAAAGCGACGGAGGCGCTAATACATAGGGTAAGCAATTACCCCGACCTGCTTCTGGAGATGTCAAGATATTGCTGTCTGCTTGTAATTTGATAGAGATATGACTTTAATTTAGAACTGCTTGCCAAGACTACCAAGCAGGGAAAGTGCCATTAAGTGTCTTTCCCAAGGATACAACAAAATGGCGCGAATAGGTTTTGAACCAGGACCATGTTCATCACGATCCCGGCACTCTAAGTACTCGACCATGCTGCCGACAAACTTCGGTATCGCCGTTCCGGCTTGTCGGTCAATTATAATTTGTGACGGACTAACGTTCACATTCTTTCGTGGTATGTTTCTCAGCTTTAGAAATGTTAAACATTTATCTTCATGGTTTCGTGCAGTTAATTGTTTTTAATAGATGCTTGGCAGTTTTTACAGCAGCTTCAGCCTTACTGTTTTTTGTTGGTGTCCTGGGGATAATGTAATGTGAGTAATGTGTCATTTTTCACAAAAAACACATTGAAATCGTGAGAAATAAATTGCCAGCCACAGTTAGACCCAATAATTTTAGGGATACCATGACGAACAAAATGAAAAGAAAAGAAAGAGGCAAAGAAAAGCATGGGCAAAATAAGAAATGAAAATACTAAAAAGGTATACAAAGAAAAGAAGAGTAAGGCAAAGAAGGCAGTTGGAATGGCAAAGGGTCGTGCGTATGACAATTTGTATGCTAGATTGAAAACAAAAGAAGGTGAAAAGGAGTTGTACAGATTGGCTAGGCAGAGAAACCGAGCAGGGAAAGATGTACAGCACGTGAGGGTTATAAAGGATGAAAATGGTAATGTGATGGTAAATTCGGAAGCAGTGTTAAAGAGATGGAAGCAGTACTTTGAGAAACTGATGAACGAGGAAAATAACAGAGAACCTAGGGCAGAGGAAACAGAAGTGATTGATGAAGAGGTAAATTGTGTCAGTAGAGAAGAAGTAAAAAATGCACTAAGAAGGATGAAAGAAGGTAAAGCGGTTGGGCCAGATGAGTTGCCAGTAGAAGTTTGGAAGTGCATGGGAAAAATGGGGATAAAGTTTTTGACCAGACTGTTCAACAGACTATTAATGGGTGAACGGATGCCAGAAGAATGGAGAAGGAGTGTGCTTATCCCAATCTATAAAAACAAAGGAAACGCACAGTGCTGTGGAAACTACAGAGGAATAAAGCTAATGAGCCACACAATGAAAGTATGGGAAAGAATTATTAAAGCCAGGTTAAGAGATAGAGTGGAGATCAGCAAACAGCAATATGGATTTATGCCAGGAAAGGGAACCACCGATGCCATGTTTGCTCTAAGAATGTTGATGGAAAAATACAGGGAAGGTCAAAGAGAGCTACATTGTGTATTCGTGGACCTAGAGAAGGCTTACGACAGGGTTCCACGGGAAGAGCTGTGGTACTGTATGAGAAAATCCGGAATAGAGGAAAAGTATGTACAACATGTACAGGATATGTATGATGGAAGCGAAACAGTGGTGAGGTGTGCAGTAGGAACTACAGAAAGTCTCAAGGTTAAGGTTGGACTGCACCAGGGATCAGCGTTAAATCCATTCCGGTTTGCAGTGATAATGGACAGGCTAACGGATGAAGTAAGGAGAGAACCACCATGGACGATGCTGTTTGCTGATGATATTGTGATTTGTGAAGAGACCAGGGAAGAAGTGGAGCAAAGATTAGAATCCTGGAAGTATGCATTGGAAAGAAGAGGTATGAAAGTAAGTAGGTCAAAGACCGAATATCTGTGCATAAATGGAGGAAATGATGACGAAACAGTAAAGATGGAGGATAAAAAAGTGCCAAGAGTAAAGGAATTTAAGTATTTGGGATCAACGGTGCAAGAAAGTGGTGGTTGTGAGAGGGAGGTAAAGAAGAGAGTACAGGCAGGATGGAACGGATGGAGAAGAGTATCGGGAGTAATCTGCGACAGGAGGTTACCAGCTAGAGTAAAAGGAAAAGTTTACAGTTCAATGGTAAGACCAGCAATGGTGTATGGACTTGAGACACTGGCAGTCTGATGTAGTATGGAATCGAACTATACTGACTAAAATACTGTAATTAGTTAAATTGTTTCGCTTTTATTGTTAGTCAGTAATCAAGAAATAATCTTTTTAACCGAGTTATTTAAGTTGCTTCTTTTATACAATCTCTCAGTTCAGCTTTTCTTTATGTAGTGTTTATTGTTAACTTGTATTTAATTGTGTTATATTTCTTTGCAGCGTCTTAAGTTGATTAAACCTAAATTTCAGGAAATGTGTTGTTTTAATTAACGGTTCAACTCAATTTAATCAACTTAAGACGCTTATTCAAATAGAAAAAAACAAGTAGAAGAGATGGAAGTCACAGAGATGAAAATGTTGAGGTTTGCTATGGGAGTGACGAGAAAAGACAAGATTAGAAACGAGCACATCAGGAGTACCATTAAGGTAGAACAGTTAGGAATGAAGATGAGGGAGGGCAGGCTGAGGTGGTATGGACATGTCATGAGGAGAGACCAAGAGTATGTAGGAAGAAAAATGATGGAAATGAAGTTACCGGGAAAGAGGAGAAGAGGGAGACCAAAGAGAAGATTTTTAGATGCAGTAAAGGAAGATATGCGGGAAGTTGGTTGATGATACGCTGTGGCCACCCCTGACTAAAGGGAAAGGCCGAAAGAAGAAGAAGAAGAAGACAAACAAAATGCTTTTTAACTCAATGTATGATTTGTTTGGTGGTAATTTTGGTCAGAACATAAATTTTAAAAAAGTTTAATAAATAATCAACAGCGATAAGATACATTTTGCCATTTACTTCAAAAAGATCGATACCTGTACATTTTTCCCACGGATATGAGACCTCATTATGTTGCTTTAAAAACTCTATTTGGTTATTTAGTTTAAGACTTGGACATTGTTACAGTAAATTCTTTGCGGTCTTAAACTCCGTGTGGCTGTCTCCGGAAATGTACGCGTCCTTGATTTGATTTAAATTAAATTTGTATTAAGATATAAAAACAATGCGAAATAAGACGAACTAAATTGGACGTTAAATGGAAGATTGGACGATCGGAGGAAATAATAGAGTCGGACGAAATAGTACGGACGAACGATTTGGATGATTGGACGAAATAATACAGTCGGACGATTTGGATGATTGGACGAAATAATACAGTCGGACGGTTTTCTATAAATAAACGTAAACATAAATAACTAATGCAAAAGAAAGACTTATAAACACTCACCAACTGTAGACTGACACGGAGCAGACCGACAAAACTAACAATATCGAACAGTATCTTCCAACAGTATTATAAACAGCTCAAAAGCCTCAACAGCACTCCCAACGGCGTCTAACAGTATTTCAAACAGTAAATCTACGACCGCTACACAAAGGCTGAAGTAGCAAAACTAAGCGTTTCTACACAAATTACACCCAACTTATGGAAAAAAGAAGTCAGCTCGAGGTAACAATCAATTAGCAATCGAGCGCGCTGAGATAATGGAAAATGTCGGCTCAAAGCAACAATCAATTAGCAAGCGAGCGCCGTGAAAAAATGAAGTGAATCAAATTAAATGTCCAAATTAAATGTCAAAAACAAAAATTAAGTAAATTACAGCCAGAAAATAAACCCGGGTTCGAAACTCGAGTACTTGCCGTAACATACCCCCCCGCAATTTACGAACGTAGAAAGGAAATTTAAACACAAAAAATACGGCAAGTAAACACACACACAAATAAACACTACACAGATACAGTCTTCATTCATCTGTCGAGTTTGCACAGTTTCGTAATCGATCGTTTCAAAGTTTTGTTTTGAGTGCGAACGAGGACCTGTCGCACATGACCAAACTTGTCTAGAAAAGTTTGTACAACGCGGCCTAAAGGCCATTTGCCACGAGTAGAATTTTCTTCGCTCACTAGGACCAAGTCGTCGACAGCAAAGTTCGGCTCTACGTCTTGCCACTTTTGGCGAGTTTGGAGAGTCTGCAGATACTCCTTTCTCCAGCGTAACCAAAATTGATCGGTGAGGTACTGGACTTGACGCCACCTTCTGCGCACGTAATTGTCTCGATGATTGAACGTTCCTATCGAATGATCTTCTGCGCGAAGGAGCAAGAGATGGTTAGGTGACAACGGCACACCACCCTCGTGATCCAGGACTACCGGAGTTAAAGGTCGGGAGTTGACGATATGTTCTGCTTCTGCAAACAAAGTTAAAAGTACGTCGTCAGTCAGGGCCTGCTCAGAGCAAATAGCAGACAAAACTCGTTTGATGGAGCGGATAACTCTCTCCCAAATGCCACCCATATGGCTAGCGTATGGTGGATTAAACCTCCATCGAATCTCCTTGCGGTTCAAGTGGTCGGAAATAGTTGATTGATCAAGATCCTTCAATGAACGTTTCAGCTCCAGGTAACCTCCAACTAAATTTGTACCGTTATCACTATAAATTGTATGTGGATTACCCCTGCGACTGATGAATCTACGAAGTGCATTGATGAATGCATCCGTATCCAAAGAATAGCTCATTTCTAAATGAACAGCCCTCATCGTTAAGCAGGTAAAGACGCACCCATACCTTTTCAACCGGTTCCGTCCTTGCTTCACCATGATAGGCCCAAAATAATCAATACCTGTAAAGAAAAACGGCGGATTACCGGGAGTTACTCGGCATGATGGCAAGTCAGCCATATATTGTTTACCAAATGCACTGTTGCGACGTTGGCAAAAGATACACTTACCCAAGATCTTACGCACAGTAGCAGCACCTTTTAATATCCAGTAGCGTTCTCTCAATACGCTCCAAGTATGTGAGGACCCACTATGTCCCACATCTTTATGGCATTGTTCAATCAACAGACGTGTTACCTGCGAGTTGGCGGGCATGATGATTGGGTGCTTGGCATCGAAGTCTAAAGGAGCATTGCGTAGCCTACCTCCGACTCGAAGCACACCTGCGACGTGTATAGGATTGAGTTTCTGTAAAGAAAGTTTAACAATTTTACCAGGTGAATTTTGCGTTTCAAGTCTTCTGTAATCCTTTGGAAAGGCCTCCCTCTGAACAGCAGCAATAACAGTCATTTCTGCTTGGTGCATCTCGTCAACTGTCAGAGGACCAATAGGCACGGGCCTACGCAAAAGCCTACCTTTGAGTCGTAATATCCGTGCCACAGTGCGTTTCAACCTGTAAAAAGACGAAAATCGAGCAAAACGTTCTTCCATGTCACCATCTGACACGGCGACCTCGGTACCGGCCACCGTCTGCTTCACAATTTCGAATTCAGCTGGGAGGTCAGGAAGAGAATGGGGTGGCTGTGGCCACAGCGATTCTGGCTCCTGTAAAAAAGAAGGACCAGTTAGCCAACGATTCACTGAACAAGAAGGGCGAGTACCATCATCAGCTGGATTTTCTGAGCTGGGAACGAAACGCCATTGGGAAGAGGTACTTCTATCTTCTATCTGCGCTAAACGATTAGATACAAAAACTGGAAAGCGTTTTGCTGAATTTCGTATCATGTACAACACAGTCATAGAATCAGTCCAAAAAACAGACTCCGACAAAGAGCTGCCAAAATTATTTCTTAATAATACATCAACTTTAGTGGCCATAGTAGCAGCGACTAGTTCCAGTCTAGGAATGGAGACGGTCTTTAAAGGTGCGAGCCTTGACTTACCCATTAAAAAATTGCAAAATATTGTTCCGTTTGAAGCGATCACTCTCAAGTAAGAAACCGTGCTGTACGCAACTGACGAGGCATCGGCGAAATGGTGGAGTTGAGTTTGAAACAAAGTATCGAATTCTCCCATATCTGACCGTATCAAGCAACGCGGGACGGACACCGCTGACAAGTTCCTTAAGCCCTCCGACCACCGCTTCCAAACTTTGACATCTTCCTCGCTTAAACGATCATCCCAGTCGTACTTCCTGCGACAAAGATCTTGAAGCAAAAGCTTAGCTGCTAAAATCAACGGAGCTAGAAATCCCAAAGGATCAAAAACTGAACTTAAAGCAGATAGCAAACCTCTACGAGTAAAGGGACCATCCTTTAACTTTACATGAAATTTAAAACTGTCTTCTTCGTTGTCCCATAACACGCCTAGAATTCGTCGACACGATGATGAAAGGATGCCGTCATTCTCTGTTGTCTTAGACTTGGCACGGTCTTCTTCTGGAATGGATTGGAGTAGATCTTTATTATTTGAAAGAAATTTTGTAAGTCTGAAGCCTCGGTTTTTTAAGAGAGACGAGACTTGTGTTCTCAAATAAATTGCCTGCTGTACCATAGGTGCTGTGAACAAGCAGTCGTCCATATAAAAATTATTCACAATTAAAGATCTTACGTCTTTGTCAAATTCGTCCTGCTGATCTTCGGCTGATTGTAGTAAGCTGAATTGCGCACAGCTGGGTGAAGAGGTAGCTCCGAAGAGATGAACATTCATGTGATAAACTTCAGGTTGCTTGGTCAAATCTCCTTCAGGCCACCACAGAAAATGAAGATAATTTCGATCTTTCGGATCCACAAAAACTTGGAACATCTATTCAATATCGCCAGCCACTGCAATTTTCTCAAAACGGAATCTAGTTAGTACACCTATAAGGTTATTTAAAAAGTCAGGACCGCTAAGTAATTGGTCGTTTAAAGAATATCCTGCATATTTTGCCGCGCAATCAAAGACAACACGAACTTTTTCCGGTTTATGTGGATGCAAAACTGCATGATGAGGTAAGTACCAACCTTCACAAGCAGATTCCTCTGGTTTAACAAGTTGGCAGTGACCCTGTGACAAATATGAAGTAATAACGTTAGAATATTTTTCCTTTAATGCAGGATCTTTTAAGAGTCTTCCTTTCAGTCGCGACAATCGCGTACGCGCTTGACTGTAGTTGTCTGGGAGACACGGTGTTCCCGGCCTCCACGGAAGTCCAACTTGGTAGTGGCCTCGAACCACATTTTTGGTTTGCTGCATTTGCTGCAAAGCATATCTATCCTCCCTAGACATAGAGGTAACATTATCATTACATTTGGGAACATCATCTAAGCGCCATAAGCATTGAATTTGAGAGTCTAGTAAATGGTCAGACGTATTTAGAAAATTAACAGATATCGAATCATCACCTTCCGACAAATTGCCTTGTGCAGTTGTTCTTGGACCAACCACGGACCACCCCAAAACGCCTCGGACGGCGTAGGGCTCTTTAGCACTTCCACGACGCTCTTCCTTGACCCAAAATGCTTCTGGAGTGTCTAAACCTATTAACAAAAGAACTTCCCCGTGCGCCGCTGGAAGATCAAGATCTTGTAGATGTGGCCACGCTTCAAACTCATGACGTGTAAGAGCTGGGTTAGGAACCACCGGTAACTGGTCGACCGAGAGTACGTTCTGCAAATTTATCTCATCACCAGTTAAAGAACGTACAGTAAGATTTACCTTTTCTCCCTTGCGAAGCGTCGAACAATCAGTAACAGTAGTGACAGAAAATTTGGTTGGTTCTCCTGAAATATCTAGAAGGTTTAGAAGACGATTAGCACAGAGAGAAGTCGTGGAACCCTGATCTAAGAAGGCACAGGTTAACACAGACTTTGATCCTGTTTCTACATACACGGGAACAACATTGAGAAAAACGTTGCTGCCAACAGTAATGTTAGAAGCTGCTAGGAAATTTGTAGAATGCGGTTTGGTGTTGGTCGGCAAATTTCGAGCCTGTTCTATTGACGAAGGACAAGGTTTATCTTTGGAAGGAGAAACGTCACGACGTTCTTGGTGAAGAAGCAAGTGATGTTTTTGCTTGCAACCATTTTTAGTACAAGCTGCTTCTGAATAACAATATTTAGAAATATGGCCAGCCTTTCCGCAGTTATAGCACAGGTGGCGCTGGTGCATAAAACGCAAACGTTCTTTCACAGAAATTTCCGAAAACTCTGGACATTTCCAGAGTACATGCTTCAGGGAACGGCAAAATTTACATTCATAAGTGTTAATAGCTTTAGTAGAATTTGAGGCAACGGTATAATGCGTGTTCACCCCAAATACCGAGCCAGGCTTCGATTTAAAATTAAGAGAATTCGCATAAGAAGACTTAACTACATCAGCTTCATTTACAATAAAGCGCTTAAGATCGGCAAAGTCTGGTTCGCGACCCTCTCGTTCAACACCGGCAGAAATCCGCAGCCATCGCGATTGCAGGTCGAATGGTAACCGCCTAACGATTTTGGAAATGTTCTCAAAACAGTTCAAATCCGAAAAATAGTTTAAATGACCTAAAGTAGTATAACACTCTTCAACCTTTCGTGCTAGCTCGATCAGGGCTTCAGAATCATTCTTTTTAACGGAAGGACCTTCAAGCAAATTAGCAATATACGCAAATTAGCAATTTTTAACGGAAGGACCTTCAAGCAAATTAGCAAATTAGCAGCAATATAGCAATATCTAGCGATTACGTTTCTTTTGCCATATGTTTCATACAAAATTTGTTTAGCTTTGACAAATCCCTGATGAGGTTCTAGCAGCAAGCAATATTCAATAATTGATTTGGCCTTACCAGAACAATATTGAATTAAATAAAGCAGTTTTACCTTATCATCATGTTCGACCGCCTCAATTGTAGATTCAAATGCAGATATAAACTTCAGATACGTAAGGGGGTTTCCATCAAACTTCAGCAGTTCTAAGGCTGGCTTTCGTAAACGCGACCCGGCCTGAGGTTTCATGTCTTCCCGCCTCGACGAGTCTAACTGAGTAGAACCTTGAAAGGTAACCTTTGGTTTCGTTTCCAAAGGAAGACTATGATCCGGCAATGCAACGGTTTGGGCCGCGGAGTCGACACCTGTAAAAGGTAAGTGTACCTGCTCTGTTTGCGATGTTACCACAGTGACGTCAGCACTAGTTGTGGGCTTCTGATCGTCAAAAGGAATATAACCACCACGTTCCAGTTCCTCTTCGAAAACCTGTCTTTCAACGGCGGCTTTCTGCAACTGGTGAGATGCTTTAAGTACCTCACGTTGGTGTTCGATCTCGCGAGCTTTCCGCTCACGTTGCTGCTCGAGAAGGCGTTGTTCCTGCTCACGTTGCTGCTTGAGCTCGAACTCCTTTTCTTCGAGAAGGCGTTGTTCCTGCTCACGTTGCTGCTTGAGCTCGAACTCCTTTTCTTCGAGAAGGCGTTGTTCCTGCTCACGTTGCTGCTCGAGAAGGCGTTGTTCCTGTAATTGACGAATATGTAATCGCGCAATCTCTTGCTTTGCAACTGCTTTAGCTAAACGCAAACTACTGCGTGAACTACGCGAACTACGCGAACTCCGCGAACTACCGCTAGCAGTTCTGAGTTGCGAACTATGAGAGGCAGATACAACACTTGCCGCAGTTGCCGACGTTTCGGGATCGACGGGTAACTTTTTCTGAAGCCATTCCGAAACTTTCTTATCAAAGCAAGCCTTTTCGGAGTGCAGGTTGTATAACTGGGTAATCAAGAACTCCCCTTTTGACGAGTCGTCGTGCAGCCTAATTGCCTTTTCTAATTGTGAAGAGGCCTCGTTAACATTATCTAACAGTGCCCTGACTGATTCAGGGTCGGAATCTTCTTTAATAAGCACTTCGACCTTTTCGTAAAGCTCTTTCAAATTAGCTTGTAAAGTAACAAAACTCTTACCTTCAAGCTCCATTGAGACAGAAAAACTTAATTAAATGCAGCCGAAGTTGAAAACTTTATGTTACAGTAAATTCTTCGCGGTCTTAAACTCCGTGTGGCTGTCTCCGGAAATGTACGTGTCCTTGATTTGATTTAAATTAAATTTGTATTAAGATATAAAAACAATGCGAAATAAGACGAACTAAATTGGACGTTAAATGGAAGATTGGACGATCGGAGGAAATAATAGAGTCGGACGAAATAGTACGGACGAACGATTTGGATGATTGGACGAAATAATACAGTCGGACGGTTTTCTATAAATAAACGTAAACATAAATAACTAATGCAAAAGAAAGACTTATAAACACTCACCAACTGTAGACTGACACGGAGCAGACCGACAAAACTAACAATATCGAACAGTATCTTCCAACAGTATTATAAACAGCTCAAAAGCCTCAACAGCACTCCCAACGGCGTCTAACAGTATTTCAAACAGTAAATCTACGACCGCTACACAAAGGCTGAAGTAGCAAAACTAAGCGTTTCTACACAAATTACACCCAACTTATGGAAAAAAGAAGTCAGCTCGAGGTAACAATCAATTAGCAATCGAGCGCGCTGAGATAATGGAAAATGTCGGCTCAAAGCAACAATCAATTAGCAAGCGAGCGCCGTGAAAAAATGAAGTGAATCAAATTAAATGTCCAAATTAAATGTCAAAAACAAAAATTAAGTAAATTACAGCCAGAAAATAAACCCGGGTTCGAAACTCGAGTACTTGCCGTAACAGACATACTGCACAGTTATCGGCTTTTGCTTACTATCTTTTGAGTACATGCCTTGCCAAAAAATGGTATCACGAGGACGACGCATCATACTTGCGTACAGAGTTGCGAAGTCGAAATAAGGTGCATGTAAAACTATAACACATGACTGACATTATGGCCTATGTCTCTTGCCTTGCCACCTAGCTGTGGTTTCGTGCTAGGTTATTGTAATTTTAATGCTACTTTGCACTCATTGACTGCAATGATTGGCAGTTGGCTATGTTATGTAGAATGTGATAAAAAAAATCTCATCAAATAAAATAAAACGTTGTGGACTGCATTTTCAAGCAATGTGCAAGGTTGATTTTAATAGTATAACTTAAAGTTATTTGGTTTCTTGACAGAAATCAAAGTTTTTTCCATTTGTTAAGAAATATTAAATTGTTTTGGTTATTGACAATTTTTGTCAAACGTAGCATTGCCATTCTTTTTAAAATTTGTTTTTTTACTTTTTGAGCTTCTATGTAACATTGTAATGCAATATCTGGCTTTTTATTGTTTGATTTATATCAATCGCCCCCAAAGCTTCAGCAGATACACAGTTTTTGCTACTAAATCGTTTCATGTTAATTTTTTTGTTTTATTTTAGATGTCACTGCTCTGGAATGATACTGTGTTGTATGCAACAAAACAAAGAGTAGGCCTACTGGAAAGAAAATTAAATGGCTATGGAAATAAAGTGGTCCATTTTTATATTGTCTTTGCGTATAACTTTAAGCGCTACGAAATAATTTAAAGCAGGCCCGTCAAACTCGCGGCTCGCGAAGTCTTCTGAACAATTTTTTTAATTAGATGCTCGCTTATAAATCGAAATATAAATTAATTGGAAAAATTTTGTACCAAAAAAATTATGCTTTTATGTGGTAAAATGACAGGGAATTTTGCAAGATTTAGAAGTACATGGCATTATAATGCAACGGAAAATATTTTGAAAAACTGTATGTGATTGGCTAGTAACATATCACAGAAGAAATTGTCAAAGGTTTCCGTTCAACGATATATTATCATCAATCTAATTTTAATCTGGTTTACAATTTCCCCATTGATTGGAGGTGGCTGGATCCATTTTACTATATGCGTAATTCTTCCTACATCTCTCCACGTACATCGATCTACCGCAACTTTAAGCCAATCCTTCTCAGGTTTCCTTCAACTTGTTCCTTTCATTTCATTCTTGATAGGCCTTGTGTAAGTTTTCAATCCATTTCATGAACCATTGCCTTCATCAAACATGTTCCTCAGGTTGTCTTAAAACATGACCATACCACCTTACATCATTTACCCTTTCCAGCTTATCTGCTGCTTCCTTCCATCTCAACATGTCCATCAGCTTCTCTGTATTCCTCTTGTCTATCAACTTTACATCGCACATCGCTCTCACCATAGATCTTTCTGCTCTTCTCAAAATACTTCATTTTCAAACATCACGCTTCGCTTCCATATAGATAGCTGATCTTACATAGCTTTTATATACCTTTCCTTTCATCCGCAAAGAGAATCTTTTTTCAAACATATCTCCACATTCTCTGAATTTCTTTCATCCCAATCTTGTTCCTGCAGTCACTGCGAGCTTCACATCCTCCACTAATAACGGTATATATTACATGTATTACTAACAGACATTTTTAGATCGAATGCAAAGGCTGCAAAAGGTGGGCACATTGCGATTGCTGCGAAGAATTTATCTCGAAAGCGAAGTTTTTATGTAATATTTGTACAGGGTGTCCATAAAGTCTCTACAATGTAAAAAATTACTATAAAGTGAAATGATGAGATATCGCAACGAGGGTTGTTTTATGTTAATCAGTATTTCATAAAGTTTTTATTGACACTAAAATTTATTGTTTCAGATAAAATTTCTTAATTAAAATTTCTTATGTTTAATGATTGAGTTATATGAACTGAACCCCCATAAAATGACTACTCCTCAAGAAAAAGCGCAATGTGTATCTTTTTCTTTTTCTTGAGCTTTTTCTTTCTCATTGCGCTTTTTCTTGAGGAGTAGTCATTTTATGGGGGTTCAGTTCATATAACTCAATTATTAAACATAAGAAATTTTAATTAAGAAATTTTATCTGAAACAATAAATTTTAGTGTCAATAAAAACTTTATGAAATACTGATTAACATAAAACAACCCTCATCCCTCATTGCGATATCTCATCACTTCACTTTATAATAATTTTTTTAAATTGTAAAGAGACTTTATGGACACCCTGTATTTAAAATATGTCTGTGTTATGAGCAGTGTTTAAATTTTTGCTACTTTTTTACTGAATAAATATAAATTCAAAGATTTGTAAGAGCATTTATTTCTTTGGTGTATAACCAAACAATTAAAGTAGATAGTAATGATAGTGCTGTCAAACTTTACGCCGTGTAGGCGTAAGCATAATTTCTGACTTAGAACCAAACTGGCAATTCCAAAAAATATTTTCGGACACCGACAAGCATATAACGTATGTCCAGCGATACCAACCAAACAAGTTAACCTACAAATTTGTTTGATTTGTTAAGATTGTCGTCGTCTACCTTTCTTGAGCAGTGAAGCAAAATCCGGTTTAATGATTTTCAATAGTAGTTTCGAAGATCAATAATTGCCCTTTTGACAATGTGATGCCAACGTAAAGATAAGGTTAACCACTGATCGCCCATAATTACTCAATAAAAGCGTAATATTTGTTGTCCTATAAGAAACTGTAGTGGGCTAATGAAAATTTGATAACTTTGAACAACAATGATAATAATTCCACAGATACCTGTCAGTTTTTGACTGGCACATAGCAGTAAAGGCACCGACTGCCATTAAGTGGTAGATTCGTCTAAGAAGTGAACCCCAATTTATTGTTCACAAGGCTAATAACATGCCGTTTATCATTTCACAGCAACTTTCAAAATTTTACTGCACCTGGGATATTGCACAAAAAGCGATGGCACGCAGCAGTCAAGAGCTGTCAGTGACAATAAAGACATTGCCATATGACAATTAAGAAACTGCCATATGACAATAAAAACACTGCCACATGGCAGCAAAGTCACTGTCATTAGTGGTTGACTCGACTAAGAAGTGAAAGCGCATTCATTTTTAGCAAAGCTAATAGCATGTCGTTTATCGTTGTGGTGACAACCTAATAAAAATAGTAACCGATAATTTACGTTGATGAACAACAATAGCAATTTCAAAGCAAGTTTCAGAAATTTCAAGGTGTTTAGCACTCTGACTGGCACATTGCAATAACAGTAAGAAACTTTCAGTAAAAGTGGAGCCACTGCCATCTGGCAGTAAAAAACTGCCATTGACAATGGAGGCACTGCCATATGGCAGTCAAGGTATTGCCATATGGCACTCAAGACATTGCCACCGTCATGTGGCACAAATTTGTCACAACCTTTGTTGTTTTTTGGGCACAATAAAAATCACTCAAGTGGACTTAATATTGAACTCGCATCCTTTCGATTGCAAGTCATAGTGTTATTACACTAAGCTATCTTATTGATTTTTCAAAAAAAAGTTGTTTAAATGTCATTTCAGAAAATAATGATGATGTTATAAGCAACTTACCTGTTTGTATAATATTTTGATAAAAGATTTAGAAATACAGAAATGCAAGAAATACAAGATTTAGAAATTAAAAGATTTAAAGATACAGGGGGTGCGAAAGTAGGTATACAGTGATAAATTACTGGCCATGGTTAAATTTCCAATTTAATAGAAAAAATAAAACGAAATAATTAAAAATACCGGCTTTTTAATGAAACGAAATGATCGAAAGTAAATATCTCGCTTTCATTTCAATGTAATATGTCACCAATTTCACTGATGTGACACTACTGTATACCTACTTTTGCACCCCCCCTGTATAAGATGAAAATGTAGTGTGTTCAAAAAAATGGGGTCTTTTCAAGAAGTCATTGTAAATATTTTTTTTGTGAAACAAACGCGGCATCCTCCTGTGATTACTATCTTTTTTTAAAGAAATCCTTTTCCTTTTTTTTTTTTAATTCCTCCATGTGTTGTAGGATGTTTTAAGGTAGTTTCACTGACATAAAACAATTATGGTGACTTCTTGAAAAGACCCAAAAGATGTAAGTGCATAGGTTAATGCAAGAAAAGAAACTAAAAACTTGTTTCTTCAAAAAAGCTTTCAGAAACATAGATCTGGCTAGTGGTCCTTACAAAAACATACAGTGACATATGTACAATCATAATATTTTTGAGCACAATAACTTTTTGTTTGTTATTTTTTTCCTTAATTGATCAATGATACATTGCAATTTTATATAATACAAACTTGGTATTGGAAGTGCTTAATAAGTCTGAAATCAGTCTAACAGATTGATTTGTAAATTTATGTCTCTGTTGTGCAATTTTTCTCTATATCAATAACTGATTAGATTGTACATGTATTATTATATATTACTGTTTTCCATTTTAAATTTTTATTATATTAATAAATTATAAAAATATATTATATGATTTGCTCTAATCTATTTTTCTGACTAATAGCTGGGTTACGTTGCCAATTGACGAAACGCTCGATTGAAGTTCAGTTAGGAGTGTATTGAACGTTATTTTCGTAATTCTAAAACAAAGATACAAGAAGTAAAAAACACAACAATGATGATTTAAAAAATAGTTAACTTACGGAAATTTTCCAACGCACCCAAAGTTTGATTAGAACAAATAAATAATAACTACTAACGATTCTGAAACATCAAATAGAAAAATTATCACTATCGATTTAACAACCATTATCTGACTTCATTATACTTGCAGCGCGTATCCCAGCGAGTAATAAAAAACAGTAAATCAATTTGTCTTTGATGTAACAAAATTACACGCTTTTTTCTTTTTCTGATTGAGCTTGTAGAAAAGAACAACTTGATAAGATGCGAATTTAATAGAAACAAGCTAACCAAGCGTACGTTTGAATCTTTGCCAATTTGTTAAATCTGAACCAAATCATTATATTAATAATTAAATTAAGGAAACTTGTTCCCTTCATGTAGTCCCAACATGGTTGTTAAAGAAGGTAGTAAACAGTCTTACACCAATTTTGCACTTTATTGTTAATTTATCACTCAGTGAATCACATGTCCCTTCCTGTCTGAAACACTCCATCATAACTCATGTTTTGAAAAAATCAAACCTAAACACAAATGAGTATAAAACTTTTCACCGTGTGAGTAACTTAAATTTTGTTTTTAAATTGATTGAAAAATGTGTCTATCTTCAAATACAATCTTATTTGGAATATAATCATCTTTTTTCTCAATTCCAATCTGCTTACCGTATTGGTCACAACTGTGAAACACCCTTACCTGCATTCACAATGATTTACTATCTGGTGACTGCTATGATTGTAAGCAGCATCAATCTAGTCTACATAATTCTCTCATGCTGTTAGATCTTAGTGCTGCATTTGATACTCAGTGAGGTCCCCAAAGTCAAGTGAGGTCTCCGTCAGTGAGGTCTCCAAATCAGGGGTCTCTAAAGTACGACCCATGGGCCAAATTCGGCCCGCGGAGCGCTTTTATCTGGCTCACGAAGCTCTTTGTAAAAAACATATACACTCACTTTGAACCATAGTTGGATAGAATTATGTCGGAAATATCCATAGCGATAAAATAGTTACCAAATTTAGATAAAGAGCTTTTTTTTTTAGAAAACACTTTGATTTTGGGACAAAAATTGAAAATTACGAGTCTGAATTCAAGTGAAGACTTTTTTTTAGAGAACATCTTGATTGGTAGAACAACTGGAGAACACCTTTGGCTTTGGCTCGAGGAGGTCCAAAAAAATCTACATACAGCCCCTTGCTGGAAATCATAATCAACTGTTTTTTGTCTTAAAAAATACTTATGGATTGAACCATAAAGTACTAGAATGGCTACACTCTTACCTTGACTCACGTACTTTTTCTGTGATTGCTGCTGGTTCACAGTCACAAGTTCATAATTTACATGTTGGTGTACCTCACGGTTCAATACTTGGCCCTCTTCTTTTCATACTCTTCACTAAAGACTTGCAAGATGTCATAACTGTTCACAACATGCATTTTCACTTTTATGTTGATGACACTCGGGTATTTTTAAACTTTCAACCAAGCAGATCTGAATTTATGAATCAAGATTGCCTTGTCAAACTCCAAAATTGTTTATCAGATATAAATATTTGGATGCATAATCATTTTCTCAAATGGGTACATGCAAATACTACAGGAGCCGTATGGAGACCCTTTAAATTAAGTCTAGAGATGCATGGTGCCGCATGGAGCCACCTTGTATACTTCAAATAGTACAGGAGCCGTATGGAGACCATTTAAATTAAGTCTATAGAGATGCATGGAGTCGCATGGATCCACCTTGTATACTTCAAATACTACAAGAGCCATATGGAGACCATTTAAATGAATTTTAGAGATGCATGAAGCTGCATGGAGCCACCGTGTAAACTTCAAATACTAGAAGCCGCATGCAGACCCTTTACATTAAGTCTAGAAATGCATGAAGCCGCATGGAGCCACCGTGTAAACTTCAAATACTACAGGAGCCGTATGGAGACCCTTTAAATTAAGTCTAGAGATGCATGGAGCCGCATGGAGCCACCTTGTATACTTCAAATAGTACAGGAGCCGTATGGAGACCATTTAAATTAAGTCTATAGAGATGCATGGAGCCGCATGGAGCCACTTTGTATACTTCAAATACTACAAGAGCCATATGGCCATTTAAATGAATTTTAGAGATGCATGAAGCTGCATGGAGCCACCGTGTAAACTTCAAATACTAGAAGCCGCATGCAGACCCTTTACATTAAGTCTAGAAATGCATGAAGCCGCATGGAGCCACCGTGTAAACTTCAAATACTACAGAAGCCGCATGCAGACTCTTTACATTAAGTCTAGAGATGTATGGAGCCGCATGGAGCCACCGTATAAACTTCAAATACCACAGAGCCGCATAGAGACCCTTTAAATTAAGTCTATAGAGATGCATGGAGCCGCATGGAGGTTCCGTGTAAACTTCAAATACTACAGGAACCGCATGGAGACTGTCACAGACTTTGTTCGGGAATCCTAAAGGACCAGTTGAGCTAGGTAACCCGAAAACCTGCGCTCAAACAAAAGCTCGTTGTCGTCATCGTTTGAAGGGCATCCACTCCAGGTCAGACATAAGCAGAATTGGGGCTGAGGGTTTAACCTTTTACTACCCCAGACTGTTGCACTGCCTGAATCAGATGCTGGCCAGCATCGAGTTTGTCATCCAAAACTGTCAGACCTCGTGCTCCATGTGGTGCCCGATGTATAGAGCACGCTGTTAGTACATGGTCTGCGGTTTGCTCAGAGGCGCCACACTCGCAATTCGGTGAAGGAGTGAGACCCCATTTGTGCATGGACGAATGGAATCGCCCAACACTAGTCCGTTGGCAGTTGAGCTTAACCAAGCTGCTCGGGGTAAGCCCATCCCAACAGGCATGGCACTGGTCCGGGGAACAAAAGCACGGAGCCTGGGAGCATTTTCACAATACTCCGCGTTCCATTTGTGATTTGTCCATTCAGAAGCGCGGATGCCAAGTCTGGCAAGGTTGTCCAAAAGATTCCGCGCACCTGGCACAAACGGGCGTCTGGATTTTAGTATTACTTGGCGAGTATCTGAGGACCCACTTAAAAGACCATACAAGATACGTCCAGAGATCCACGGTAGGCCAAGGAGAGTGTCGCTCCCATTCGGCAAAGCTCAGCTGGCTGGATGCCCGAGAGTACAGGTAGGTGGTTTGTTGGAGTGGGACGCAGGCATCCAGTAACTATGCGCAGGGCGTTATTCAAGACACTGTCGATGAGGCGAGTGTGAGCACTGCGACGCCAGACTGGCGCACAGTACTCAGCTGTTGAGTGGATTAGAAATAAGGTGGTTGTGCGTAGTGTTTTAGCACCAGCACCCCATCCCGAGCCCACGAGTCGCCTCAACAGTGTGACGCGCGAGGATAGTTTTTCGCGCAATGCCACTAAATGGTGAAGAAAGGTGAGCGATCTGTCCAGTTTTACCCCAAGATAAGTAGGGGTTGGACAGAACGGTAAAAGTCTACCATTGTTGTAGACCTTTAGCTCAAGTTTATTAAGTTTAAGTGAAAGGCTGCCGTCACCATCTTAGTGTGACTGAGCTTCAACCTCCAAGTCTGGAGATACGCTGAAAGTGTAGACATGTCTTGGCTTAAAGTCTCCTCCAAGTCCTTCCAGTTTCCAGAAGAATGCAACAATGCTAGATTATTATCATAAGCAAACTTTCTGGAAATCATGGAAGGAAGATCGTACGTATAGATGTTAAATAGGAGGGGAGCCAAGACCGATCCCTGAGGAACGCCGTTTTTAAGACGGCGCAGCCTGCTTTGCTTGCTGTCACCGGTGGAAAGGGTGAAACTTCAATTTCGGACAAGCTCCATGATCATTTTGACCATGTGCTTTTCCGGAAGTAGTCTCAGCAGCTTGCAGGTAAGGCCACGGTGCCAGACAGTGTCATAAGCACCTGTCAGATTGACAAATACGGCACCGGCCTTCTTTTTAGCCTCAAAAGAATCCTCGATGTTCTGGGTTAGCAGAACAACTTGATCTACGGTTGACTTCCCGCGTCAGAACCCAGCCTGCTCTTTAGGGAGCAGTGGAATTGATTAATGGTTCAACGCGGGCATAGATAAGCCTCTCAAGGATCTTGTAGGGGACACAGAGCAGAGATATCGGTCAATAACTCTTTGGGTCACCCACGGGCTTTGTTGGTTTGGGGATCGCGACCAAAAGCGCTCTTCTCCAGATCTTGGGAATTTTGAGTCGGCGCAAACAGGAAGAAAGAAAGTCACGTAACCAGGACTTCAAAGCAGCTCCGGCATGGAGTATAAGCTCTGAGCAGATGGAATCAGGTCCCGGAGCTTTACCTGGTTTTAAATGTTGGAGGGCAGCAGCAAATTCTCTCTGTGAAAAATTGTCAGAGATATTTACTGCATCTGGTGTTGTGGCCCTCCAAAGGTCAGACACTTGAGAGACAAGTCGAGATGATTTGCGATCAACAACCTCGTATTTCTTATTTCTAACCAGCTAAGATGCAATAGCATCGGCTGAAACGGGACAGTGACGAGGAGAGTGTCGTGACCTACCAGTAAGGTTGTTCAAGATACTCCACGCTTTTCAACTAGAGTGTGACAAGTCAATGCTCTGAACTGCCTCGAACCATCGATCCCTCTGCTTTCTGTCAAGCTTGGCAAGCAAAGCTGTAGCAGCCAAGCTCGAGTCGTTTCCCTGAGGAGACTGCAGAAAGGTTTTATAGAGGGATTCACACTCTGCATCCCAACACAGAATATAGTTATTTCGATACCCGCGTGGGATAGTCTTTTTGGCTGCTTTCTTAATGTTGTTACAAAAGTCCTGGTAAGCCGCATCCACATCAAGTGAATCAGGCGGCAACAAAGTCTTTGCGAATTTATTCGTCAAAGCAATGTAGTACTCCATTTGGCCTTGCAGAAGTTTCATCGCTTAACAGGCATGCTTGGCACTGCCATAGCAAACCTTGGTGGTGTAATAAGCGAGGGTCGATGTTGTGACCTGGGAAACTTTTCAAGGACACGTCTATCCGGTAAGCGACTGTTTGGACCTACGCTGGCGAAAGCTAGATCTGGATTGGTGCCAGTTTTCCAGCGGCTGGAATAAAAACTGGCAGCGTCCTTGGCATTATATAGGAGGGCAAGACAGTTAATACTTGCCCATCCAGCCAAGCACTCACCGTCTGGACTGTTGTCGTCGTAACCCCAGTCAGCATGACGACAGTTAAAATCGCCAGCGTAAAGGCAGGGGTGAGGAAACACTGGGAGATCGAGGGATCGCAATCGCGTTGGCGGTGGTTTGTAGACGTTGACTATTTTATAACTATCAACGTCCACATACAGCCATTCGATCACCGGTGTCGGTGGAGATTGGTCCAAAAGCGTGTATCTCAGTCTCTCGTGGACAAACGTGGCAAGGCCGTGCTTCCTGCTTAACGAAAGTTTGGATTGGTTTTGTTGAAGACTCTTCTTCACAACAAACAGAGACCACTGTCTCTAATAAGAACAAATGTATTACAAAGATCACGACCGACGAAATTCTATTCCACGCTTTGCCAAACTGCAAAGCGGAATCAACGCTATAACTTGATTCAATCAACACAAATAATTCTACCTCTGTAGAACACAACTTCAAAACACTGGCGCAAAATAAATTCAACGCTCGCCCCAAATTCTACTTTCTCTCAAGGCAACACTTTTTCGCTTTAGGCGTCTCTCTCGCCGTATCATTCGCTACGCCGTCTATATCGTCTCTTTACGCATCGCCTTTATATAGATAAAAGTCACGTGCCGACAAAAATTCTAGTATATGCGGGATTTTTTTAGAACTCCCTGGAGAGAGCGATACGCTCGAATGCGCCAGAATATTCTACTACCTTCGAGATAGCAAAGCTTGGACAAAACATATTACGTCATTACTGTCGGTGAAAAAGAAAAAGGGATACATACTGTACATCAGGCAATAGAAAGCGAATCGGACGTTATATCACATAATACGAGAGCAGCGCTACAAGGCGACGCGATTATTATTTTATAATAAGACTACGAATTACTTTTAACGGGAATAAACTACATCGTTATGATTAAAATTATTATAAATGAAGTGTGACAGAGACCCTTTAAATGCGGTCCCATGCGGCTCCATGCGGCTCCATGCGACTCCATGCGGCTTATGCAGCTCCATGTATCTCTAGACTTTATTTAAAGGATCCTGGAGTATTTGAAGTTTAAACGGTGGTTCCATGCAGCTCCATGCATTTCTAGACTTAATTCAAAGGGTTTCCATGCGGCTCCTTTAGTAAGTTATCTGAAGTTTATACAGTGGTTCCATGCAGCTCCATGCATTTCTAGACTTAATTTAAAGGGTTTCCATACGGCTCCTGTAGCATTTGAAGTTTATACGGGGGCTCCATGCTGCTCCATGCATTTCTAGACTTTATTTAAAGGGTCTCCTTGCGGTTCCTGTACTATTTGAAGTATACAAGGTGGCTCCATGCGGCTCCATGCATCTCTAGACTTTATTTAAAAGGTCTGCATGTGACTCCATGTGGGTCCATGCATCTTTAGATTTTATTTAAAAGACCTGTATGCGCCTCCTGTAGTATTTGAAGTTTACACGGTGGCTCCATGCATCTCTAGACTTTATTTAAATGGCCTCCATACGGCTCCATACAGCCTCCCGTAGTATTTGAAGTTTACACGTCTTTGACTCCATGCGGCTCCATGCATCTTTAGACTTCATTTAAATGGTCTCCATACAACTTCTGTACTATTTAAAGTATACAAGGTGGCTCCATGCAGCTCCATGCGGCTCCATGCGGCTTCATGCATTTCTAGACTTGATTTAAATAGTCTCCATATGGCTCCTGTAGTATTTGAAGTTTACGCGGTGGCTCCATGCGGCTCCATGCATCTCTAGAATTCATTTAAATGATACCATACGGCTTCTTTACCAAAATTGGAAATATTCATAATTATGAAACAAGAAATAATATAACTGCCAATTATTATCTCCCCCGTGCATCAAAAAAAACAGGTCATAAGAAATTAGAATATCGCGGTGTCAAACTTTGGAATGAAATTGACGTTAATTTAAAGAAACTACCTTTGCATACCTTCAATAAGCAATATAAAAACGCACTCTTAAGCACCTATTAATAACTCGCTAGGTCTCATGTACAATTAAATGCATTATAGTTGATCCTGATCTTAATTATTGTGTTACAATTGTACGTACTAAAAAAATTTCAGTTTAATGTAATACGTCCCTCAGGAAATAACATTCAAAGCGTTTTATTGCCATAACTTTTTGAGTCAGCGAAATTAAAAATCCGTGAAGTCGAAACTAATGTGCTATCAAATTACTTTTGAAAAAAAAACCTTACGCCATGAAAACATGTGATCGCACAACGAGAATTCTCGTTTTACACAGGAAACAGGTCTATTATTATTTACCATTTACGTAATTAAGTCAGTCATTTGTATTACCCTTGTTGTATTGTTGTTTTGTTTTGTTTTTCTTTTTTTCTTTTTTTTTCGAACTACAGGGAGCACCTTGACTTTGATAACCTAACGGTTTTTTGGTGCTTCCTCACAAAAAATCGCTTTGTGCTTATGTAAATGTTGTTGCTCATTTGTGAAAATAAACTGTTTCATTCATTCATTCATTCATTCATTCTTGTAGTATTTGAAGTATACAGTACAAGGTGGCTCCATGCGGCTCCATGCATCTTTGGACTTCATTTAAATGGTTTCCATACGGCTTCTGCACTATTTGAAGTATACAAGGTGGCTCCATGCGGCTCCATGCATCTTTGGACTTCATTTAAATGGTCTCCATACGGCTCCTGTAGTATTTGAAGTATACAAGGTGGCTCCATGCGGCTCCATGCGGCACCATGCATTTTTAGACTTTATTTAAAAAATCTCCATACGGCTTCTGTAATATTTTAAGTTTACACGGGGGTTTCGTGCGGCTCCATGCATCTCTAACTTCATTTAAATGGTATACGGCTCTTGTAGTATTTGAAGTATGCAAGTGGCTCCATGCGGCTCAATGCAGCTCCATGCAGCTCCATGCGGCTTCATTCGGCTTCATGCGGCTTCATGCGGCTCCATGCATCACTAGACTTAAGTTAAAGGGTCTCCATACGGCACCTGTAGTATTTTATGTTTACACGGGGGCCCCCATGCGGCTCCGTCCGGGTCCATGCGGCTCCATGCGGCTCCATGCGGCTCCATGCGGTTCCATGCGGCTCCTGTAGTATTTGCAGGTATCGCAGAATCATTTTCTCAAATTAAATATCAACAAAACAAATGTTATGGAAATAAGTCTATACCCTTGTCTCATGCCGAAAGTGCTTACTCATTGTTCACTGTTTTTGGATGATAATATTCATCTGAATTTTGATACAGTGAATAAGTCAAAAATCTAGGATTTATTTTTGATGATACACTATGCTTGGAGCCACAGATTAATCAAGTAATCAAGTCTTTCTACTCTAGATTACGTAACTTGTATAGAATTGGTAGGATGTTGGATAAAGATAGAAAACTACAGCTTGTATTATCTTACATTTTTTCATGTTTTGACAGTTGCAGCATTTTGTATTATGGGTTATCTAAAAAGCTACTAACTAAATTTGAAGTGTTATTAAATGACTGTGTTTTTTTTGTGTATGCTAAATGCAGATTTTGTTGGAGAGAAGATGTAACTGTCACTAAACTTGCTATGAAATTAAATATTTTCCCTATTCATTTTTGTATTCCATATATAATTTTACTAACTGTATTCAAATGTGTACATGGTAATGCACCTGATTATCTAAAAGATTTAATTGTGTGGTCTCAGCCCTAAACTGGTTTGCATATCTCAAATCCTGCTAATCGTCTTGTACCTTTGCCTTTTTCTAAATATTGCAAAGTTTCAAATGCCTTCAGATATTCTGCTTTTACAGTATGGAATAATTTACCACCTTCTATCAGATCTGCTACTTTTTTTTCAAACTTTAAGTCTTTTTTCAAAGCCCATTATTTTAATCTTGCTTATGAGAATGTGTGAATTTAATGCTTGAATTTTTATTGATTTAGATCAAATGTATGCTTGAATTCTGTGCTTGTATGTGAATACTTATGTATGTTATGCTGCATGTATACATATGTGTGCTATATGTACATATACTTGAATTTCATGTTTATATTGAATTAATGCTTGAATTTCGTGCTTGTATATTGTATTTATCGTATATGTTATTTTTGGAAACATTTCTTTATTGCTTTGGCAGCATATTGGTCACCTTTTGTGACTAATATGTTTAAGCTATTTATAAGTCTGTTTTTTGTTGTTGTTGTTAAATTTATTTTCAATCATTGATCTAAGACTAAAGTAAACTTTTCCAAGTGTAGAGCAGTTTTTAAATTGTGTTTCATCTCTATATTTATCCTCTTAACTTGCAGGAAAGCATTAGAGGTGCTATACATATGGCAAGCAATAATGCTGACTTGTTTTAGCAGATGCCAAGGTATTGCTGTCTTCGTGTCTAATTAGATTTAAAAAAAAAATTTTTAGTTTTATAGAAATATGACTTTAATTTAAAACTGTTTGCCAGGACTGCCAAGCAGAAAAAAGTGTTTTTAAAAAAGTGCCATAAAGTGTCTTTACTAAGAACACAACAAAGTGGTGTGAATAAGTTTTGAACTCAGACAATGTCAATTGAAATCATGATTTCTTAATCACTTGACCATGTTGCCAACTTAATGATACTTAACCGTTTACTGCATAGTGCATCATGTATGATACAACCAAATTAACAATTATTTTTTCATTAAAAAAACTTTATTTTTTTAAATTTTGCTTTTGAATCAAAGAAAATGTAATATTTTCTTATATATAACTTTTTATTTTTGAAATAAAGTCCAAAATAATTTTTTATTTTAATTTTATGATTAAAAATTTTTTTTTTCAGCGACATTTACTTTTGATAAAAATAAATTAAAAATTTTTTTATGTTTTCATGTAAATTTCCTGTTAAAAAAATTACATTTTAGTTATTACTTCGTAAGTAATTATTAGAAACCTTATTTTCAATTTTATAATGTAAATTGACCAAATTACACATTTAAATGTGGTTGTATCATATATGATACAACATGTGGTAAGTCATGTCTTGCAATGTAAAACTCAAAATGCTATTTGACCTGGAAACAGGAAACTAAAAAAATACTAAACAAATTTTAAACTTAGATATGGTAAATCAATTTTATTTATTAGTATTTGACAAAATAGCTGAATTTTATGAGACTCTGACTTTGAAGCAAAAGGATTCAAGTTTGATGCTCAGTCTATCCAAGTGATTTTTGTTTTTTTATTTAGAAAAGACACTTGACAACAAATTCTTCAATGGATTTTGCATGGCTTATACAATTTTGAATTTGCTTGAATAAAGAATGCAACAGCTTGGCCTCTATGATCATATGAAAAAAATTAATTGTAAACATATTGTTTGAGAATTGTTTGAGACAAAAATAATTTTTTTCATCAAATAACAACTTTATCAAGAAAAACCTATTTTGATTTAATAAAGCTATTTCATGCAAAATGTCTCAGTATGGCTTATCAGAAGAAACTTAAAAGTTGTGTCAAAAACTTTTTTGCTCTAGTATAGACTTAATGAGTTTCCTGTAATAAGATTACAAGACCATCGAGCAATTGTGCAAGATGATGAAAAACGTTCATCTTTTTTGTAATGTAGTGTTAGATGTTCAGCATGATCATGGTGCACCATTAGAACTTGTTGACAATGTTCACTAATAATTTTCCTGTTTTGCAAAAGACATTTTTCCATTAGAAAACAGTGGCTGAAATAGTGGATGGGTAAATACTCTTCAGTTTTGGCAGAATTGTTTTCAGTTTGTCTTCAAAACAGCAAAAACTTTTTTTTAAATCTTAGCCCGGGCTGCTAGATGACATTAACTTTTTCTAGAAATTTTCTAGAAACTGAGAAAATCTGAGACAGTCATAAGCATAAAACAAGAAGACCATTCAACAAAATGAAGAGACTCTTGGTAGAAAAACAATGGAAAAACGCTTCTTTTTTGTCAACTGTATAAGCTTGCTTAGATAAAAATTGCCATTTTCTTGAATGAAAAATGCCATGTCAATGTTGTAATATGCATTTTTTTTATCACCACCTTTATTTCTCCTTCTAACTTGCAAGAAATGATGGGCATCCTCTTTAGGCCAACTGTCAAGTGATTATCCCAACTTACTTTCAGAGTTCTCAATACATGTGTATTGCTGCCAGATAAAAGTTTTGTTTGATTTTTTAGTTTTTATTTAGAGGTACATCTGAAATTTAAATATACTTGATAAAATTGTAAAGCCAAGAAAAGAAAAGAGCCATCAAAAGTTTTTACCAAAAACAAAATGAATGCAAGTAGGTTTTGAACTATAACCAAAGTGACATGTCACTTTAAATACAATGCTAATATCCATCTACCCCATCCTGATGAATATTTTTATTTTAGTTTTACTTTTGTACACATTGTTTGAAAAATTGTGTAAAAATTTTTTTAAATAACCTCTAAATTTTATTCTAAAATTTTTTGCAAAATCTTCTTGGTGCACATTTTGTATCATATATGATACCACTATAAAAATTATCCCATTTTTTATTTTTTTCAATTTTTATTAAATTAACATTAATTTAGATGCATTGAATGGTTTTTAAGATTAATTAAGATTTTTTGTTTAAATTTAATAATTCATGCACTAAGGGTTAAATAGTAATAAATCATTATTAACACTTTTGCAGCTGAAAAGATTTAAATTGGCTTTTGTTTGCTATTTTCCAAGTTTAGTTGATTACCTTTTAGGTTTTGGAAAATCCCCAAAGCCTGAGAGGCTAGTAACAGCAAACTATGAACGACACCCCATCTTAATGGTATATATACATTCTTTGGCAGCAAAAGTGTTAAAAAGTTAAGGTTTTAAATTGGCTTAATAGATTTGAAACGTATTTTATCAGATTGAAGTTTTTGATCTATAACCAAATTACTGGTATTTTATGTATATAGCAATTTTTATTGATTAACTTTCATTTTTTCAATTTTTTTTATATTGCTGTCTGCTTAAGCAATAAAAACAGCACAAACTTGTTTAGTTTAGCCTTTGCTACTTTGATATATTTTCTCATTTAGCTATTGTTTTGCATCATTTTGTGTATATACGAGGTCTGTTCAAAAAGTATCTGACTTTTTTGTATAAAGCACACAACACAATAAATTTTGCAAGTTTTATTCAATCTCCTTCAAAATATTCCCCTTGGTGGTTCACACACTTATCCCAGCGCTTCTGCCACTTCTCAAAACACTTCATAAACTCCTCCCCCGGAATGCTCTGAAGCTCCTCCGTCGCTTTTTTCATAATGTCTTCTCTTGACTGAAATCGCCTCCCTTTCAGAGTTGTTTTTAGCTTAGGGAACAGCCAGAAATCACACGGTGCTAAGTCGGGAGAGTAAGGAGCCTGTCTAATAAGTGGCATGCTGTTTTTGGCTAGAAAAGCTTGGACCACATGTGCAGAATGAGCGGGAGCATTGTCGTGGTGAAGCTGAAAATTCTTTGCTGCCCACATGTTTGGCCGCTTTCTTCGCACAGCATCACGAAGGCGACGTAGAATCTCCAGGTAGTACTCTTTGTTGATTGTTTGACCTTCTGGTGCGTATTCATGATGCACGATGCCACGGGAATCAAAAAAACAGGTCAGCATAACTTTCACATTGCTGCGGACTTGCCGAGCTTTTTTTGGGCGTGGTGATTCCGGATGCTTCCATTGTGATGATTGAAACTTGGTTTCTGGGTCATAACCATAAACCCAGGTCTCATCACCAGTGATGATTGTCTTGATAAATTCTGGGTCATGATTTGCAACATCCAGCATGTCCTCCGAAATTTCCTTCCGGAGTTCCTTCTGTTGCTCCGTCAGCAGCTTGGGGACAAATTTAGCCGACACTCTCCGCAGGTTCAAATCCTCAGTTAGGATTGAATGAACTGAGCCTGTGCTTATTCCCATTTCTGCAGCAATCTCTCGTACTGTTAAACGACGATCCTCCAACACTTTTTCACGAACCTGATCCATCGCCTCCTCGTTTCGGCTTGTGGATGGCCTTCCTGAGCGAGGATCACTTTCCACTGATGCACGGCCATCTTTAAAGCGTTTAAACCATTGCTTTATCTGAGTTGGGCTTAAGGCCTCATTTTCAAAAGCTTGTTGAATCTTTCGAATTGTTTCAACTTGAGTATCACCAAGTTTTTGACAAAACTTGATGCAATACCTCTGTTTGATGCGTTCTGTCATTGAAATGAAATTTTCTGAAAATCAAAAAACCAATGAACACGTACTACACGCCTGCACTAAATGCTTTACACAGAGAGATACGAATGACGAATCGGCCTGAAACGCTTCACGATTACGTGTGAATGTGTGTGTGTGCAGCCACGCTTTGCACGGGCAGTTTGCTCATACCTTATTGGCGAGAGGGAAAAAGGTCGGATACTTTTTGAACAGACCTTGTATAACTTAGTATTAGTATCTAGTTAATGAGTTTAGTTTTTTCAAAAATGTTTTATTAAGTGCAGCAAGTGCATTGTGCAAAACACATTGTAACAGTGTAATGTTTTCTCAGATGAAGTAACTACTTGACAGTTGGTTTTAACATAGAATTTTTTCTATATTAATTACTAGAGTTCAAATAATTTATAAAAATGAATTGTAAAACAGTTTTTGATACAAATATTGCTTTAGCTAATGATCAAAAAAATTTTTGTATCTTTAGTTGATATGAAATATGATGACTATGAAATATCAAGATGGACGCGTAATTTTTGGCTATTAGTAATAGACAAGTCTCCTTTTTATTTATTGACTTTTTTGTGATTGATTTTATTAATGTCACAAATATCACAAATGCCCAGGGATTCATGGTAAGCCAAGGAGAGTGTTGCTTCTAGTTGGTGAAGATCAGCTGGCTGGGTGCCTGAAAGTCAATTGGATGGGATACAGGCATCCAGTGACTATGTGCATGGGGGCATTCAGGGCATTGTGTTTGAGGTGAGAGTGAGTGCTGCATTCCAGACTGGTGTGCAGTACTCAGCTATTTAGTAGACCAGAGATAGGGCAGCTATTCACAAGGTTTTAGCACCAACACGCCATCTTGAGCCTACAAGTCACCTCAGCAGTGTGAGGCATGAAGTTAGTTTTTTGTACAATGCCACTAGATGGTATTGGAATGTAAGTAATCTGTTCAGTTTTATCTCAAGATAAGAGGAGATTGGACAAAACGGCAAAAGTCTATTGTTGTTGTAGATTTTTAGCTCATGTTTGGCTTCTTGGTTATTTATAGGGTGATCAGACCAAATTTAGACAACTTTCTAAAATAGGATATATAACTTATAAAGCCTTTTTTAAATGAGTTTTTATATTCAGATACAAATGTGAACATGTTGAAGGAACAATTAATTTTGGGTCTCCTTAAAAAGTCACCGTAAGCAATTTTTTTCGGTGAAACTAACCTGAAATCCCCCTTTCAGTATCAGGATAGAATAAAGAAGAAGCCAAGAGAGAAAAGATCTATCACGAAGCAATAGTAAATGCAGGGGAATCCAGGTTACTTTCATGAACAAAAATTGCTTTTGGTGACTTCTTGAAGAGACCCTTAGTTTCTTGGATCAATGCAACATTTTAGAAATCAGGTATTACTCTTTAATAAGATGAAGCCACATCCCACACTGATAATCTTGTCCAAGAGTGGTGCAACAAAAATATGGCAGGTTTTTGGACTAAGGAGTTATGGCCTCCTTCACCAAATTTAAATCTGATGGACTTTGCGATTTGGAGTATCCTGGAGAGCAATGCCTGTTTATCTTATCATCCCAATTGTCTCATCATTGAAAGAAAAATTAAAGCTTTGTTAGGACCAAATCTCTTCAGAAACTATCCATGCTTCATGGAAAGATTGAAATGAGTAAGGGAAGCCAAAGGAAGATATATTGAAAAATAAGTTATATTTGATTTCTATATAAATATATGCAATTATAATTTCCAAAATTGTTCATAGATATTCTTTTGTTAGTATTTTTTTTAACTAAAAACTTGTGTACATAGAGTCTGATTACTATGTAAACGAAAGGCTGCCATTACTGTCATAGTGTGACTGAACTTCAACCTCCAAGTCTGGAAATACATTGAAAATGTTATCATGTTGTGACTTAAAGTTCCCTCCAGGTTCTTCCAGTTTCCAGAAAAGTGCAACAATACTATATTGTCTGCATAAGCAAGCTTTCTTTAAATCATGAAAGGCAGGTCATAGTCATATATATATAAATGTTGAAAAAGAGGAGCCAAGAGCAATTCCAAAATGTCAGACACTTTTTGAGAAACCAGTCAAAATGGCTTGTGGTTAACAGCCTAGTATCACCCATTTCTGAATAGCTGAGATGTAATAACATCAGCTGAAATGGGACAGTGGCAAGGTGAGTGCTGTGACCTACCAGTAAGGTTGTTCAAAATACTTCATGCTTTACAAATAGGGTGTGAAAAGTTGATGCTCCAAACTGCTTCAGACCATTGATCCCTTCCTTTCCAGTTTGGCAACTAAAGCTGTAGAAGCCAAATTTTAGTCATTTCACTGAGGAGACTGCAGGAAATGTTGTATAGAAAGATTTACACTCTGCATCCCAACATGAAATATGGTTGTTTCAATGACTGCATGAGATAGTCTTTTTGGCTGCTTTATTGATGATGTTACAGAAGTTCTGGTAAGCTGCATCCACATTAAGTAAATTAGGCAGCTTCAAAGTCTTTGCAAATTTGTTTGTCAAACCAATGTTGTGACTCCATTATGACTTGAAGAAGTTCCATTGCTTAGCAGGCATGCTTAGCACTGACAAAGCAAACCTTGGTGGTATAATAAGCAAAGGTAGATGTTGTGACCTCAGAAACTTTTTGAGAACACATTTATACAGTAAGCAACTGTAAGGAATTATGCTACTGAAAGCTAGATCTGGATTATTGCCAGTGTTCTAGCAACCTAAGTGAAAGTTGGCAGCATCCTTGCCATTGTATAGGAGGGCAAGAAAATTAATACTTGCCCAGCCAGCCAAGCATTTACTGTCTAGACTGTCATAGAGATAGATTGCTGGCATAGAGACAGGGTTGAAGAAACACTAAAGATCTACAGGGAGTGGACAAAGTAATTGGAACACTAAGTAATTTCAGAAAAAAATATTTAATATGGAAATGAACCTCCCTTAGCCTTATGCACAGCTACAATACATCTAGAAATGAAATCATACAGCTTTCTAATTTTGTCCACAGAAATTTTTAACTATTCTTTCATCAAAACCTTATCCAGCTTTTTAAGGATAGCAGTTTCTCACTTGTCTCTAGAATGCACCACAAATGTTCAATAATGTTTATAGCTGGAGACTGGGGAAGCCACTCCATGTGTTCTAGTCACTTTTATGTTTTTCATACCAGTTTTGAACCACATGAGCAGTGTGTATTGGGGCATTATCATCTTGGAAAATAAAGTCACCATCAGGGAATAAAGTTAGGGCTATCAGATGAACATGATCTCCCAAAATGTTCAAGTTACAAGTTCAAATTTAACTTTTTTGTTACAACGATCTACACTATTATACAGTATATAACCTGCAATTAAGAAGTTATAATTAATATACTTATAGGTTGTAGTAATAAAGGAGTTAAATTTGAATCTGTAACTTGTAGTTTATCAATTATAATTGTGATGTTTTTTGCTAAAACTTTCATAAAATAACAAGAATATTCTTGACTTTTATTAACTTTTTCAAATAGAAACACTGTAAATAGTTGTCTCATTTTCTGACTCTAAATTATTAATTATATATTTAGTAATTTGATGTTTAAAACCAAGTACAATATTTTAAAACTTGCATATTCTGCTGACTAACTTGATTTCAATAGGATACACACTAATACATAAAGGTGTATGGACCCCATTTTAATTAGTTGTGTTTTAAAATTTTTACTATAATTATTTATGACTTTGGATAAATATAATATATTCTAAGTTTTTGTATTTAAATCATTTGTGATTTGTAATAAAAAAAAAATAGAGTACTTGTTACTGTATTGTTGCTAATGAAAGCATTTGTGTTATTTTCTGTTGTTATTTAACCCTTTCGATCCGACTTTTGCACAATAAAGTAATTTTTTAATTATTTGTATTTTCTGGTATTATAGGCCACAATTAAAGACATATTAACAAGAAAAAAATTTTGTGTTTAAGTATGATAGTTTTTTTTGCATGGGATTGTTATGTCCCAACAGGATTATGTTGCAATTTATTTTGCGATAATATTATCCCAATAGTGTTTTGAATGATACCCATCTTCCAATAAAAATATGATAGGTAAGATAAAGAATATTACATTTGATACTTTATTTGCACCTTATTATACATTATGTATGATATACAGCAAAACATTCTATACAAAGAGGTATGTTACATTTGCACATATAATTGGTCCTTTTTTTTCTTTTCCGTGATGTACATTGAATGCATTGTCTACAACTTTTTTCTTTTATTGGAAAATGGTCCCCAACATTTGTAAGAAACTTTGCTCTCTTTGCAGGCCAACCTGCTTTTTGCATTCTTCTTATGGGCAATTTGGACCTTCTACAATCAATCAAATCCTCTGCTAATGAGATCAGAAATTGAAGAAAAGGATATTTTTTGTGATGTACATCACAAACAACTACATATGCATTGTAGGCTGTAGACATTACCACCCTGAAGTACACCTTTACCCACCATTTTTTACTTTTCCTATCAAGATCATATAGGGAGACCATTTGATCGCTTAGGTCAACCCCTCCCATGTGGTTATTGTAGAAAATGATAGCTTCTGGACATGGGATTTCTTTATGTCAGCGGTTCTCAACTAGGGGTCTGTGAAAACCTTTAGATTTGCAGTACATGGATTGATACAAAATAATTTTTAAAAAGCAAATGTGCTGTTTGTTATCGCTCTTTTAAATAGGCCAAACGTTTTGATAAATTACGATATTGTAAACTTGAGATTGTGACATGACAAAACAAAAACGTGTGGCATTTTATTCTATAGCCCATTGTGATGATAAAAACGAAATTGTAGTTTATGGTAAATGCAGCAAGCTATGTTAGTTACTTGAAAGGACAAGTACTTAGTTTCTCATTTGGTGATTTCTTTGAGTAACGTGTAGAAAGGAAGTAGTGCTCTTATTGCTTTAATAACTTTACCAATATGGCTAAATTAAGAAAGTACTCAGAAAGTTATCTTAAAATGGGCTTTACATCAGTGATAGATAATGGCAATGAGAAACCACAGTGCGTTTTATGTTATGCTGTCCTTAGTAATGAAGCAATGAAGCCGTCAAAGCTGAAGCATCACTTGTGAAGAAACATCCAGAGTACGTGGGGAAAAACTTATACTTTAAAACGACAAAAGCTGGATAGCAGTGGATATTTTCACCAGCAAAGCAGTGCATGTGTCAAGGCTTCTTTTGAAGTGGCTTTGCAAATTGCCAAACAAAAAAAGCCCCACACGACAGGAGAAATGCTTATAAAACCTTGTGCCTTAAGTATGGTCAAGTTGATTTTAGGTGAAACAAGCATTCAAAAAATTCAACAAGTGTCTTTATCTAATGACACAATTAAAAGGCGAATTTCACAGATGTCAGCAAACGTGAAACAGCAAGTCATAAATGAAATCAAAGCTTCTCCTATGTTTTCTCTCCAATTGGATGAATCAACTGATGTCGCATCATGCTCGCAGCTTTTAGTTTTTGTATGATATGTACATACGAAAGACGTAAAGGAAGAATTTTTGTATTGCAAAGTTTTGGACAGCACAACCACAACTCAAGATGTTATGGACAGCATCTCAATCTTTTAGGAGACGGAGGGTTTGCAATGGGAAAAGCTTTGTGGCGTATGCACTGATGGCGTGCTGGCGATGCTTCCAAATCTGGTTTCCAGACAAAAGTAAAACTTAAGTCTCCTCAAGTCAGAGGAGTGCATTGCATGATACATCGCTATGCGCTTGCTTGCAAGACCCTTCTGAGTTTCTAAAAGGACATGCAGAATTCTGTGATAAAAATAGTCAATTATATCAAGAAGAGTGCTGTCACCTCTTGTCTGTTCAGACAGTTATGCAAAGAAATGAATGCTGACCATGAGACTCTTTTGTATTATACAGCAGTATGCTGGCTTTCTAAAGGTAATGTTATTGGCCGTTTTTTTGACCTAAGATCTGAAATCAAGCAGTTTTTGGAAATAGAAAAGAAGGCAACCTTCCTCAAATTCTTCAGCGACGAATCGTGGTTACTTGGCATATTTAGCTGATATTTTTGAACAGCTAAATAAGATTAATCTGAGACTTCAGGGGCCTAACACAAACATATTGCAATTTAAAGATGTTTTGTGTGGCCTTGTTGAAAAGATACAAAATTGGAACTGAAAAGTCAATTAAGGGAACTTTGCTATGTTTGAAAACCTTTCAAGATTTGAATCTTCTGGCATCAGTGCACAAACCCAATTGGATATTAGTGAACATTTACAATCGCTTGAAAGAGAATTTCGGAAGTATTTTACAGATTTTGCTGAAGGGGTTGAAACCTTCCCGAGAAATCCTTTTTTGTCTAAGTTAAATATAGAAACTGTTCCAGATGAAGTACAAGACGAACTCCTGGATTTAAGAAATGATTCAGCAGGCCGTGAAATATTTAAGGAAAAATCATTCTCTGAATTCTGGTGCACCATGTTTCGAATGTATCCAATTTTATCTATGGCAGCACTACGCGTAATTGTTCCATTTGCATCCACTTATTTGTGCGAATCAGGATTTTCTACTCTCGTTCACATCAAATCAAAAGCACGTAATCAACTAAATGTTGAAGATGATATGCGATTAGCAATTTCCAAAACATAGCCATGTATTGCAATGCTTGCTGCTGAGATGCAACAGCAAAGATCTCACTAAGTGTTTTTCTTTGAAATAAATAGATGTATTGTGTTCATTTCATGTTATTTCGGTGATTTTCAACGTAGGAAAACAGCTACATAGGACGATATACACTTGTAATTTGCAAGCTTTATGCGATGTGTTGCAAATGTGTTTTACAGTGTAATACACTTGTAATTTGCAAGCTTTATGCGATGTGTTGCAAATGTGTTTTACAGTGAAAATAACGAAATTTCATTGAAAGTTTATAGTTAGGGGTCTGCAACTGCTCAAACAGTATCGAAAAGGGTCTGCCATGAGAAAAAGGTTGAGAACCACTGCTTTATGTGATCCATCTCTCATTTTTCTTGAAATGGTTTCACTTTTTGCTTTATGACAATTGCTAAGTATTATAACATCTCTTGTATCCTTCCAGGGACAAATCAGCAAGCCTTCTTTGCAGTTGAGCATTTGGCATTCACCACGTTGAAGTTTTGAATTGTATTTAGGCAAATTTTTCCTATTTGCCATGCATGTGCCAACAGATGGATAGGGTAGAGTATGCATCAAGTTCACTGATGTAAAAAATCTATCAAAACACAGCAATACATCAGAAGTTTTTATACTCTGAGCCAATTTCGTAACCACTCTTTCACCTAATGTTCCCTCAATAATATCTTTAAAGTAAATAGTTAAACATATTATGTGATTAAAAGTTTTGAGATTTGACTATCATTAAGAGTTTTTAAACTGTACAAGTTGTTAAATATATAGCAGTCAATCTAAGTTTTACTGATTTTAAGTTACAACAGCAGTGTTTATATATTAAAAAATTAGATTGTTAACTTTTCTGTCTGTTCTGTGTTTCTACTAATATTCATTGCTTGTTGTTTTTACAGAATTATTTACAGTAATATTTGTTCAAGAGGTAAAAAGTATGTTAAATAGATTGAAGCAATTAGCTGGTTTAATTAACTTGCCTATCATGATTATTATAATGTTGATTGTTTTAGTTATGTTTGGAATGTTATTTCTTATCAAGAAGCTTTCTTCCAATTCTTTGAAAAATATTAAAAATGATAATAACAAACATAAAGAAGAAAATACAAAAGTTTCGCATCGAAAAAAAAAAAATAAAAAATCCCAACAGGTAATTAGTTACATCCAATTGGCACATTTATTTTTTGTTTTTAAAAAATTTCAATAAAAAGATTTAAAGATTTTGCATTTCTAATTTTTTAGTAAAATGTACCAATTGCTGATTTTTATACATTCTTAAATTTATGTTTTTAAAAAAAATAATTTATTTTGCCTCATGACTCCAGTGGCATGTTACAGATACATGATGTTCTTGTAAAAATATATAAGAACGATTTAAAATAAATAAAATTTATGAAGTGCTTGCTTGGACCTATTACTATTATCATTTCTTGTTTGTATTGTTAGATTTTTTCTGTTGTTCATTTAGCCAAAAACACTCTGTGTACATATGTATTATGTTTAAACATTTTTTGGACCTCTGGTATTTGTTTTATGCAACCATATCTTATATTGATTTGGTATTGTTGATTTTGCTTATTTGCATTTTAACCATTTGTAAGTTAAACAGAGTGTTTCGAAGTTATTGCAGAAATCCATTGAAATAATTGTAAAAATGTAATGGTTAGTCAAGCAAGTTGACTGATTTACTTGTATCAAGCATGTAAAGCTAGGTGCTCACAATGTACAAGTATAAGGCTTATTATTAACACTTTAAGTGCCATTATGATGTTATATATATCATCAGTTTTTTTACCCAATGTGCCTTGTGATGTACAATATGTCGAATGTATACAGCCATTGTTTCAGTGCCAAGAGATGATGTTTCCATCTTTTTTGTTTGAGCATTCATCATGCTTTATTGCTCAGCAATGTGTGGGTGTCTTAGTGTGTATGTGTGCATCATTTTTTGTTCATGTAACTTCTTGTATGGAATGTATCATACTTCTACAAGCCACACTGCATGAGAAAGAAATGTCACGCTCTGACAAAACTGCTGACTTGTTTCTACAGCCTGATTCTAATGGAAGTTGCTCTGATAGTTATTCATTACCAGATAGTATTGATGGTAATAATAGTGATGAAAGCAGTGATCCAGATGTCTATTGCAAAGAGTGTAAAGTACCACTGTGACCAAAAACCTATTTTTCTGTGTACCATTTTCATAAATCACTTTGAATGTGCTGTTTATTGCAAGTAAATTTAGATGTGTACTTCATATAGAAGCCAAAATTGAAAAGAAATCTCATAAAACCTGCAAGCAATGCTGATAGATGCGTGAGATAGACACGACAAGAAAAAGGCTTGGTACCAGTGTGTTTGCCTGCATGAGATGAATCTGTTAGTTAAAGTGTAAATAAGAAAAAGAGTTTATTTAAAAGTTATATTTTTTTTAAACTACATATAAGTCTGGATAGTTTCAACTTTCTAGCATGTTATATACCATGTATACAATTATCATAGTTAGTTGGAGTTACTGTGGGTGGTTACAAAACCTGCAGGATATCTAGGGCTGTAATAATCAGCACTATAGAAAATTGTGGTTGTAGCTGTCACTAATTACAATCTCCGCCCTTGCAGAAGTAAGATTATTTGACAACTCAGCTTTTCATGTCTATTTAGCAGAAACACTTTTTGGCAGTGTTTGATTAGGATAAAAGTGATTTCTAGAAAATTAGCAATAGAGTTAAATTGTAAATAAGCTTAACTTTAGCATTTATTAATTTCATGGTGACAAAAAAGAAAATGTCAATTTCACAGCAGCTATGTAAATTTGTGATGTCATCATGTGTACTGCATATTTTGTAGTATAGATTTAATTGATTGTGACATCACAATTTTGTAACAATGTACCAGTTGTGATGTCTTATACCTCCTTTGACTATTTTATGATCAAATATTAGTAATAGACATAAAAACTGTCTATCTTACAATTTTAAAATAGTCTTGAACTTAAAACTTGTAGTTCTTTCTAATTTCTAATTTTAAATATTTCTTTTTTTGCTGTAATAATCTGGCTAGTGCATTCTAACAAATTTTGATGGCCTTATATATAAAATTGAGATTTTGTCATTTAGTCATAATAAAAAAGGATAATAGTTTGGTGTTTTTAATATTGCTTTGTTATATTAGTCCAAACCATTAGTCCAAAAAAATCTGCTGCAATTTATTGTTTATATTATGCGAAGTTAAACTTATATTTATGCAAATAAAATTTTTTAGCAACTTGAAATTCTGTTCATGCAAAATTTTAAGCTGCCCTAAAAAATCTTGAAAACGTTGAATTTTTTTGCCAAAAAAAAAAAAAATTTTTAGCCAAAAATAAACCAGGCACAAGTGTATCTCTACTCTGGCATGACAATCCAATATTACTCAGATGTTACAAGTTGATTGTGTTAGTAAGCTATCTGTACTCCAGCCACCAAATTGTCATGCTGTCAAAAGCATCCTGTCATTGAAACCACTGCCGTAGTGGCTCTCTGCCAAAACTATCCCACTGAAAAGTAGTGTACAAGTTTTGTTATATGACACTTTCTCTGTTCTGCCACACTAGATATAAAGACATGGAGGAAATATGATAATACAAAAAAGTCATTACCTGATCTTATGGGTCTGGTACCAGACCTCTAGCTATTGCCTATTTTTGATTATTTGCTTTAGAAAAGTAAACCATGTAACCTAGTTTTTACAAAAGTTGCACTTCAAATTCAATCAAGACAACTCTTACTGCTGCCTTGCTCCCTATTGCAAGCATCTATTTATGTCTTAAATTGCCTTCCCATGTAAATTTTCATTAATTTCCCTTTTTTTCTCTGTTGCATTCTAGCAAATTTTGCATACAAAAGATTTAACCAGATTAGAAGTTATCCCATTCATCTTTACACATTTTTTTTCTATTTTCCATATTTTGCATTCAGATCAAAATTTGTCATTAGTCTTTTTATATATAAAGTTCACAAGGACCCAGTGTATTCATTAATAATTTTTCTGGTTCATTCATTCATTCATTCATTCATTTATTTTATTCTTAATCATTATTAAACAGTTTAGTAGAAAAATCATAAACATTAAAAAGATCAAGAAAAGGAAGAAGCAGCACAATGTCAGGCGTTAAAACATGCCTAAGATAATCAGAAAGTGAAAGTACAAAACAGTAGAAAGCATGGCCACAACACCTTAATCAGATAAAAATATAAGAAATGAGAAAGAAAAAAGAATATATAATAATAATATCATCAAAAAAATTGAGAGATTAAATAATCAGTGCATGACTAGTCTGTGTAATGATCATGGGTAGCACAGCTAGGTTCACAAATCAGCATTTTTTTTAGTGTTGACTTTCATTTTTTACTCTCAAAAGCCTTCTTTCATTTTCAGAATTTTTTCAGCAAATTCTTCTTTGTGTCACGCAATACATAGTTTTATTGATTTTTTGACTTTCGGGTTCAAATGCTTGATACATCATTAGACTTAAAATTAGATTATAATGATAAAAATGATCCTTTATGCACTTATATTTCTAGCAGAAACCACGATTCACCCCTCACTTTTGTACAGGCACCCCAATAAAGACTTTTTATTTTCATATCAATTTTATAAGCTTGAAAACACTACTGTATTTGGTTTAATGTACATCCTTTTTCACTCTCTTATTCAGCTTATCTTTTTATAGCTTTTTTGATGCAGCTATATCTAGGCTTCTTTTTTTTTAGACCTATTCTTATATACCTCTTTATTGCGTTTTATATTTCTTTGATCACCACAATTTTTTTCTACCTTTTGCCTCATAATTCATCATTTGCTCTTAGGATAGCATCTCTGTATAAATTTCAAATGTCTGGTACTTTGATATGTTTTAAAATCTGACTTTTTGCACTTCTGCCTTTCTGTATGATACATGTTCATTTGTTTTTTACTTATAATTTTACCTATAATAAAGAGCTTATAATCCATACTGGAGTTGCCTTGAAGTCTGGATTATGTGACTTTCTTTCTTCCTGCTTGCACTGACTCAAAATTTCCAAGATCTGGAGAAGAGTGCTTGTAGTCATGATCCCAAAGCCAATGAAGCCCATGGAGGACCCAAAAAATTATTGACTAATATCTCTGCTCTATGTCTCTCACAAGATCCTCAAGAGGCTTATTTATGCCTGTGTTGAACCAATTATTGATCCTCTGCTCCCTAAAAAGCAGGCTGAATTTTGAGACAGAAGTCAACTGTGGATCAAGCTATTCTACTGACCCAGAAGATTGAGAATTCTTTTTAGGCTAAGAAGAAGGCGAGTGCCATATTTGACAATTTGACAGCAACATACGATACTGTCTATCATTGTGGCCTTACCTGCAAGCTGCTGAGACTTCTGCTGGATAAGCACATGGTCAGATTGATCATGGAGCTTGTCCAAAACTAGAGTTTGCCCTTAGTACCAGTGACAGCAAGCAAAGCATGCTATGCCATCTGAAAAATGGTGTTCTCTATGATTTCCAGAAAGTTTGCTTATGCAGACAATCTAGTATTGTTGCACTCTTCTAGAAACTGGAAAGATTGGAATGGACAAGCCAAGACATGAATTCAGTGTAGTTATGGTGTTTCTCTCTGCAGATTTAAAGGTTTGAGTGTATCTCCAGACTTAAAGGTTGAAGCCAAGTCACCCTAAGACAGTGATAACCAAGAGGTCCAACATAAACCAAATCTAAAACAACAATAGATACTAAAACAACAATAGATTGTTCTTTCCAACCCCTTCTTATCTTGAAATAAAACTGGACAAATTGCTCACTTTTTGTCACCATCTAGTAGCATTGTGCAAAAAACTATCCTCACATGTCACATTGCTGAGACTAGTGTTTCCAATTCGGGGCAAAATTTTAAAACCCGGGTTTCGGGTACCTGAGAGAAAAAAACTGGGAAAACTTGGGTTTTTTTGGGTTTTGATGAAAAAGCGATTTTGCACAAAATAAACCCATTATTACGTTGAAATTATTACTGTTTGACTGGTATTTAATGCGTAATTTATTAGCAACTCATTAGTTCTCTATAGTGGAAACATAACACAAAGGAGACGGCAAAATGTCTATTTGGACAATATGGCTTTCAAAGTCAACCACATCAATCATATAGCAGAGTGTAGACTGCTGAAGTTTAAATGTACAAAGCAAGCTGAAATTTCAAAAATACACACCAAGTTACCAAGTTAAACATTAAAAAAACAATTGTTACAACAAGCAAAAAAAACTAGTTTAGCAAATGATTATGAAGACAAAAAAAGAAAAATGCACAAATTAATTAAGTCTTTATTGCTAATGTAGAGCTTTTACTGATTTTTGTAGTACTGACGCATAAAAATCAAAGCGTCGAGACTCTCATCATTTAGTCTATTTCTCAATTTCGTGACAAATAGTCCCATGGCTGAAAAAGCCCTTTCTGGCTCTACTGATGTGAGCTTGATTGTTAGCAATGCGTGATACAGCTTCTCAAGATTTTCAGGTCTCTTTTTTGTAGCTTTAAAAAGACTCATTTATTTTTTTATAATTTGTGATCGACTCTCTTCTTGTGCCAAAATAGCCTCACACTCATAAATTTCATTCTCAAGAAACGAAGCAAACTCCTTGGAAAGAGTCATGACCTTAGGTGCCTGGTCAGGCTGGCCAGATTTAGTGGTAACGAGTTTACCCTCAACAAATGCAGAAATGAATTGCATGAGATAAACAAGCAATGTGTAGAGGACTTGTTTCTCGACAGACTTTCATCATAACACTAGCTCCATCTGTGATTGTGGCCACAATGTCCGTGTCCAAGTTAAGATTGAACTTGGCAAGTCTTCCTTGAACAAGCTTGATTGCTTTTTCATGCTGCTTTTGACACGAATCATACCAAGAGACTGAAAATTTTGTCCGTCATGTAGATAGAGATTCATGTATCAACGATTCCTGACTGAAGTTGATTTGTCAAAGCTAATTGAAAAACGATCTCCATTCTTCTTGGCTGTGTTAACTTTTTCACTGACAATCATGAGAGTGTTTTTAAACTCTTTAACAAAGTGATCACAGATGGTTTGGGGACTTTTGGGCATAGAATAACCATCAGCTTTGAAAGCTCTATTAATTAGAGAACTGTTTGCAATTTGGTTATAAGTAAGACCATCGACTGACACTAACTGAGCTATGACCTCGCTGATGGACTCCTTCTTACTCTTAAAGCAAGACTCGATGCGTGAAACTTTCTATATTGGTGGATTATCCTCAGCAGCTATTTCATAGCATCTTTTGACTTGAATTCTGTGCTTTGATTTCAAGTGACTGATCAAACTTTTGGTGCTTGAACCAGCTGCTTTCAGTGTCACTAAACACACTTGCACTGTGCTGTTTGTTAATCCTTGTCATATAAGAAATGTTTTCAAATTTCTTATTTTCTATGGTCACTAAAGTCTTGAAACTGAATGTCTGATATGCTTTGTTTGTGTCTACAAAATTCAGCAATGTAATATAAATGGTAAATAGTCAAATTTTAAAAAAGACAGCTTTTTATTTTTGTTTTTGATCATGTGATGCTGTAACACGGGACAATCGTTTGATCACTTTCACTTTGATGTTCAGCCAATACTTTAACCGGTGCCTGCTTAATAAGGGCAAGTGGAGCTAACACTGCAGGTGTTTTTCACTGTTCCAAAGTTCAATTTTGTACGCTGCGGCCTGCAGGTGCTCAAATCGTAGTTAATATTCCTGAGTGATACTGAAATTTTTAAATTTTAAAACCCGGGTTTCGGGTAGTTAAAAAATAGCAAAAAAACCGGGTTTCGGGTTTGGGAAAACCCGGGTTGGAAACACTAGCTGAGACGGCTTGTATGCTCAGGATGGTGCCAAAACACTGCACAGCTGCCCTCTACCCTGGTCTACTAAACAGCGCACAAGTGTGGTGTCACAGTGCTCACACTTGCCTTATAGACAGTGTCTTGAATGATGTCTTATGCATAGTCTCTGGATGCCTGTGTTTCATTTCAATGGATTACCTGCCCATACTTTAGGCATCCAGGCAGCTGAGCTTTGCTGACTAGGAGCAACACTTTCCTTAGCCAACTATGGATTCCCGGACCTTATCATATGCTGTATGGTCTTTAAGTGGGTTTTCAGATGCTTTTCAAGAGAGACTAAGATTTAGATGCCCATTTGTGCCAGCTGTGTGGAATCTATTAAATAGGCCAGACTTGGTATCCATGCTTCACAGTGAACAAATTTATCAGTAGATGTAATGCAGAGTACTGTGAGAATACATTTAGGCTTTGTGTTTTAATACCTGGGATCAGTGCCAGGCCTGGTGGAATGAGCTTGCCTCAAACAGCTTGGGTTAAGCGCAATCACCTGTAAACTGGTGTTGGGCAATTTCATTTGTCCATGCACAAATGGGGTCTTGCTCTTCACCGAATTGCAAGTGCAGTGCCAATATGCAAATCGCAGACCACATTTTAATAGTGTTCCCCATACATCAAGCATGACATGGAGCACAAGGTCTGATGGTTTTAAATCATAAAACCTGATGCTGACTTAACACCATCACTTCCAGCATTTGATCCAGGCAGTACAGCAGCCTAGAGTAGTAAAAGGATAAACCCTAGGCCCCAGTTCTGTTTTTGTCTGATTTGACGTGGATGTCCTTCCAAACCATGACAACAACAAATTTTTTACTTTCATTTTTTATGTTTGCCACCTGGCATTGAACAAATGTTTAGTTTAGGTAAAGTTTTCTTTCAAGTTTAAATTTTTACTCAGTACAGTATATGATTGGGATGTCTTAGTGCTTGTTTAGAGTCAATGTGCTTGTTATGACCTATTTTGCACTCCTGTAAAAACATCAAAGTATGCACCTATTTATGGAGCCATGTAATAGCAGTCAAATTAAAGTATCCCCATGAATCTGGCCTAAAAGTGTTATGTCAGAATTTCTAAATGACTTAAAAGCTATCAAGTTGTACCTGAAAAGCATGTAATTTTTTTATCAGAAATGTACCATTACTTTTGACAGCCAATCTGTCAAGAGTTTTAATGACCAAAATATTCAGTTTAAAACTGAACTGAAAGACAGGAAAATTTAAATATTTTTCAAGAGCCAAACATGGCAAGTATGCTAGCTAGTTAACTTGTTTTGCAATAGGTTATCATTTATAAAAAAAATCTCTAAAGACTCATGTGATAATAATCTTTCTTGACTACATAGTTTTATGTTTTTTTTGACTTTAAGGTTAGAGTGCTTGATAGATCATCAGAAGTAAAATTAGTTTGCATTAGAATTTATTGATTCAATCTTTTAAAAAGTTTTGTAGAATATGCTCATATTTTATGTTTTTGGAGTTTTTTATAACTATATAAGTATTTTTTGTCGACAGGCAATATAAAAGCTGGGGTGCTTTGTTGTATTGGCAATGCAAAAAATATTGACACCATATTGTTATAAACATATTTTTTGCTGACACTTCAGCCATGATCAATATTTGATTTTTTTCAAATAGATTATTTAAAAAACTTGTTCACTGATTGAAGTTTTATCCAGAAGAATTATTAGTTTATTTATTGCTCTAACATAAGGTGCAATATATAAACTGTATTTCTATAATAGATCAAACAATACTTTGTAAGAGAACTGTAAATGCTTTAAGCTTTTACTGATGTTATACTTTTTTCAATAAATTTAGGTGTTCTTATTGGTAATGTGAATTTTAAGCACTTAAAGATGATATTTTTGAAAATTTATTTCATTTTCATTTATCGTTCTGTTAAGTTTAGCTAATTTTGTGTAGAAATGTATTCTGCTGTTTAAAATATTTCTATCAACTATATTTTTAAAAATAAAATTTATATTTTTTGATTGTGAATTACTATTCAAATAAAAAATAAAAAATTATATAAAGTGTGAAAAAAATTACAGTTATATATTGTTAATAGTTAAAACATCATTTTCATTGCTTGTTAGTTATAACCTAGAGATCTACTGTAGTTATACTTCATCTGTCTTAGGCAATTTTAGTGCAAGTAGTTGAATAAAATAACATGAGTTTTTAAACAATTGCTTTTTCACATCTGAAAAACTTCATTTTTATGCTAAACATATTTGTGTTGAATCATAAGTAAAATAATCTTGTAGTTCAAATCCGTGATAAATTGTGATATGTAACTGGCAGTTTATGACACTTACAAGGAGGCATTGTTTGTTTAATTTTTGGTAAAGAAAATGTAGAACAATTTTTTTCTCAGCAGTATTGTTTTACTTTAAACTTAAAATAATCTGATTAATATTTACCTTAAACAAACAGCTGCTCAAGGAAAAATGTTTTAGAAATAAAGAATGACAGTTCAATCTTAAAAACAAGAATTTTACAAGGATATTTCTACTTTTGTAGTTTTTGATTTATGATTTATGGTAGACGAATCAAAAACGTTTTATTCTTTGGAAGTATCATAAGTAGATAGTTGCTTTTATTAATTTTTTAAATTATACTTTTTTTCACAAAAAGACAGTAAAATCTAATTTTTATGTTTTTAGAAGCAATCTTTTGTTTCTATGTCTGGTGAAAAACCAAGTGCAACTACTCATATTAAGAACGAAAAGTCGAATATATCGGTTGTAGAAAATACTCAAGAAACCGAAGTTGAAAAGAAAAAAGATAAAAAAAAGGTATAAAATTGTATATGAATTGTATTTTAATTGGTTTTTACCGTGTTTGTTTTAACTAGTTTAATGAAAAATATATTTACTTTTTACAGCATAATAACTTATTGTTAAAAACAAATTTAAAAACACCGCAATTTTAATTATTCTTTCTAAGCTTAGAGTTGTTATTGTGTTCAGTCGAAATCGAAGAAGAAACATATTCAAAATGAACCGGTCCCCCCTTCAACATTTGTACTACCAAAAGATAAAGAGCCAGTAATTGACGATGGTATGCTAGCACATATGTCTTTATTGATCGATAATTACTATCTAAGATATTTCGACCTATGTTGTAATCATCTTCACAGTAGTTTCTAGACTATGTAATTACGTCTGTTTTTTACGCAAAATGTTTGATCAAGGTGATTTTTGAACCGAAAAAAAAAAAGAGCGAAATGCAGCTGCTTTTCAATTTTATAAAAGTAGCGTGGTAATTGAGCATATATCTTTAACTGGTATATGCGGCAGTTCCGGTCTCTTTGTTTGTGTTTACTTGTATATGTGCTTGTATGTGCATGTCATTCCATTATTCAGTGCGATTCCCAACTTCCTTTGCTGCACTAAACAAAGCTTGGCCGTCGCGTTTAGACAAACTCTTGTTACTAGGAAGAAATTACAGTCATTATTCAGCCAGTTAACGTTTTGACTAAAACGTGTGTTCAGTTGTATAGCAAGTTAATTTAACGTGACCAAAAGAATTTAATTATTAATTGTTTCTCTAATCTTATTTTAAAAACTAATTCTTTGTTTGGCATTTAGTGAAAAACTTAGTTGTTTAACCAGTAAAGTTATTTTCATCAATAAAACCACTCAGTTTTTATGTTTTCATAAATTCTAAAGACATTTATAATGTTTTCATAAGCAAACTAATTGTCAAAACTTTCCATTGTAACACGAAAAAAATTACGGGATCCAGCGCACTAAACTTAATTGAAAAACCGATGCCATTGAAAGCTGCTTTTTCAAACTTCATTGTTATTCAACTTTTTAGAACGTGAGTTGGCAGTTTCAGGGGAGTGGCAAACAGTGCGTAACAAGGAGCAAAGGGCTCAACGCAAAGAAAAGAAACGTCAAGATGAAATCGCGACCCTAGCACCCAAATCCAATCCAATTGTCAATCAAATTCCTACGGTCACTTCTCTTCCAAGTTCTGCAAAGGGTAAGTTTTGCTTTTAACACAAAAACGATTGTAGAAAAAATGCTTTGTGGCAAAGTGCTTGATGATTTGTGATCTTATGTTACGGTTGACTTTTAATATCTGTTTGACAAATTAAAGCAGTTTTCAAATTTTTTCTGTACCACAAATTGTAAACCACGGGAGCATCTAAAAAATGCAGTGATCTTGAAGCGCAATGTGACATACAGTAGACCTCGGTTAATCCTGATTCGATTAATGCTGAATTTCGCTTAACCCGGATAAAACTAAAAGTACAAAACGATTTTTTATATGCTATAAAAAGCTACAGATTATCTGGATCTTCGCCTAATTCGGATGATTTTGTCTGTCAAGTCGAATCCGGTTTAACCGAGGTCTACTGTAGTTTTATTTATTTTTATAATAATTTCATTGACAGTTAGTGTGCACGAATTGACTTTCAATCAGTCACGGCTCCATCTCGCATATATTAAGTGATGATAAGCAGCGATTTCCTGTTCCGTTCTAATTGTAACTCTCTCAATATTCGTTTTTTGCTAATGCTTAACTCTACTTTTAAAGTTTATCTATTTAGAATTTAAATACAGTTATTAAAGTTAATTTCTCTCAAACGCTTGTACGTGAATATGATATGAATAACAGAGACAAATTAGCTGCATTGTCTACCTTTTTTTAGAATTTAGACAAGTTTTAAAATTTAATCTTGATTAATCCTGAGAAGTTTTTGTTGAAAGAATTTTTATTGGTATTTTCATTTTGAATAGCGCTTGGCCGGAAAATTGCTAGCTGCGACAAGCCTGCGTTTTTTTAAAACTTTGGATTATTCTAAGGGACGACTCCCAAAAATTGTTGTTTCCATATATCACCTCAGGAATAAATTTGGTTAGATGGAATTAGATTTGACTACTTAAAAGCACTTGTCACAATTATACAATAAAAAATAATCAGCGTTTTTTGTTAGAACCACTAGCATTTAATTGTTCTTTGCCAGTTTTTTGCTTTGGCCTGTTAATGAATAGAAAGTTATCATATGCAGTCACTAATAGTTCAATAACAGCATATTGAGAGTTTGCCATTTCGAAGAGATGCTATTGCACTTAATATTATTTCTTTTTTCATGATTCTACCTTATCTGTTACACTAGAATCTAATCTATCAAGTGACTCTATAAAATGATTTATTTATAAAAAGACCACAAAGTTTTGATAAAGTAATTAAATACTTCACAAGATTTGTCGTCACGTGGAAAAGTATTCTCTCTAGGTTGACACAGACAGGACTAGAGCCAAAGATTTATCCTTTTACTAACCAAGGCTGTTGTAGTGCCCGTATCAGATGCTGTAGCGATGGTGTTGAGTCAGCATCGGGTTTTATTGCTTCACGTGGTGTCTGATCTATGGGCCACGTCAATACACCGTGTTTTGCGGTTTGCTCGATGGTCGCTCGCCGCAGAGGCAATTCAACGTATGATGAAGACTTCGTTTGTGCATGGACGAATGGAAGCTTTCAATATCCGTCTGTAGGCGATTTTGCTCGACCCAAGCTCTTCTGGCTATTCTCATTTCATTAGGCCTTGGAAATAAAAGCGTAAAGCCTGGATGTATTCACATCATACTCCGGTTTTCTTATGATTCGTCCAGTAAGCAGCGCTGATCCCTAGTTCGGCAAAGTTGTTTAGTAGCTTGGTGCAGCAGGCACAATCGAGCGTCTCAGTCTTTTCTTGCAAGGGTCTCAACACTTTGGCTGCGGCTTGGTTTGCTCGCACGCGCCGTTGCGTGGCGGGGCTTTCCCGACGGTTTGTTGTTTTGTTAGAACGACTTCGTTTTGTTCGTCTAATTTTACCTTATACATCTAAAACGTTTCTCATGGTAAAAACTATGCGGGGATTTTATTAGTTTACTGTAAAATTACGTTGATTCAACATTAAGATTGATCTGTTCCGTTCATTATATATACATACATTAGAAAAATTGCTATTTCTACATTGTTTCAGAGTAAGGCCTGTGTTTAGGCTGTCTGCAACTTGAAACAAATGACAATTTAGAAGCAAATAGTAACAATGTGAAAACTGATTATTTAAATCAGATACAAATAAAAAAATCATTAGAAACGATTGAAGTTTGTTTTACTTCGCCTATTTCAGTCTTGTAATAAGCGTTTTTTGGTGTGGTAGTCACCAAAACAAGGGGTTTTGCATAGTGGTGTGTTGCATTCTTTGCAATGCACTCTGGTTTCTTTCCGAACTTTCTTTTTCATGCAAACCCTGCACCTTCTCTGTGGGGATACTGTAACAGGATACAAACTTATATGATGAGCTTTAAATCCGCTACACAGTCGGTTTCGGGATGGTATCTGGCGTCTTTTCTGAAGGAGCTTCATGTTTAGAGGAGTCTGCACGTTGATTGCTTTGACCAGATATTTAGCATAGACTGCTGACTAATTATGTAGTACAGAGTTCTTACAAAAGAACATCGTAGCTGGCCTTTATTACAAATCTTGCTGTACTAACTTGTTAAATTTGCCGCTTTCAACCACGTGCACGTGAAGACGAAGCTGCTAAAACAAACAACTGTAAGAAAAACTTTACCAAATATTATGGTTACTACCACGAGCAAAATATGCCGATAAATTTAAAATTTTGAAGTATCATGCTTTGATCACGCGTAAAACATGCTGACGGTGAAATCCGTCTTTTTCTGACTCTTGTAATACATTCCCGCACCCAACCGATGAAATGCTTCATTTTGACAGAGATCTCCGTCACTCTCCACCGAAAGTGTTAAGACTCATTTAATATACCACGGCGAACCAAGAAGAGTGTCGCTTCTTGTGGTGAAGCTCATGTGGCGAATGCTTGAAAGAATTAGTAAGTGGTCATTTGGAGTGAAACGCAAGAATCCAGCAGTGACAATTTGCGAGGTGTCATTCAAGATAACGTTTATGAGGCGGGTATGTACGCTGCGACACCAGACTGATGCCCAATACTCAAATGTGTAGTGGAGTAACGATAGGGCAGCTGTGCGGAATCTTTTGGCGCCAGCACCCTGCCTCAGAAACGTAAAGTGGGAAGATAATTTTTTTGCGTATTGCCGTTAGATGGCGACGGAACCGGTGATGTCGATTTAGTTTTTCCAAAGATAAGCGGAGCTAAACAGATTGTTGTAAACTTTTAGCTGACAATTATCCTCTCCGGTGTTCAAACGAAAGGTTGCCTTTACCGTATTAGCGTTACTGAGCTTCAAAATGAACTCTGATGATTTGTTTACTAGGAATGATTCGACATTTTTAATGAAATATATTTCATTAAATCACGGGCGGATTTCTAGTATTTTTTATCTCAGTACATTGACTTTAAGTTGACACGAGCACAATTTGTCAGATTAATGGTTATTTCAATACAAAAATGTAGCCCAGTAGTTTTCAACCTTTTTCACTTTCGGCAGATAAATGTTTTAAAGCATCCTTTTAAAAAAGATAATGATGTGGCGGCACCTCAAAATAGTTTTTTCAGCTTTTTATATTTTGGATTGAAAACTTAAAACTAAACACAAGTTTTAAACTTTAAAGCAAAAATAAAATTGTGACTCTTTGTGGCACCCCTAGCAACGAAAATACCACACTTGTTTGCCGGAACACCGTGTGGTTGAGAACCACTGGTTTAGCCATTATCATGATTTTAATTGCCAATTGGTATTTATCAAAGTGCATTTTTAAATAGACAAAATGTTTTAATTGGAAAACTTTTTTTTTTTTGGGAATTTTAAAAGGCAATTTTTTATTGGAATTCTGCAGGTATTCTCATAAAGTACTGTTATTGCTTCATATATTTAACAAACAAGATTAAAGTTGAAATATGAGTTTTGTTATGACAACTAATAAAGATCTAATTAAAATTGAGAAATCAACAAATTTTAACATTACGAAACGCGAATAATTTTTAAAAAAGACATTGATATTTAACGTCAATTAGTCAGTGGCTACCAAAGCTTTCTTTACTTATATAGTATATTTTTATTTCTACAAATTTCAATCTCCAAACTACAAATATGTTTCTGATCCGTTAACTTGCCAATTTTTAAAAAACTATTTCAATATATTTTGCGTTAATTTTGTGCCATGCGTTTTTAGTTTTCCGTTAGTGGGCGATAAAAGTCTAAAATTTTTTTTTCTTTATTTTCTTTCTTAGCCAATGGCCATTACTTAGCTGATTGTTTGGGGTTGTACATTATTAAAAAGTTCAAATTTTTTAATCAATTTAACAAATAGAATTTTTTTTTTTGTTTTAGTATCTATCTAATGTACATTTTTGGTTTTCAGCAGCCTTGGTGTGATACTGATGTGACAATGGTCCATGCTTTCTTTTGTCAGGCTTCTGTCCTTGCGGTTATTGTAATAGAATCGATTGTTTTTGTTTGGGTGTCACGCTTTAACTTTAATTTGATACGTTGTTGTGACGCCTCCATGTTTCTTTGAAACTCCACCGCCAATCAATTTTTTTTCCATCACTTATGAATGTCGAAACAGTAAACAAAGCTTGTTTTTTAGTTATGTTTTCCTTTTGCCGTTCACTCTGTGATAGTTAAAAACTTAATGTACAGATTAATTTAGCTTTCGCTATTTCTTTAAGCGTTGTCATTAAAAGATCTTAGACCTTGGCCAATTGTAAAAAAAAGTTAGTGATATTGGTTTAATTTTGTCTGTAGTAATTCTTCAAACTCCTAGCGCTTTGTCGTTTCTAACATTTAATCATCATTGAGTCAGGTAACTCGTAACAGCAGTTTACGAGCCATATGAGACCATATTTGTTCTATCCTTCCTCTATTGAGAGGAAAAGGCTTTTACACAGCATTATCTTGTTCATCGCACGCTGCTTTATATCCACCCGTCGGCACGACACAGATTTATCATTGAAACTATTTAATTCAGTTAGTTTGTTGAAACACAGCGCATTGAAGAGAAGTGCAGAGATAGCTGCTTTCTTGCATTCATTGTTTTTCAAGTCAATAGTTCGTTGTGTTCATGCTTAAGCTTATTAAAAAAAGTACAATTTTTGAAGAGCAGTTAAAAAAGTAAGTCTCAATATGCAGTGTGTTAAAATGATTTCTGTAATAGAAAAAATAAAATATTTTTGTTCAAAGATTTCACTGAACGTTGTTAATAGATTGAACTGCTTGTTTTAACCAATCTTATTTGGTTTATTACATTACTGTTAAAGAAGTGAATGGTTATTTTCGAAGCGGTTTATTTTTTTGTAATCTTAGATGTTGCTCCGCGGTTCGCTCGCGCGGCCGGTGAAGATTGGCCGGAAGGCGCCAGCAAGCGACCAATGCCACCCAGTGTTACCAAATCGACTACTATTGTAAATCGCTCTCCAATGATGCCTGCCTCGGTACAGCAGCAACCTTCTCAAAAATGGCAAGCTGCAACGACTACTTCTATTCCGGGTTAGATTTTTCAGTAAATCAAATATTGCAGCCTAACAGTTGACAGATTTTGTTAGTTGTTTTTTCAAAACCTTTAATTATTTTAAAAAGTATGCTCAACAATTTTTCCCAAGCAAATACTTATAATTATTAGTCGACGAAATAACATCGAATGCAAATTTTAAGAGGTTTAATTTAAAATTTTTTTTACAAAGCCATTTAATTGGCGAAATATTCACTATTTTTGCAATGATTTTAAGATTTTGTTTATTTTATTTGCATTATTTCATCGTTGACAGCTAATGAAAACCTTTTCTATTCTAATTGAAGTTCAAAAACTTAAAAGTTCAGTTTTTTTCATCGCTCAAACAACAGTCAACAATTTGAAACGTGCTTGTTATAGTAAAATAAGAGCAATAGTAAGTCTACATCCAATTCTTGTACTACGTTGAAACGAATTAGTCAATCCATATACTTGATGAGTTTCTAACGTAGTTCATTGCAAATCCTCATCCTTCAAATCTCTCCTGGTAAAGCAGCTGAATTTTTAGACTATATTGTACGAGATCTGTAGTTCACCCCTGGCCCTGGTTTTGTAAGGATTCCCGATTCTGGCTACATCATTGCTTTCTCCCTTTGGTCGTTGGGACAATTGTCGTTTGTTTTGCACATTGTAAGATGATATTACCGAAACTTCGACATCTTAATATTTTAGTCCATTCCTTACACAAGACGAAAATTCTTTACGCCTTAAGACAATATTTTATTATAACTCTGATTAATTACGACTCGTCGGTTAGCAGTCTCATACTATCTGCTAATTCTTTGGTGAGTTTGATGACGTTTTTATACAACCGATAGATGTTGACCTGGTTGCTGCTTTCTCTTTTAAGCGGGGTCGTCATTGTAGATAAGCGGCATGACCTCATTGAGAAATTCGTCTTGGAGTGCCTTTCTTATGGCACCCAACGAAAATCAGTCGAGAGAGACTAACATCAAACTGGCGTACTTTTGCTCCCTTGTCAGAGTATTAACGCAATGAGCTATTTGATAACCTATTGCTTCTAAAAATGATCAAGTGCTAGTCGAAGATATGAAGACAAAGCGACGATAAAAAACAAACAAACTAAGGATAGTTAAAAAACGCTTCTTGAAGTAGGCTTAAGTTGCTAGCAAGCTCCCATGCAAAGACGTGCGATGACTGCTCAACACGACTGTTTCGTTGGTAGATTGGCTGGCGAGCTTTTAGCATTTCTAAAACAAGTTAAAAATTTTTAAGCCGTTTTTCGTATTTGTCTAATTTTCTTGTGTGTCTAAATAAAAAAAGACATGATAAGACAACTTAATTTTCAGTTTGAGTTTATTTTGAATGTTTTTATGTTTATGCTATTTCGTAGAGTTCTTTGTTTTCTTTAACAATTTATTTGTAAGGGGTTACAATCGCCAGCAACAGAATAGCTGTTTCAATCTGTGTTTTTCTATTTGCATCTGTTAAGTCCACCATTAAATTATGTAAAATTACAGTTTGGGAAAAGACCAACGCTTCGACTTCAATCGGGTTTTCATCGACTCAAAGCACCACCTGGTCAACCAATAAACCGAGCGGTAAGGGAAAGGAAATCTTCATTAAATCCACACAACGTTGCTTTTGTTTTTCGCTTGAGCTTGCGCTGTTGTTATATGCCGGTGTCAATTTTAATTTCGCTTTAGTTTCTGCGTGGAATCAAGGCTTGGACGCCGGAACTTGGTCAACAAACGCGTTGCAAAAAACATGGGACACCCCTGGTAAGAAAATACTAGTTTTTTGTATAAATTGATAAAGCGATACTTCCGGTTTGATTTTAAGAATTAAGAAAGTCTCTTTTTTACTGCTCTTAATCTTAATTTGATGAATATTGCACACTGCTTTTTTTGTTGTTGCTAGTAAACCTATCGGGAGTATTATTTTCGAAAATTTTTAAAAAAGGATTTTGAAATTGTATCAAAGTGATTGGTGATGAATTTTTTTTCTATCAAACTTTTTAAAAAGAAGGTAGAGATTTCTACGATGTAGCATAAATAAATTTTAACGGTCATATTTGTTTTTTCTTTTAATTAATCTCTGCACAATATTATTCATTCGTTATCGTCGTTTGGAAGTGCACCCGTTTCGGGTCACATACAAATAGGACTGGGGCCGAGGGTTTATCCTTTTACTAACCCAGACGGCTGCACTGCCCGGATCAGATGCTGTCAGTGATGTATTTCGATCAGTGCGATAAAGTGCATACTTAACAATGAACATATAACCATTCAATAATATTCCATTGCAAATTCACCTGCAATGTACACTGCTTAAACAAAACAAGCTGAAATTACTTGTAAGCTACTCGTGTTTACACCCCGCTAGGAAAAACCTTTGCTTCCAGCTTTTTCCTTTTTAGGAGGTAGAAAAGCGAATAAAGAAAAGCAGAATAGTAATCACCAGTCAAAACTCCAAAGCTTTGGAGAAGCCAGTCATTCTTCTGTGCAGAATGAAAATTTTTTTGCGTTTCGAGCCCAATCTGTTTGCTTTCCTGAGGTAACGCCGCCTTACCCTGTTGAAACACTTCCAGATCTCGCGCCTTGTAAGTCATCTGTCAGATTTGGTTTGTTATTGAAAGGATTAGCAGCTGTTTTTGTCATTTGTTGTCGTTTGCTTGGAGTTCACTGTGTGCTGGTGGTTGTCAGTCAAATCTTCGTTTGTATTTAAAATGTTCTTGTTCTTCGTATAATCTTTTAAAAAGATTTATAAAAAATTTTCCTAATAGTTAGCTTTTTATTTATTCACTTTAAAATTGCTTGAATTATTTTTTGTTGTTGGAGTGCTTATTGGACTAACATTTGTCAGTTGCTAAAAATATTTTGTGAAGAATTCATTGCACCAAGCCAAGCTATTCAAGTTTTCTTTCTGCTTGTCATGTTAACGTGTCGATTGTTTTCGAAACAGTTTGTTTAAAAATAAACAATGACTAACAGTTTAATCCAAAACACGTTACTTTTCTTACACTTTCGAAATCGCAGCTCCCTAAAAAAAATTAATTTCGTCATTGCATGGTCGAAATACGTTTCTTGAATCATTCAGCAAAGCATCCGCTGTTTGTTGCTATTTTGGGTACAAAATGAAAACACACATACAAAAAATACTGCACCGAAACCGCATTTTTGCTAAAATGTCAAGCGGTTTTTGTCTTATTCAATTTGGTTTACAGGCATTGAATTTGTGTGAAAATTGTGGTTTTAATAAGTCTCATTGTTAACTGTCAGCATTCTGCCGTATTGAGCGCGGCTTGCTGCCGTCGTTTAGGGTGAATTGTTCAAACAGGAAATGACATCACAACTGTAGAGCTGGCTTCATCTTACTGTTAATGCTAGCCACAAATTTTAAAATCTGCATTTAGGCTTTGCGCAGACAATCACCTGTTTAGAAAATCTCATTGCAGAAGCTTTGCAATCTGACTGTTGCTCTTTCAAACCGAGAAACTAGAATTGGATCGAAACGTAACTTAAAGAATGGAAATATCAATGCATAGTTGCTTTTTTAAGTACTAATGACAAGACTAAGTTGTTTTTGCTTTTTAACTCTACAAAATAACGTTGCTCATCTGATGTGCGAGCTGCCTACCATGGATAAATCGCCCTACATTTGTATACTTGCTGCAACAAACGCGCATATTTTGTTTAACGTCTTTATAGTATGGCGAAGATTAATATTTTTACTATCAGCAATGAATAAGTCAAAAACTGTGCTTTCTATAAAAAAAAAACAAAAAAGTTTTTACGTTTTGTACAATCTTTATGTTCGGAGTCGAACATCTTTCCGATAGACTTAGTCAACACAGCTTTGTACTGTTTTATTTTTTTGAACGAAAAACTTGGCACTGGGCCAATTCAAGACCGAGCAGGCGTGTTTGTGATATGAAACCAGTAAGAGCACGCCAGTGATGCATAAGGAAGTTGGCCGTCATTGCGTGTTACTTAGATTTTCCTTTTTCGCGCGCTTTTTCGTTACTGCAATCCGCCACGCGGTTATGTTATAAAAGCTGAAAGAAAAGCGCCACTTCTTTGTTACCGTTTGCATCTCTTGATGTCAAATTGGTTTGAATATTTTCAGAGGTTTTTTAGCTGGAATTTAGGATTTGCTAAATCTCAAATTTTTGGTAGTAAAATATTTAGATATTTGGAATTACTCAAAAATTGCTTAGACTGAATTGTTTTTTGTTTTTTTTGATAAAAGAAATATATAGCATATGAAAAGTAGTGCTGTTAAAAAGTAAGAATTGTGGAATTGCGAAAAAGTAATATTTAATCGAACAGACGTATCTTTTGAGTGATCAGCATTAATATGTAAGTGGATTTGTTAAATTTGAATTGTTAACAAACTTACGCTTTCGTTTGTTTTCTTGTTATTTAAAAAGTTTCACTGTCAGTTTGACTTATCTGTTTTTGCTCAGGGAGCGTCGTTGAGAAATCTGATTGGTCTGGAGAGTCAAAATCCGATGATTGGGTTCATGTTAGCACTCCGTCGCCGACAATCGCGCCGTCTAGCGAACCTTGGACAACTTCTGCGGAAATCTATTCACAGGTAAACTTGAGTTTGTTGCGAGTCTACAAAAATTTCCTTTGATTCTTACGTACAATTTTTAACAGATAACTTTGTACTTTTCGTTTGTCTTGTTATCTTATTTTATCCGTTTGATTTTGACTGTTGACTGCTATATGAAGATGTAAGCTATTTTAATTAGGAATAATGGCTTGCAAATTCATAGTCGAGTCGGCAGTTGTCGACTTCGTAAGAAATTCTCGGCTTCGCCCGGTCTTCGTGATTTCCTGTCGTTATTACGGCGTTCGCGCTTCGCTCGTAGGCGGTTTCATGTTACGATTATGGCAATAAATGGCTAACTTCCCTTTCAGTGCTTGATTACACGGATAGAAAAATTACCAGAGTCGTTAGGAGCCTACAGTTGATCTGGAAGTGTTGACGAAGAATTCGCGTTTGCCAAGTAGTTACTAGTAACATGCTCGACGTCTGCTACTATTTTTCCTCTCTAAGCAAACGTTATGAAATCAAGAAGAGCGCTCTCGCGATCGTCACGAGACCCATGTCGTGACCCGGACAATTGCACTCGTCTGTACCGCCTTCTATCGCGGCGTATGTCGTGTGCAATGAACCGGGTCGCGGCAACTTCTCGCCGTGACGCGTCTGTTTGTTTGACCCACTCCCCGTCTTCTGCCGCCCACGATCGGGGCCTGTGCTTCAAGAACGAAGTAAAGCAAATTTCACTTGAAACCCAGGACCTGCTGTTGTGCGTGGATCTATCACCCCCCCCCGCATTTTAGGGTCACGGATTCATTTAAAACGACGTTGAGTTACAAAATTTCGGCTTTGGCGTTTAAAACTCACGAACAGGTTTGTTTTTTTCCCATCTATTCTCCAATCGCCTTGTTACGAGTTTCGATGCCACTGTGAATTCAGCTCGATCTTTGAACTACGCGAGTTACTGTTAATGTGATGGCCAATAAGTCGTATAATGTCGAATTTGTATTGGCAAGTTACGGTTTCTATTCGCGATCATGAGATTTATATCAAGCATGTTAAAAAGGGATTTTTTGTGGCCTTGACAAGTTATTTAAATCGAAGAAATTCTATTATGACGTAAGCTATTTGCAAAAAAAGAATCAATTTTCGCGCAACGTCTTGTGTCTTCTCTACACGTTTTAGCGAACAATTTAAAATGAAGACTTTTTTATAGAAAAATTGCACAATTGCATTTTTTTGCGACCGAATAACGACCTAATTTTAGGTTGCGACCCACTATTTACGGACCCATAATGTAGAGTACAAAATTTTAGCTTTAACCAAGCAAGGCGTGGTTTACTACGTATGCAAATCGACTTTGTTATTCTTCATAAAGCTCGATGTTTGAACCTTCGATGCAGCGACATATTGCAGATTCTTCAGCTAAGTTGACACGCTTTTTATTCTTTCTTTAAGCAGGGAGATTGGGCAGTCACGTGCGCTTCCCCTGCCGTCCAAGCCCCAGTTGTTCCCGAAACCTTTCAATTAGAACCGGAAGGCTTGGCCGTGTCGACAAAAACCCCCGATGACCCGTGGAACATGAGCACTTACGTGAAAGAGGGGGACTGGTCGCCACCGGAGGCGGACTGGAGCAATATCAACGACGAGTGGAAAGTGTCCATCGCTCCACCCAGACCCGAACCCACTTATTTTGTGAGTAAAGCTGCTTATAGATTTTTTAATTTAAATTCAGTATACTAACGTGTCAGAATTAATGCAATTATTTAAAGTCTTTTGGTGACCGCTTTTTGTGATCACGCTACAGAATGAATCGAGCGACGACGAAAAAACGAATCCTGTCGCAAATACCACTAACCCTTCCGTTCCTAACCCGGTCGTTGGCGCGGGAGCTAATTTTCTGGCGCAAAATCAACTTTCTAAGAAAACTCGACGGCGACGCAAGAAGAAACAAAATTCTGATGTAAGTTTTAATAAAGATTCTTACTCTCGTTTGTCTAAAGATTGTCACAGATAGTTTCTTCTCTGTAGGCTAGTTTAGAAAGTAGTACACGTTTTACGATCACTCCAACAACTAATTGAATTTTCACTTTAAAACAGTGTTTCAAAATTTCCTAGTTTATTCTTTTAAGATTCTCAGATTGCCTTCTTGCATATAGGTTTCGAAAATCTTTATAAATATGCTTTGTGATCCTCCAAGAAATCGCAATATCACTTGAAAGAACGGTTGTTCAAGTCATAAAAAAGTTTATTTACTGTATTTTTAGATTTCTGAAGTTCCTAAAGATACGATTTTTACGGCTCTTACCATCGAACAGCCAAAGCAAGCCCAAGTTATTTCGGTAAGCAAACCGTTCTCTCTGTTTACAATTTCTTCTTTCCGCCCTCAAAGCGAGCTTTGACTCACGCGTTCCTCAGTGCAGCTCCGAAAATTAGTTTGGCTTTGCGGAACTTTTCTTTTTTTGTTGCCGTTTCCTTCCTGGCTCGGTTATTGTCGCGTTTCTTTTCGGAAGTTTGATGTTTCGTCTGAACCGATTCATTTCGTTTCGCGGGCCCTTTTAATGTAAGACTTTTTTTTCAGTCTAACCCAGCGAGTTCGGACCCAGTTACTGTTATTGCGAATACTGAAGAAGGTGAGGCTAGGTTAGCGTTAGTTGTAAGTTTCGATCGTGTAATAGTTTAATAAAGCTGTTGGTCTTAACAGTTGATGGTTGAACTGCGGCGTTCGCGACAATGAACGTCGCATTTGCCTGAGAAACGCTTTCAGCTTTATAGCGCGCATCGATTCTTTAATGTCTTAAAATCTTATTACCTAATTAAGCCAGATTGTCTTTGAGATTTTTTGATGGTTTATTTGTTTCGCTTTATCGCTTTTAACTATTTATCGATTTTAATTCAATTGTAAAATAGTAGTATTCATTTTTAGAAAATTATTCTGTACTCAAATCATGCATATTTAGTGATATAACCATTGATAATGTTGTATTTAATGTTGAACTAATTAAAACTGCCGTTTTTCTTTCAGCTTGGTCATTATCTAAGTCATCAAAGAAAAAAAAAGTCCGTGCCCGCAAGGCGGAATGAGCGGTTTCATCGATAACTTCGTCATTGTTGATCGTTTTTATTTTTTTACCCGGTAGCCGAAGCATTTAATGATTTATTTAACTTCTTATTTCAGTCGTGTTTTTATCCCATTGCACATTTAGGGAATTATAATCCATCAGTTACTTCATATTTGGTTGTTTAGCTCCTGACCTGTACCAGCGATACTAAATTAATAAACAATAAATTAACACCCTGCTATTTATTGATCAAGCAATCAGGTGATGTCAGAAAGATTAGATTTGAACAATAGTCACCAAACAGCCTACTTATTAGTATGATTCGCAGCGGCTTTTCTGCAAATTCTTTTAAAAACTAAAAAAGAAATGTTTTTTTAAGCAGCTCTTTTTGGTATAATATTAAAAAAAATCCTCATCATTTGTTAACAAAAGTACAGCATGGTCTTTTGCAGAGTACCAACTTATAAAAAATATCAGCATTCATTTAGACAGTGCTTAATTCAAAATTTCTCTCTCGTACACCTTGATTTCACGAAGTGTAGACGCCAAAAGTTTGTAAACAAAAAAAGATACGTCACAGATGTAAATCTGGTCCGGAAAATAAATAGCAAGTTAATTTTTCAATTAATGTTCGCGTTTTAATTTTACTTTTTAAAAAAACTCGCAGGTTTAATTTAATTTCACAATTTATTAAAGCGTTTACACGGTTTCGTTAATCATGTCATTCAGAGCGTGATTATTTGGTGTTTCCAAAGGTGAAATTTGTCGCTTTAATACAAAAGTTTTTGTCATCGCAACAAGTCTAGCTGCGGAAATTTGATACAATGTTTTTTGGCTTTTGCGTGTTTGTTTTTGCAGTGACTCTGTATAATATTTAAAACAAAGCTCAATGCTTTGTCGTCGTCGTTTGAAAGACACCCACTTCAGGTCAGACACAAACAAGACTGGGGCCGAGGGTTTATCCTTTTACTAACCCAGGCTGCTGTACTGCCCGGATCAGATGCTGGCAGTGATGTTGTTGAGCCAGCATTGATTCTTGTCATCCAACCATCAGACCTCGTGCTCCGTGTGGTGCCCGATGTATGGGGCACGCTATGAGGATGTGGTCTGCGGTTTATTCAGAGGCGCCGCACTCGCAATTTGGTAGAGCAAGCTCAAATGCTTGAGCATACTAGACCTGCATTCAAATCACGCCGCCTAAAATCGATCATCGTTTGCTCTTTGCGTTGTTTTTTGTGGTTAGCTCGAACGACAAGCTCTTATGTTCAATTGATTAAACGAGCAGCAAGTTTAACTAAATGAAGTAAAAAACTTAATAGCAGAACTAAATTCTAAATTAAACTTTTGACAGCTAAACGTATAACAGAAGATTTGAAAATAAAAAGTAAGCGTTTCTACTACTGGTTTAGGCAACTTAAGTTGTGTATAACATTTCTTTCTAAAAAAATTATTTTCTTATTGAAATAATAAACAGTTTATTCTTCCAACGACACCGACATAACCATGACCAGCAGTGATGGCCTTACAAAAAGGGAGGCCCGGTACAAGATAAGCAAGGGGGCCACTATTTGGTGTACCAAAAAAGGTAGCTGAAGCTTATGAAAGCAAAGTGATAACTAAAAAAAAGGTCTTCACTTCGAATCAATCTCGGATTTCCCTATTTTTGCCCCAAAATTATGGTGTTCTCCAAAAGGCTTCACTTCGAATTGTGGTAGTATAAAGTGTATAAACTGTCATCAACAAAGGAGTCTTTTTTTTTCAAAAAAAATTTTTTTGACACACCATCAACGTCCTGGTACTGCTATAAAAAAATAGAGCAATTTTTTGTGTAGGGGGCACTTTTTGATCTATTTTAGGGGGCTGAGTGCGGTCGCACCGTTCGCACCCTATTGAAGCCATTACTGATGACCGGTACCGAACATTGCTAAAAAAAATCGCCAGTTTAGGGTTGAAGTCTAAGTCATTTGACATTGTTGCGAAGAGTTATTTATGGCCAAAAATTCTAAATTTCAATTAATGCATTTTTTTAATAAAATTTTGATCTTGCCATAATTTGCAACAGGAGCTGGAGCTCTATCATCGAAAATAATTAAAAAGAAACTCGCCTAATTTGTAGATGACGATTGGCTTACTTATAAACGTAGCACACATAAGTTAGAATACCAATGCAATATTACGAGGGGCATTCAATATATAAGGTAAATTTTTTTAGTGAAGATAAAAACTTACTCTTTTTTTACTTTTTTAGGTATCAGATGTAAACTTTATTTAGTTTGTGTTTTGATAGCTTGCTTGCAATTTTACGAAATAGCTGACCTGGAAAGTTGCTCAAAAATTAAACAAAAGTTAGTCATTAAATTTTTGGTAGCAGAACAGTGCAAACCAAGTGAAATATTCAGAAAAATGTCTGCTGTAAATGAAAAAAGGATGTTTCAGCCAAAAAATGTCTACCAATGAGCTAAATTATTCGGAGGCCGGAAAATGTTTTTGATGAAGATAGGCCAGTAAGACTGTCACAAACTTTGTTCGGGAATCCCAAAGGACCAGTTGAGTTAAGTAACCCGAATACCTGCGCTGAAACAAAGCTGTGTCCAAATTTTATTTTATTCCGGCTCAAGAAGTAGTCTTGCTATGAGCCTGAAGCTTTTGTACAGTTGATTTAACGAAAGCTCGGATTAATTTCGTTGAAGACTCTTTTTCACAACAAACAGAGACCACTGCATGTCTCTAATAACAACGAATGTATTACAAAAAATCACAACCGACAAAGTTCTATTCCACGCTTTGCCAAACTGCAAAGCGAAATCAACGCTATAACTTGATTCAATCAACACAAATAATTCTACCTCTGTAGAACACAACTCCCAACCACTGGTGCAAAATAAATTCAACAATCGTCAACCGATACAAAATCTAACGGGCTACCTTCTGTACCCAAACACAATCACTTTTCACTCGAACCCTCTCTCGAGTCGTTTCAAATCACCTAATCAATAATAATAATAATCGCTACGCATCGGCTTTATATAGAAAACAAGATCATGTGATGCAAACTTGCTCGTAAATTCGAGATTTAGCCCGAATTCCCTAGAGAGATCGCTACGCTCGAATGCGCCAGAACATTCTACAATATGCGAGCTGTAGTAAAGCTTGAAAAACATATTACGTCATACTGTCGAACGAAAGAGAAAAAAGATACATATAACGCAATAGAAAGCGAATCGGACGTTATATCACATAGTACGAAAGCAGCGCTACAAGATACGCGATTATTCTCTTATAATAAAACTATGAATTACTTTTAACGGGAATAAACTACATCATTATGATTAAAATCATTATGAAGTGTGACAAAGACCTATATAGAAGCGGAAACTCCAACCATAATCGAATCAATTGATGACACCGTTTAGTCCGACAGAAAGGTAAAGGATGAAGATGTTGCACATAGTTTAAGTATCTTTGTGGGGATATAGCACATGAAATTATCTAAAAAGATCTTGGTTACTACAAAGCAGCTGCCGCTGGGTTCCCAAAATGCTTACTCAAGAACACAAACAGAAAAGAGTAGAGCTGTCCCATCAGTGTCTCTGTGGCTTTGAAAAAGAGAGTAATGATTTCCTCAAGAGAATATAATCACTTGTGACAAAACATGGGTTTGGCACTATGAGCCAGAGTCCAAAAGACAATCTTTGGATTGGAAGCACAGTGATTATCCCGTCAAGAAGAAGTTCAAGTTTCAGCGGTCTACTGGCAAAGTTATGCTTACAGTTTTTTGGGATATGCAAGGGCTCATTACCAATTCATTCCTTGAAAAAAGAACTACTATTGACAGTGCTCACTATTGTGAGCTTCAGCTAATTGGAGTAATTTTCAGTTAATCGCAATAATTTTGCATTAAGACAATGCTAGGCCTCACACAGCAGCCAAAACAGCGGAGACCATCAACCAATTCGGTTAGGAACTGCTTTCCCACCCCCTTATAGCCCAGAATTTGCCCCTTCCGACTTCCACCTGTTTGGGCCCCTCAAAAAGTTTACCAGAGGAACAAAGTTTACCAGTGATGAGGAGATAAAAAACAGTGTGAGCGATTAGCTTAAGGCCCAGTCTAAAAAATTCTACAAGATGGCATTCAAGAACTTGCACACTAATGGCAGAAATATGGGGCAGTGTAGGGAGATTACGTAGAAAAATAAAAAAAGTAAGCTTTTATCTCTACTGGAAAAATTTTTTATGAAAAGATTTAATTATTTGTTTTATAGTTGTTTAGTAAAAAGAACATTTTTAAGATAGCGCAATAAAAAGCAACTTTTGACATAAAGATATGTTTATGTTTAGAACTCGACAAAAACAGAGTTCATTGAATCAAACAAACTAAAATATCCTTGGAACGCCGATCTTATAAAGCGCGTCGATTCGTTTAAAATGATACTCAGGTTAAGATTCAGCAATATTTGTTTTTAACGTTTAGTTCCGGTTTGGGTTTGGTTTACGCCCTGTTTTTATAAAATGTGTTTTCTGTCCATTTCTAACAAGTTTTTAGACCAGGAATGAGCAAATTGTTTGGCTCGAAGACCGCATTCACCAGTTGATTTTGTTTGTGGGCCGCACTATAATTATCTTTAAAAAAAAAGGTCATCACTTTCAATGAATGTCCAAAATCTCCTTTTTCGTTCCAAAAACGAAGTGATCCTAAATTTTGGACTTTAATTGAAAATGATGACTTTTTTTAGAAATCAAAGAGAAAAGTTATTTGTGAGGTTTTCGCGGGCCCCACAGAAAGTCTTGGCAAGCCGTAGTTTGCCCGCCCTCCTGGTTTAGACTGTAGCCTAAACATGATTTATAGCCTAATAGTATTTAGTTATAAAAAACATAATCACATGCGGTACGGAAAATCTTCAAAAAAATAATAAAAAAGTGCAGGTTGAAGCTCTTTAATTTGGCATTTTTTATGTAGTACAACTGTCATTATTCAAAACAATGTTACAGCTACACTTGTACACTGTACAGTATAATGCAGGGTAAGCACATAAAGAGAGTGTTTTGGGGACCACCTATAGTTTGGAATTTTCCATGGTCCGGCAAGTCTAAGGTCCAGTGGTTGCCGGATTGGGGAGGTTCAACCTGTGTTTGTTCACAACCACAGGTCTCCGTTGCAAAATCAACTTTGTATATTTTAGCTAGGTTAAATGAATGAATCAGAGTGGTAAGAAATTTAACATTTGAACAACCAAAAAAATTCTAAAGGTGGCGACCACTAATTTAAACTATAATTTTTTAAGAAAAAAAGATTTTATCTGTAGTTCTACAATCCCTTTATAAAAATCAAAGTAAAATTAATAGATAAAAACCATTTTTTTAGAAATAAAAATAACAAACATATTATGTTATCTTTTTCACTCCCCAACAAATACTAGGTGGTGCACTGATGTAGACAAGGGCCAATGCTGGTGGAATCCAAAGTCTTCACTTCTCCATTTTTTTGAAGTAAAAATCTTCACTTAAAAAAAGCAAGATCTTCATTGGTCAAATGGTAAATTAGTTTATAAAAAAGAAACTAGACAATATTTCAAGAACCCAAATCGGGGTTTAACATTATAAAATCAAGAATCTTAGTTGTAGATTACCTTTGTATGATCTTTACTTTAAATTTTTTATTTAATTAGGCCTACAAAATGGTCCAGACTGCAGAATATCCTGAATAATACTACACAAAATTTAATGCAACCTTTTGACTTGTTGGAATATAGAGTAAAATGCTCACCAAAGTTCAGAACATCAAGTTACTGAGTTTCCGGTTGTTTTTAATAGTTTTATAGATGAGCAGTACATTTACCATGTAGCGTGCAAATAGTGACTACAAAGTTTAATTACTAAGTAATGACAAGTACTAATATCTAGATCTACTGTTGTTGAATTTTTCTTTTTCACTCTTTTAAGATAATTTTATTTTTTGAAAATTGCAGCAACGCTTATAAATTTTTTGAATTGAATTGAACAAAAATTTATTTAGCATGAATATCAGCACATGTGTAATTTGAAGCAAAGTTTTTTTACACAACGATTTTGTTTTTATGATTAACCAGATTTCTGAACATTGTTATCTTACCTGGACATAGACCTTGTTTCCAGGGCTAGATTAAGGGTACTAAAGACCTAAGGCTTTTTATTAAAAGAGCCTACAATTTGCAAACTGTGTTAAAAAAAGTAATAAAAATACATACATAAAAAAACGAAAAATATTTAGACATATATTATAAATGTCATAATAATTAAAATTGCATTTTTCTAGCCTTGCAACAGGCTAACGCATGAATGATGTCATTTACATTGAAACGTTTAACAGCGTCAATCTTTTTTGTTAAAAGTGATAGTGCAGAGAGGTGTTTGTCCTACATTGTTGAACGCAGATAGTTTTTAATTCGTTTAAGAACATAAAAAAATTGTTCACCTCTACAATTAGTGACCATGAGGGTCAAAAACAAGCGCAAAGCTATTTTACATTCGGAAAGCTCTCAGTCATCTTACTCTCCATGATTATTCTATATAGCCACATGGATCTTGTTTCAGCATCATTTTTCTTGAGAGTGCGCTCCTTCATGTACGCCGAAAATTGAATAAATTCTTGCAAGAAATCTTCCTTAAAATCATCAGTGTATTTTTCTCATATGTTTTGAACACCTTCAGTAATTTCTTTATAGTAACCATATTTATCGTAAACTTGCCTATAATCCCAAACCCTTTATTTATACTGTGATACGCTGCGATTGTTTTCGACAGTTCCTGCATCGGTTTATCAGTAATGGAAATAAATGTTTAAATTGGAAATGATTCTTCAGAAGTTAAATCTACTGACGTGCCATTATCATGCTTTTTCATTCTCTTACGAGATGCAACAGGTTTGTAGTCATCGTTATGTGTTTTACTGATTCTTTTTTCTTCGTAAACATTGAAGTTTTCTCTTATTCTTTGAATCATCATTTGTACGGATTTCAAGAGTCCAACTTCTTCTCCTTCTCCTTTCGGCCTTTCCCTTTAGTCAGGGGTGGCCACAGCATATCATCATTCTCCACATCTTTCTGTCTTCAATGTCCGTCTCCTTCGCACCAACTTCCTCCATATCTTCTTTTACTACATCTAAAAATATTCTCTTTGGTCTCCCTCTTCTCCTCTTTCCTGGTAACTCCATTTCCATCATCTTTCTTCCTACATACTCTTGGTCTCTCCTCATGACATGTCCATACCACCTCAGCCTGCCCTCCCTCATCTTCATTCCTAACCGTTCTACCTTAACGGTACTCCTGATGTGCTCGTTTCTAATCTTGTCTTTTCTCGTCACTTCCATAGCAAACCTCAACATTTTCATCTCTGCGACTTCCATCTCTTTTACTTGTTTCTTTGTGACTGCCAGTGTCTTAAGTCCATACACCATTGCTGGTCTTACCATTAAACTGTACACTTTTCCTTTTACTCTAGCTTGTAACCTCCTGTCGCAGATTACTCCCGATACTCTTCTCCATCCGTTCCATCCTGCCTGTACTCTCTTCTTTACCTCCCTCTCACAACTACCACTTTCTTGCACCGTTGATCCCAAATACTTAAATTCCTTTACTCTTGGCACTTTTTTATCCTCCATCTTTACTGTTTCGTCATCATTTCCTCCATTTATGCACAGATATTCGGTCTTTGACCTACTTACTTTCATATCTCTTCTTTCCAATGCATACTTCCAGGATTCTAATCTCTGCTCCATTTCTTCCCTGGTCTCTTCGCAAATCACAATATCATCAGCAAACAGCATCGTCCATGGTGGTTCTTTCCTTACGTCATCCGTTAGCCTGTCCATTATCACTGCAAACAGGAATGGATTTAACGCTGATCCCTGGTGCAGTCCAACCTTAACCTTGAAACTTTCTGTAGTTCCTACTGCACACCTCACCACTGTTTCGCTTCCCTCATACATATCCTGTACATGTTGTACATACTTTTCCACTATTCCGGATTTTCTCATACAGTACCACAGCTCTTCCCGTGGAACCCTGTCGTAAGCCTTTTCTAGGTCCACGAATACACAATGTAGCTCTCTTTGACCTTCCCTGTATTTTTCCATCAACATTCTTAGAGCAAACATGGCATCGGTGGTTCCCTTTCCTGGCATAAATTCATATTGCTGTTTGCTGATCTCCACTCTATCTCTTAGCCTGGTTTCAATAATTCTTTCCCATACTTTCATTGTGTGGCTCATTAGCTTTATTCCTCTGTAGTTTCCACAGCACTGTGCGTTTCCTTTGTTTTTATAGATTGGGATAAGCACACTCCTTCTCCATTCTTCTGGCATCCGTTCACCCATTAATAGTCTGTTGAACAGTCTGGTCAAAAACTCTATCCCCATTTTTCCCATGCACTTCCAAACTTCTACTGGCGATTCATCTGGCCCAACCGCTTTACCTTCTTTCATCCTTCTTAGTGTGTTTTTTACTTCTTCTCTACTGATACAATTTACCTCTTCATTAACCACTTCTGTTTCCTCTGTCCTTAGGTTCTCTGTTATTTTCCTCGTTCATCAGTTTCTCCAAGTACTCTTTCCATCTCTTTAACACTGCCTCCGAATTTACTATCATATTACCGTTTTCATCCTTTATAACCCTCACGTGCCGTATATCTTTCCCTGCTCTGTTTCTCTGTCTAGCCAATCTGTACAACTCCTTTTCACCTTCTTTTGTTTACAATCTAGCATACAAATTGTCATACGCACGTCCCTTTGCCATTGCAACTGCCTTCTTTGCCTTATTTTTCTTTTCTTTGTATACCTTTTTAGTATTTTCATTTCTTATTTTGTCCCATTTTTTCTTTGCCTCTTTCTTTTCTTTTATGCTCTCCTGAACTTCCTCATTCCACCACCATGTCTCCCTGTCTCCTTTTCGTTTCACAAATGTCACTCCCAGTACAGTTTCAGCTGTTTTTCTTAGCATTTCTGCTGTTTTGTCCCACTCATTAGGTAGTCTATCCTTGCCTCCCAAAATCCTGGTCACCTCTTGTCTAAACGCTTCTTGACAGCTTGTCTCCTTCAGTTTCCATCATCGTATCTTTGACTTTACTTTCTCTGCTTTTTTCTTTTTCACCATAAGAACCATTTTGCATACCACCATACGGTACTGGTTTGCGACACACTCATTCAATATTACCTTACAATCACACATTTCCTTCAAGTTCTTCCTTCTGCACATCACATAATCTACTTGGGTACTTTTTCGTCCACTCTTATATGTCACCCTGTGTTCATCTTTCTACTTGAAATAAGTATTGACAATCGCCAAATCTATCCTTTTCCCAAAATCCACAACCATTGATCCTTCCTTATTTTTTGTTCCAGCCCAGTATTTCCCCATTATTTCCTCATCCCCTATGTTTCCTTCGTCCACATGTTCATTATCTGCACCAAGGACTATCCTCTCTTCTGTTGATATACTTTCTATCATTCCATCCAGGTCTTCCCAAAAATCATTTTTTTCCTCCATCCTGTTGTTAACCTGTGGACCATATGCACTTACTATATTTAGGATGGACCCGTTTACCTCCAGCTTCATGGCCATTAGTCTGTCTGACACCCTCTTCACCTCCAGAACACTTTCAGCCAGGCCTCCCTCAGCACTATCCCTATCCCATTTTTTCTTCCATCAGCTCCGTTGTAAAATATTTTACATCCTTCTCCAATGTTCCTTGCTTTACTACCTTTCCACTTAGTTTCTTGTAGGAAAAATATGTCTACATTTCTTCGCTCCATCATATCTGACAGCTCTCTTCTCCTTCCAGTCATTGTTCCAATATTTAAGGTACCCACCCTTATGAGTGAGCATCTTCCTTTCCATGCTTCTTGCTGCTTCTTCACTCGCCTTCCTCCTCTTTTTCTGCTCTTATTTTTACTTTGTTTAGCAGTAGCATAATTTCCACAGGTGCCCTGCTGTGCGGCACCTGAGGCGGTCGTTGGTAACCCGGGCCTCGACCGATCCGGTATAGATTGACAATGATTACGCATTTTGTTTTGGTAAAAAAGTTTTACGCCGCATGCCCTTCCTGCCGCAACCCTCCCCATTTATCCGGGCTTGGGACCGGCATCAAGAGACACAGAAATGTGCCACCGATGGCTGGGTTAAGAGTCCAACTGCTGTTTAAATATCAATATCTAAAGTTTGCAGATACGTGCTACATCTATTAAAAACTAGTGGTAGATCTTTCCACATTTCACATAATGTTCCAGTTTCCAGAACATGCAAAGATTTATTTAGATCTCTTGCCAATTTTCTCGTATCAGCTTTTTCATGGTCATTATTCTGAATATTTTTAAAAGCACCACTTTATTTTCATAGCTAGGGCAAAGTGCATAAACTGCTTCTGCATTAGCACTCTATCGTGTCTGTGACAGGGATTTTGGAACGAGACAACCTTTTTTTAAGTGAATCTGTTAAAATCTTCCATCTATGCGTTGATGTAGAGAAAAAGTTTTACATTTCTTGAGTAAACTAAAGAAAGACAAAGCTTCAATACAGCAATCAACAGCAGATTGACCCACAAGGTTTAATGAGCGGCAGCACAAGGTACGTAATCTGCGAATTTATTTTTCATTTTCATGTGAGCTTGCATTCCCGAGTATTCCCACTCATATTGCTTGTGTTATCACATAGTTCCGAACCCTAAAAAATTCAATACCGTATTTCTTCGAATATAAACCACCGTTGATTAAAAGCCGTCGCGAATGGAAACCAAATGACAAAAGAATAAAAGTAGAAGCCGCAAAAATACAGATACAATCAGAATTCTCCGCTTTACATCTGTAATATGTTACTTTTTAAATGAAACTGCTTCTACACCTTGCAACTTTACGACGTCATTTTTGACTTACGAAAGAATTCAACACGCAGCGGCAGATCAACCTAAACCGGTCCTAATTTCCTACACAAACAATTTAGAAACCTAGCTACGGTATTTCCAGACAGTGTATTTCTGTGCGGCACAGAATAGCCGATTTCGGGGCACAGAAACCCTTGGCGCGGTGTTAAACCTCCTCAAATAGAAACAAATAAAAACATCATTTATGCTACTTAAACTATCCCAATTTTATTCAAATAGAATTTAATAAAAATTATCAAACTCATTCAAATAAAATTCAGCAATCTTATTCAAATAGAATTCTGTAATCTTATTCAAATAGAATGAAACAAATAAAAACAATAAAATTAATTGTTAAACATAGTTATCGCAAACAAGTTAATTATTACAAAAACCCTAACCCTATTCTAACTGAATTAACATATTAATATAAACGAGTAAAAACGCTGACCTAATCCTAAGCTAGCTAAGCTAAACGACCACGTTTAATAACGAATGAGTCAGAACACAATGGATTATTACGTCACTAAACTGTTTTCAAATGTTAACGCAAAAAAAAATGAAATGACCGGAGTAGCTTAAGCGAGAACGAAATTTAAGTAAGAAAGAGAGAGAGAGAGAGAAGGAACGAAGGAGGGAGAACGAAGGAGGATAACAACGAATTGTTTGAAATCATTTGCGGTAGCGAAGCGGCAGTTTGATAAGGCGACCGCGCCTGGACAACTTGGCGGGTCCGTCTGGCGCTGGAACACAGTGTATTGGATATTGTAGTTGTAATTGCTGTAAAAAAGTTGTAAAATTTTTCTGGAAAAAGCCTGCTATCAAAATATTTCAAACTTTTTGTGGAGGATAAATTTTTGTAGCTCTGTTATTTATTATAGTAAAAAATTATAAAAGCTACCCTCAATTAGAAGCCGCCCTCGAATAGAAAAAGCACAAAATATTTACAAAAATAAATAGAAGCCCCGGCTAGTCAAAGAAATACGTTATCTCCACTTTATGCGCCGCTTAAAAGTCTGTTAGATATGATGCAAGCTGTCTGCCTGTATGACTGTATCCTATATATTTATAAAGGAAAGAAAACGTTTAGCGGGACCTTCCGGAAGTACATACCGCAATATTATTTTAAGTTGGTCTATATGTGAAAGATCTATGGTTGAATCCACAGACACTGAATAGTATTGAGCAGTTTTTACCAAGGCTGCCAATTTTTTCTACCAAAAATAATCTGGATTGAAATTAAATAAATCTAAAACAATCTAAAATTGGAACCAAATAATTCTAAAATAATCTAAAATAAAAAAAAAAATCTTTTACAAAAAAAATAAAATAAAAGTTTTTATCTTCATTTGATAATGATATATAATCTTCACAAATAAAACAGTTCCTCAAAGTTTTCTTCATCATTTTGACTTGATTGACTGTTGTCACTAGACAACGAGGCTCCGGGTTCATGGTTGATCTCAATTAAAACTGGATTTAAATAAAATAAAGCAAATTTTTCTCATCGGAATACATTTCGTAAAGAAGTTCAGAAGTATAACATTTATCACTGTGACGAGTTATACTGAATAGAGTTGTTACTTCCAGCCATTGTCCCAGAATTCTTTCAACTGCTGGTTGTATCGCCAGCCACCTTGTTGGCAATCTCTTGAGGATTTTCAATGGGTTTGCACCATCATTTAATGCCTTATGCAAGTTCCTACATTTGCTTTGTCTTACAGCGGTATATTCAAACCATTTGTGAGTTTCCGCTATGATAAAATTTAAGATTTTAGGTAATGCTTCTGCTGAGGCATATGAAGTAGCCAACTGGATTGAATGACATATGCATCTAATTAAAATAAGTGATAAAACTTCAGTTTTTAACTTTGCATACACTCCATTGTTAATGCCAGTCATGACGCTTGCATTATCTGTGCCAATTGCTATTAGATTAGTTAATTTAAGATTTTTCGTTCTCAATAGGTTTTAATTGCCAAAACAATGTTTTCTGCATCACATTCTTCAATCTCAACCAGCCCAAGATAAATCGATACAACCTTTTTATGAATGTCAATGTAATAGATTATGGATATGCCAAGTAATTTTAATACACTTATGTCATTGGATTCATCAATCAGTAGGCTGAATTTATTTTTACCAATGTCCTTCAGCAAATCCGCTTTAAAATGACTACACAACATATTTTTGATTACGTTTGTACATTTTCTTCAATGCATTTTCATATTTTGAACTATTTTACTGTCACACACTTTATTTTTGAACATGTCTACTATATGATCGCAATTACTAATAGCTGAGCGACAACACAAAAACAATGCAATATTACCTTCTAGCTGAGAAGTTTTATATTCCATTTTCACAAATGAATATAAAGTTCTGTTTTTAAATGGGCAAGCAGATAAGTGCTTTTTAGTCTGCCTGTGTTGCTTTAAATCTTGATATTTAGCTTTAATATCACATTTGCAAAATTTACAGAATACTTTAGTATCATCACCAACTACTGCTGCTATCCAATCTTTTAATAGCTCATCTTTCATCCATTCTTTTCGGAAATTTTACTCGTATATTTTCGGTGGCTTGTACTTTTTTAACATTTTAAGGATTAATAATTTTATTAAAGCAAGTTCTGCAGTCTGTTAAAACAAGGCAAAATGAAATTTGTAGCTGGTTTTCTCTTTTACTGTATATTTTGGATTTAGATTGTTTGTCGCGAATCTCTCTCTCCACGTAAAAACTTGATTGACAAATACTCCTATTTTGTACTTGTAATCCTATAGATAATATATATACAAATAAATTACTGAAAACAGTTACTACGAAAATACATACAAAAAAAAAAACAAATAAAAGGTACTCACAAAAGTTTAGGAATGTGGAGAGCCAATTAACTTTAAGTAGACGATCGCGATTCCGAAGTTCAAAAACAATTAGCTGCACTTCGGCCAAAATTACTTTTACCACTTAGATGAAGAAAATGAATGTTTTTTCTGACGAGCGTTATTTATATTCTGAGGTTTTTTTGTTAATTAAATTTGAAATAAATAAAGAAAAAGTTAAAGGATGAGAAATTCATAAGGACAAAAGGACAGATATGTGTCAAGTCATCGTGCCTTAAATTAGAAGGAAAGTTAATAAGGGCGAAAGGAATTCAGATAAATGACAAACTATAGTGCACTAAATAGAGTTATTATACCGTTACGAATTGGTCGCAGTTCGAATCATTGTGTTTAAATTAAAAGGAAATTTAGTTTTAGATTACTTCAAAATAAAAAGTGTTCTTTGTTTGAGACCAAAACACTGTACAAGTAACAAATAATCTAAAAATATCTAGCCAACATCATAAAATAATCTAAAATATAATCCATAATCTAAATAACTAATTTCTACTGCAAATCTAAATCATTCAAAAATAATCTAAATCTAGATTTAAATAATCTAAGTTGGCAGCCTTGGTTTTTACTTCATTAATTATAACATCAAAAGTCTTTTCCGCTAATAATACAATTAATTCCTGTGATATTGTGCAATAGATGACGTAGTGTTTTTCTTAAACGCTCTAATCTTAATCAGCGCCTTCTGCTCAAACAATTATTGGACGCGCGCGTCTCCAGGCATAGTTGTTACTAGTTAAATATGCGCCTTTATTTTGGTTTAGCAGTCAGTTCAAAGCTATCAAGCTACTACAGCAAACGAACAAAAGCATTCTATTTCAATACGGTTATTTTTTTGGCTAAGTGATTTTTGTGAACTTTAATTATTGTTTTTTAATAAACCTGTGTATTTGTGCAAAGATACAACAGGCAAAAGTGGCGACGAGGATTCAAGGAACTCAACTGCGTCAAGAAAGAAAAAAGAAAATTTGTTGAATTTGCATTAACAGCTTGAATTGTCAAAATGACTGAAATTTCTGAACTAATTTTGTTGTTAAATAAGCAACACCAAGAGCAAATGGCAGTTTTCCGCGGCGAGCATCAAGAGCAAATGGCAGTTTTACGCGACGAGCATCGCGAGCAGAACAAGCAACACCAAGAGCAAATGACAATGCTTCAAGAGCAGCTGAAAACTTTACAAAGCAGCTTGAACAACCCGCGAGAAAATGTTCCAACACCGATGGCAGGTTTTCAACCATTCGATTCTACATCTGAGTTATGGACTGATTATTTGGCAAGGTTCCGAACATTCGTCACTGCTAACTCTATTCCCGACAACAAGCAAGCACAAATTTTTCTTACCAACCAATCTAACTCCGTTTACAAAATACTTAGCAACTTAGCGGCTCAGCAACAACCTGTCAAAAGCATACATGAGCTAACGATGAATGATATTCAGATGTTTATGGCAGAGCAGTTTGACCCAAAACGGTTTGTTGTCAGAGAACGTTTCAAGTTCTGGTCTGACATGAAACGCAAGCCTGGCGAAACTATTCCTGAACTGGCAAGCAGAATACGGCAAGATGCAGCTACATGTGATTTTCAATCCATTAAAGATCCTTTAGATGAAGCCTTGCGAACTAAATTCATCTGTTCAGTAGACAACGAAGCAGTTTTGAAGACACTCTTCAAGCTCAAGGACGATGAACTGAAGTTTAGCAACGCCATCAGAGTGGCTCAAGAAGTGGAAGAAGCAGCCAAGGTAGCAAAGGAAACCGTACACGGTCAACCTTCTACGTCGGTGCAGAAAGTTTATCACGCAAAGTCCAAAACTTCCAAAACGGAAGAAGAGAAAACCGCCTGCTTCAGGTGTGGAAATTCTGGACATTTCAGCAAAGCTTGTCCCCACATTAAAGCTATTTGCAGCTTCTGCAAGAAAACAGGTCATCTGCAATCTGTATGCATGTCTCGACTAAGAGATAATAAGCTTGTGAAACAATTGGTGCACAAAGTCCAATGTTCTGTTTCACCCATCTATCAAACTATTAGACTTAATGATCACAGAATTAAGTTTGAAATTGGTAGCGGAGCCAGTGACACATTTTGCTGTGAAGCGACGTGGCAAACGCTGGGTAAACCCACTCTACAACCTGTAACAATTCGATATCAAGTTGCTGAAGGTAGCCCGCTACCCGTCGTGGGACAATTCCAATCAACTGCAAGTATTGATGGAAAATCACCTGACGTGACCTTTCCTGTAATTGTCACTAAGGTGCCCAATCTAAATTTACTAGGTCGTCTGGCGATGATGAAGTTGAAACTCACCAACTTAACTGATCACTTAGCTGACACAAGTTTTGATGGGGAGGAGATGGAAGATGATGTCGATAGCGTTTGTTTAGTTCGAACAATCAGTCGTCAAATCAATCCTGACAATCCATTGCTTGTGGTCAGAGAGACTGCCAAGGATCCAATTCTTGCCCAAGTAATGCGATTTGTGAAGGAGGGATGGCCGCATGCATTTTCGGAAGAGCTTAAAGACTTCAAAAAGTTGGAAAATTCGTTGTCAACAGAGAATGGTTGCGTTTTTTACGGCTTACGGGTAATAATTCCTTCAACCCTACGTAATCATATTCTTAAATTATTACACCTTGGACATTTCGGCATGCAACGGATGAAACAACTTGCCAGGTCAACTGTCTATTGGCCTAGAATTGACTTTGACATTGAGGATTTATGTCGCAAATGCACTTCCTGTGGCCAATTTCAAAATAAGCCGGATAAACCTTCAATCCATCCGTGGATGATGCCAGAAAAACCATGGTCAAGACTCCACTTGGACCATGCGATCAACTTTCTGGGAAGAAACTGGTTAGTCCTTGTAGACGCTTATTCAAAATATCCTTGCATTCATCCAACAACCTCAACGTCTTCGAAAAGTACTACTGCTATACTTGAACAAGAATTTGCTCATTTCGGATATCCCCACACGTTGGTGACCGATAATGCCACAACATTCATGTCTCAAGAGTTCCAAGCTTGGTGCAAACAACGAGGCATTGTACATCTCACCGGAGCACCTTATCATCCAGCAACAAACGGTGCTGCCGAGCGTTTGATACAATCGTTCAAACAGGCATTGAGAAAATCCTCGTTACCTCCAAAGGAAGCTTTGCAAGAATTTCTAATGCAATATAGAAGAATTCCTTTTGCATCGGGACTGTCACCAAGCGAATTGTTGAATGGAAGAAGAATTCGCACCAAAATTGACACTTTGGTTCCATCCATTCCGCATCTCCTACAAGGAAGACAGTCAAGACAAGCGAGCAAGCATTCAAATGCTGAAAACTCGGAAGTGGTTTCGAAAGTCGAACATCATTACTCACTAGGAGACCCTTGTTACGCACTGTACTTCGGCCCTAGAAGAGATCGTGACCCACGATGGGTGCCTGCGATAGTTACGAAAGTCCATGGTACACGAAGCGTCAATGTACGAGTCATTCCTAGAGGACCAACTTGGAGAAGACATCTTGATCAACTTCGACCTCGATACGGTTCGGATCAAGATGATGATCCCTGTGAAATCCCAACGAGCGTTTTGTCTACAGAGACACTTCCAGCCGGGACTGACCACGCATCTAGTTCTTCTTCGATGAACCAACGCAACAATCCGAGACTACCAACCGGAGACGAGTACGGGCGACACAATCTACGACGATCAGCGAGAACAAAGAGACCTCCAAAAAAATATTGTTGCTAATGTATATATATTTTTTTGTCGTAGTTTATTTGGGGAGGTGTTGTGATATTGTGCAATAGATGACGTAGTGTTTTTCTTAAACGCTCTAATCTTAATCAGCGCCTTCTGCTCAAACAATTATTGGACGCGCGCGTCTCCAGGCATAATTGTTACTAGTTAAATATGCGCCTTTATTTTGGTTTAGCAGTCAGTTCAAAGCTATCAAGCTACTACAGCAAACGAACAAAAGCATTCTATTTCAATACGGTTGTTTTTTTGGCTAAGTGATTTTTGTGAACTTTAATTATTGTTTTTTAATAAACCTGTGTATTCGTGCAAAGATACAACAATTCCTCAGATATCGTTTTTGATAAATAGGATGTATGAACTGTAGAGGAGTCGCAAAACTGCTCTCCTTCTTCTTCCCACTCCTCACAAACACGCTTCACGATCGGCACCATAATTTGTGGATTTTATTTTTTATCAATCAAAGCGGTAAAACGATAATTGAAACTAGTCAAAAAGTATCAATAGTTTTCTATAAAAGAATTATCACGTAATTTAATTTTATCGCCTAAACACATCGCCCACACACTTACCGACGATGTTGTGCGGTTAGCAAAATAAAAAGTCAACAAGATTACCAAATTACTACCAGAAGTAGCCAATGTTTAAATGGACTAAAAATTGTCAGCAGCAAATATCCATTTCGAAATTCTGCGATTAAAAAATGTGATCCCCCTTCGATCACTCACCACTAGCATATATCACCAGTTCCAAAAGCGAAGGAAAAATTGTACTATGCAAAGTGGCAAGCAACTATTCCCCAATACAACGTGGCATTACTCGTTGCCGAACAGCCACGCGAAAAGGCATAAAAAGGCAGCGCTGATTACTCAGCGCAAAAAACAAAAGGTGCGTTGGTTCGAAACCCGTAGGCCATTTCCAACGTGGCAAACATTTACGCGTACGACGTAACATGATTTTTACCCTGATTTGCGCACTTTTGTCTATGTTAAGACAAAAAGAGATCAAACTTCGGTATTAATTCAAGAATACCCAGATAATTTCCATTATTCTTTGATCCAACTTTCTCATCAGATCCACGAAAAGCAAGACCTCTTTCTGAAGTAAAAATAAGTGTTTCCACCCGTTCTAGAGCCTTTTTCCGATAACTTCGAGTTTCTAAAACTGCGATTCTAATTGAGCATCAATTCTTTGACACAAATTTCTTTTTGAATGAAATATACCGAATGCTTTTTGTATGTTTACTGATATAAGCAGGATTTTTAGTCATTGAAACCTGTACAAAATTATCTTGATTTCTTATCAGCAAACAAACAATAATAGAAATAGTAAAGCTTGTGTGAAGTGTTGGAATACAAAAGCCATTCTCTTCTACCCATCCTTATTTGGCTTCTCATACTCAAAGCATTGCTTTTGTAAGATAGCGACTTTGTTGTGAATATTGACGTTTTGTAGCTGTGAAATCAGACTCCCAATTCTGGCATTATTTTTCACACTAGCAAGATAAAAATCTCTCGTTCGTAGAATAGATATTCCACTCCCCTGGTTCACACATGGGTGTTTCTGTGTCAGCATGTTCAGCATCACTTTTTTTATTTTCAGTAATTATTTCTGATGTGTTTGAACTGTTATTCAATGCATCAACATCTTGTTTCTGGTCCTCAGTTAACTGTTCTGTTTCAGTGTCTGAGATAGGAGTAATCTCTGCATCTGTTGCACTTGGCACTACTGGATCTGTGCCAGAAAACTTTGGGTCTGGTTGTTTTAACAAAAAGTAGGTAAAAAGCCTTGGAGTTTGCTTTAGCAGAGCTTCATTTTTTTTCCTTCAACAGTTTTTAATTTTTCCTACCCATCTTTTTTTGAACATACCCATTTAAGTCTAATTTGCTCAGTAACGTCAATAAAAAGATTAGTGATTGTGTTTTGTTAATGCTGTTTGTTAAATATTACTGGTACCATAAATACCAGGCCTAAACCTTCTTAACTGTTAAAAACTGTTTTTGATAACTCTCTGCAAGAAAATTTTTAAAATTTCTTTCTCAAAATTACACAACCCTTGTGTTATATGCGCACAGCCACTAGCGTAAAAATTAAAGTAATTTTATCTTGTCATTTAAATGCATTGTTGCGCAAATAAAAACGTAATTTGCCAGAGAAGCTTACACACATTCTCGCTGCAAAGTTGCCGAACTAAAATAAAATCTTGTTGCTTTATATATTACAAAAATATGATTAATAAATCTAATTGATCATTAGCAACATCAAACTTTTAAAGCTTATTGCACACATTTTATATTGGGGAGGAAAACTGCTACTCCTGAGTCCTTTCCTCAGATGTAGATATAGGGCTACATTTAGTGATGGACTTACAAAAAGTGGGGCACGGTGCAAGAAAAGTAAGGGGGCCATTATTTAGCGTTCTAAAACAAAGCAATCTCTAAAAAAGGTCACTGCCATAAGGGGAGCCATTTTTAGTGTACGAAAAGAAAGTAATCTCTAAAAAAAAGAGAAATAGGTCTTCATTTTAGGGGGGCCACTGTTAAGTCTTCCAAATCAGAGTGGACTATAAAAAATAGTCATTGGTTTAGGAGGGACCACTTTTTAGTGTCTCAAAACAAAGTTAACTCTAAAAAAATCTTTATTTTAGATATGCCACCGACGTCCTGGTGCTGCTATAAAGAAATAGAGCAAAATTTTGTGTAGGGGGCACTTTTTTGATGTATTTTAAGGGGTCTGGTGCGGCACCACCGTTCGCACCCTATCAAAGCCATCACTGCCTTCATTCAAAATCAAGCCGAAGATCAAAGTTTCTCATTACATGCCATTGTCGCAATCGCAATAGGCTATGTGACAGCAAGTAGCACAATCTTTTTGCGAAAAAAACGTCAGCAGTGTTTCAGGACAATCTTCATCTGCCAATGGTTTGCATGACAGTATTAAATTAATTTAAATCTGATATGCCTCTTTCCAAACAAGATATTTAAGCTATTTGTAAAATTAACAAATGTTGCTTTAATAAAACTTAATGACTTTTATTAAAAACAAAAAATAATAAATCAAAAATTTGAGGGCCGAATTTTTCCAGGGCCTAAGGCTATAGTCTTATTAGCCAAATGGTTAATCCAGGGCTACTTGCTCCCCATTTTTCTGTTTTATACTTGAGAGGATTGATTGATTTCGTTTCGATTTAAAACTTGTGCTGAGCTTTTCCACATTTTTTGATAATTCAGTTATGGTAAAGATGCTTACAAAACAAGAACAGTTGACCTTCAAAAATCCGGCAATCAAAAATCCGGATCCTTCAATTTTCCGGCACGGATTTCGGGAGCGTATTTTCATATTTTCTGTGTTGGTGCGCATGTGCACCACTGTTTTCATAAGCTGCCGCTTATACTTAGATTATCCAATATGCCTGAAAGCCATGTTGGTTCATTTTTCCTTGCTAACAAGTAATCCTGCTGATTTTGATTTGGTAATTACTGATTTTGCTGTGCAAGTGATGATTTTCTTAAAATATATATGTATAAGAGTTACATCTTACAAAATTATAATCTTCAACAATCCGGCAGTCTTCAGGTCCCTAGGTCGCCGGTTGAAGGTCAACTGTTGTTGAAAATGCGCTGGAAAAAAGTGATGATGATATTGTATGCGTAAATTTTCCTCCGAAACCAATTATTGATATATTGGAGCATTTGTAGAATTCTTCTTGTTGTTCTAAGCTATATTTTTTTTCTTGTTGTTGTTCTAAATTTTTTGTTGTTCTAAGTAGGCTAACCAGGTAATTAATTACTTTTTAAAGATATCGCGTACTGATGCTGTATTTTGACTCTAAGACGCGTTGCGTACAAATGACATTTTGCGGCAATTAAACTCGAAAATCATGTATTCCGTTAACAAAGACAGAATTTGGCGGTTTATACCATTTTGTAGCACCATTTTTGTAATGCAAAAGATAGCTTTTTAGAAATACTGCTATCCGGAATTTATGGAACAATTTTAAATAAAGTTAGACTAAGACAGCAAAGTATTAATACTTTTCACTCAGAATTGTCTTGTTCATCTGATTTTTTTTCTTTTAAATAAATAATTCATCTATCGATTTATCTTTAAATATTATTCCAAAATACCAAAATCTTATTTACTGATAAAAGTAAAAAAAAGTAAACGCAACAGTCCCATGTTCAATTTTATGATGGCAAAAACTGCCAGACATTTTTTTTCACAACAGTAAACAAGGCTCTTAATTTTTACTTCTGTAATTATCCTAAGAGATTGAAAAAAGGTTGAGCTCTTTGTTTTTTTTTTTTTTATTTTTATTTTTATCTCTATATTTATCCTCCTGACTCGCAGGAAAGCGACGGAGGCGCTATACATAGGGTAAGCAATTACCCCGACCTGCTTCCGGAGATGCCAAGATATTGCTGTCCGCTAGTAATTTAGTAGAGATATTACTGTAATTCAGAACTGCTTGTCAAGACCACCAAGCAGGGGAAAGTGCCGTAAAGCGTCTTTCCCAAGAACACAACAGAATGGCGCGAGTGGGTTTGTAGTTCCTTGTTTGTTTTTCGTGTGTTAACCTCTTACTTTTTCTGACAATAGTGGTTTATTATTTTTCATAAAAACAGTGTCGCTGCGTTTTGTTGCTCTGTGTTTTTGTTGATTAGAATAGAATTACCACTCTCACAACATACTTCAGCTTGAATTACTAGCTTTGATTGCCTTGTGATGAAATAGAGATACAAATGATGTTATTGATTTTAAAACCAAGGTAGCCTTAACAACAAAAAAATATAATTTTCGTCTCCATATCGTACGATTAAAACGTTGCAATGACTAATCAAAAAGCGACAATGTATGTTTTTCAACTGTTTGAGTAGAAATTACGCTCTTTTTACCATTAAAGGAGCTTTGAGTTTTATTAACGAATCTTTACTACTTTCTCCCTGATCATATTTTTGACTTTTGTTGAAGACATTATTTTTGACTGAATTGTATTCTAACACTTTGTGTCAATAATCAATTCCTTATCGTAGTCCTATGCTTTGGAATAAAGATCCAAACTCATTGAAAAATAAAAAACAAAATTTTATGTCTTTTTGCAAAAACCTTCACAATTTGCGTGTAAATACACGAAATAATTTATTATTATTCCTCCTTTAAATGCCAAAGCTATTCGAATATCAAGAGCTATAGTTTGCTACAATAATTAATAAAGTAAATACTAAATAGTAATTAATCACTTTTAATAAAAGGGTACTTTTGGTTTTGTTATTTGTTTGGTACAGGTATCCCAAATAAAAGCAAACAACAAGTTGTCAACTATCGGTCAAGCAATGATAGCCGATGGCACTCCTATCCCAAAACTTAATACCGATTTAAATTCATTTCTAGTTTGTTTTTATCTTTTTCGTTCTTTTTGGTGACGCAACCATGCTCTATAGCAGGGGTCCGCAAATACTTTTTGGTGCGACCCAAAAAGTATTTTACCTGAATTCACGCGACCCAAAAATTTAGTGAGCGTCATTCTTGTAGAACATTATACCAATTTTAAGGCTACTATTTAATGTAGCAATTTTTTTATTAACTGTAGAAAGTTAGCAGTCACAAACAACAAATCATTGCGTTTATTCTTTCTAATGAGAAGTATGAGCTTCGTGTTAAGAACCCAATAAACCAATTCTGGGCTTGATATGAGAGACGGCCACCCGAAAATCATCTTCTACTTCTAATCTTAATCTGTATTTGTTTTTGATGTATGATAATGCGGAAAACGTCATTTCACATAAGTAGGTGGTTCCGAAAGGCAAAAGAGCATTCATTGCAGCCGCTGATAACTGTGAATATTCTTTCTCAACTGAAATCCAAAATTCAGCCAAACTCCTCTCATTATCAAAAGCAATATTTAAACCGCGGTCACTTGACAGATCATCCAGTGCTTTAATCAATTCTGCTGAGAGATGGCGCGTACTTGATACGGTGAAGGGTGATAATATCCAATCGTATTTTTGCGGATCTGTGTCTTCTGGAAAATATTTATCAAACCATTGAGTAAGATCTTGAAGATGGTTAAGGATGGATTGTTTTACAATGTTTTGACTTAACTCGTTTTCTTCAAGAAAATCATTCAGCTCAGAAAACATATTCATTTTTCCGCTTTCAAGTAAGCCAGCTCAATGTTTAAGTTTTTTTTGAAGGCTTCGATCTTGTTGTTCGCTGTTAGGATGTTCATTGATTCACCTTGCAATGACAAATTCAAGCCGTTTAATTTCTCAAAAATGCAAGATAAGTACAGCAGTTCTACTATCCAGTCAGGGTCAGTAAGATTGAAAGCAAGTTTGTGTTTTCGATCCATGAGAAACAAGTATACCTCATCCCTCAGCTCGTACAAACGGGTAAGAACTTTTCCTCTTGATAACCACCTCACTTCTGAATGAAGGAGAAGACTTTTATAGTGCGAGCCCATTTCATCACATAGAGTGGTAAATAGTTGTGTCTGGAGACGTCTCGATTTAATAAAGTTAACAATTTTTATTGCTGCATCAAGAACACTTTTTAAATCTGGGTCCAGTGTTTTGCTGGCAAGATTTTCTCTATGAGTAATACAATGGGTAAAGTTGATTCGAGGTGTAACTTGTAATACTCTTGCCAAAAAACCTTTATGTTTTCCTGCCATAGCCCTAGCTCCATCAGTACAAATGCTGATACACTGCTTCCAACATAATTCATCATTCTTCAGTCTCGTGTCCACTGCTGAGAAAATGTCCTCACCTGTGCATGTTCCTAACAGCGACACGCACATGAGTGAGTCTTCTTCAGGCTTCCCATTGGCTATATACTCGTATCTAACGAATAGGATCAACTGCGCTAAACTGGACACATCCATGGATTCATCTAATTGCAAAGCAAATTTTTTTCTCTTCACTCTGTCATTCAATTGGCACTTGATATCTTGACCAATTTTGCTGATACGTCGACGAGTGCTGTCAGCAGACAATGGAATTTCTTTTACTTCGTCAGCTATCTTGTCTCCATGCATAATTTGGCTGATTGCAACAGCAGCAGTTTTAATGAGGGTTTCCCCGATCGTGTTTGGTTTTTAGTCTTTTGCGATTAGATTTGCCACTTCATAGGATGCCTTCTGACATTTTTCTGAGGTTGAGAGAAACTCTTTCATGGTTTTCTTTTCACTTAACAATTCTTTTTCTAATCGGCGGAAAAAAGGTATTCGTTTGTTAATGAGTTTCGGATGCTTTGCTTTAATATGTCGTTGCAATTTCCCTGCTTTCAGGCTCTCGTTTGCAAGGACCTCGGAGCAAACAACGCATTGAGGACGAGGCTCATCATTTATAAGTATACACGTGAAACCAAGCTTTATAAATTCTTCGCTGTACTTTCTTCTAGCTTTATGAGACTGGTTTTGACGTTGTATTTCTTTTTCTATGAAGCTGAGGATGTGGCTCATTTGCTTGTTGCTGATTCTCACTGCTTGAAGATACAAACATTTTTGTTGGCACATCTACCGCACTGCTCTCATCTAATTTTTCTGCTGAATCGCTCACTGTCCGCTTTTTTGAAGTATTTGTTAGTAACCAGTTTCTCAACATTTAGTTATGATTAAAACTAATTTTACTAAAATTGATCAAAAACCTGAATAGTAATAAAATATTAACGCATCTTAACCAAAAGGTGTATCTGTGACGCAAGTCGTAACCACGGCTAAAAACACATCATTAATTTTCCTGCAACAAAAACTTTAAAATATTTTAGCTCCTTTTTAACAACTCAATGAGCGAACTTAAACTGTCTAACGCTAGCTAGCAAGCCTAGCTAATAAGCTAATCTTAATTTAAAAAGCATTTTTCTTTTTAGCTGACTTATTTGTAATTGCTTCATTAGGCTAATTACCTGAAAGCTGCAAGGCCCTTATATCCTCCGACAGATGCCACTAAAATAATCTATTGTGAACTGAGACTTCAGTGACTAGCAACAAAGACATTAAAATTTTATATGCGATGATTGATTGTTACCTAATCAATCGTAACAGTTGACTCTTTTTACGCCGAAGAACATCAATTTTCAAAACTTATGGCTAAAAAGATAAAAAAAATTTATATTATGACCCAAAGTGAAAAAGTTTTGAAAACCAAAAAGTTCAAGAAAATAATTGAAAAAAATGATGACGTGAAGTGCGTCATTATATCAGAATAATTTCAGTAAATTTAAATTTTTTGCAACCCCAACTGGAAGGTGTCGCAACCCACTATTTGCGGACCCCTGCTCTATAGTGTTTTTATTTCTTTTCGTGCGTTCTTCTTGCATGCTTTAACGTCTGACGTTTTCCTGCGTCTTCCTTTTTCTTGACTCTCGACTACTTTCTGTTGTGCAAGAGTTACTATGTTGGTTGTCAAGAATAAAATTTAAATGAATAAATGAGCGACTCTGTTTAAATGCAATTCAACCAAAAATTAATTATTTAATTCAAGCTGTTAAAATAATTAAAACTTTTTCAAGTTGGTCAAAAATATTAAAGATTTTTTGATGCAAAAATTTAAATTCTATTCATAAAAAGATGTTAATAAAAGCTTTATTGCTTTAGCTAAGTTAAAGATGAACACAGGGTGACATATAAGAGTGGACGAAAAAGTACCCAAGTAGATTATGTGATGTGCAGAAGGAGGAACTTGAAGGAAATGTGTGATTGTAAGGTAATATTGAATGAGTGTGTCGCAAAGCAGTACCGTATGGTGGTATGCAAAATGGCTCTTATGGTGAAAAAGAAAAAAGCAGAGAAAGTAAAGTCAAAGATACGATGATGAAAACTGAAGGAGACAAGCTGTCAAGAAGCGTTTAGACAAGAGGTGACCAGGATTTTGGGAGGCAAGGATAGACTACCTAATGAGTGGGACAAAACAGCAGAAATGCTAAGAAAAACAGCTGAAACTGTACTGGGAGTGACATTTGGGAAACGAAAAGGAGACAGGGAGACATGGTGGTGGAATGAGGAAGTTCAGGAGAGCATAAAAGAAAAGAAAGAGGCAAAGAAAAGCATGGGACAAAATAAGAGATGAAAATACTAAAAAGGTATACAAAGAAAAGAAAAATAAGGCAAAGAAGGCAGTTGCAATGGCAAAGGGACGTGCGTATGACAATTTGTATGCTAGATTGTAAACAAAAGAAGGTGAAAAGGAGTTGTACAGATTGGCTAGGCAGAGAAACAGAGCAGGGAAAGATGTACAGCACGTGAGGGTTATAAAGGATGAAAACGGTAATGTTATGGTAAATTCGGAGGCAGTGTTAAAGAGATGGAAGGAGTACTTTGAGAAACTGATGAACGAGGAAAATAACAGAGAACCTAGGACAGAGGAAACAGAAGTTGTTAATGAAGAGGTAAATTGCATCAGTAGAGAAGAAGTAAAAAACACACTAAGAAGGATGAAAGAAGGTAAAGCGGTTGGGCCAGATGAATCGCCAGTAGAAGTTTGGAAGTGCATGGGAAAAATGGGGATAGAGTTTTTGACCAGACTGTTCAACAGACTATTAATGGGTGAACGGATGCCAGAAGAATGGAGAAGGAGTGTGCTTATCCCAATCTATAAAAACAAAGGAAACGCACAGTGCTGTGGAAACTACAGAGGAATAAAGCTAATGAGCCACACAATGAAAGTATGGGAAAGAATTATTAAAGCCAGGTTAAGAGATAGAGTGGAGATCAGCAAACAGTAATATGAATTTATGCCAGGAAAGGGAACCACCGATGCCATGTTTGCTCTAAGAATGTTGATGGAAAAATACAGGGAAGGTCAAAGAGAGCTACATTGTGTATTCGTGGACCTAGAGAAGGCTTACGACAGGGTTCCACGGGAAGAGCTGTGGTACTGTATAAGAAAATCCGGAATAGTGGAAAAGTATGTACAACATGTACAGGATATGTATGAGGGAAGCGAAACAGTGGTGAGGTGTGCAGTAGGAACTACAGAAAGTTTCAAGGTTAAGGTTGGACTGCACCAGGGATCAGCGTTAAATCCATTCCTGTTTGCAGTGATAATGGACAGGCTAACGGATGAAGTAAGGAGAGAACCACCATGGACGATGCTGTTTGCTGATGATATTGTGATTTGCGAAGAGACCAGGGAAGAAATGGAGCAGAGATTAGAATCCTGGAAGTATGCATTGGAAAGAAGAGGTATGAAAGTAAGTAGGTCAAAGACCGAATATCTGTGCATAAATGGAGGAAATGATGATGAAACAGTAAAGATGGAGGATAAAAAAGTGCCAAGAGTAAAGGAATTTAAGTATTTGGGATCAACGGTGCAAGAAAGTGGTGGTTGTGAGAGGGAGGTAAAGAAGAGAGTACAGGCAGGATGGAACGGATGGAGAAGAGTATCGGGAGTAATCTGCGACAGGAGGTTACAAGCTAGAGTAAAAGGAAAAGTGTACAGTTTAATGGTAAGACCAGCAATGGTGTATGGACTTGAGACACTGGCAGTCACAAAGAAACAAGTAAAAGAGATGGAAGTCGCAGAGATGAAAATGTTGAGGTTTGCTATGGAAGTGACGAGAAAAGACAAGATTAGAAACGAGCACATCAGGAGTACCGTTAAGGTAGAACGGTTAGGAATGAAGATGAGGGAGGGCAGGCTGAGGTGGTATGGACATGTCATGAGGAGAGACCAAGAGTATGTAGGAAGATGATGGAAATGGAGTTACCAGGAAAGAGGAGAAGAGGGAGACCAAATAGATAATTTTTAGATGTGGTAAAAGAAGATATGGAGGAAGTTGGTGCGAAGGAGACGGATGTTGAAAACAGAAAGATGTGCAGAATGATGATACGCTGTGGCCACCCCTGACTAAAGGGAAAGGCCGAAAGGAGAAGAAGATATTTTTTTTAATAATAACAATTACAAACTCTGCAAAATAACAAGAAGTTTGATTTACTTCATATTAATAGATTATTATCATTATTTTCGTACAATTACGTTGTTATTGGTTATGAAACTTCTGTTTTTACTTTTCAACGTTTCAAAACAACTAAATTACTCATATAGAAAAACTAAATATTTTTTAACTTTAATTTTTTTGTTGGATGTGCTTAACATATATGTAAATTCATAACCGTACCAGCCGAAAAAAATTTGGGAGGCAATACAGTTTTGCCCAAATTTTGTGACTTTTGCTCCAATTTTGACTTTACCTAGTACTTTACGGATACGATAAAAAAGTTGTCCGAAATTTAGGTTGAAGACCAAAAAAAAGTCTTCACTTTGATTCTGCTTCAGGTTTATCACTTTATCGATTTCACTTTATCGATTTTTGTCCCAAAAACATGGAGATCTCTAAAAAAAGGTCTTCACCTTAAATCTTGAAGTTTTTCTCCATTTAGTGTTTATTTTCAATGAACAAAAAATTTATTCTTCCCAAATATTTCCTTATCGCTGCCCAAAAAATTATGATTTTGGCCAAATTTTTAAGACTTGGGGGCAATTGTTGCCCTGCCTTCCCGAAAAGTACAGCTGTGTATAAATTATATTGTTTTGATAAATAAAGATTCTTTTTCTTTAGCAATTTCAAAAAAGCTGACGATTTAATAGGAAAAAAAAGAAATTTAAATTTATGACGGCATGATTTAATTAAAAGCTTTCTTTTTTCAACAATGAGTAAAATCTTTAAAATCCTAGAATTTATTAGATACTTATATAAAAATAACAAAAAATAATGAATCACCTGAATTTGCCATTAAAAAATTGAATAAAACAAGAAAACGGTAACTTTAAGTTTATCTTGTAATAAAAAAAATTTATTCTCAAGTCTTGCTTTTTTTCGTTTCCTTGGCAAAAGCACATTATAGCCAGGACTTTCTTTTGCTTGGGGTCTGAACGAAAAAGCTCTAAATTAAAGGCAAACCTTTTCATAAATATCTAAAAAAATCGAATTGGACCACCGATCTTAGTTTTTTCGAAAAGCAGATCGAGAAATATTCAAAGAAGAAAAACAGGTGGGATTGCTCAAAACTCGAAACCTAATGCCTTCTTACGTTATTTTGCGCATCAGTCGGATATATAAACAATATGATATGATAATATAACCTTGCGAAAGCTTTTCTTCTGGTTTCTTTGTCTATATCTAGTGATAGTCCGAACATGATCCTCTTACCAATTTTTTTGTTTTTTTAACGTTGAAAAACGTTTCCGTTCTATAAAAATAAATTCAGGCCTCTACGTTGACAAATGACAAGTGACTTTAATTAATCTAATTTTGTATTTTAGTACCACCACAGCAATAATTGAAAATATAGACATACTAATCATGAAAAGAAGAATTTACTATTGCATTTAATGGCAAACGTTCACTCACTTTTTTTCGATATCGTTAATAAAATTATTCTTTGCCTCTAACAGACCACAATTTTGAAAATACCTAACTTTATTATAATTCTACGAAAAAGTTTAAAATGCTACTGTAATTATGGAATTGACTTTAGATACTGTACATTTATAAATTGCATCTCATAGAGATTTCATCTTTGTTTTCATAACATATCTGTATATCTCAACTTACATAGGTAGACTTAGGTAGGCTCAGCCCAACTAGCCCGAGTGAATAATTAGCAGTTTATAGTTATACCACCACATCCTTTAATTTATAACAAAAATTTAGCCCCAATCTTTAGCCTACAGTAATAATCTACAGTGTAGTTGTAGTCTATTTGCAACTTGTTGCAACAGTATCAAGCACGAGCCCGAGTAGTGACAAAATCTTGGAGTACAAATGCCTGCACATGTAAGTTATCTTAAAATGTCATGTTAAATTTTGCAGATAATTTCAGTAAATACAGTAGGATAAAAAATCCGAAAAAATGTTGTTAGAAAACTTACAATAGTCTGCAGTATGTCAACAGTGAAATTCGGTAGAAGAGCTTAAACCTGAGCAAGATTTTTCTTTTGCCGAAACAAATATTATCATTTTCACGAAAAGTTCAATGAAAAAGAATTCTGTTTGCTCTTCCAATAAACACTTGATGAAAATATGAGGTTTATTTGCAAAAAATGAGATTTAAAAAATGGTTTTAAAATTATAATAAATAAAGACCAGAAGATTCGGAACAGGTACAAAAGCAAACTCGAAAAAAAAATTATATTACAAAATTTATTTAAAAACATGAAAAAATAAAAACATACGTATATATTGTGACACGCACAAGCAAACTGAAAAATGGACCGACAAGTGCTTACACATTTTCACGGGCCATAAAAAATACAAAAACTGTCTAAAATACAAAAAATTCATACTGTACTTTACAAAAATACTCGCACATCACAATATTTAGTTTATACATGTAAAACGAAAGTTTTGAGTTTTTATTTGTTTTTGCAATATTCAACATCTCCAATATTTTTACATTCTCCGTTTCGCGGATCACAAACAGTCCCCTCTGGGCATCCGTATATATACGGATCGTATTGTGGAAAAGCACAAATATAAAACGAATGGCAATCTCGGAATATTGGTTGACCAAGTTTCGCTTGATTGCAATCGACTTCTGCAACGACAACAAAGATCAGAATCATCACATTATTTATTTAATAAATTCTTGCTTGTTTGTTGATCTTAAACAAATTCTTAATTATTAGTTATAAAGGAAATTTTTTATGGTGGAGTTGATATGATGGAAAACCAATAACAAAACGTCACGCTACTCGTAGCTCTTATAAACGTTAAATTAAGTACCGCGATAAAGTTGTACATCTGTGACTGTCGTTGTGGTTGTGGTTGGATTCGATTCGGTTACAACTTGGTGGTTTGATGTTGATTGTAAATTGATTTCAGTTGTCGACGTTCTTGATAAAGATGAACCACTACCAATAGTAGATTGAGCGAATGGTGATGATGATGATGATGATAATGTTAAACTGATATCTGTCGATTCAATTGCCACATCTGAGCAACCGTAAAACTCTTCTTGTTGACCCAAACCAAGGCCTTCCTGACCGTTTTCCGATCCCCATGAATTTCCTAAATGCGAAATAAAAAATCAACGATCTCGACAAATATTAAAGAAAATTTAATGGACTTCTCAAAAAAACTAAATCATCTCAAGCTAAATGTCGATTCATTGACTAACTATACTAACCGGTTCTGTATCTCCATTGTAAAACACATTGAGTGCACGTCACATGATCGGGTAACTTCACTTTGAGGTGATGTAATCCAATCGCAGCTGATGCATCTTTGGGCAAATGCCAAGTTGTATCTCCATTTTTAAAGCTCAATAAGTTTCTAAACAAAGCAAATCAAATTTCAATAAACAACGTTTTAAAGATTTGTCGAAAATTGTTAAATATTTCCATTCGAGTACTCACTGATTAAGGCATTCGTGTGTTATTGCCAGCTCGACATTGTTCCACGGACACAAACGGAATTCAAAATATCCTTTGTGTTCAGCAGTGATATCAACGGTTACATCGATGATGCTTCCTTGCTTGTAATTTCTACACAATACAACATACATTGAATAAAAGTTCGATTCAATAAATTATTTCATTCACTACATGAGATTTTATTGTGATGCTTACCTTGTAATAATTCCCAACGCGTATTTACCGCCGGCTTCGTTTTCTTTAACAGGAGCCGTATAAGAGTCACCGCAAACACCGCACTTTCCGTTGTTATTTATTTGGGTCTACAAAAACCACAATGTAAACAAAAAAAAATTATTGTTTTACCATACTCGGTATCGTTATTTATATTTTGATAAAGTCCGAAGCACAAACAGAATTTTGTTTTTCTGTTTCTGCTTCTTCTTTTACTTCGTTAATATTTTTAATTTATTTAATTATATTCATATTTTTATCAAAGATAGCCGAAAATAAATATTAAATAATCGTTTAGCTCACCGATCTGCCGCCGCAGTTGAGTTGGTTGTCAAGATAATTAGGTTGAATCACGTCACGATATGGAAACAGCATGGGATCGGAATAAGCAAATCTAAACATACTTGACCGACTCGGAGGTTCAATTAATCTTCCGTGGCTTCGAACGTTTCGTACGACATTTACAACTAAAAAAAAGCTGCTTTAACTTAAGATATCACTACAAAGCAGATCAATTTTAAATACTAACAAGCAAAACATGTTTTTTAACATAGCTTATTTCTATATTTACCAATTATTAATTTAATTATCAGGACGAATTTCATGTTTCAAACTTTTTTCGGCTGTTGGTCTTTAACTCCATGATCGGCAGAAACTTATTGCATCTTTTATAGGATTTTTGATTCAATATGTTTCAGGTAACCAACGCTTGTTTTGTTTTTAACCTACGTCTGTGTTTTGTTTTATTGCTTGAGAAGTAGCCGATTATTACGCAGTTAGTTGTTTGATGAAACACTTATTACCTGAGTGCTCCAATTCTCCAGACCAACAAATCCTCGTTTAGTATTACGTCATTCGAATGATTGCTAACGAATCGTCAAATTTGTGTTTGACTTCGTTGTTTGAAGAAAAACAAAAGTAGAATGAAGATTATCATGCACTTGTTTGTTAATCGTACAAGTTTTATTAATTAGAAAAAAATTAATGCTGAAAATAAATTCAAACTTTCTGTATGTTTTTTAACAATTGTTTTGAACCTGTTGAAATATACCAAAACTCTACGTAATTTCCAAGTGTTTATCGAAGGCCAATAAGTTGCGCAATATTTACTTGTATTTACTTGTATCGACATAATATTTAATTGCGACATAATAGCAATATTTACTTGTATCGACATAATCAGGGTGATATATACATGTATTTGACAAGCTGCTATGTTGTTTTCATTTTCCATTGCTTTGACTGCAAAACAGATTTTAAAGCCACATTCAAAGGTGGATCAAAAACAAAAAAAAAAAAAAAAAACTTATTATTTACTACAGCTTTTGTGAGCCTCAACCCACATTTTCAGATGTAATTGAATAAAGATGAAAACCCAGTTTTTGCATGCACGCTATGTAACTTAAGCTTAAACTGAATTAGTAACTTAAATTGAACTTGGTGAATTTTACTGTAAGCCTGTCTTAAGTCAAATTTCTGCCGGCTAAATATAAACCCATAATTATTATAAAAATATCTTGGGAACTCAAACGCAAATTGATGTAGTCTGAATGAGGATTTAAAAAAATGTCTGCCATTAAAAGCTTCCTCAGAATACAAGATACTGTTCGTTAAAAAAAGCCCGAAAAATACTTAACCCTTAGATTACCAGGATTTTTTTATAGCATCTCTTACCGGTGGGGTCCATTTGGACCCCATTCAATATTATTTTCTATTGCTGCAGTGCAGTGGACAAGTTATAGGTTACACTTTCAAATTAGGCTTTAAAGATAAAAGAAACAAAAACTAGAGTAATATTTTATTAACTAGAAGACTTTACACACATTTATGGCACAACTGTTTTAGATGGTTTCCACATATAAATTTTTCACATTTTTCACATTTATCTCTGACTTTTTTATCTTCTGCGCGGGGACAAAATGAACAACGAGCTCGTTTTCTTTGACCTTCTGAACTAGTAGATGAAGTGGTATCTAATTTTCTTTTTGATGCTGGTTCATCATGTTTGTGTATCAGCTCACTTGCGAGCTGACGCAAGAAAAGTCGCCTTTTGTGCGTTTTTTTCTCCCCAAAATTTGGATTCAAATGCATCCAGATAATATAGCTGTTTAGGGCACTGATGTCAAGCATATTGTAAAAAACAATATTAGGCCATCGCCTGCTCATTCGTTTACACGAATATACCCTTACTAACTGATCAGCTGTATCCACGCCCCCTTTTGTTTTGTTATAGTCCAAAATCATTATGGGTTTTTTATCCTCTCGGGTGTTGTCAACCTCAGGTTGATCATGCATTGTGCTAAATAATGTGACCACTTTTCCTTTCCTGGGAACATAAGAGACCATAGTTCCGTGTTCATTGAAAGCAAAAAGGGATGTATTCTTTTGACGTCCTTTTATAGTCAAAAGTTGTTGTGGTATCTCTTTCCGATTTTTTCTGATTGTTCCTAGAACTGTCAAATTCTTTTGTTTCAAATGGTTTCCCAAAATAAATGATGTAAAAAAGTTGTCACATGTTACATTTCGGCCACTCTTTTCTAAATTTTTCACCATATCCATCACCACTCTTGTTCCTTGATTTTGCTCCCTAGGTTCCCCTTTTTGTTTTCCAGTGTAAAGTTGAATATTACAAACATAAGCTGTTTCACTATCACAGCAAGCCCAAAATTTTAAACCATACTTTCCTGGTTTACTAGGGATGTATTGTCTGAATGGACAATTTCCCCGGAAAGTAACCAGTTGCTCATCGACGGTGACATTCTCTCCAACATTGTAGCACATCTGCAAAGTATCTGTCCACGCTTCAAATACTTTTCGAATGGGACTCATTTTATCAGGCAGTTTTTCCCGGCGCCTCTTTGCTGCATCATCGAAGCGCAGAACTCGAAGTAGACTTGTAAATCGGTTTCTTGGCATAGTTTTATTGAAAACAGGACGTCCATTTTCGTGACTCCATAACTCTGTTACTGCTTCATTTTTTGACTTGTAAACACCAATAAGAAGAAGACAGCCCAGGAAACGATCAAATTCTTTTTTGTCTAGAGGGATCCATTCTTTCTTGAATACCCTGGCACCTTCTTGATTTGTATATTTGATAATTGTTTCACTAATGTTGTTGTTCATAAATAGTTGAAACGCAGATGCAATTGTATCAATATTTCTAATAGCGTATCTGGTTGGCCCTCTTTGTGATCGCACAATATTGCACACGGTTCTTCTTCCAGTTGATTGTTGCAAAGGTTGCCTTTTCCACACAATATTTCCATCTTTAGATATGATTGTGCTTGAATTTTGGTTTTCTTCAAGATGAACAGAATCGTCCTCTGATTCGGAAGATGATAGTTCAGGTTCTGCAACACAAACCATGTAATGGGTTAGCAAGTAGTAAAATAAAAAATATAAAAAAATTACATATAATATCACTAACATGAACATTTCTAGTCTTTTGACATGTTTGTAGAAAAATATTTTTTAACTCTCTGTAGAAGCTTGCTATCTTTCTTTCTGTGTACCATAAATTTACATATATGTTACATTTTCAATTTTTGAATTTAAAAATTAACTCTCAAGGTAAACCGAGCCAGTAACTTTTTATTGAAACACATGTGCTCTCACCTCTCATTCCATTTCCCTTATAACTCAAAAAAATGTAATGAAAATACTTTTCAAGCAAACACATAGAATACACACGCAGATGGCTGCAATAGTAAGACTATTTATACATAATATAAATAAATAATTGCCTTGCTTTTACAGCTCTTTGTAAACAAAAATACCCAATTTTCCTTACCTGATACATAATCATCTTCAATTTCATCAGCTGAAAATTCACCGTCAGAATCACTATAATCTTCAGATGTCTCTTCTAACATACGTCTTATGGCTTCTTCGTCCATTTTATGGCTATATGCACAAAAAGCTTACAAAAAAACTGACAGTTTCCTTCGAAACAAGCAGGAGTAATGCAGATCCGCTATGTTGTTGTAATACGATGGAATAGATGATGCAACATTTACTCATTACAAGTCATCCAATTGACAATACAAGATGATGCAATATCTACTGGTTATTACTCAGATGTAATAACGACAAAAAAAAAGAGCAATTCATTGTATTATAGCTTCACACAGTCAGCAAACACGGTTCAAAAGAAATAGAAAAATATCAAAACTGGTTGGGGTCCATATGGACCCCATGGTAAATAATGATATTTTTGTTATTATCTAAACATTCAAAATTAAATATAAAAAACACAAACTGCGATTATGTATAGACTCATAAAACAGACAAAGTCACAAAACATCGTTCTTTTTTATTTGATACTTTTTCCGCTATTTTTAATCAATTTTAAGCTGGGGTCCATATGGACCCCAGTGGTATTCTAAGGGTTAATATTATACAGTTGTTACAGTACAGGTTAACTAAAAAACGTGTAAAATAATTAAAACATGACTTTGAGGAGTTGATATGTGGTCCTTATGGCGTTGCTATGGTAATGTGAGCTCATAATTACGTCACACAAATTTCTGAAAATTTTGTTAAAACTCTGTTTTAACTATTTGATAAAAATTAATGAATTATTAATGAATACTTGCGCGTACTATCTTCCAACACCAGGCCACAGCAAGTTTGAGATAAACAAAAAACAGTATCTTTTGTCAAGCTTTTAATTCTTTTCCCCCCAGAACTGTGCATAATTTGGATCATAAAATTGAAGTTTTGAAGTTTTTGAATAATAATATCATTAAAGGAAATAATCACGGTTCTCAAATTATCTCGTGTTTGGAGAGCTGTAAACTTTGAATGCACATTTACCATTTTTCAAAACTGTAAAACTGCATTTAAAAAATAAATCTTACCTTTTGCGTCTTTAAATTCTGGATATAATTTCAAAGCAGAAATAGTTTAAGCGCAGAACACTCTCGAGCAAGTTCCTACATTTTCTCTTTTAATAAATGTCGGACAAACTGCTTTGAAATTCAGCCAGGATATTTTTACAAGTTCTTTGCTCTCGTAATAATACAGTTTTTTAATGTCAGACCATTTTGCAGCAAGTTTCTTATCATGATCGTAAAACTCTAATTCCTGTGTGGCTTCAATAATCCAGTTATTTTTTATGTTTTTTAGCAGATGTACAAAATCGAATAGAAGAAATAAGTTTTTTTGTGCGCCACGGGCTTATAGTGTCAAATTTTTTGAAAAAAGATTGATTGACTCTATTAACTTCATAGATAATAGCAATAACTTTCGCTCGAGCATCTTTCAAATTCTTTAGAAGAGTATTTGTTTCATCAAATAAAAAATCTGCCCCCCATCTCTTTATCTGGCAATATTTTAAATAAAAATTTTGGCTCACGAAACATGCAGACGACCATGTAACTTAAAACCCGGATGGCTAATTTGCTAGGATTGTTAATTGCTTGTCCAAAAATTTCACCTCCATGATACTGTAACATAGACTTAACATACACTTCATCCAATGGAAGAATGCAGGTTTTCTGTTGATCAGTTAATTTTCAAATATTTTAGAATAATAAGTAACATCGTCGTAACTTTTGGCAGATTAAGTCAATCTAGTTAGAATTGAAATGCTGGGCAATTCAAAATCTTGACAAAATCTGCGGTAGATAGTTCGTGAGAGAGCAAAATAACAGAAAGCACGCACAATTGTTGCATTTGAATACTTTCTTTCACCAACACTTTTAAAACCCATCGTAGCAGCTTGCTCATGTTAAATATTCTGCTTTTGTGAAGAAGTAAAATTTTTAAAAATCTTACTGCTTCTTCTATTTGTGACCATCGTGTGATAGGAGTTATTCGGTTTTGTAATAATGAGGCATTAGTGCATTTAATTCCTGAATGATATGCTTCGTAGGAAAAATCTTGTTTAATTTTGAGCATAAATTTAAAAATACCAGTGTCTTGTAAAAGCTCTTGGAATTGCGAATAGATTTCTTCAGAAACTGTACTAACAATCAAGGCGCATTGAAAATCATGTTGTGAAATGTCAAGTAAAACTTTTAAAATTCAAAATTTTGTCTTGATTATTGAATGCGTTGATTTCATCAGGATGCTGATTTCGGATTTCTGCGGAAGTTTTTACTGTTGACCTGGCTGGTGGAGTTGGTGTCTGAAGCAAATTAGGTTTTATACGATTCAATACAGAGGGAGGATGTCGTGGTCTTAGCTTGCCATAACACTGCATAGTCTCATAACCTTTTGGCCAATGTCTTTCGCAAACAACTATATTTTTCGAATTCGACGTGTTGCACGTAGTATCATTTTTAACCACTTTTCTCTTTCTTTGTTTTTGGGAAGGTGGAAAACCTTTTCTTTCGAATCATTGTCATAATTACCATTGCAATTTGTAACACAGCACTTTCTACCCATTGTTCGTTTATGTAAACTCCTGTATAGTTAATAATTATTAAAACACTTATTTATATTTAATAACCTATATGTTTAATAACTTGTATTTTAAAAATCATAAGAATAATTACTTAATAACTATTAGAAGCCAAACAAATTAAAAAAGCTGATTAATTTCAAAAACTTAGCTAAAGCAGTAAAAATTGGACACCTCTGTTTAAAATTAATTACGGAAATCTAACATTTGTAAAATATTTTTCCAAATTGAAAAAGTAATTATTTACAGAAACCAAAAACTCATTTCTCAAGCAAACAAAGCTCGATGCAGATTGCCCGTTATTTGGTTTAACTAGGAATAACTAAAACTACTACTATTTTAATATACTTTGACTAAAAATTAACATAAATCCGTCAAACTACATTAATTAAACCAGCGAAACTTTTTCAGTAAATTAAAACACCCTTATTCATTAAATCGTTTTAGGTTTTTGCTTACAGTTTTGCTCACTTATATGCTTACAAGTTCCACTTCCAGTATGTTTTTTAAACTGGCAATAGATTGAATATATAAATTGCCATATCAATAACGTAGTGAAGATAAAAAAACGCATTTTGTAAAAATCTGTAGTAAAACGCGAACTCCTGCTAAGATTGAAAGCATTGGTTGAAAAGATGAAAAAAGCCACTGTAGTTTCCTCACAGTGTGTGTGCAATTTGAAAGATAGTGAACAAATAAACGGTTTTAAAAAACTTTCAGATTGAATAAAGTTAGTTTAATATTGCTATTATCGCACAAACTAACTTCAAAGTGATGTTTCAGAACGCACTCCGGTCGAAAAACGTTTGCCTCCAGTTTCACGATAAGCGTGCTCGATAAAATGGCCTGTGGTAGAGTACGCCTTGGTTTGGATCATATTCATATCGAAAGTTCAATAAAACACGCCCATCAAAAGAAGATGTTCTGGTTTAAAAGACGCAAAAATTTGCAAAAAAAATAGTAATTGCTGCGTCTATTTAAAAAATGCGATATTTAAAAAGTTATTATTTAAAAAATTGGTCATAAAAAAACTGTTCAAAATTTCTAGTAAGAACCACTGCTTTAAAGTATCAAACATTATCGACAAATTTAATGACATTTTCTTAGAGAAAATGTTAATATGTTGTTCATTATATTTGTGTTGTGCCAAATGTTAAGCGTGTTTTGTTATATTACGAATATGAAATAAAATAAAAAATCGAAAGGGCATTAGCTTATCCTATTTGTTTTCAAGGAACTCAAATAGACTTTTTGCGGAACCTTAGACGGCATAAGTGGAGAAACTTCTTATCAATACAGGCCACATATATTTTGCAGTACAATGGAGAACACATAAGTTGAAATACTCAAGAAAATAGCGTCAACACTTTGAATCCATCTCATTTTTCTTGATTTTCGTCCCTAAAAGTAGCGATCTCTAAAAAAACGTCAACCTTTGAAAGTGTTTCGAATTTCTTGACTTTCGGTACTGATATCTAAAATAAAGAAGGTTTTCTATTATCGGTAGTAGCCACCGACACGTAATTACTTTTTAAATTGTCATGGAGGACGCACAAAAACTCATTGGGGCCGCAGGATCCCCACCTATGCCTCAAGATTTTGGGTAACCCTGACTGAGAAACGCTGTACTAGTCATAGGCTGAAGGTAGAACTATTGGGAAAACAAGTTAGTTCAGCAAACCACTGAAGAAAGAATAATAGATATATAGACATTTTTGCGATCATAAACATGAAATTTTTTCAAACAAGAGACAAGCGTTATCCGGTTGACAATCTGAGATAAACGACTGTAAAAATTAATTTGATCCACAAAAAAGAAATTATTAAATTTTTGTGTTTAATACAAAAAAAAAAAAAAAATCAGGACTTACCAGTGAATAAAAAAGTTATTATGTCTTTAAATGTTTGTAATCTTTGCCTAATTAATAAAACTTGTACGATTAACAAACAAGTGCATGATAATCTTCATTCTACTTTTGTTTTTCTTCAAACAACGAAGTCAAACACAAATTTGACGATTCGTTAGCAATCATTCGAATGACGTAATACTAAACGAGGATTTGTTGGTCTGGAGAATTGGAGCACTCAGGTAATAAGTGTTTCATCAAACAACTAACTGCGTAATAATCGGCTACTTCTCAAGCAATAAAACAAAACACAGACGTAGGTTAAAAACAAAACAAGCGTTGGTTACCTAAAACATATTGAATCAAAAATCCTATAAAAGATGCAATAAGTTTCTGCCGATCATGGAGTTAAAGACCAACAGCCGAAAAAAGTTTGAAACATGAAATTCGTCCTGATAATTAAATTAATAATTGGTAAATATAGAAATAAGCTATGTTAAAAAACATGTTTTGCTTGTTAGTATTTAAAATTGATCTGCTTTGTAGTGATATCTTAAGTTAAAGCAGCTTTTTTTTAGTTGTAAATGTCGTACGAAACGTTCGAAGCCACGGAAGATTAATTGAACCTCCGAGTCGGTCAAGTATGTTTAGATTTGCTTATTCCGATCCCATGCTGTTTCCATATCGTGACGTGATTCAACCTAATTATCTTGACAACCAACTCAACTGCGGCGGCAGATCGGTGAGCTAAACGATTATTTAATATTTATTTTCGGCTATCTTTGATAAAAATATGAATATAATTAAATAAATTAAAAATATTAACGAAGTAAAAGAAGAAGCAGAAACAGAAAAACAAAATTCTGTTTGTGCTTCGGACTTTATCAAAATATAAATAACGATACCGAGTATGGTAAAACAATAATTTTTTTTGTTTACATTGTGGTTTTTGTAGACCCAAATAAATAACAACGGAAAGTGCGGTGTTTGCGGTGACTCTTATACGGCTCCTGTTAAAGAAAACGAAGCCGGCGGTAAATACGCGTTGGGAATTATTACAAGGTAAGCATCACAATAAAATCTCATGTAGTGAATGAAATAATTTATTGAATCGAACTTTTATTCAATGTATGTTGTATTGTGTAGAAATTACAAGCAAGGAAGCATCATCGATGTAACCGTTGATATCACTGCTGAACACAAAGGATATTTTGAATTCCGTTTGTGTCCGTGGAACAATGTCGAGCTGGCAATAACACACGAATGCCTTAATCAGTGAGTACTCGAATGGAAATATTTAACAATTTTCGACAAATCTTTAAAACGTTGTTTATTGAAATTTGATTTGCTTTGTTTAGAAACTTATTGAGCTTTAAAAATGGAGATACAACTTGGCATTTGCCCAAAGATGCATCAGCTGCGATTGGATTACATCACCTCAAAGTGAAGTTACCCGATCATGTGACGTGCACTCAATGTGTTTTACAATGGAGATACAGAACCGGTTAGTATAGTTAGTCAATGAATCGACATTTAGCTTGAGATGATTTAGTTTTTTTGAGAAGTCCATTAAATTTTCTTTAATATTTGTCGAGATCGTTGATTTTTTATTTCGCATTTAGGAAATTCATGGGGATCGGAAAACGGTCAGGAAGGCCTTGGTTTGGGTCAACAAGAAGAGTTTTACGGTTGCTCAGATGTGGCAATTGAATCGACAGATATCAGTTTAACATTATCATCATCATCATCACCACCATTCGCTCAATCTACTATTGGTAGTGGTTCATCTTTATCAAGAACGTCGACAACTGAAATCAATTTACAATCAACATCAAACCACCAAGTTGTAACCGAATCGAATCCAACCACAACCACAACGACAGTCACAGATGTACAATTTTATCCCGGTACTTAATTTAACGTTTATAAGAGCTACGAGTAGCGTGACGTTTTGTTATTGGTTTTCCATCATATCAACTCCACCATAAAAAATTTCCTTTATAACTAATAATTAAGAATATTATTATGGTTAAAAATTATTTAGACGATTTTAAACAATTTTAGATGCTTTGATAAGGATTGATGATAGTCGAAAACGTTCAGCTTTTTAATTAAAAATTTTACAAACTAAATGAAATGTTGGATTTTGCTTGCTATAATTTTTAAATAATTAAGAATTTGTTTAAGATTAACAAACAAGCAAGAATTTATTAAATAAATAATGTGATGATTCTGATCTTTGTTGTCGTTGCAGAAGTCGATTGCAATCAAGCGAAACTTGGTCAACCGATATTCCGAGATTGCCATTCGTTTTATATTTGTGCTTTTCCACAATACGATCCGTATATATACGGATGCCCAGAGGGGACTGTTTGTGATCCGCGAAACGGAGAATGTAAAAATATTGGAGATGTTGAATATTGCAAAAACAAATAAAAACTCAAAACTTTCGTTTTACATGTATAAACTAAATATTGTGATGTGCGAGTATTTTTGTAAAGTACAGTATGAATTTTTTGTATTTTAGACAGTTTTTGTATTTTTTATGGCCTGTAAATGTGTGTAAGCAATTTTGTTTTTACTTGTTTTCCGACAAACATTACTTTATCACAAAGAAGCTAATAAAGTTCACACAAATTCTGTTATAGTGTAGTGATTTTTGGGGTTTATAAGTTTGCAATAATTCAATGAAAGAGTTGGTAATTATTTCTTCTATTATAATATTCGTTTTTTTATTGAATTGTTTTTTATTTATGCTTTTCAAAAAATCTAATTTTCATTCTTTTTTGTGTAGAAAAAGCATAAGCTTAAAAATTTACGGTGAGCACATAATTTATTTTAGCAAGAGATTTACTTTTTTTCTAGTATTTAGTATTGATGTATGAAAATAATTTAAAAAAGACTAAAGCATGCTATTTTTTATGCTGATGAAACTAAAGTATTCTGAAGTTACTAGCTGAACGTATTGACTGAATAAAACTATCCTTTTTTACATAATCTTGTCGAAAGTTGAAGTTGAGAGAGTTTTTGTTTTTGTGCCGTCCTGTGCGGTTCAATAAAAACAATTCCGAGATCAAAACCTTGATATGACTTCATCCCAAGGCTTCTACTAATTTTCGCAGTTGTCGAATTATATTACTTGAATATTTTGAATTGTAGATTAAATTATAGATTCCATAATGTTCTTTTGATTTCGATAAATGTATTAAATGATCAGTATTTTGATTGAAAAACTATGCCATGAAATTTTTTAAAAAACTCTATGGATATTTAAACGCCATTTTAAAACATTGTAAGCAACACTAACAAATCGGCAGTCCATCTATTTCATCTAAAAAATATAATTGCACTTAAGTTGTTATCAGGGTATCCGTTTTTTCATGAAAAGATTCTTTTGATAAATACTGGGTGACCCAAAAAACAGAACTCATACAAATTTTATTAAATCTTATCAGTATCTATAAAATTTCAAGAAACTTGGTCGACTTAAATATCAATCTTTTTACCATCAGTCCTCAAAGTTTCAGTTATTTTGGTTGCTTTACATTAAAGTTATGTACTGTTTAGAATATGCTCCAAATGGGCGCAATAGCATTGGAGGCAAACTTGAAGATGTCACTGAAATTGTCATTCACTCAAACTGATCTTTCTTTTGAGATTTCTCAAATTTTTGCTGTATTTAATGCCTTCAGTTCATTAATGTTTAAACTAATGGCACTAAATGCAGCAAAAATTTGAGAAATCTCAAAAGAGAGATCAGTTTGAGTGAGTGGCAATTTCAGTGACATCTTCAAGTTTGCCTCCAATGCTATTGCGCCCATTTGGAGCATATTTTAAACAATTCATAACTTTAATGTAAAGTAACCAAAATAACTAAAACTTTGAGCAATGATGGTACAAATACTAATATTTAAGTCGACCAAATTTCTTGAAATTTTATTGATGTTGATAAGATTTATACAATTTGTATGGGTTCTGTTTTTTTGGGTCACCCTGTACCATAAAAAAATTGAAGAGGTTTTGCGTTTTAATTTATATTACTGTTTTTTATCTATTTTTGGCTAAACTGTGCAAGAGACAATTGATCAGCATTAGTATTTTATTTTTCTGCAATATCACAAACTTTCATACTGGGAATGTTTTTTTTGCTTCTGTGACGGAGTTCGTATGCTTGAACGTGGTTTCGATTTTTGTTTTATTCGCATTTCAAAAATTAAGACTAATTTAATTGCTTCAATTAGAGATTGCATGTGCAAGAAAACTTTTCATTAATTATATAACAAAATAAACTTTTCTATTAATTTGTGAAAAGTGTCCAAAAATTATTGACGGGTTAAAAGCAGGACTCTTTCCTGGGCACGATAAAAGATTTATTTCTTTCTCTTGCTTTATGAATCACAAAACGAAAAAAACGGAACAAAGTTTGTTTTTTATGATCATCTATGCTTAATGATGAAGAATAATTGAAGCACTTTGTATTAAAAAAAATTCAGCAGTTAAAAGGTCTGAGTTAATACCATTATAGGTAAAATTAACGAAGTAACATTGGAATAAAAAAATTTACTTTTGTCTCTTCTATTTTTCTACTGAATATCACCATGACACATATGACAAATACTAGGTTTCTGTCTAAAGCAGTGGTTCTAAAAGGTTTTGCCAAATTTTTCTTTTTTAGGAATGGGGTACCACCATTCCTCTCCCCTCCAAAATACTTCAATAATTAAAGTAAAGTTTTGTTTTTTTTGTCTTCATCCAAATTTGCAATCCGAATTACGGTTCTCCCAGGAAGTTCAAAAATCAACATTCAAATTTGAATCTATTTCGGTTTTCTTGATTTTCGTCCCCAAAAAGTTGTGATCTCTAAAAAAAAGTCTTAACTTTTCTTTCCTGCCTACCGGGCTGGTACGTCTATGATTACCAAGGACGTACCAATTTTTTTGGTCAAATTTCATTGTACCAAGATTTTCAAATTCCTCCCCGATTCCTCCCCAACTGATTTTTGATATTTCAAAATCCTTCTTAGGGAGTCAAATGGCTCACCAATGAAAAGCATTGTTCTAAAGTTTCAAATGAAAAGAACGATAGCGTAGCCCCGTAGGTAAGAGCACGGTATTGACAGCGAAGCAATTGAAATTGTTTCAGTGTAAATACTACTCTTTATGGTCATCTTTTTTGTTCTTGACATAGACACTTTACAGCACTTTCTCTGCTTGGTGTTCTAATAGCATGCAGCTCTAAATTTCAGTTATTACGTTAAATAAAAAACTAAAAATTAAAGAAATTTCAACCGGATAACATTATTTTGGCATCTCCCTAAATAATTTCGTGTGATCCTTTTGATGGTTTCTCTAAGTTTACCGCCTTTGTAAAGATGATGAAGATGATGAAAAGTGCTCCTAGAAATATTTTGCAAATATGTAACTTAACATTTTGTTATAACTATGTGGCGCAAGAGATTTGCGTCAGAAAAATTAATGGACTCTTGAAAGCACTTGCAACTTTGAACTTAAAGAAAAAAATTTACGAAACAATAACAATGAAACAATTTTCGAGGCAATTGTAAACATAGTTTTTTAAAATTAGGAAGTTATTTTGAATCAAAATTATAATATTAAAAAGTTGAAAAAGAAAACATTTAACCTGATAAGTATCATTTTGGTTATTCCAAAACCGAAGAAGATTAATTAACCGTTGCACGCCTAGCACGTACACCGTTATTCTTGAGTCAGAAAGATTAATAGATATGTTCAAAAATCGATTAAGCTTTGCACACGGAAGAAGAGAAAACGTTTTTTCCAAAATGATTGTCTTCTTTCCCTTTTTTTCAAAATGATTGTCGCACGTCGACAACGATAATTTGAGGTTATTCTATTAATGCTATGGTCGCTATTATGACTCTTTTCAAAAGACTAAAAAAATATACTGTACTTTAAAAATTTTCAACCATAACGTCAGAATATTCGTGCGGTATATTATGATATTACAAAGTAAATTAGAATTTCACAAATTCGAAAATTTATTCATGGATGAACCAGCAAGAATTGCCAAAATACAGTAAACACATAGTTATTTCATTAAATAAAACGCAAGTTTGACACGACATTTTGTAAGCAAGCACAGAATAAAAATTTTATCAAACATAACACACGCATAAAAGCGTTTTAAAATATAACACATAATAGCTAACCTTTAAAACAATTTTTAAAACAGTGCAATGCTCATTTTTTCACAGTGCTAGCACAATCAACATTCAAAAAATCTGTGGGAACAAAATAATCTTGTTTTCTTAAATTTCAAGGTAATTTTTTTTTTTTAAATCTCAAGAGAAGTTCTAATTTTGTATTTTGATTTACTTTATTTTGGTAAAAAAGATACAAAGTGAAAAAAACATCACGTGATTTTGCTATTTGAATTTATTTTGAGCCACAGCTTGACATTATCTGTTGTTAACTGTTCTGGTGCTAGATTTAATTTTTTACAGCTATTAATTCAAATTAGTTGAAAAAAAGTTTTCGACTCTATTATATCAAACGCAATGAAAATTGAAGTAAATTAAAATTTTGCTGATATTAAGTGAAAATTAAAAGAAAGAAAAAGTTTCACACACCTCACTTAACGAAATAAAAACTAATTTAAAATCAAAATAAATATAAAGTCAAAGCAAAAACAATTTTCATTTAAAATTTGATAAAATTGTAACAACAGGTTAAAAATTACAACCGCTCAAATCTTTTAGTGTAAAATAAAGTATTTTATCTTTTATATACAATTATTTCATCATAACTGTAATATTTATTAAGTGTGTTTTCTATAGTTTTTTAAATCCAATTTTTTAGAATATAATACAGTACTATGAAAATTTGACAGAAGCCAACGAAATTTGTCTTAAAATAAAACAAAAACAAAACACAGGATTAAACTGCACTGCTATTAAATATTAAACTGTAAAGAAAACAAAAGCATATAAATACATAAAATACCGCACGTCCGTATTTTTGAAAAATGAATTTAACAATTGGAGTAAAGATAAAAATTTTTAAAATAATTTTATTATAAATAAGAGAGCAAATATATTCGTAAAGAAAAAACTATTTTAAACGTTTCGCCACTAACTTCTAGTATCTTCATTTTGGCTTTTTTATTAATATTTTAGCTCTTTTATTTGTAGTAAAATTCGATCTTTTTTTTTCGAAAATTCTATCGACCTTTTTTTATATAAATTTACAAAATCTGGTAATAACAATTACGGTTCAAATAAAATTTTAAAACCATCTAGCTTTAACTTTATGGTAATGATAAATTAAAAAACTACAAAATTGCCTAATTTACTGTTTTAAAGCATAAAATGATTTATAAATGATTTTTTTAAATAAATAGATGCTTTTAAAATAATATTTTTGATAAATGATAGAACCGTTAAAAGAGATACAAATATGATTAGTAATGCTGAAATTAAAAAATACAAACAAACAAATCTCGCTTTTAATTTTAAAGCAAGGATGTTGAGTATCTGTTTCATCATTTAAAATTTCGATGATTAAAGTAGAAGTTTGTCTGAGAGAAAGCACGCGTGGTAAAGAAACCAGATTTATTAGAAGTACATTGTTGAAAATAGTTAATGAGGTAAAGCAATACGGTGGCTGATCGAAGTTCTCTCTTTTTATCTGAGTAATTACTGCGCCATCTTGCGATTTTTAAAAATCAGTTTTTGAAATTGGAAAAAATTAAAAATCAAATTAAAAATTTTGTCGATCTTTTGCGCGTAACAAAATGGAACAAATACATGATATAACATTCAACAAATTTTTGAATTTTAGTTTTGCTTGCAGAAAAATTTCGTACTGCCATATATAGCAATTTCGATTCGTTGAGTAGCTGGCTACTTTCGCATTACAAAACATTTAAATTTGTTTTCGATAAATAGTTATTTTTAAAAAGATGTTTCCTAGAAAATAAAATAATTTTCAAGAAAACTAATTTCAAATAAAAAATATTATTAATATATTTGTTGGCTTGAACTATTTTTGCAGTTTTCAAAAATCTTATTTGTTGCAATCCAATTGTTAGATGCTAAAATCTGCGTGGCTTTAGTCTCTTATAAATAAACAATAAAGAAAGTTAAACTAAAATAATAAAACTATTCTTTCCAAGTCATTAAAATTTAAAAATAAAAGAAAGTGAAAAAAAAATAATAGATTTGATATCAATAAATCGACTTTTTTTAAGCCGTAAAAGCGGCTCAATTTCTTTCAAAAAATTTTCTTTTGTTTGTCAAACTCCAATATCAATTTGTATGTTTGTTGATCATAAAAAGAAAGTAGCAGATAAAAATAGGTTTTACGTCGATTTTTTAATTCGCTCTCTTTCATGTTCAAGAAACAATGAGTTTTTGGAACAAAAGAATAACGCAATTTTAGACTAAAACAAACAAATGATTTTTTCTTGGTTGAGAAATTCTACTGGTTTTAATTTAAGCACAAATTAAAATGCGTGAAAATGCAGGTCAACCATAGCTTGGTTATATCTGATGAGGCGATAATAAATAATTGTTAGACACTTTTGGTGCATTCTAATGTAAAGATCACACTTGTGATAACTCCTGACTCGAAGGTTACAAAACTATCATCCATTGTCTGGGTGGGAGAGCATCACAAGACGTCATTGTTATAATAATCACGTCAAATCGACGTGATTACGTGCAAGAATAAAAATAAGCTGATGGCCTTCGACTTTTAATTGCAGCACATAGATTCTTGATGTCAAAAATTGATTTAAATGTTAATTATTAAGCAAGGACCTGTTTTGCGGGCTTGGAGTGTTCTGAACGACAAGCCTTATTCTATTAAGTACTTTAGGTGTTTCTACTTCTTTACAACCATTTGCAAAATAATTTTCGTCTGGTTGGAACCCATAGTTGCGTATTTGTTTCAAGTTTAGATCGTCACGGATAAAAACGGAATGTTGTTTTTGTAGCAAGAAACGTTTGTTATAATCGGGCTAAACCTCATCCTCGTGATCTGAAGCAGTTATTTTGAATTTCGGAACGTTGTGCTGATTGAGTGAAAACGATTTAGGATTGATTATTGATTGGCTATCTTCACTAACACACCGTATATAGGACGATAGAATTGGTGTTTGTTGTTTCGGAAGCGTTTTGAGGTATTCATTTGACTCCTCTGAGATGGTTAAAGTGTCAGAAGATGTTGGTTGTCCTGTCATATTTGGCGTCGTTTGACGTTGCTTGAGCTGTTCCACTCCTGAAATTACAAAAGCTGATTTCAACAAAAGCAAAAAAATATTGCAATTAATGTAGCAAGAAAAATTTTATTAAGTTTTATGGGTTTTTTCTTTTAAATTTTTGTTTTCTGATACAAGCAAAAAATGCAGTAAAACAGCACACAAAAAAATTCCAGGCTTGCATCTAAGCTGTCGTTCGTTTCAATTTTTTTAAAAACTAATTTGCAACTAGTTTTTTAAACTTCGGCCGTTTTTTGTTATTTACCGAGAAGCAGCATTTTAACAAAAAAAATTAAAAATTATTTCCTCCCAATTTTTTCAGTAAATTCACCCATTGATAAACAACACCACGATTCAGCGGGCCGCAGCAGAACGAATGACTTGATCGTGTTTAAGTTTTTGTTTAATTATTGCCCAAATCAATTTTAACCACATCCTCAAATGTTTCTGTTTCAATTGTCGAAATCAACTTTAAAGGATGTTTTAAGATTTTTTGATGCTAGAATTTCAATATTGAAAAGACCCAAAAAAATTGTGGTAGTGCATAACGCGAAAACGCAAAAAAATTGTGGTTATACTGTATATTCAACGCTTCTAATAAAAAAAGATACAGATAATTTAACCCTTTCATGCCTGAATTAATTTGTAGAGGTATTAAAATTTAGAAAAAGATAGCGTTACATACAACAGACAGGCAACAACTGACTAATTAATTGGTTCAAAACACTCAGGAAACCTACGTAGCAACTTGCATAACCAATATTTACTTTTGTACTCTATGGAAAAAAAAGAAAGTTTTAAATAACGTGGTCGAATTTGTGACCATACGGCATAAAAGGGTTAATAAATCATTTTGCTGTTATATAGAAATGTTTATCAGACTACGGTTATAAAATTTATGAAGCTTTATTAATTAAAAAACATCAACCAAAATTAAATAAACAACTGTATGAAAATGGTTCGTCTTTTTTACTACAACTATTTTGCTATGCTCATTTGCGCGATTATTATAATTTTTACTCTAAAATATGGCTTTGTTGTCATAACAATTACTATCATTGCTTTTGAATTAAATTAGCAATACCAGGGTGAGCATAAACTTGAGAAAATTGTTATATACAGTATATTGTAGCTTAATTAGGCTTGCCATACTATCCAGAATTTTTAGTAGATTGTCCGGAATTTTGGAGTTTTAGAATAAAATTTTAAAATGACATGAAAAGGACATGAAACTCGTATGTTTGATGCCTTCGGTTGGTTGAAGATCTTTTTTTTTTTTTTTTTTTATAGAACACCCCGAGTTTGGCACGAAAATCGAAAAATCGGAGACAGATTCCAAGTGAAGATCTTTCTTTTTTTTGTCTTCATCCTAGAATCCCAGACAATTTTATTTTCTCCAACCCCCAAAAATTTTTGTGTCTGGTTCGCGTATGTCCGTTCGGAATTCCGCCTATTCAGATATGGTAACCCTAAGTTTAATTGCATATAATTGTCGTTTTATTGTTAACCCTTTAAGGCCTGAGGAGACAAATACGACCAGTTAGAAAAAACACGTTATTACATATCTAATATGACGAAATTTCTATTTCCAAGCCAATAGGACAATTCTGTTTTTTTTTAAAGTTCAGAAAAACATTTTTTTTCGCAACCATAACGAAAAAAATTTTTTTTTGTTTACCACGTGACTTAAGGCTTTAAGTTTGGGGCTAATTGCTTCAATTTAAAATTAATTCAGGGCTTAAAGGGTTAAATTGTGATAATTTAGATGCTTTGCTACGGATTATGAAAGTCGAAAACATTCAACTTTTTTGTTTTTTAATAAAACTTCGCAATTATAAATAATAAAATGTTGGCTATTGATTGCTATTATTTTACAAGTGGATTCTAAAAATTATCTCTTTTCCAAAATGATAAAAAAATACAAACGATAATTTTACCTTGTTCGGTTTTCTTTAGCGAGTGGGAGTCATTATCATCAAAATCTGTTGATTTCTTGCCAAATTCGACGTCGAACAATTTATTCGATTCCGCTTGTGAGGAATCAATGGCTGGTTGTTTTGCAGCAGAAATTATGTGTAATTGATTGGAATAATTTTGACAGCTTCTTATATTTTTCGAGGGTAAAAATTGATCTTCGGGCTCGTGCTCAGCTATTTGCTGCAAAGACACGTCGAAATCTGAATAGAGACTCGGTCGCCTACTCCTAACATTGCTCGAAGGAAATGGATCTTCTAAAGTGTTTGACCATCTTTCTGTCAAATGACTGTTCGGCAAGGTTTTAAGCGAATCATCGTCTTCATCGAGGCTGTCGGTTGCTCCTAAAATTTAGAATGAAGCTGCTTTACTAAATATCTTCGTGAATAATCCCTTTCTTTGAATTTAATAAGCAGTTAAATCTTTTTTTTGATTGACACTCTGTTTACATGTACAGTACTTTTCAAATAGAAACAATTTGTCACGCAGTTAAATTTTAGCGCCTCATAAGGAATTACCCACTGTTAACCTTGAGCACGAGCAAAAGCATTTGGCAAAAAATGTGTTTTTGCCTCCGATTTAAACTGAAAATCTTTTTTGCTTTTGATAGCGATCGGAGGGCCAAAAAACATAACAATATTTTCTCCAAGAGCCACAACTTATACAGATTAACACTACTGGTTTAAATTATAATTATTTGCAGTACTTTTTCTTTCTGCCTATAGGTAGCATTGATTATACTAACCAAATTTTGAGTTGTTATAGTTGGCATTTATGAAATTTTCGGCTTGAAGTTGATGGTCAATTACGCTTGGCGAGATTATTGAAGGAACATTTATGATAGTAGAGCCAAACATTGATTTTGAATATTCAGCACTTTCATCGAATTGATTTCGATTTGGAAAAAAATAATTTGGATTAATTTCAGAAAATTGTTTTTCTGTTAGATCAGAAACGTCGAACATAGAACCATCGGTAGGTCTAAAAACAAAAATACTTTTTTAAAAAGTTGACAAAATAAATAAGAAATATAAAACATTTTGGATTTAAATCGACCGTAAAGCATGTAAGTATTTCCTAAAGCTTCTTAAAAGTCAACTTCCTTTATAGTGTTCTTAATCATTGCCAAAGAGCACATTAAAAAGTCGTGATTAAGTTAATGACATAATGCTCACCCTATCCAATTTTATGGAAAAACATTTTCCAATCCAATTAAATTCAGACATAACTTAACAAGCGCTACTAAAACTTTAGGCTGGACAAGTAGCTTGTTAAATGTTAACTGATACAAAATGTAAACGATAAAGATGGTTACTTCACTTTACGTTTATCATTGCAAAAACATAGTTGCAGAAAGTCTTTAAAAAACTGATTATTTACTCAGGCATCAATATTTTTTCTTCTGCTTTTATCAAATGTTGCTTTTCAGTTTTCGTGATATCTTCACCAACAAGATAATCGAATGGCTGAAAAAAAGGAACAATTCATTTTTTGCACTTTTTTCAAATAGAAGTAAATTTTTACAAAATATTTAGCTGAGAATTTTTCCACGCAAACGCTTCCGGAAAGTAATTTATGGCAATTTTAACGATATGTTCACGTAAAGCCTATAATTGCACAAGACAAATTGCGCCAAAGCAATTTAACCTTCTTACAAAATCGACACGAAGCTTATGTACGTGTTTTCGCACTACAAATTACCTTAAAATTCAAGCTTTAAACAGAGTGATATTGCACAAGAAACTGTCATATTAAGTTCAAAAAACTTTAGACAAGTACAATGTCGTGTTTAGAAATAAAGAAAGTAAATCTTCAAAAGGTTTGACAAAACTTTGATTGCGTTAAAAAAAATTGATTTTTGTAAGTAGAACTTTGTATATTAAAAATAATCTACAGTTGACATTTTTTAAACTGTCTTTCAGTTTATCACCTCTCCGTATGTTTGATTCTTGTTATCGGTTTGATTTTTTTTGATTAGAATAGACAAAAATGTACTTAACATACATTGCGTAATAAATAACTTCATTTTTTTTAAAAAACATCTTAACACCGGTGTGCAATTAAATCTTCTCTACGTTTTTGGAATTATTGTTTTAGTAATCTTTCGGGTTATAAAAATCTTTACAGAAGCTAGTCAAGCAATTGCTGTCGGACAATATCATTTGGAATATAAATTTTTAAGATCCATTTAAAAAAAGAATTGGAAATGACTTGTTAATCATCGAAATTTTTTGCCTATTATCTAGTTGATTAAGTTAAATTTTACAATACTCGTATAACTGGAAGTCTTGGTTTACGTTATTAGTTGCCAGATTCATAGAACTAACATAAACTTACTGAGGCAAAGAGGTTTTTTATATCAAGATTTAGCGAATCAAATTCTTTTCTTGCTTTTATAAATGCTTCATGTCTTTTTACAGCTTTTTCTTGACGTTTTTGTTCCTTGTAGAATTCCGAAAAATTACTAACTATGATAGGAATGGGTAGAGCAATAACTAGGACTCCAGTTATACAGCAAATACAACCAACAATCTTTCCTAAAGATATAAAACTGTTAAAATTATTCTTCAATAATTGTTGTTGCTGTTTAGTGCAGAAAATGGACCAAAAAATCAGAACTCACCCAGTAACGTTTTTGGAGCCACGTCACCGTATCCAACTGTGGTCATCGTGATAGTGGCCCACCAGAAAGAAGCTGGAATGCTGCTGAATTGTTCCGGATTCTCGTCTTTTTCAGCAAAATATGCCAAGCTAAAAGGAATGTGCAATGTTTTTTTTTATTGTAGAAGTGCGGCTAACAAAATATAATCAGCAAAGCAAATATAACGGTGTAAAAACTTTGAATAGGATACGAAGGGTCTATACGTTATAAATGTTACTTCAAAAAAATCCGTTTGATTGCCATGCAATAGCTTTAACAAGTTAAATCTAAAAAATAGCTAAAAATGACATCCGAAGCAAAAAAAAATCACAAACCTGTCTCAAACGTAAAAGAAAACATTTGATAACTTATTTGTTAACTTTAGAATCAGCCAATAATTTTTAAATAATTTTAATTCAAATAAAATTGTTAAAATATTAGCGATAAAGTCATACAAACGTTTTACAAAAAACTTTTAGAGTCATCAGTACCAAAAAAAAAATTAAGACTTTTACCAAATTAAAGCTGTTGCAACATACCAAAAATAAAATATTACAGTTTATACATATTTAAACGTATAAAGTTTTTTTGGAGAAATTAGCTAAAGCATTTTATCATCTTTATCTACTAAAATTTGTTGTATCTACATTTATCTTTGATGGTTTAATTCCCTGTTTTTTTTCAGAATCAATGGCTGTTTTAAATTTTTAACAAATCGTTTTTACGACTTATTTGTTTATCATTTGGCTCGTTTGAGTTTTTCACTTGATTACGTGAAATCAAGACAGTTGTGTTGGCGCAAAAAATTTAAATTATATTTCATTACCTGGAAAACATAACAATTCCTATTGTTATAAAAAGCATCAAGAGGCCTAGTTCGTTGTAACTTTTCCTGAGAGTATATCCGAGAGATTGCAAACCAGTGGAATGACGAGCCAATTTTAAAATTCGCATTATTCTCATGATTCTGAATATTTGTACAATCCGTCGAACATTTTGAAATTGCAGAAACTCGTCATCCGATTTGGTAAGAAAAATAGTAATATAGTAGGGAAGAATTGCTGAAATAAAAATTGTATATTTTTATTTTTAATTTCCTTAAAATTTTAATTTATCACGATGTTCTAAAACCACATTTTCCTGAAACTTCAATATGGCGGTATAATGAAAAGCATGACGCCAAAGAACGCTAGCTTAAAAAATTTTTCGGGCTAGTGTGAATTTAAAACTGGAACAAACTCCAATTTGGCATATATGTTATTATTCCATATTAAAGAGCAGGAGTTCTGTGTTCAATTCCCGTGCCTACTAAATTTCTAACCGCTTGCCATTATAGTGATAATAACTGATATAAGTTTCTGAGATATTATTAGTTTCTGGGATGCTCAAATATAATTTTTTAAAGACGAATACGGAGAATAAAAGTTTTTATTAGTTTTTTAAAAATTCAACAAATGCGTTTTTGGTCTAGAATTTCATTGATTTTAGCATTTAATTTAAAGTTTCATACCTAGTAAATCAATAATATTCAGAGCGCCTTTAAAAAATTTCCATTTATTGGGGGATGACAGAAAACGGAGGAGGTATTCCATTGTAAACCAGGCGATACAGACGCTCTCGACGTGTGCCAATGACGTATTGTCGTTGCCATCGTCGCCTTAAAGGCAAAATTTCAATTAAATTTATTATTTCTTGGTGTGGAATTTTTTCAATTGAAACTGAATTTTTTAAATTGAATTAATCATTAAAAAATAGTTCAACATTTAATTTATGCTTCTGATGAGAATTAATTACAAGTAGTTAATTTTATTTATGATAAAAATTATTAGAAATAAATAAAAGTTATAGTTTTTATTTCATGTACATAGACCTAGTTGTCACCTTTTTATAACAACTGATATCAAATTTTGATTTTTTTAAATATCAGTTAACATAAAAAATAAGATAGCTATTATTGAATAGTGAAATACATTTAAATAAATGTTTTTACCTCTTATACCCTTAAGAGTGTTTAGCGTCAGAGCGATAGTTGAAAGTATAATGAACAAAACAGAAAGAACAGTGATTACCTGAAAAAAATATACGTTATTATTGAAAAGTTATTCGCAATAAAATACATTTAGGCAACAAAAAATTGCAAGAAAATGTTATACTTTTTTATGACAAGACATTGCAATAAACAAAACAATGAAAATAAAGAACTTCCAGGTGACTGCTTAAAGCTAAAGTGTCTTGATGAGTCCCAGCTAGAACGAAGCAGTTCTGTCAAATTTCTTGTTGATTGTTTGACTATTCTTATTTGTATTATAATATCGTGCTCAGCTTCAAATTTTTAATGATCTAACTTTTTAACGTTTAAAAAATACTGACCAAAGAAGTCTTACTGACTGATAAGACATAAATTTTGCATAAATTGGAGACTGATAAGACATAAACTTGCTTAACGGCAAAATTTGTTAATTAAATCAATAGAAGCCAGAATACGTAGGAACTTATGAATATACTTATGAAAAAAAAAATTAAGAGTTTACTCAAATTCAAGCTCACAATCTAAATTTAAGATATTTTTAAACATTCATAAAACACACTTTTAAAAAAATCTCTCCACATAGCATCTAAAAAAAATTTGCAGCATACAATGCATGCAGCAATATAAAATTAAAAAGTAAAGTCGATTATCGAAAACGCTTTATTGTTGCTTTTAATACTTTGACTCATTTAAAACGGTTAAAGCTTATAATACTAAACAAAACAAAGTCTGTTTTCAATTTTTACTTTGGAGGCTCGTGAAGAGTTCGGCTTTTCCATTAAGTTCCAGATAACTCGACGCTGTTCCGCACAACAAAGCCCCTCAAAATCGTCATGGGTTTTTTCTCGAATTATATCCATCTGTCTCCTGTGTAACAAAATATGTCTCAAAAGAATTTTGCTTATAGTTTTTAATAACTTTGACTTCTAAAATTAAAATTGAACTATTGAGTTTTCGCTATTATTTTTCTTGAACAATTCGAAAATGAGTCCAAACATTATCATATTATTTTTTTGTGCAATGTGGAAAAACGAATTTTTTTTATGTCACATTGAAAGATTTATAATCATCTGGTTTATGCACCTAAATAGCCTGCATCGCTTACATTTTCTAAAACAAATTTTAAAAAAGAGCAAAAAGAATGAAATAAGAAATTGAACGCTAAGTAAATGAAGTAAAACTAATTGTTTATAAAATTTTATGTATTTTTTTTGTCGTTAGCCAAGAAATTTTGCCTAAATCGTAGTTATATTTATAGAAACCTTCATTTTTTAAAAAAATTTGTTAAAAAAACGCAAAATTTAAAAGATCAAAATTAACGGCACTAAATTAAACCCTTTATTTCTTGCATAATGCAAAGCCAAAATGCTGCTTGCATTCTATGGCACGTAGATTTTTGGAAACATTGATTAAAAAAATTAGAAGACAATTTATAAAACCTATTATTTTCAATAATGTTACTAATAGGAAAATTAAAATCATGCAAAGACTTATGCTTTTCGTAAATAAAAGTAAAGTTTGATCAAATTCCCGATCAGCTAAGCATTGTGTAAACGGTCTTGGAATGATACAGAGCAGACCAAAGAAAGACGATCATTCAAAATTTTGAGAATAGCAGTGTCAAGGTTTTGCAAAGATTTAATTCAACTGCAAAGAAGGGCCGCTCAGGATCGACTTTATTAAACAACTTTTACCAAGTTGGTAGTTTTGTACCAAAACACATCTGAAAAATTCTTCTTTCAGAAAGCAACATACACAGCACTTCAAGCAATAATTATTTTCACCAGAAACACAACAGCAAACGGGTTTGGTCAAGGCAGCAATAATGAAAAAAGACCGAAGTGACAAGAGCATTCATTTAAATTAGTTAATTTGACTCATCATACGGAACGTCGCGACATTCTCTTGCTTATATTTAGTTTGTTATGGCTTTCATAGTAATTTCTTTTTCTAGTTAAATTGTTTATAGCCGTGTTATTTTTATACCGTAATTATGAATCAGTTAGTTAGTATTAATAATTAATTTGTTCAATGGTTTCGTGTAAAAATTAACGTAAATATTATGGTTAAAAAATATTCGCTTTTATATTTGCTCATAAACATCTAATTGGTATTGAAATTTTAGTTTTTAATGGTGTTGCTCAAAATTGTTTCAGAACTACAGGTTCACAAACAAAAATTAACACAGCGTTTACAACGGGGTTTAAACCATTTTGTTTCAAAATCAAAAATTTCTGGGGTTATCAACAAAAATTTAAATTGTTAAATTTTTGTAAACATTGCATTGATTAAAATATTTACAATTTCTTTAACCAAAAACTTATGTTAATTTTGTGACCAAAAGATAACAAAATTGAAATTTTTTTTCCTGTTACTATAACAACTTGAAACAGCTGAAAAAAATCAAAATGAGAAGTGCAAGATTTTGCAAGTTAGCCGCGGACCGAGGATATTTTGCTGATGTGCAGTGAAGTTCGAGCTCTTGGTGCGTCACAAACTAAGCTACATTTTGCACTTGTAACGCTCTTCAATGCACAGCTGGCCACTAATCTCATCTTGTTTCAAGAGTTCAAAGCTTTTTTCTTTAAAGATTTTTCTTAAATTATGAATATTCAGTACAACGAAAAAGTGATAACGGCAATAAAATCAGGAGGAAAAATAAATTATTTATGATAATCTGAGTGATTCCAATCGCTTTAAGTTTGAATTTTTAGCACTACCTTCAAAATTTATTTTTACCATAGATAATGGACCTAATTTATACGGTTAGTTTACAAAATTAAAATCAATCAATTTTTTCAAAACTTTGCAGCAATAATATATCAATGACACATTTCCTTTTTGAACGTTCATATTTTAATTTTACACAATGCAAACTTTCTCAAAAAGATTGACAAATCTTTAAATTTTTAAAGCTATTACATTATATCAGCAATATGCAAAACTTTTTAAAATCATAAAGTTTTTTTTAATAGTTTTGTGAAGTCTAAAAGGTATTCAAATATTTGCACTATAGTACATCAAACTGACAAAGCAGTAATCGTCTAAATTAGAGCTTTTCAAACTTTTTTTGTTCTGCGACCTCATTTTAAAAAATATATTTTTTGTGCAACCCCAATATGTGTAGGCTATTTTACGTTAATTTTTCCTATGAAAAACGCGTGTGCATGAAACATAGGCGTACCAGCCAAAAAAAATTTGGGGGCAATGAAGTTTTGCCAAATTTTGTGACGTTTGCCCAAATCATGATTTTCTAGCACATTATGGATAGAACAAAAAAATTGTCTGAGATTCTCAAACCAAGAACAAATTTTGTCCTAAAATCATAGTTATTTCTAAAAAAAAAGGTCTTCACCTAAATTTGGTTACTATTTTTTGCAGTTGATCATTGTCACTGCCCTAAAATTTCTGACTTTGCCCAAATTTTTCATATCGCTGCCCGAAAAATTCTGGTTTTGCCCAAATATTTTCTTGTCACTGCCCGAAAAATTTCAATTTTGCCAAAATCTTAGAAATTTGGGGGAAAAATTGCCCCCCCGGAAGGTACGGCTATGGCATGAAAAAAACTAAGTAATAACAACGGGAAATGGAAATAGTAACCTAAAGCGAATTAACAAAATTACAAAAACAGACTTTATTTAAGAAAAATTACCACGCACATTTAATAGGATGGAAAAATTGTTCTATATTCTTTAATAGCTACCTCATCGAGACAAATAAATAATTCAATTTTATCGCATTCATCTATAAAAATCAATCTTGGCTTTAGATTTAGTAAGTAATTTTTTTGCTTTTGTTTCTTGCTGTTCTCTTAATTACGCCACACGACTCACCTTCTGATCACGCCATTTTACTACTTTAGGACGCTGTGACGACACTTTACATTTTCTAGTTTTTGAATGTCAATAAATATTATTATTGTAAAAAAACAATTACAAAGCACAAAAAGCCAATTTGTTTTGCCACTCATTTTGGGTCGTGACCCAGAGTTTGAGAAGCCCTGGTCTATATCAAACAAAAATTTTTATATAACTGAGTTTTGTTATTGTTTAAAATTTTTGCCGGTTTTTTGTATGTTTACCTTACCTTGTTTCTCCAATCCTGTTATAGCAAAAATTAGCATTTTTGTATGTAAACAAAGCAGTGTTTGCATAATAAAAGTATTTCTTCATTAAATTTAATAACTGTTTTAAAGTTTTTATATAATTTAAAGGTTTTTTAGCCTAAGCTATTTGTTTTATTGATTTTATTTTTTTGACCAGTGGAATTGCGTGGTTGTTCCCAACGCTAAATCATAAAACTAGAGAAAAAAAATTAGAAAAAAAATCGAATTACAATTAAACGGTTTATAATAATTTTACCAAAGAATTTATAAAGCAAAAATTCATTCGAGTAATTTAGAGATGGTAAACTACTGACCGGCGGGCAACAAAATGGCTCCTCACGGACATTTCTGCGACCCTATTGTTTTTTTTAAAAAATACATTGGAATATAATCAAAAGGTTGGTTAACGATTGCCCTATTTAGACTTGGTTTAAATGAACAATTTTAATCATTTACATTGAAGTCTTTGGTACATGATTGAACAAAGTACAGTACATGGAAATATTTTTTAATGGCCCTGCGAAAAAAAAGACAGATAATTACAATCAAAAGAGGTTTGTGTTTATGAACAAAAAACTGGAGGTGTAGAGGTTAAAAGAAACTATAGGCTCTGGCGTTTCTTTAAATTTTTAATTCGCATTACAACAAAGTCATTACCAAACTGCCGCCTATCAAATATAAATACTGATTTTTAAACTTTATTTGGAGCCCTTAATGAATTTTGCTAAAATTATAAAAATTTGTCATTTTAAATGGAGGGAAATAAAATAGGTATAAATATATATATATATATAATTAATTAACTTTCAGTCCACAAATTTTTTAATTTAACATTAATTTTATTTGATCCAGGAAACTGTTGCCCTGCCTGGGCTCGTCAGGGGGCGGTAAGAAATCTTCTTCAAATAGAATAAGATTTCTTACCCTCCCCTAACGAGCCCGGGCAGGGCAACAGTTTCCTGAATCAAATAAAATTAATGTTAAATTAAAAAATTTGTGGTCTGAAATTTAATTAATTATTCGACCGCTCTGACTCGACGTTATTGAGCACTTTCCTAATGAACACCGACCAAAAATTTTGAAAAACTTCTATATGTAAATATATATATTTATTAATTACCTTTGTTCGTCTTGTATTTGGTCTTGTTTTAGTTGAAAGCGTCCTAAAAAAATTAAATTAGTATTAAATAAAAAAAGAAACGCCAAATTAACTTGTCACTAAAATCAAATGATTAAGTCAATATAGACAAAATATGAATCTAATGCTTATGAAATTATGAGTTTAAGGAGTGCGTTTGGTTTTTAATAATGAAGTATATTTAAAAAGACGCTGTTAATTGATCTTTTGACCCTTTTTTAATGTGAACATTTTAAGTCACTCGACAACGATTTTTAAAAACGAAATGAAAATACCAGTTATCTTGCGCGCACCAGACGAGACATCAAGTTTTCAAATAAGTTTTTTAACGTAAAGGTTTTCAATGAATCATAAGAGCAACCTTGGCAACATCCCTCAATGTAAATCTCATCGATTCCCCAATATTGTAGCTCTTTATTGAAAGCCATTGCACACACATCTTCTGGTATGTGAAGTTTTCCAGTTCTAAAACAAATTTCAAATTATCGGAATCGTTTGAATTGAAAGACGCTTGACGTATTTGTTTGCGCCTTGCACATTTTTATTGAGAATTTGTAACGGTTTTTATTGCTAGCGAAGTGTGTTTACCCGGTATCGCGGGCACGTAGACTATTACTATGGTTTAAAAAACTTACGTTCCGAGTGCTTGCTGCAAATATTATCGATCTAATGAGTAAGCATATTTTTTATCAAAGAATATATCTAAGCTGGACTAAAAAAATCGACGAAGAAATTCATCTTTGCGTGACGTACGTTGATTGATGAAAACCACGTGTTTTGAGTGATCTATTTAAAGTTTTAAGTTTCTGAGTTTAAACAATTGTAAACCTGACAACAAAATTTGTAACGAGGTAAAACTTCCGTCTTGGTAAATATTTTAGACCTGCTGTTTTTTTAACTGACAAAAGTTATCATCATTTTTCCGGTAGACTTTAAATAGTTTTTCGTTTAATTTATTCCCATTAAACTGTACGTACTTGCAGAAGTATCCGTAGGTGCTGGTCTTAGACAATTACATAACTGGACCAAAGCAAAATGCCCAAGATTTTTAAGGAAGATTTATCAAATAAAAACTAGTATAACATACGATTAAGTTGTAATTTTTCGGAAAAGACTTTTTGTTTCTTTTTTTCTTATTGTTTTGGTAAAATATAAAAGCATGGTTTGAAAAGATTAATTATAAATTTTTCCCATTAGCTTTCAAGAAAAATACAATTTAACTTATGCATTAATGTTGCGTGAACTCCTAAAAGCTTTTGATTGGGGAATGTAATTTCATAGTGTCGAGCATGCACTAATTTAGAAATGTTATTGAATTCTCTTGAAAAGGGGTATAGAGCCTGTTTTCAATTTAAAACAAGTCCTTTGATAAAAATAGACAACAGAAATCTAAATCTTCAATCTTTACAAGTTTTCCCTTTAAACTAAAGGTCATGACACTTGTAGAACCGAGCAATACAAGCTGAATTTTGTATGTAAATTTAATTACTGATGGAATGTTGCCATTGCAAAAAGCGAAATATTTTTATTCGATTTTAAATAGCGGTAAGTAGGCCCTTGAATTTTAAAGGAAGTTCTTTTATCAATTTTTTTTAGTTAAAAAGAACGCTTAAAGATCTTGGAATTATTATTAGCAATTAAGCTAAGTGTTTGGAATTGAAGTGAAACTTTTTCTTGATAAATTTTTTAAACTTTCAACACGTTTGTCTGGCGAACGATTGCAGGTATTGTTAAAAACTAACGTAAAAACGGTGACATAATCATTTAAATCTAGCGACCAACATTGGTCACATCTTGAGCAAATTAAATCGCACCGTATTTTTTTACCCTTTACAGCATAAAAGAGATTAAAGAAGAAACAAAATTTACAATTTTACATATTTTATTTATTTTTTGTAACAAATTAATTTGTATTCTGCACTTCTGTTATACGTAAATTTAATTGATATGTAGAAATTTTTCGTATTTTTTATAAAAAAAGCTGTTTTGATGCAAAAATTCGAAATAAAACTGGTTCAAAATATAACTCAAAAACCTCTCTAACTATGAATAGAAAGCCTAAAAACGTAATGAGGCAAAGAGAAAACTCTTGAGTGAATGTTATTCTGACGACTGCAACGCTGCAGTTCAGTTCACCAACACTGGCTGAAACTTCCGCTATAAATCTACGATAAAGGTAGAAGACTCGTTTAAGAATTGTAAATTTGTCAAGTGATTTATGCGTAAGTATTGTTATGCAATAGCTGGCGTTTACAACTATTTTCTTTGTGATTTATGGGTCAGTGTTATGCAATAGCTGGCACACATTCTATAACAGAACCACTATAAAAAAAACAAAACTAGATTCAAGGCTGTTTTTAAACATCAGTATTTCGTGGTGGAGTTTGTTTCGATTGCCTTCAGCACGTTTTGCTGATGTTTAGTAACTTATTTGAAAACGTTGCTGTAACTAATAAAATTAAAAAAGAGCACATAAATTTCTTACCTATGTTTTTTAATCAACTGAAGTGCCCAACTACTCTAAATCTACTCAAAAAAAAAAAGAAAAACTTCTACCTGTAAAAATTCAAGATAGACAAAAAAGCTCGTGGATGTCGATCAAAAAAATACTCTTCTGTAGATGGATCGTAGTCATCCGCATATTTCAAGATCTCTGTTTTTGTTTTTGATTGGCTGAGAGAAGCTAACCTTGTATAGGGCAATTTTTCAAGAGTTTCAGAAAATGTCTAAAAAGAAATATAAAAAATAAAATTATTTTTAGTCTTTTTGAAATCGAATTTTTATGTAGGCTGCAATACAAGTGCTTTCACAGCATTCATTTATTAAGTATGATTAATAATAAAAATCATTTTTCGAATAATTGAAAAATAGTAAATAAATAGTGCTGGGCTGATATTTTTTGTTAAAACTATTATGTTACGGTTGATTTATTTTTATAAGGCGCTTGGGGAGTCTAATGACTGCTATGAAAATTCAAAACACATTCGATTGACAGTGTAAAAAATGACCCATCTTTGATTAACTGTATTTACAGTAGTTTCTTTTTTACTTTTATTTAAGCCAATTTTAGATCAAGGGTGCCTAACTCTAACTTGCTGATGCTAAAGGTTTCTTGGCAGTAATTCTTAGTTCCGCTGTATGGATGTAAAGTTCGTTTAATTAAGCCATATATAGTTAAAAAAATAAATTTTGGCCTTTAAATTCAAAAGAAAAAGGTTGTCAATATTAACTTAATACCCTGCATGCAATACGAAAAATTGTGATCACTGTCTTTGGTTTTGGTGTAAAGAACGCTTTCAGACTGAATATCAAGCCAAATTTCGTCGCTCTGAGGTATATAAAAAAATCTAAAGAATTGCTCGACAAAAGATTAAGCATAACCAAATTTATCTTTGTTGGGGTATTTTTTAATTAATCTTAAATACTAAAGCAATTATAAAAATCTAAGGTTTTGCTAAACAAACCTCGTAAATTGTTCCTCCCACATTTAGTCGCAATCGTGGTTTGGGTTGAATTGGTTTTTCTTTATCTTGTTTCACTGCTTTGTCTCGTTTGATCAGAGAATGTTTCTTTTTACGGCTGCAGACACAAACATACCGTGATTGTAAATAATTTGAATAGTATTTTAATAAGTTAAATAAATCAAACAAAGTTTGAACCAAAAAAAGGGACAAAACTTTTCAATCGTTAAGACAATTTAATGTATCTTTTAAAAAGCCAGCATCATTTATACAAGCTTTTGTGGAGAAGAACAATATTTAAAATCTCAATACAAAAATTGACACAAAATAGTTACAAACATCAAAAATTTTTGCACAGATTTTTAAGTACAAAATCTATTTGTTTTTGTTAAAACATTAAAAACAAAATTGTGTTACTTATTTTTTTTATGTTCGGTTTGTAAATACATTATTTAAATGTTCGGTATGTAATTTAAAATTTAAACCCAGAAAAAGTTAGCCTGCGCAAAAAATCCTGAACAATATTCATTTGTCCCATTTGATTATTTTTAAGCAATAATCTAAAAAATATTCAATAGATTTGGGCAAAGAAACGAGTTTTTCAATAGCAGTGCAGTAGAAAATATTTTGATACTGGGAAAAAAGGATTTTTTGAAAAATGGGTTTTGATATTAAAAAAAAAGCAGTAGAAAGGCAGAAATTTTTTAACTTGACGTTTTTCCATTAGCTCTAATTTAGTCATTACTTTTTCTGTAGGCTCAACTTATATGGTTTTGTCGTTTCCTTTTATCTTACATTGAATGCACCAAAAATATTTGGTTGGGTTCAGTAGAATTTTGACTAAAATTTGACTAAAATTATTGCATATAAAGTTTCTACAATGTTAAACTTACATTTGATTAAGTTTATTAATGGCAACTGATGTAAAAGATGGTTTTCTTTTTGTTGTTTTATCTTTTGTTTCGTCTTCAACAAGAGAGCAGATGCTCTTTGTGCTGTTTGCCGATTTTACTTCTGTTGATTTACTGTTCCGTCGTTTTCCATTTTCAGATAAAAAACGTTTTCGATTCATATATGGACTGAATGAACAAACTATGGAGTCGGCAATTTCAGATGAAAATACTTGGTCAGGAGTAGGAGGAGCCAGATGATTTCCAGTTGTTGGTTGAAGCGACAACCGGCGTCTGTAAGGATTTAATTTATTTGGAGGAATCGATAAGTATGAGTCTTGTCGAAGAAAACTGGGGTTTATTGATCTGATGGATTTTGTGTCAAAGTCCTGAGTTTGACTCGACGAATATCTTCTATCATTATTATTGATTTTGCATGACAATGAAGCCCTCATTTTTAATCAAAAGTTTCACAAACAATTTAAAGCAAAAAATTTTAATACAGCCCGAACACACTAAGTGCGTTGGTGAACTTTTCTATTACAGCTTTAAAAAAAAATTTTACCGCCTTTTTGCTACACATTCGTCTAATGAATTATAAATAAAGTTAATTTTCTTGAATTTTTGTGAAATTGAATTGCAATAAAAAAATAAAATAAAATGGCGGCGGGTTCTACAGGCACGCTAATATAATAAATTCATAAAAAATTGTTCGACTTTGAACAAACTTGAAAGTTCTTTTATTAAATATTTATTAAGGTTCAACGTGCAGCATTTCTGGCAGATACAATTTAAAGTTGTTTTTTATGGGTTGTAATGCTATGGAAGTAGATTCCCATCATTATCAGCTAAGGTGATATAAAACTTTGAATAAAAAATTAAAAAGCTTATATAAATGAGAATTTTAAAACATGGCGGACATGTCAAAACCTAATCCAACTGTCGGTTTTATTGAATTTCTTTTTTAAATATATGGTTTTAGAACTTTTCACACAGTTTTTCAAAGTAAAACCATTTCAACAGTCCAGTATTTTTTCTTTGAACAAGTCTAAGGTGTCGTGGTTTGGCGTAGCTTTACCAAATCCAAAGGTAAAATTTACAGGCTTTTAAAAAGGACTAGAAACAGTCAATTGCGTCAAGCGATTAACACATAATCAGAACGATACGAGTTCAATGCTTGGATGCAGCATGAAAAAGTATAACGAAAAAATACTAAAGCCAGAAATTTTCTGTCTAAGTTTTCTTGCTCTCGACATTATAATTTAAAAAAAGACGTCAACCAAAAAAGTACAAAAACTCTGTTTTGTAAAAATTTTTTTTTGTAACAACTAATAAGTTATAGGCTACAACCTTTTTTTTGTAAAAATAAGTTTATATGCTTGCCTTTAACATTTATTCAAATTTTTACGAAGATTTTTTCCGTAGAAAAATTTCAATTATAGTCACAAAATTTTTAATAGCGTTGCTTAAGTTAATCTATGGCTGATTTTCTGCAAGTTAGCTTATTAGCTTTTGTTTAGCTAAGTACTGTACTTTGATATTAATGCAAAAGCAAATGCAATCACTATTAAAGAAAGTTGCTTAATTTGTTTTCTAAATTGCAAAAATTTGTAAAGTAAGAGCAATTATAATCAATTTCCTTAATTATTTTCAAAGTTGGCTTTATCATACAAGTTATGTTTCCTGGTTTTTTATTATTATATTTATTATTAATACATTATGATTATTATATTCATCTAAAGTTTTTTATTATTCATGATTATATGATTGCTTTTCAAAGTTGCTGGTAATTTTTTTCATCAGCCATAAACATTATGGCACTGTTATGCTTCGTCAAGAAAGAAATGTTTCACGAAAATATACATTTGAAAGCCCAAATTGTTTAAGTTCTAATAAAGTACAAAGAAATATAATAAAGGGTCTATATACGTATTTTCAAATATTACTAGCGGAAATTTTTTCAGATATTGTGAACTCTTTAGCTTCTCTTTCAATGTTTGTATTAAAGAAATTAATGTGAATTGTTAATAATAAAGAGTAAAAAGTTTTGTTATAAAAATTAGTTGTTTATCATATATATCCATAGCAATTAGAATAATTTGGATAAACTTTAGATTTCCTGTCAACATTTTTTCAATATTTTTGTTTTTTTACTAAAAATAATTAACTCTTACAGTCGAATTAGCTTCTAGAAAGAATATCCGATTAAAAGTTAACAAACTTTAATTGTAAATTGAATGTAACTTCAAGATTTTTGGGAATAAATACAAATCAAAAGTAAAAATAAAAAAGTCATCACTTCGGTGTGTCCTATTCAAAACTTTCAGTTCCAGGCTTTTCAAAAAACACTTTCCCAAACCTTTAAAAAGCAAAATTCAAAGAAAAAATTTTCGTGTCGCGCTTTCTTCAGTATTTGGTTTAGAATCGTAATAAGTAAAACAAATTGTTGTGAATTGTAGGATTTACTTAATCAGCCGTCTAAAACAATTCACAAGCTAAACGTTCAGAAAACCTCTATAACGTGTAAATTTTTTTAGCATGCAATGAACTCGCTTAAAGCAATAGTCGCCCAGATAATTCATTTTAATTATCTTTAAATAAGTTCGAAGCTTATTGACCTATTGTTATACAAGCGGAAAGAATAAGTCATCGACTTTTTAGGTAGCGCATTTTTTATTTGCTATTTGGTTTAAATGGCAAAAAATAAAGTAATAGCTAAAAAATTGTTCTGGCCTTTTTTATTAACAAAATTGATATTATTAAAAAATACGACAAAAGCTATTAGCATTTTTAGCAAATCTTTCAAAAGGCGTTAACAATTACTACTGTTAGAAATGTTTTTGCAGTAGATTTAATCCCGTGTGTGTCCTGCCCAATAACACTTCCGCGGAGTTTTTGGATTCCCTTGCCACTTATTAAAAACATTTTCTAAGCGTAACTAAAAGATTTAGAAAAATAAAGGTTGTTCTGTTTCATGTTGCTATTTAAATCAAAATTCAAAAAATGGTTTGCAAACCCTCAGTAATATTTCTTGCACTAGTCTTTGATTTTGAACAATGCAATCTAAGCTCTGTATTGCGAAACTTTTTAATAACAATTTTTTAATTTTGACGTAGTTTTGACTTTGCAGCAAGGTTAACCAAAATTAGCTCGAGAATCTCCTATAGTGTTTGAAAAATGCTTAAAGTGAAAATTTCCCTATTGTTGATTTACACGTGACACTTGTCAAAATCAATTATGACGTCAATAAATCTTTCTCTCTCCTCTGTTGTTGCTTTAAAAAAAACATAATCATTGAAATCGACAGTATGCCAAATAGCATTTGAGATAATTGCTGCCGTTGTAACAGAATGTGCATCAAATGACAAAAAAACGTAGCATAATTATTTGCATCGTATCTGTGTCGGGACTTTTACCAGGTTATGTTGTTCGCCACGAAGTTTTTTGTATTTCAAATCATGAGTGCGGAACAGGAAACTCGGGTCTCAATGAACTACTTGTTGTCTTCTACTTTTTTCCATATAAGATAAAAGACATTATGACTCTTTAATGAATGAAATGTTCAAAAATCTTTTTTCTTTGGTTTTCGATAAATTTTCGTCAAATTTTGTCGAATGCAATTGAAAAATCTTTTTTTATTGCTTCTAAAATCCAAGAAACTCAAACTCAATAAAATATTTTATATTTTTTTATATTGAAAATAGTTTGTTTTCTTTTAAAATAAAAACTAAAACCATGAATGGTGGTTGTGCACACTTGAAACTATAATTTTTAATTTTAACCTGCTTAAATAATCTTTTTTTCTTAATTTCAAAATGAGATGATAAATTTTAAATGATACCCGAAAAAAAAAAGATAGAATCTAGCTTTAAATAGATTAAATACTTCGATTAATTTAAGACGACAGCGCACAACCTGCAATCTTAAATTGCAGGTTGTGCAGAGCCATGTACGGATGCCGGCCGCTTAGCTAATTACAAATTTAACCTAATAAAGTTTTTCCCTTTATCGTAGGCTTGTTTCGAAAAGGACCACAAAACAAATAACCAACAACGATTGTAAACTCATTCAAGACGAAAACAAGTCTTCACCTTTGATCAAAGCATAAACATGGCTTTCGCGTTTTTGATTGCAAGGGCATAGACTCTTTTTTGTTCTTCAACTCGTTTTCTAGTAAAAGTAAACTCACAGGTGGCCTTTAGTTAAAACTAATTCTGTAATGCGGCGGGCAACAACAAAAAGGTTGAGCGCCCTTGATCAAGATAATCTCTTTCAACTAGTTTTCAGTTATTAGTTGTGGTCATTATTAATTAAACTAGTTTACAAATAAAATAAAACAATTTTGTTTCTTGATTTTTTTTCCGCGACGAAATTGTCGTTTTTGCAAAGTTTGTTTTATACTGAACAATTTCATCCCACTATCTTGTTTATTACTGAACAGTTTCATCCCACTGTCTAAACTAAAGTAAATTTTGTATAAATTAACCTTAAAATAATCAGTGGTTTTCAGAAGAAAAGGAAAAAAAGCTGGAAAACTTTGGAAAAACTAGATCCAAACAAACAAAATTATTCACAAATTAATCATAGAAATTTGAATCATTATTAACAAAAAAACTTGATTAAACAGAAGATTGTAGTTTACTGTAAAACTTCTACATTTTAATATTCCTCACACTATTGTTTTTAATCCTTGTTCTTATATTTATTTTTGCTTTTTGGCCGAACTTTAAACCTATTTCGCATCGTTTTAACTGCAGTTAAAAACATAGACAACGGCAAAAAAAAGCTGATATTTTTTGAATGGCGACTGAATATTGTCAATTTTATTTGTTAACTCTCGCTTTTGATTGCGAGTAATAAGTTGATACGCTCTGGTAAAGTCCTTTTAAGTAAGTAGTCTGGCGTTCATAAATCATATCTAAATATCCAAGTGAAATTGTTAATTGACACTTGAAAAGCAAGATGAAAAACGATTAGTCATACTAGTCGCATTGTTAGAGTGCGAAATTTTCCCGCCATTGAAAATGATCTTGATGTGTGACTCTTACGACACGAATATATTTTTGTTTCATTTTGAAAGTAAGCGTAGTAGCTTCCTTTAGTTAACTTAGAAATATCGTTTATATTATAGACACAATGTGTCATTATAAAGGTATAATGATATATAAACAATAATTTTTTAATCAATGAGTATAATTCATTTAATTTTTCAAAATAGTTGCTGAAAAGCTGTCATTAAAAATACAATTTAAGTTTTTTTGATAAAAAATAAATTACAAAAACCATACCTCTTATGAATATTTGTAATCAAATTTTTCTTTTTTTCAGGCATTAGGCAAAAAGCTACTTCAAAAAACTCTGATTATTGAAACGATTTTTTTTTGAGATTCCGACACAAAAAGTTAAGTTAACTGAAACTACAAATGTCTTCGCTCAGCTTCTCATTTCATGTGACTTCTTTGAATTTTTAATCTTTTAAAGTAATTTCACCTTCGTTCAGACCGCACAATATGCACTGCGATACAAGAAGCAACGTTGGTAGATATTTCTCTATTCGGTGTCAGGAGAATATTTATATCTGTTTGTGAAAAGAGAAGGTTTGCAAATAAAAGAAAAAACGAACAATGGCTTACAAAAGCTTTCTATGAATTGATTTTAATATTTCATTGAATTTCTGCCATTAAAAATTGTAAATCTTGAGAAAACGTCATTGAGTATTTAAAAATATATACACTGTAAGACAATTCTCAACAAAAAGTATTTTTAAGCAAAGTCAAATACCATAAAAAAATCTTTAACATTATTTTGGATTAATTTCATTGAGACTTTTAATCTATACACTATTTAAACTATTTTTCTTAGCGCTATGCCAGGGACGGAGTTTAGCGTCATTAATTGGCCAATGTAAATAAACTGTTGAAAGAAAAAGTTTAAAGCTAAGTTAAAGGTTCCAGCGGAACTTAAAATTTACTTTTTACAATGAAGCAAAGTTGTGCATTTTTAAGCAAACGTCAGCACCTGATTAAATGCAGTATATTCCAGATACTGTGTAAGTACAGTATTTCGAATAGTATCGTGTACGTAGGTTTTAGCTCAAGTGCGCAGACGTTTTGGTTCGCAAAATTACACAAAAAAAATGCTAAAACTTTTATAAAGTTTATCGCATTTTTCAAAATTTACTTTTAACAGTAATTCGAAAGTATCGAATAGAATAACTTTTACAGTCGGGAACAAAGGTTTAAGACCACCAGGCATAAAATCCACGTTGTAAGAAATTCTGTAATAAGATTTAAAATGTAGCGAAAAGCGTCATAAGACCCATTGTTATAGAATAATCATTGATTTTGTATTATATCACATGCTGGAAAATTACTATCATTGAGCAGCGGCAGTCAGAAAATACTGTATTACTAGAAATTTAGGATTTTAAAAAGCTGAAAATTTAAAAAAACTGAAAACATTGTGCCACGGCTCTAAAAATTCAGGTCAACTTTTTAAAGAGCAGAAAAATTCAGTCCTTGATTGGCCCGGCAACAGTCCACACCTTAATCTAATTAAAAAGCTGTGGGTAGTTTTGAAAAACAAAGTGTCTGAAGAACAACCTAGCAATCTCAAGCAACTCGAAAATGCTATAAAAACTATTTGGACATGTGACATAACTTCTGAGTATCGTTGCAAATGTATTGAAAGTACGTATGCCAAAACGTCTGCAGATGGTAAATGATAATAAGGGTGGACACACAAAATATTAAATCTTATATTATTTATGTCTAATACAATAAATGAGTTCACAAAAAATAGTGTTATTATAATTTTATAAAAAGAAAATTGTGCACTAAAGTTGACTATTTTTTGTTTGGGCACAAGCTTTCGTGGGCTACTGCTCACTTCGTCAGGTGCAATGTGAGCAGTAGCCCACGAAAGCTTGTGCCCTAATAAAAAATTTGAAAAGTTGATTTGAAAAGTTGACATGGCTCCCCCAATTCTATGATTTTATAGTCAGAGCAATGGAAAAATGTGCGACTTATTGTATCATTTTAAATTATAATATAATATTGCTCTAAGATGCTCATTTTATGCATGGTAGTCTTAAACTTTTTTTCCCGATTGTAAAATGTTTACACTTTATAAAAAACGCTTTCTCCCGAAAGCCAAAAAAATTAGACGTGAACTGATTCTGGTTCCCGTGTTGACACATGTAATTGATATGTTACTCGCCAAATAATAATGTCTTGGTTTTATGTAACAGAATGTCATCTGTTTGCTCATTATGAACACGGTGTGTCATTAACGGCATATTAAACAAGAAACTATGCCAATACTTTTTATTATTGGCTTTGTCGCTTTTTTTCGTCTTGGTGACCTTTTTTAAAACGCATATAAAATTTTTTTCTGAGCAATTTTTTTTTGTAAAAGTTTTAACTACTAACTTGTGATAATCTAGTTTCGTTGTTTTACTTTGCGTTTAAAATAAAAAAAATTAAGAATTTTTTCAATAACTTTCAACTGGGATGTGACACGTAATGATAAAAGACAATTTCCCAAAATAGCATTCTGTTTACTCTGGACTTTTTTCAAATTATTGCAATGTCATAGTTGTAATTACCTTGTATTGCTTAGTCTACATAATAACGTTTAATAAACAAGGGAAAAAACCATATAATTTCAATCGTGCATATATTTAGGTACCTATTTTATCCCAAGGTTTTTTGTTTGTTTTTGTCAAAGGCCAGCTCTTAAAACGATAGCTTTTGTTCCTTTTTTATTTTTCTGGAATATCGGGTCAAAAAAAAAAAAACGTTCGCTCACCAGTTGCTGTTTTATTATTCGCCAATGAATTGCTTTCATTTTCTTTAGCGCGTCGAAAGCAAATCGATAAAAATAAATATTTTTTTCCGCACGCGAACGAGTTAGAACAATACGTTAGTCTCGCAGAACTTTGCAAAATGCAATTATTGCAATATTAAAACTGGCATTTGTAGTTTTACTGTTTTACTGCAACACTGTAACCACCATAACGTTGTTCAGCCCAATCCACTATAATAAAATAAATTTGCTTTTAAAAAAATCCATAAACATTTAAAAATTAACAAATTTTCCAATTCAACAGACAAATTAAATTTGCACATTGAGTCTTTTTTTGAAATCAATGTAATCGCTTTTCCAATTATTCGCAGTAAACTGAAAGAGAAACCTGATGAATTTTAACTAATACAATTTAATTTTTTTTAATTGATTAATTTATTGTCAAAATATCTGTAGGCAGTTACTCAACTTATGTCTCAATATGTTCAAATCGTGACGAAAGGCAACATTTTTAACCAACGGGTAAAAAAACAAGTTCCAGTTATTAAACTTCCTAGTGTATCTTTTGTTCTTTTTTTTGCTCGCAATTTAATTTTATAAATCTTTTACTTATCATTACGTTAAGCGCAGTAAAATAGATGAAATTTTCTTACAGAGTAAAAACTGATTATTTGTTAATAAAAAAATGGCTAGCGTTTATACGGAATAGGAAATCTACATGATGAACTTATATATACCTCGTACATAGTATATGACTTTTTGGATGTCGCAATGCCGCAAGCAAATATACAATGTAATCTTTTTATTAAACACTGTACTTTCTAATCTTGCAATGCATTTATACCTTGAAACAACTAAAATAATCGTATTTTTTAATTAAAAAAAATGCTATATATGCATTTCTTAACTGTGAGGGCAGCTGTTATACTGTACATTTATTTCATTACAAAGAATTTATTAAAGAAAAAAAGTATTTTTTAAAAATATCTAGTAAAATTTTTAAAAAATATCTTGTACGTAACTTTGAAGCACTTATTAATTTGTTTCGATATTTATATTCTATCTGTTATAATCATCTTATTCTAATCGGTTAAAGCCACGATTTAACAACTATTTTTTACAAATATGTTTGGAAATTACAGTTATTACTTTATCTATAAAATCGCTATTACTGTAACTGTTTCGAAACGTTACACGTACTCTGTTACCTAGTTTTGATTAAAAGCTTCTTTTTCAAGTTATTTTGGCAAGTTTGTGTACATGACAAGAGTTGAGTGCAAAGTTTTTTTGTTTGTTTTTTTAATTAAGCGAAATCCAACAAATTCCCGACTTTGATTATCTTTAAGAGAACATAAAATTACGTGTTTACGTTTATAGTCCTTTTTTAATTTTATGAAATAATTTCCACAGCGGTGGCTGCTTGGTAAAATCACGCAAAAATTTTTTTTCATCGTGTATTGCATACTTTTCACTTTGAAATAATTTAATTTTAAAACCAAAACAAATAAAAGAGTGGGAAAAAAATTTTCTTGCTTGTAATCATCAAAAAATAGTATCTATTACTGGAAAATACGTTTAGAAAGAAAAAGTTGCTACCAAATTTTTAAATAACTTTGATATTGGTGATCAAAAAATAAAAATTCATGTAAAAATACCTCCCACATATAAAATTTTGCTAAGCACGCTTCCACTTCAGTCTATCTTTTGAAGTTATTTTTGAAAAAGAGTTGAGAAATTTATTCTTCTATGCACCAAAAAATTAATCAACTAAATGACATTTTTAAGTTTTTTTCTATTTCTTATTTGTGCTAGATCATTTAGTAAGTCGTTGTGTTAAATCTATTTTATAAAGCTTTTACTATATATCACATTATCAAAATTTTTTACTGAGTTTTTCCGTTAAAAATTTTAAATTAAAAACACTTAGCTAGTAAAAAAATATTTATAAGTCTGGCACGATTAAATTAATTTCTGAAATTAACATCAACTTATTCTTATCTATCTTTTAGTCTACGATTTTTAATAAACTTTTAATAAGTGGAACAGCAATCGAAAAGATATTATAAAGCTTCAAACATTGCAAAATTAATTAACAACAACTCTTGTGTCCAACAACAAAAATTTATACATGCGCGAGAAAAATATAATTCCTGTTTGATTTACATAAGAGTTAAAAATATGTACGTTTTTTCAGAGTCAGTCTGCTACTGTCGGTCTCTGGTGGTTTTAGCTTTAATTTTTTCCATATTTTTATTACTGGAAAACCTTTTTTTTTCTTTTTTCTTCATTCTGTAATAAGATTGAATACACTTTTTAGTAAAATTTTACACAGTTAAGCTTGTCAAAGTCGGCTGTTTACATTCATATACCAAAACTCTGTCAACATCGAAAAGAATCACAAGGTAATAATTACCTAAAAAATTTTTCTCAAACCGAATCGCTAAATATTGTAATGTTTATCACGTATTTTCACGCGATATGCAATCATAACAGCAGTCTCTGTAAATATGATAACTTATGTGCTCACGTTTACAGTGTTGACCTGGCAAGTAATTGAATTATCTTGACATGAACGATTTCTCATCGGAACATGTCCTTAAAAATTTAACAATTTAAAAAATTGTTTTTGTAAGTCAAAGAGTCATTGTCCAAACCAGAGCGTTTCAAACTTTTTTGCGTACAACCCCTTTAAGTTTGAAAAGATTTTTCGGCCCTTTCATTTTTTCTTTCTTTTAATTATCGAATTGAAACTATGTCATAACAAAAAATTGATTTCAATAAAAGAATATAAGTTTTTACTAATTTCTTTCTATATTAACAATAATCTCAAACGGTTGGGTTGTGCTTTTTTATTTTTCTTTTATTTAATTGATGACTCAAGTCTGAGAGAACTTTACAATTTCTGGAACGAAATTAATATGTTATGGCTAGTAATAAAATATTGCTTTATTTTTTTAACCAATTGCACCATCTTTTTCAAATTTCTCGTTTAAGCTAAGAAATTAATGCTGAAAACTTTTTGAAATTAAACAACGCATGGCATAAAAAGACAAAAATAAAGTGCAAAACCCAAAAAAAGACAGCTGAATGAAGTGACTTTCTTTCGTTTCAAAAGCTTGAAGTTTTATTATTTTTTTGCCTTTGATTCGAAATGATGAGGTTTTCGTTTAGTTTTCAAATAACTTTCTTAAACAAATGCGGCCAAAAAAATTTTTTTTTGAAATGTTAACCTTGAATTTTATGGACAGATGCCGTCAAACTGAGGCCACTTTTCATCATCTCAATTAAAGTAAAGATCTTTTTTAATGATATTTATTTGACTTTTTATTTTTACTGGTTACCGATTAAAGGACCTTTCTTAGAATAGTAAATAGCTTTGATCTAAACATTTAGCATGGGAAATACCATAAAGCTGGTACAACAAAAGTACTAATCTTGAACAGGTATTTAAATTTTTGACAAAAATACTAAAAATCACAATTGCTTTAACGAAACAAAAATAATTAATCAAAGCAGTTTTCAATTTTCAAATTAGCGTCTTTACTGTGCGCCGTTGCAACAGTACGTTTCTGAATAAGACGACAGATGCTTTGCGCTACAGATAAACGTAAACACTACGTCAGCGGCGCATTTCAATTTAGCTTTTCAAATTAGCTAAAAAAATTACGCTTTTTCAACAAAGGTATAAAAATAAACAAGACACTTCAATTGTTTTCCTCAGACTTAATAAAGACAAAAAAGTTGTGCTCATTTCAATGTGCTTGTCACCTTCTCGTTATTTGACAAATTCAAAAGTAGATTGATTAAAAGTGAGCGTTGGCACGTGGCGAAACCCTAGTTTTTCGTCAAACGCCTTTTTCAAAGGCCAAAAATCTAAGACAGTAAATAAAAACCAATCAAAAAAAGTGAATATAAATATTCTATAAAATTGTTAAGTTAAAGTTATAATATTTTAATTTTTCTGAGTTTTTAAAAAGTTGGGAACAGTTAAACACTCTTTCAGCTTAATTAACAGTACACAAAGAAATATTGTTGCCAAGTTAAAGATCGTTTACCAAATCGTTTGCAGGTTAGTATTGGACCAAATTGGACCAAATTGGACCAAATCATGGCCAAAAAACATTACGTTAACTTTAAGTTTTGCAATTAGAAATCGATTTAAGCTCAACTTATACAGCACGAGTTTCCAAACTTTTTTGGTGTCCGTACCCACATTTTTGGTTTGGGTTTTTCTGTACCCCTTTAATATTTAAAATAAATTTATCTTGTTTTTAGATTTACTATCTTCTGTTATGCCTAGATTTTATACAAAATACGTATTAAAGTAGCAGCACAGTTCAGAGTTTATTTTTCAATCCTTAGCTAGGTTTGGAAAGGTTTTTTATTCCAACATTTTTGTCCACAAATTTTTTTGCAACTAGGGGGAGAATGTCGCGATTCGTGTATGCCGAATGCGTGGTTGCAGCATGCTCGGCTCATGTTTTATTTTATCAATTGTGCCCCACTTCTCCTAATATTTATGGTGCGAAATTTTGTGGGACGGCGTTTCTGTGTCACACGGTCGGTGATTTGGATATGCAATCATGCTCACTATATATAGTGAGGTGGCTGTACGATTTAGTAGACAGACAACGAAATTATGAATAACGTTATGCCGCTACTCTGGGACAGAGACATGTTTCTATTATAATTAATTAATAAATTCTATTTGAATAAGTTTTGTTTGTAATACTGTGTTAAAGTTAGTTTTAAAACAAACCCCCTAATTCTAACGTTTTAAACATCAAAAATCGTATAACTTTGATTTTTCAAAGAGCAGTCCGAATCTTTGGGAACTTTTTGTTTCAATGAGGTCTTCCTTGAAATTATAATCATCAGACATTGTTGCCAAATCAAAAACAAATAAATTTTTAATCCATGACTGAGCTGCATACAATTCACCTGCTAAAAAGTATCGGCCGAAGAAGTTAATTGGTCGCAGTGAGATATGCATCACTGACGAGCTCTAATAAGAGCGAAACTCGAGTCTGGTGCTTCTCATTTTAAGCAGTTTGGTTTCTATTAATTGGTATTATCAAATGAGCAATAATACTATACTTGACATTTTGGAGAAGACAATTATTTGCAATTTTGTCAAGAAAAGGTAAATTATCAAGGTTGTCTTTTGCGACTCCGCTAAACCCCAGAGATAATTTTAGTTTGGAAAATTTAAGTTTTTTACAAGCTGTAATCGCGTTCATTTACCGTTATTGAAGTGCCAAGTTCAGCTTGTTTAGGTGATACGTAACATCGGCAATATAGGGCACTCGCTGAATCAATTTATTGCTTTCAAGGAAGGCCACAAAACTAGAGCTTTGGTTTTGTAAAAACAACTTGATTGTTTTTCAAAGTTTGAAAAAGTGCTAGATGTGGTGTTCATCGCCAATTTTGTCACAAAATGGTTGGAAAATTCTGTAACTTGTACCATGCTTTCTAATGAAATTAACCATTCGAATGCATGTATCCAAAACATCTTTCATACTTTTCGGCATACTTTTTGAGGTGGGAACTTGTGTGTTTATCATGCAGTATGTAACCTTCAGTGTTGATACTTCTTTTTCTAAACGAGTAGCAAAGCCTGAACGATTTTTAAACATAGCGAAAGCGCCATTAGTGCAATAGAACCAATTAAACTTAAATCTATGTCATGACCTTTAAAAAATTCTTTCACCAAATTAAATATATTTTTCACAGTTGCTGTTATGTGAAGCGGATTACAAAATAAAAATTCATCCGTAACAGTTTTATCCTTTACATACTAACCATTGTTAAGAGCTGACAGCAATTGGAAATATCTGTGGATTCATCCAATTGCAATCAAATTTTTGTTGGGCTGTTCTTTACATCTGTAATTATTGGAGTTATAATATTAGAGCTTATATCGCAAATTCAACTTGATATTTTATTATCAGAAAAAGAAATTTCCTGGAACTTTTGCTTCGCATTTTTTCCGCACACGATACAAGTCATTTCCAGGGCATACGATTTTATAAGACTTTCAGCAATGTGTGTGTTTTTTGTGTTTGGCAATTTGGCACGCTACTTTGTAGGGGGCAAGTAGAAGCGGCTTACCTGCAGGTACAAATCTCCCCTTCTGAAGAGTTCCTATAGACTAGAAACGAGCTTGTTTAACTTTTAGTGATTCAGAATCCTGGCCAGCTTTGGTTCCGCCATGTTTTATGGTTAAAATGCTCTTTAAGTCCTAAATGCTTCAAGTTTGCATTACAAGAAATCACGTTCCATAGAATGCATTGCTGTCTTTCATTTCCTTCTCTTCCCTTTGTAACAGTGAACCCGAATTTTGTCGATTTACCACTCCACTTTCTTTTCTTTGTGGTTGAAAATTTAACAGACATGCTTAATTTAGCCTTAATTACTTTAATACCGTCCAAGACATAATTCAGCAATTGATGAAAATATCCACATAATGACGTCACAAAGCCAAAGTCATTGCAATAAAATAAAATCATTCAAACAAAAATTAAATTTCAATAATCAGAATAATAAGTTCCAATTCGAATTTAGAGTGTAATTTGCTTTTTTTCATAACAAATTTCTCATGACTTGGGAGTTGCTGCAGTTGTATATCTCTTCTGTTCGGGCCGCCGCAGCTCGTACCTTTTGAAATTTAATTTTGTACCCTTGGTTGGGAACCTCTGTTTTACAGCATTTGTCGCATCTTGAATTTAAGTATAATTTACTAAAATTGTATTTTTTAACTTTTTACACTAAACATTAACTAACGTTTATCATCAGCTTTAATGCGGTTCTTCTTTTAACATGTCGAGAAGACAAATTTTTGTTTATTTCAACGTTTTTTTAAAAGCAATTATGCTTTTGATGGTGCAATACTAACAACCATGTATTCAGTTCAAGCATTGAACTCGTATCCTTTTGAACAAGTTGCTCAATACAGTGAGTTGTACTAAAGTTTCTTCACACAAGTCGCAAAGACAACAATAAATTAATCGATGCTCTAGCGTCTTTTAACGTTCAAAACTTTTGACTACTACTTGACGTGACGTGACGCTTTAAGCAATGCTTTGTGTAATTTTCTTGACAATAAGTTAATTCAATACACAAAATTTCAAAATTGGAAAAAGATAGTTTTTAACAACGTTTTCTAAGTGCCTTGTTTTAAATTTATTATCAACTTTTATTTATTTTGCTCCGAAATCTTAGAATTTTGTTCTTTACTAAACATTCTATTATTCAAGTATAAAGTTTAAAAAAATGCTTGCAATTTTTTCAATTTGATTATTATTATTATTGTTATTAGTGGTAGTAGTTTTTTTTATTTGCATCCAAAAGAACAACTTATAATTAAAAACAAAATAGAGCAAAGGTTGCTAATAGGGAGACGGCAACTAAACGATAGACGTTACAACATGCACAAAAAAATTGTGCATGGTCACCGCACCTGCAATATTAGTATTAATATGTATTATACACACAAACATACCTGATTCTATATTGATAATTGCAACGAGCCATTGTCACTGTAAAAAATGTCAAATTTGAGATTTGAAATAAATTTGCATTATGTGATTAGAGAATCCTTGTCAAAATGAATCCATTATTCCAGTTTTATACTTTCAGAAAATTGCTGTACCTTGGACAATGATGATACCTAAAATAAAACAAATCTTAATGATATTTTTTTGTATCCGATTACTTTATAAAATGATGACGTACTTTTAGCTTTTATCGAACAGTTTTGGTAGTTTGACACCACATATGTTTAAATTTTTTAGAGCAAACTTCGTTCGTTTATCTAAACATGGGGTTCTCAACCAATGGAAAGTTTTCAAAAGGGGGTAGTGCGAGTATTATATTACATATTTCTAGCTATTAGATCTTCTTGTCAACGTTCAATAATTGTTTGTCCAAATTCATAGCAAAGCTTGTTCTTAAAACGAACTTTTTTATAAACACTTTTAGTTTTACGAATTGAAAAGAAGATTTTTCTGCTTTCAATTTTTGGTTTACACTTCACATTTAAAAATAAAAGAATATTTGCCAGGGTTGATACAAAATCGCCTCTTTTGTTTTTAAATCACGGTATTTTTCCAAATTAACTAAGGTAGTTAAAGAAACGGCAAAAAGTGCAAAAACACTTACTAAAAAAAATAATTGCAAATTCTCGATTTAAATTACAAACTGTTTCTAATTCTTCGAAGAACTAGGAGAAACTAGAAAAACAAGACTTTCAAATAACACAGTATTCTACTATTCTTTTAAATGAAAAAAAAATTTTAATTCTTATTTATAGATATTGGTCTTTTGTTTTGTGAAGTGCCAAGTAACAAGAAGAAAAAGTTGATTTTATTTAGATCGATAGGATAAAGACAAACACTTGTAAAATATCTAATGTAGTAAACTAAATTATGTTTTCCTGTACAGTATTTTGTTGACATTTAAAAAAACTCATTATCATTAAGATACTACTGTGTTCAAACATTTACCATTAAGTTTTTTTACCGAATCTACCCCAATATAGACGGAAAAGATTATCTTGCTGCTGTTGTTCTTTTCTTTCTTTAGATCAGCTATTTTTATTTATTTAATTTTTTATTTTTTTTTTTTATTTTTTTTTTATTTTTTTAATCTCTATATTTATCCTCCTGACTCGCAGGAAAGCGACGGAGGCGCTATACATAGGGTAGGCAATTACCCCGACCTGCTTCCGGAGATGCCAAGATATTGCTGTCCGCTTGTAATTTAGTAGAGATATTACTGTAATTTAGAACTGCTTGTCAAGACCACCAAGCAGGGAAAGTGCCGTAAAGTGTTTTTCCCAAGAACACAACAGAATGGCGCAAGTGGGTTTTGAACCGAGACCATGTTGATCATCAGTCCGGTGCGTTAACCACTCGACCACGCTGCCGACAAATTCCAGCTATCTGCCGCCAGCTATCTTTTTTTTTTTTTCTAAGATGAGTTTTATCAATGCCAGGTCACTTTTTTCTTTCCATTTAAAAAGTTTTTCAATTTGTTTCATTTAAAATTTATTCATTTGTTTTCTCTGAATGGTTCGTGAAATCGATTTGTTGACTTCACCGTCATACGTAGCGTTCACATGGTAAGGCAAAACAGTGTTTACTTTTACTAGTACAAAGAGAGTTGCGGTATGCTATGAAGAAAGTATTACAACAGCTACCTCGCCTATGTTGATCGGATACTCGCACAAAGCAAAGTATTTATTTGTTTTATAAAAAAAAGTTTTGGTCCGACAAACTATTTAAAATCAAATTTATGATTTTTGCACTACAATTAATATTAAGTTTAACAAAATATTTTTTTGTAGAATATTCTTTACGTATAAAATTTTTAACTACGTGAAAAAAGAAAAATTAGTGTCGACAAAATATTTTTCTCAATTTCGACAAAATATTCTTCTTCTCGATTTCTCAATTTACAGTCGAAAAAATAATTGTAAATTTACTCACGAATCATTTGACTCTAATTGACAATGTGTTGGATGGAGTTAACGTTAATCTTCAAATTACAGTTCTCGCTGATACTGTTCTGAGTTTATAAAAATTTTTTACTTGAAACACGACCTCAGGTAAAACGACTAGAGTTTGCACTGCTTCATTACCTGCCTGAAACTTTTAAAAAAGGCCTAATTTATCTCGGAAAAAATATATAATCTGCAAAGGGTATAACCTATAAAAAAAATCACCAAATAACAAATTAAAGGACAAAAAAAATCTTTTTTTAGGTTTGAATAGTTACAAATGTAATTTAATCATGTTAAAACATGTTTCATGATGCCAAATGCAGAGGCATTTCAAACTTCTGCAGTAGCACACTAACTGAAGGAAAACTTTGACCGATGTTGCGTATTATTGGTTGCGTTCGAATTCGACTGATGTCATTCATGACAAATTTTGATCAAAAGAAGGAATAATTTGAGCGATAATATTTTAAAACTTCTTTGCTGCAAGCAGTTTCGCGTTCTCAATAACCAAGGTTAAAGTAGCAGTTTTTAAAAGCTACCAACTTGGTGGAAAACGTCAAATTTAAATTCTGCCCTCGACTGAACCTTAAAATTTCTTCTTCTTTGTTCAAAGCTGAAACTAAGTAGTTTTCTACACCGGAAATTAAAATTAACTTTTATTAAACTTGCTTGTATGCCGAAGCAAGTCACAAGTTGTGAGTTCTGACCATGGCGATCTCCGCAAAGTGGGTGGGATGATCATATAAATGATTATTTTTTACAATAATTACTTATAAACAGGAGCGTACGCAAAAATTTGTCAAGGAGGGGGTTTGCAAGTCGAAAAAACGATTATTAAAAGTGGTCGTGGCCATGGGCCGAAAACATTTCCAAACTTACATTTCAAATTAGGGTAAGTCTATTACGTTTTTAAGGAGCCTTGCAGATGCAGAAGTTTTTTGCTTAACCATAAACACATCTATTATATATCAATAAAATTTTTCACGAGTTAAGCTCACTTATATAATTGAGTTAATTCAACTCAAATTCAACCCAATTTTAATAATGGCTACAATCACAAGGTGTTGCTACAAAAGTATAAAGATAATTCACCTTGCATAGCTGCTTGAATAAGATGGTGATTGCACTTGGGTGAAAAAGAGTATTTATTTTTTTAATAAAATACATTTTAATTGCATGATAGTTAGATTAAGAAATATTCAGCTCTGACTGCCTTATCGAGCACTCTGTATTGCAACTAAAATCAACTATATCTAGCTCAATGTTTTTCAAAAGTGAACCATTTGGGTCCCTTGAAAGGAATTTGTAATATGTAGAAAAAAATAATCTTTCAGGGAAGGATATAAATAAAATGTAAATTGATTCTAATTTTTTAACTGATAACATAAACTGGCACGTCCTTTATAGTTGCACCGTGATAATTCATAAAAATTATTTCGAAAAAATGAAGACTGAAAAAATAATGTTTTTGCCGTAATGTGGAAAGCCATCAACTCTGGTTCAAACACAAACAGGGATGGGGCCAAAGCTTTACCCTTATATTATCCCAGGCTGCTGCACTGTCCGGACAGATGCTAACAGTGATAGTGTTAAGCCAGCATCGGGTTTTGTCATCAAGAACTATCAGACCACGTAACTCCATGTCATGCCCAATGCAGGTTGTGGGGCCAGCTGTTAAAACGTGGTCTGCAGTTTGTTCATGGGCGCCGCATTCGCAATCCGGTAAAAGAGTGAGATCCCATTGTGCATGGACAAATGGAATCATCCAATATCAGTCTGCAGGCAATTGACCTCAACTCAAGCTGTTCGAAACAAGTCTATTCCAACAGGCTTGGTACTGGTCATGGTATAAAACTACAAAGCCTGGATGTATTCTCACAGTGCTCCGTGTTCCATCTGTAATTCGTCCACTGGGCAACACCAGAATGCCGCTCAGTATTCAGCTGTCGAATAGGCCAGAGATAGGGCAGCTGTTCACAATGTTTTGGCCCAGCGTTCCATCTTTTCAAGTCGCCTCCGCAGTGTGACGTGAGAAGACACAATTTTTTACGTTATGCCACAAAATGGTGACGGATTAATTATGAGCAATCTGTTTAGTTTTACCCTAAAATAATTCGGGACCGGACAGAATGGTAAAAGTTTATTCCTGTTATGAACCTTTATTTCACGTTTGGCCTCTCGGTTATTTACATAAAAGGTTGCTCTTACCGTCTTGGAAAAACTGAGTTTCAAAACCTAGCTCGAGAGATACGCAGAAACTGTAGTCATGTCTTGACTTTCAAGTTCTTTCAGTCTTCGAAAGAGTCCAACAATGCTAGATTGGCTGCAAAACCAAACTTTTTAAAGATTGTGAAAGGCAGATAACACGTACAGATATTAATAATAAGAAGAGGAGCCAATACCGATCCTTGAGGAACGGCATTTTTTTGACGGCAGAACTTGCTTCGCTTGCTCTCAAGTAGTTAGAATAAAATTTTTGTTCCGGACAAGCTTCATGATTATTTTAATCATGTGCACATTTGACAAAAGTTTCAGCAGCTTGCAGGTGAGACCACGGTGCCTCACATTAAAAAAAAAACCAAAAAAAGTTTTGTCATATACTTTTGGGTAATGACAAAGGCCAAAAGTATATGAAGGGAACATACAACTTAAACTTTGAGAACTACTGATCAACCAGCATATTGAAATAATTTTTGTAAAAATGAAGAACCATTTTTGTTATATTTACTCATATTTTTAATTTTTTATAGTGTTTTTTAGAGCAGGGTTCTTCAAACTGGGGGTCGCGAAAGGGCTCAATGGGGGTCGCGGGATTTTAGATTTTAATTTTTGGAGATCACCATGATTTTGGGAGAAAAATAGCAAAATACAACAGCAAGTTGAAGTAAAAACCTTTTTTTTTTAGAGAACACCTTGATTTTGGGAGAAAAATAGGGAAATCTGAGATGAAATCAAAGTGAAGACCTTTTTTTTTTTTAGAGAACACCTTGATTTTTGGGGAAAAATAGCGGAATCAGAAATGGATTCTAGGTGAAGATCCTTTTTTAGGGGTCGCGAAAAAATTTGCCTGTGCAAAATGGGTCTCGATGAAAAAAGTTTGAAGAACACTGTTTTAGAGTATAATCAAGTTTCTTTTAGAGATCCTCTTTAGATGCTTAGCACTTGTTTCGCTTTTCATGGCAATGTATCTAGGCTCGCATCTTTCGCGAAAACGATATGATAAAACAAAAGACATGAATAGACATCCAAAAATTGCAGCATGAAAGACCTGATTTTATGTTAAAATATTTTTCGGTTTTGAAAGTTTTACTCAGATTTTTTCGCAACTTTGACGCAATCGGGGGAATAGAAAAAACGATTTTAATAAAATTACTAACAAAGTTTAAAAAGAACAAAGTGCAAAAATGTTAAAAGCTAATAGCATACTATTATAGTCTATTTGTCGCTGAAATGTCATTTACGTATAAATGGATAACTTTGATCACCTTTCTTCGAGGAGGGTGACCCCGAAAGGCTCCTTTGCATACGCTTATGCTTATAAACCAAATTTTTATTTTGTAGATAGTATAACACAATGAAGATTTCAATTTCAAATTAGATTTTACAAATATTTATATCTGCGAAAAAATTGTGGTCGCGAAAATGTCTGTAATCTGGCTATTTACGTTGCAACGGAATCAAGACATTTTACTTGCGTAGGTATTGTTTTTTCGTAATAAAAACAGTCTAATATTACTGTTTACAAAGAGTCGTAAGCACTAGTGTATTTAGGGGGTGCATTGTGCCACGACTTTTTTTACCTCCCACTTGAAAAAATTTCTACTAAACGTATTTGATTGTGGTTGTATACCAACCGCCTTTCAAAAATTCTTGGTACGCCGTGGTCGTAAGGATTAAAAAAAAGAATAAAAATAAATGTAAATTGGGGCATTGAAGAATTTCATACAGTAGAATTTTTAAATATAGCGGATTCTCTGTTAATACAACAAAATGCTTTTTACTTTCAACGGCTTGCGATTAGCCTTTTTTTTTAATTTTTTGTTCGTAAACCCGGTTTTACGGGTCACCCTTAATATTTTTACTTTTGAAATCACGTGCTAGCAATTTTTTTTATTGCTTTGACTGCAAATTATTGTAGATAAACGATAAAAATCAAAGCTAAAAATTTTTTTTGATTTACTATTAGAAAAAAATAACTGTAGTGTAGATTATGACTGAATTGTAGATGGGATTAGGCTTTTCTGGCTGGGATTTGTGTTTGGATTTGGTTTGAGTAAAAATTTAAAATAATTGAGGCCAGATTTGGGTCTGAACCCAGTCCGATTACTCTGCATCAGTGGCGTGCGGTCAGGGCATGCAAGTCATGCATTGCATGGCCAACGAACTTTTACGTGATAACCATTTTTTTATTATTTTTTATAAAGAACACCACGATTTTGGGACGAAAATTGAGAAATCTGAGGCTGATTCTAAGCGAAGCCTATTTGTTTTTGGAGAACACTATGATTTTGAGACAAAAATTGGTCTTTGTTTTAGAATCTCAGATAATTTTTCGTCCTGTCCATAAAGTATTGCATACCAATTGCATGACCAGCCTCGGAGGCCACAGCACGCCACTGTTCTGCATATATATGTTTGCACGTTGTATTGATTGTTTATTAAACTTAATTTTCCGACCAAATTCAGGGTCAGATCTAATTGTTTACAACTTTAGATTCAGAAAAAATATTACTTAAAAAATCGTTTTGAAAGAACAGGCATTACTGTTGGAGCAGTTTTTTAATACAACTCAAAATCGGCGATACTCGTTGAATAATATATAATAGTTGCAAAGGTTTAATTTTCATGAAAGGTTGTTTCGGTGCCAACGACAACGAGAAATTAACTTGTTAGAAGTTGATGCTTAATAAAGGATCAAATAAGTCTTCGTGAACATGCTGGTAACTGGTAACCAAATTATCAAAAATTAGTTATTTAAACTTAAATAAAAAATGCACGAAAACGTGAAATCTATTTTACAAACTTCCTGTTTTTATTTTTTCCCTTTTTATTTCTACCGTTTTTCTTAAATTCAGCAAAAAAGCACAGTGAACTTTAATAACTGGTTGAATTTTCAGTTTCAGAGCAAAAGTTGTCATAAAGCATTATTTGAAAACTAGTTGGTCAACAGCGTACCACTTGATAGGTGCGCTTGAATGTACAGTATAAAAAATAATAGTATCAAATACAATTTAATTGTCAAAAAAACCCTTGCCTTTTTGGTGAGCAACCAAAAGACACTCATAAAGTTAAGAAATAACAACAAAATTCATTTAAAAAAACAAAAACACTGTGTTTTGTAATTTGAAAAGATCTGTTCGATGAAGTAAATAAAATGACTTGATTTTTTTTTGTTTTTAAAAAATATTTTCAAAAATAACTTGTACTTGTTGTTGTTCTTTAAATTTAAGAATAGCCTTTCGGTTAGTTACCATAAGAACAGAGATGTATTTTAGACAAAAAAATTTGATTGTTTCATAGCTTTTCAGAGAAATTCGACTTTAAATACTCAATTAAAAAAGATCAGCTAATCACCTAATATAGTTCCATTTCCAATACAAAGGATCAATTCAAATTCTAAAAAGGAATACCGAACTTATCCTCATTAAAGAATCTGTTTAACCGCTTTTTATTCTATTGGTCAGTAAAGTTTTGCATCTGTCAAAGAATATACAGCATAATAAACTTACAGCAAAAACTCTATTTTTTTGTCAGGTATAAAACAAGAACACTAAATAGTTATAAAAAAAGTTTTTTGCAGGTCCGATGATGCAAAAAATTATTCACCACGATCAGTCTACAAAGACATTTGTACATTGTCCAACCTGCACCTTCTTCATACGTTTCATAGTTACGTAACAGTCGAAAAGAACAAGAAAGTATCATGTGATCTTTAAAACTGTTTGAGGCATTTTCAAAGATAAGCTTATAGAGGATTTTCTCTTCTTTTCTTATTTATTGACTGATTATTTTTATCTGTAATTAAGAAAGTAATTCATGTAATGATGTTTTCAACTATAATGGTATCAGGCAAATTGCCAGCTAAGTTTTCTCTTAAACTTTTTGTCTTGAATCAACTTTAAAAACATCATTGTTAGTTCTTTAAATTACCTGATTCTTGCAATAGTGAAAGATGAAGTATACGTTTAACAAAAAACTTCAATGTTTTATTTGCATCACTACCCCATGGCTTTGCATGTTTGACTATATATACTGGTAATACGTGAATAAAATCATTATTATTTGATTGCGTGCTTTAAATGTTGTGGAAAGTAGGTAAAAAATATAAGCATTAGTTTGAAGTAAGCGTCACAGGATATTTTTCCAGCACATCAAAAATATCAAAATATTCGTAATTTTTCGAGCCAGAGCAATTCTCCTTCTCATACGTTCTAATCGGGGGCCCCATTTGTCCAGGGGCCCCCAAAAGAAGCTACCGATAGAAAAAGCAAATTTTGTGAGGCAGAAAGCCACTCTTAAAGACAAAAACAGTTTTTACAGCGTAAGTGTAATTTCCCTAACGAGTAAAATTGTTTTTGGTCTTCTCCTAATTTCCTGGCCCGAATTCCAGTTTTTTAGGGAGGGAAACGGTTAAGATTATGTCTGTCCTATTTATTACTATACTTAAGATATTTTATTGTATTAACTCGAACAAAACTATACAGAGAATAGAGACAAATAAGCCAAATTTGAACCGAATAAAAAAACAACATCTCAAACAATTTTTTAGCGTTATAAATCTTTAATTGAAACGCTGCATAGCGCCATTTGTTACAAAATTTTTTGTCTGATTATTGGCTCTCGATTGAGAATATTAACAAAATATTTTTAAAGTATACAACTAATAGTAAATTTTGGGTTTTTTATGTTTTAAATTAAGCCGATAAAAAAGAAAAGAAAAACAAACGAAATTAATAAATGTCAATTACAAATTCTATTTTGGAAAAACCAAATATAACAAACCAAAAATACATCGAGCTGTTCTATTTATTTTTGATATTGTAGCAGGAAAAATACTTTAAATCATTAAAGGATGTGGCTTCTTGGAAAAACAATTGCTAGAGCAAAACCACAGGTAATCACGAAGCTATGCTACTTTGATGCGCAGATATTACGAACACTTTTGGGAGCACTGAAAAACGATTAAAAAGCGAAGGTCGTCCTTTATTTGAGGTGCAACTGTATTTTAAATGGGAGTCTTGACAGAATAAAAATAGTCATAAATTTATAACATTTAAACGAAAAGGCTTTTTTCATTGTGCACCAGTTTTAAAGCTGATCATTATATTTGTGCTGTCCAAGTTTAACAAAAATTGTAGTTCCATGTAAAAAAGACTGGATCTGGCTACAGCTCGAAGCTATGAAATTTGTATAAGCTCCAGTTCTAATCCTGTTCAAACTACATATTATCTTTACTTGTCATTTGTGACAAAGTTTTAAAATTTTTATTTCTCTAATAAAGCAGAATAAAATGAAAAGTGAGTGGAACACCTTGAACATAGTTAGGACGTTATGTTATGTACTTTTTTAATAAAGGTAGATGGTTTGCACATTGTTTTCTGAAGCAAAATAACCTAAACTTGTTCAATTTCCACCCCCTTATGCAAATTAGTATTTTTTTTTTGCATAATCAAAAATAGCAACTATTCCATAACAAAATAAATTTTTTACGTTTTAAAACGAAAAAAAACACAAGTTGAAACTTCTTTACAGAAGAAAAATAAATTGTAAACGTTCAGATTCTAACACCCAATTGCGACTAATCATTGCAAATTATTTTACACTGCTTGTCGTCGTCGTAACCATTGAAAAGTAATACCAAGTTTATAGGTTCTTGTTTATGACTTGCAAAATTTTTCAAAGTAGATGATTATTACTTAATCGTTTAAATTCCAAATTTAGCTTTAATTTGGAAATAAAGTATTGGAGCCAAAACAAGACTTTTCCTGCTCTTTATAAAAACTTTTCTCAAAGTGAAATGTAAGTAAGTCCTTTTATTTGCAAATAAAACTAGATTAAACGTTCTGATATCTCGGAAAATACTAGAAAAATAAAAAAGCAAGGTTTTATCTGGAAAATAGACGTATCGCGTACTTGAAGCTTTATTTCATTGTAACTTTATGTCTTGATTAGCTACCGCAGCTTTTAAGCTTAATATTTTGACGCAATAAAGTTTTTGTGGCGCAATAAAATCTTTCCAGTTGGTTTGCCACATTCATCCTAATTATACTAATCTTGAAAGCAACTTAATAGGATATTTTGAGAGACCACTCAATGCAATAAAATTTTGAAAACCCAAATTAAAAAATAACAACAATCGAAAAAATAATTTAAGGTGCTTACATCCTGTTTGATTGCTTTTCAAATATCCAAACTGAAAAATTATTCCTCCGAGGTAAAAAACTTGCTACTCCGAAATAAAACTAATTTGGGTTTTAGAGTTGCTCAACAGCTTGTAGGTAAACTAATTTTCGATAACACAATTCGAATAAAAATTGTAGATATTTTTATTAAAGTCAAAAAAATAAGTTCTTGATGGAATAAAGAATTCAAAAGCTTTCTCTTCAACTGAAGGATCGACTCATCTGAATAATCATGCACTCTTTGGACTTTGATCAGGTAAAAAAAAACAAAGTGAAAATCGTGAACGAAATTCGTTGTAAAGTAGAGGCTATTCACAGCATTCGCGAAAGTGTTGATGCACAATATCCGCTTTACAAGTAGATTGAAAAGTCATCGAGAGGGCGTGTTCTTTACAGTATTTCTTGGTTCAAAACAAGCATATTAGCTGTGCAGGAATTAAACTTTCCATGAATAAAAACTTTTGTTACGTATAAGCTTGGTAGTTGGTTGTCGAATTTGGTTGTTTGAAAGCTCATAAAATTCTTTTTCCAGCTTTTACATTAAATTTTTTGTTATCAGAAACAGAACAGATGCATTTCGCCCTAGGCTTAGGACTATCAAAGAGATTGACTCTTTCAGCTTCATTTTTTCTGATTTATAAACGCCATCAATATTTTACCAAGTTGACATTTAAAAATTTTATTTATGCAGTTGCAACACAATTCAACGTGTTTGCAAAAAATTGGTGCAGCAAACTTGCATTTTCTGTCATTTTTTTTTAAACTATTACAGAAGTCAATTGATCCCACCGCTATGATCTTGTACAATAGGATTGTATATATGCATGCATTGTTGCAAAGCAAAATATTTACTAAATATTTAAACTGAGCAGCTAACGGAAGCATATGCTTTCTGCGTGCAATTGAAATATTTTGTCTAAATTTTTTCCCTTTTGCAATGTCTGCATCTAGTTCTTTCATTTGGCGGTAACTCCTCGTCATCGCTATCGTGAAATTTTTTCAGGCTAAGCAAATGGAGCATTTTGCACCGATAGCTTTGCTGATATTTTTTGAAGCAGATAAATCTGAAAATAGTAAGTAAAAACAAGCCCAATATTTTCCAAAAAATTGTTATTGGGAAAATCAAAAGATGGGTCAAGTTTGTCAAGATTTGTTATCGAAATAAGCAGGCTTTTATGTTGTACATCCCTAAAAAACCAAACTCGTTGTTTTACTTTCAAGAACGACAAGCGACAAGAAGTATAAAGAGCACAAAAGTACTTGGGAAAACCTTAAAAATAACTGTTGACAAATTTTATCATCTTTTAAAAAATTTACTGTATCTAAAGAGAAAGAACAAAAAGTTGACTTAAGGCTTTTTTTAGAACTGTTCTAATATATCTGCTTTAAATACTTTGGTCATTTATTAGGTAAAGTTTCTCGATTGAGCAAATTACTATATTGTTGGCGCATCTTTTAAATAGGCTTGAAAATGAAATTTGTCAAATCCAATTCGATAGGCATAGAAAGCCAGAAAACTTAACTAGCAAAATTTTAAAGTTGAAAAGATGCAAGAAAAAAATGAAAAAATAATAGTTGCCATCAGCGATAGCTTACGAAATGACTGAGTGCGGAAATTTTGGGAATCATGCCTGTATTAAATATAAAAGTGATGTACCGAGTATAAGGTTTTTTTGTACTATCCACTAACTCAGTGTTTCTCAAACTGTGTGCCGCGAGAGATTTCTAAGTGTGCCGCGAAACTTTTTAAAATACATTAATCCATGCTCCGCAATAGTAACGTAAACACACTCTATAACAGAGGAAAAGTATGTTTTTTTAAAAGCTGCGATCAAAAAGCTTAAAAATTTTAAATGTAATTTTCATTACGTAAAGTTTTGGTGATCAGTTGTCTTTCAGACTTGTTTCGGTACATCAGGCATTTCAAACTGGCAGCCCGCGAAGTCTTTCAACGAATTTTTCGATCAGATGCTCAATACGAAATCAAATTAACGATAAATTCAGAACTAAATTTAAATAATTAAAGTGACAAGGTTTATTAGCAAGAATTTGGTTTTCTAACCAAAATTAACCAACCAATTAAGTAAAGACCTCTTCTTTGGTCCTCACCTTGATTTCAACGTAAAATTTAAAAGAATAACCTGGATCAGCCAGACAATTGAAGTGAAGACTTTTTTTATTGGCCTTCAATTTCTTTTATATCCAGATTGCGGCCAGCGGCAAAATTTCAGGCTAAAATTTACGGATGCGGCCCACATACCCGCGCGAGTTTGACATGCCTGATACACGATATGAAAACCTAAATACTGTACTTTATATGAAAAAAAACAGTACAAAATCTAGTGAAGAATAATAAAAGAAAGTTTTCACTTTATTTATAGAAAGCTACATAAAAATTCGAGGCCTTTATGTAATACAGTGATGTAGTCGAGACCACATGATTTGAGATCAAGACCAAGACCGAGACCGAGACCAAGACCGAGACCGTAAAATTTTTTCCAGACTAAGATCAAGATCGAGACCGGAAAATTTCCAGACCTAAGGTTCGAGACCGAGACGAGAAACTATCGAGATTGAAACCGAGATCGAGACCAGAATATTTTTTGTAAAAAAATTTAATTTTATTAATGACATTATTTTTATTTTTCCAAAAATCCAAAGTTACATTTCAAATAAACTAGCATCTCCAGCATGTTACAAGAAAGCCTTCTCTATGTGGTCACATGATCAAACCGCTTGCGCTAAAAATCCGCTCAACTGGAGCAGACGAAGCGAGAACGCACAAGGCGCGGTTTGCGACTTTGAAAAGAGCAGAATCAGATTTTTCTTTCCAAAAATCCAAAATATTTGAAGGCAACATAGTCATTGTTAAAACTTCTTCCAAGTATTTTCTTAGCTGTACCCTTGGTGTTGGATATGTGTTATTGGTTGTTTCTCGCTTGCAGTGGTGGATATTCAAAGTTAGGAGCCCGAGGCAATGATTTCCAAAACTTGATGTTCTCTAAAAAAATATGGCTTTGATCTCGTATTTTCCTTTTTTCTCCCGAAATCATGGTGATCTCTATACTTTTTGCTATTTTTCTCCCAAATCATGGTGATCTCTAAAAAAAAAGTTTTTCACTTCGAATCGAACTCCTATTTCCAACTTTTCGTCCCAACTTCATAATGATCCCTAAATTAACATCTATAGCGAATTGAGCCAATATGAGGTATTTTCGTGGCGGGGGGCCCGAGGCAACTGCCTCATTCGCCTCACCCAACATTCCACCACTGCTCGCTTGTTTATATATTTTGTAAAAATGTTTGGCATCTCTGGCGGGCAAGAATCACTAACTGTATCCGCTGAAAATGAACTAAACCATTTATTGACTATGTTTACTCAAAAATTTTACAAGAAATAAAAGGTTTTCAATTTCATTTGGCAAGGGGAATTGTTTGTGGTGAAGAAAGCAGTAAATCATCATAACCACATCAAATAACAAAAATATCAAAAAATGTCCGGTCTCGAGACCAATTTAAAAAGTACGAGACCGAGACCAGGTCATTACGAGACCAAGACCAAGACCGCCAGCAAAAGGCCGAGACCGAGACCCTGAAAATTAGTCTCGAGACCTTTATCACTGCACTATAATGCATCGGGTAAAGGAAAATATGGAAAACTCAGTGCAGAGCAAAAAAGATCTGCACTCTGGTCCAAGTGTGCCGCGAAATTTGGAAAGGTAGCAAAGTGTGCCGCGGGCGCAAAAAGTTTGAGAACCACTGCACTGCAAAATGTTTTTACTCGTATTTGTTTTTGCTCTCGAGTTTTATTTGTCAAGTATTCAAGTGATAATCAAGATGTTATTGAAAAATATCCCATTTGCTTGAGTAGCTTTACTTGCTTACGTGATCTCAGTTTAATTGCAACTACACTTGTCGAGTAGCTGGCCACCAATATTAGGTATTATTCGACAGTAAAACAGCTAAAGATTTAATGATTAATTACAACAAAATATGGCAGTAATTACGATGACTAACAGACGTACACAAATTAAATACTATAATAATAGAATATAAGACAATGGCTTGAGTGAATTGACATTTTGGTAATTTTTAAAAAATAAAAGTTTTCTTCCGTGTTACGTGAACTGACAACGGAATGCGATTGGTTCTCTAAATATGGTATACGCCCTTGTCTCAAGACTGCACGATGGTCATAAGATTACACGAGTCAAAAGTGACCGAAAATCGAAAGATTTGATGTAACTTTTCTCTATATTTAAGCTGGAGTTGAAATTGGTAGCTCTCTTGGGTCGTGGTCAGTGGACGACAAAGTCATAATGATAACGCAAACTATAAAAGTTATATAAAGTATACGTCTGTTTGGTAAACGTAAAACAATTTGGTTAACGTACGCTCTGCAAATGTAGTAATTTTTTAAAAACTTGTGGTTTATTTAGACCAGTAGTCGGCAAAATACGGCCCGCCGTCTTGTTTGCAATTCTATTTTTTGAAAAAACAATTTTAAACAATCTATGCCGCAATAAAACTGTTATATATCTATATTTACAGCAGGTATGCAAAAACGCTTCATTTTCAAGTAGAAAATGTGGTGTCGAACAAAAAAGGTCTTCACATTAAATTTCAGTGACGTTGCTCTTTTCGTGTCTAGATAAACCAGTGAAGACCAAAAAAAAAAGACTTTAACTTTAACATTGTGTGATGCTGCTTTAGTTACGTTTAAAATAACTATATAGTGTAGATTGAAAAAAAGAAAAAACCGCCAGCTACTATTACGTCGCTGCAAACCATGGTCGAGAACGCAAGTATTTTGTTGCATTTTTGCACCCCCTGCGTTCAGGGTTGCTAATTTAGCTTGAAACTGTCTAAAGAAGCTAAATTTAATCCTTTTTATAATTTTTGTCTACTAAATTTTACATTTAGTCCTAGGGCATTTTAAGCCCTAAAATGAAAAATTTGGCTCTGTTTTTTGCCTGCTTTATATTTATTCTGATAAAGGGTTATTAATCTGTAATCTTGTAATATTTTACCTTGCTATGTAGTAATTTTTTTGTCTCGCTATCCTCGGCCCTCGCAATCTCGCTATATTGTCAATAACAAGGAGAGCGAAGGTTGAGGGAAAGAACACAACGGTGGTGAACAAAATTTTATGAATAGGTAGGCCTATAAACAAACAATTTTGAAATATCATAGAAACGTCTGAAATTTGACAATTCAACCTGCCGAGTTATGAAACGTTGGTGCAAGTACCAATGCCTACAGGGCCAATCCAAAAAATGTGTTTTTGATTTTTCTTAAAACTTTAATTTCATTGTTTAGCTCCTATTCAAATGAAAAAATAATTTATTTATCGCAAATGCTGCCAAGAATATAAATTTTTAATCCAAGTTTTAAAGAAAATTTGCACTTGTGAAAGCTTTTTTTAAAAATAAAATGTTAGATGATGATGATGAAGATATTTTTAATGCTTTTTAAGAAAATGATAAATTTTAATCAATTAAATAAATATCAAAATTTAACGCTTAATAGAAAGTTACAACTAGATGCAACTTTTTCTTAATTTAGTTCTTTTTCTAGCTCTTTTCTGTCTACCTCTGTTGGTATCATGCCTGTGTTAAGACAAATTGAGACATTCGATCAATGCAAGAAAGGTTTTGGTAGCTGGAAAAAAGTGCGGCCCGCCATAACGTATAAATTTGTTTTTTGTTCCCTGACATGCAAAAGGTGGTCGACCCCTGATTCAGCAAAAAAAGCAAATCGAATTTAGCGCCTATTTAATACCTATTTCACCCTTAACTAAATTCTCCTTTCTACGCTTTTCTTTACTACTAAACCTTTATATTTAATAGAATTATTAAACCTTTATATTTAATTCTATTAAAAAGTGAGTAAGTTTGTGATTATTTAAAAAAAAAGTGTTGGAATCCCTCGGCATGCCCGTTGAAGTAGAATTACTCGAATCTTCCGAGGCGATTGAAAGGACGTGCTTACATTCGGGTTGAAACTAATTTAACTATTGCATAATCGTGTGACGTAGATATACTGTATCTCCCTTCCTTGAAAGTGTCCATGTAAATAATTAAAAGCTATTTGCTAAAGTTATCCAACAGCAAGTTCACAAATTTGGTCATTATTTTTTTCAAATATGATGTCTACCAAAATAGCGAATCTGGATTTATGATCCATTCACGCGTGACCTTATTTGGAGTGCGATGCTTCTTCGCAGTTCGATTCATTATTGAAAAACAAATATCTATCTTTCATACACAAAGCATTCAAGTTCTAAATAATATTTTTAGTCCTACCTTTGTAAAGTTTTTCAACACTTCTTTTCATTAAAAATAAGTAGAATATTCAGATGGAAGTTAATACATCATCACGCTTTTCTGAAACTTTGTTGCAGCCAGTTTAAATTTTATCTTACATTGAAGCAGCGAAACCTCTCAATGATTTTAATTAGTGAAATGCTTTGGTGTATCGTTTTTCTTCTAATTTCACCAACCGAAAGATAAATTATAGTGTTGTTTAAAAACGTAGATAAAAGTTTTTTAGGTTGCCGGACTGGAAAGAATTAGTCCTACTTTGATTTTTTGCTTTCAAAAATAATAAAAAAGATAGCAGCCATCAACTTAACCAGTGCCTAGATCAGGGCTCCTCAAATGGGGCCACGAGACATTTTCCGGGAGACCACAAGCACAAGCCTTTGTTGAAGTTTTTTTTTAGTCTTCACTAGTCTTTTGGACAAAAATAAAGAAATTAGAAACACTTTCAAATTGATGAGATTTTTTTAGTCTTTACTAGGCTTTTGGGACAATATTCTAAGCAGGAGTCACGGTTGTTGAAAGCCTCTGTAAAGGGAGAAGCCATGAAAGGCGGAGAACTACTGGTCTAGATCTCTACTTATTTGTTTGGTAGGAATACAATCATCATTATAGAAATAGTAAATTTTTTTCTCGTATGAGTTTCTGCTCCATCATAGGAATTTTTTCTCGTATCAGCTTCAAAGAAAATCTTGGATCTTTGGCTTGCGGTGTAACTTTGACTTTCTAGTTCTGAATTTTAACAACGTAATCGAGTTATACTTTCTGTTGTCTAAAAAAAATATTAATTCCTTGCAATTTATTTTCGCCAAGGTAAATTTTATATGAAAATATTAAATATTTACACCATAACAAACTGCAATTTTTAAAGTTGTAGAAGTCCGAGTATTTTAGAAGTTAATATCTCAATTTGCAAGAAAGGTTAATAATCAATAGATGTTGCCGACTTTTCACAGACATGCTACGCTATTTTGTTAAAGCCAGACAAAGCAAGCATGAAAAGTAAAACCAAAACCAGACATTTAGTTTTGGTTTTGATTTTTTGAACAGTTTAGCAAAAAAACCGACTTCTAGGTTTCCGTCTTAAACTGGTTTTAAGGGCATGTTTTGCTAATGTTCAAAAAGGAAATGAGATTTTGAAAGCTTAATAGCCTATGATTTGTTTAAGTATTTTGTTGAGCATGTTAAACCGAAAAAAATTTGCTTAAATGCAGAATATCTTAACGTCATCAATAGAACGTGTAGTTGATAAATGGTTTTTTCGATTTCGCAGCATTTCTAGTCATAAGATTAATTGACGCCGCCCGAGATACAGGATATCGCAAACTAAAAAATAGGTCCGACTATCACGCGTATGCTAAATAGTATGCTCAAGTAAACAAGACTTTGACTAATTGATAAAGTATCGAGTAATTTGACAAAAACTGTCAAAGATAGTTTTATAATTCCAAAAACTGCATTTATGATTGTGACATGTATTTTAAGTATTAGAACAAAGAAACCCAAATAATTGGTAGTCCCAAAAAATATTTGGACTTTCCTGCTTTACAAGAGAATTAATATTTTGCATATCTTGTAGGTAGTGTGTCGAGTTTGTCAGCAGAATAATTAAGTAATTAAGAGCACCGTGATTAGTTGCAAGCATGATCTACAAGGTCCCTTCTATTGTGTCCTGGGGAAAGACACTTTACGGCAATTTGGCAATTTCCTCTGTGTGACGGTTGTAGCAAGCAGATCTAAATTTTGGTCATATTTTTAAATAAAAATTAAAAAATCAAAAAAAATTTCAAAGAGGCAACAATATCTTGGCATTTCCGGAAGCAATCGGGGTAATTGCTTGACAGTTGCTCTATTTATAGCGCCTCCGGTGCTTTCCTGCGAGTCAAAAGAATAAATATTATCAAATGATCAGCCTCCACGTGGCGAGTTCCGATAACTGGCGATGACCAGGCTAATGACCATGAACTCAGGGTGCTTCCGGAGTGATAAAACAATAGACCCCGGATCCAGAAGTAAAAAGTCCACAAATGTTAGATGCGGGTCATTTGGGTCCATAAAACTACATTTAAATGTTAAAGGCCTAAGCGCAAATAAAATCTGCGTTATCAGCCAATTGGCCACCAGGCACAAGACTCTTGTCATCCTCTTACAAGAAACACATTGCACTTGTGCAAACTAGCCAGTAATATCACACCTCACACTGGCTGGTTGGGTCTCAAGCAGGAAGCATGGCCTTGCTATGTTTCTCACCGAGAAAATTAGTGTACCCCCGTCCTTATGCAGGTGATTTTAACTGCCAATACATTGACTGAGGCTATAATTACACAAGCCCAGATGAAGAATGTCTAGCTGACTGGGCAGCCAAGGGAAATCTTTCCTTTTTATACAACCCTAACCATGTCAATACCTTCTTCTCTGGTCGAGCAGCAATTTTAGAAATTTTTATCTCCTGACTCTAACTCAATTGACAAAGCATACCAGGACTTCTGTAATACCATCTTTGCCGCAATATAATTGTCAATTCCACGCGGTCGCAGAAATAACTATCGACCTTGTTAAGATGCGGAGTGCAAACACCCCTACCAGGTTTTTCTACAAGCTCCAAAAGTAAAGCAACTAGTTCAGCTGTTTCCGCCCTGCTGCCTTTTCTTGATGAAAAACCAAAAAATTGCTGGTCCGAGCCTGTCAATAACATCGACTTAACACACTCCAGTCAGCTGGCATGGAATATAATTAACAACTTGACCGGCAGAACCAGACACACACACCGTCCCTGCCACATTACCGCCAAATCGATTGCCTCGTAGTTGGTTAAAAATAATCAATAGAGAGGCTTCTGAACTCTATATAAAACAACGGACTGTGAGTCAGCCAGACACGTTGTTAGAGAGGTGTCCGAACTCTGGAGGAGTCCAACACCGCTTGACAAATGTAGGCTATCTCTCGAGATATTTCGGCGGAACAATTTGCCAATGCCTCCTAGCTATTAAAGTCCGGAAAAGCTCCGGGTCCTGTCTCTTCATGTCTAGAGCTAATACTCCATGCCGGCTATGCTTTGAAGTTCTGGTTAAACAAGTTTCTGTATTTCTGCATGCCCCAACTCAAGCTTCCAAAAACTTACAGGAGAGCATTAATGGTTTCCATCACAAAACCAAATAAGCCATTAGAGGATACAAAAAGCTATAGACCTATCTCTTTGCTTTGTGTTTCCTTCAAGATTTTGTAGAGACTTATTTATGACCGCGTCAAACCAATTATAAACCCACTGCTACTTAAAAAGCAAGTTAGGTTTTGGCACGGAAAGTCGACCGTAGATCAAGTCACTCTTCTATGTCAAAAAACTAAGGATAGTTTTTTGGCCAAAAAGGACACAGGCGCTGTGTTTTTCAATTTTACAGCAGCCTACGATGCTGTACGGTACCGCGGTCTCACCTGCAAACTACTCCGTCTTCTTCCAGTCAGGTACATGGTCATATTGATTATGGAACTTGTTTGTAATCGACGTTTTACCCTCACCACCGGTGCTGGAAAGCAAAGCAGGTTACAATGCCTTAAGAATGGCGTCCCAAAAAAAAAAATCAGTTTTTGTCTCGCTGCTTGTTTAATATCTATACATCTGCCAGTGACAATCGGCAGGAAATTTGCTTAAGCTGATGACCTGGCCATCTTGCACTGTGCAAGCGACAGGCAGGCAATAGAGGGAATTCTCACTCAGGACATGGCAATTCTATCTTCTTACCTTTACAAATGGAAGCTCAAGCTCAGTACAACGAAGATTGTGTCAACAGCCTTCCGTTCTTACAACAAGAAGACACGACGTACGCGTAACATCTTTTTCAACGGACAGGCCCTATCGTTTTGTGCTGAATTCACTTATCTTAACATAAAGCTAGATAAGAGAATCACGTTTTGCCATCATTTAGAGTTACTGCGCAAAAAGTTAACATCTAGCGTTGGGTTTTTGAAGCGATTAGCTGGACAAAGCTGGAGTGCGGATGCCACAATACTTTACACAGCCACCCTTGCTTTGGTCCATTTCCTAGCCGAGCACTGTGAGCCTGTTTAATGTCGCAGTGCTCATACTCGCCTTATCGACAAGCCTTGCGCATTGTGACCGGATTCCTGCGTCCCACACCAACGGATAACTCTTTTATCTTACCAGGTAACCAACCAACTGAGCTTCTCCGCCCAAAAACGGTTCTGTTTCTAGCTCGTCACGCTCAGGAGCCGGAACACTTCCTATATGAAAGGATTCTTCTGTCTCCATTTCGTGGACAGCTGGAGCAACTTAAATCAAGACATCTATTTGTGCCTGCTGCACTGGAACTGCTGAACGACCCCGCCCAATCAGGCAGCAGTGTAGCACAATCGGTGCAATATAAATGAAGTATGGAGTTGCGAAAAAACGCCACTCGACTCCATACATTTAATAAGAATGCTAGTCCAACGCCACCGGAATTTAACTTTTCCAGACCTGCCTTGGTCAAGCTAAACCGCCTCCAAACTGACCTTGGTCTTTTCAGCTCAGAAACACATAAACGGGGTATGTCTTCTACGGCGGTCTGTGAGTGTGGCGCAAAGGAGCAGACAGCTGATCACGTAGTAGCATCTTGCTCCGTTTATCACCATCCAAATAGAGCCCGTGTTCTTTCAGATGTCGACAGGAGCCAAATGAATTGGCTGAAGGAAACATGTTCGGCCTTTCAGTGGACCATCCAGCTACTGTCGATCTCCACCAAACAAAGAAGAAGAATGAATATAGAGATAAATAAATATCTTTTTTTGCTTTGATTCAACTAAAGTGATGAAAAGTGAAAGTGGCTGTTCAGTCAATGTTTTGATCACAAATATATTCATATGAATTTCTCATGAACTAAAATTACACAATTAAATATTTTGTTTAGTCCAGCTTTGCAAAAATAGATGAGCTGGTTATCTTGATGATGTAAGTTTGGCTCAAGTTAAAAAACCTTCTCACTGTACTTTAGCTTTAAAGATAAATTGGACAGAGTTGGTTTAATTCATTTAATCAAAACGAATTTGAACTACCAATACATCAAAATAAAATTAACACAAAGAAAATCCACTAACAATAATTTCCAAACTTTTAATTAATTTTAATTGCAATTACAAATAAAAAAAAAAGTTTTTATTTATAGAGTTGTATTTACGTACATTGACATTGTGTCATAACTAATCAAATCACATTCATTAAGCATTAAACTGCAAAAAAAATCTGAAGTGTGTTTAATCAATTAATTAACCCATACGTGGCCTATTTCATTCAACCAGCATTCAATTAACGTTACGCCTATGCAAGGATTCCGACGAAACGACAATGGACTGCAAAAATTCAAATCACTTTCTCTGAACAGGGCTGAATTTATACCAATTGCGAGACCTGCCAACAATAAAGCTAGACAGATCTTAAAATAACAATTTTGCTTAAAAAATTTGCCTTACTAAAAACCAAACTAAAATCTCGGAGTTACGCAAGTGATTCAGATATTTTATGTTATATAAGCAATGGCTTGCTGGCAAAAAATCAAAGAAAAATTTAATAAGATTTGTTGAGAGCGAATTGCATCCCTAATGCTTTGATTTAAATCTTGATGTTCATTTAACAAGATGCTTGCTTCCAAAAATTCCTGAAAGGTTTCCAGATTGTGTGATAAAACTTTAAAAAGGTTCATTGATGCACAAATCAGGAAACTTATAAATGAAGCAGTTCCAGTTAACAATGACAAATGCAGAAAAAAATTATTGGACATTCTTAATGGGTAGCCTAATTACAAAATTTCATATAATTTGCTGATTCTGAATAATGTAATTATCGATCTTCTTATAGTTATAAATTTTATTAGCTAAACCCTACATTACGAGTTCAAATTAATAGGTATGACACATAAAACAAATAAAATATCAAAAATAATTTTGTGAAATTTGTTAACATTAGCTACATTAAAAAGCCATAACTACGTCATATCGAAGGGACAAGAAAACTTGAAGAAAATTTAATTAATAAACCTAAGTGTTGATTCAATCATGTCTATAATTTCGCCATTAATTAACTTTAATATTAAAGTGGCTAACAACAAGAGTTTTTATAATATAATTTGTGCCAGATTATTCCAAACAAAATGTGTAGTTCTTAAACATTTTAGATTAGGGCCTAAGAAAGAAGGAGAAAAAGAATGCAGCGGTATTCGAAGTTAGTCGAGCAATTTTAACAGTTAATTGTTTTTAATAGCAGCTGATTTGCAAAGAAGCAAAGCATGACTGTTAGTACCGGTAACACTTTTCCTCTTTTGTTAATTTATCCTTGCTATACATTCCACCAACGTGAATGGATAAAATTATGGTGATTGATTATGTTTTTTGTTCATTTAAAAGTAGTTAAAAGCAGGCCTGTTAAATTGAGTTTAATATGCGGTGTGTTGAGCCTCCAAAAATAAAACACCAACTTTATTTTTTATCGTAATCTGTATATTCTGCGAGGTTGAAATATTTTTATTTTTTAACAGAAACTAATTTGGTAGAAAACTAAACTGGAATCCGAAAGGACGAGTTAATTAGGTAATCTCAATACCTGCGCTGAAATAAAGCTGTGCTTATTTTTATTTAGACAGACTATAGAAACAGTTTTTCAGAAACTGAAGTTCCTAAAACTTAGGTTCTGGCTAAGTACGGACGGATTCGCTACAAACTTCTCCCTACAGATAGAAAAAAACTAAGATTTTTGACCATTAAGAATATATTTTCAAAATCAAAAGAACTTGCTCAATTCTTATAAAAACTTGGCTCTCAAGCTTCACCAAATTTTAAAGCAATCCACAACGCTAACTGACAATTTTAAAAAATAGCCTTACATAGAATAAGCAAAATGTCTTCTCATCTTTAATTTAAATGTGATTACCAGGATGGTCTATTTTGAAGAAATTATGGGTAACCAGTAACCCCGGTAAATTCCACAAGGTAAAAGGGTTAGGGTTTGGATTAGAGTCGTGTTCTTTGTCAATAAAAAACTCCACAGTTTCCAATTGAACTTTGGGATGCACATGACCGGGGTGGAATTTACTGTAGTGGAATTTACCGGGATGGAATTTACGGGGATGGAATATGCCTAGAACCCAAATACTTATAAAATAAAAACCGTATTGACATAATTTCACAACACTTTTGATTTTTTCACAATTTTTGTTTACAGCTATCATTATAGCATGTTTCATTGCATATTTATCTTTTTTCAGCCAAAAATTCTAAAAATATTTAATATAGCAACATAAGCTGACAATATTAAATAATTGGTTGTTTTATAATGCCCATTAATACATCTACAACACTGTTTTTTGAATTAATAATTTTAGACTTATTTGCCTAAGACCAAACATATACCAGTATATATATTTTTAAACCATGGCTAACTTTCAAATGTAATTTAAATTTTTCTAATAAGAACTAAGAAATTAATATTTCACGAAAGTCCATATTACAAGACTTTCTTGATCTTTTTTGTATTAACAAAGAACCAAAACAAAAATTCTTTTTCTAATAATCGTTCGGGCCATAGGTTTTGCAATTCTTATGATAGAAATTATTTTAACGTTGTTGAATCAACATAATTATTGAGATTGAACCTCATTTTGCTCGGCTGGCTTAATTGCGTTGTTAATCGTTTAGTGTTATTGTTCTGTATAAGCCTATGTCCAATAGTAACAATTATTTTTGTTGTTGCTGCTATGTAACCGGTGCAAGTTTGTTTTTTTACTGCTTAAAAAGATCAGATTTTTGTCTGTGATAGTAGCCTAACTATTAAGTCAGTCTAATTTTCAATTTTGTTGAAAAGTATTTTAACAAATATATTATTGTAATCAATTTTTTTTGTGACTATCAAGACTATGGTTTAAATGACTTTGTAAAGTGATGGTAGAGTCTTAAAAATATACCTCTAATAGGTTTGGTGCGAGGCTTCAAGCAGAGAATAGTGCAACAACTTACAACTTTGGATTTGAACCGAGTTCGAGTCTCTTGTCAAGAAGCTGGAACCGATTCCAAGTCCAAACTTTCAAAAATCTATGTATTATTAGTATAAGTCGATGAAAAATCGAATCTGAGCCCACGAAATTCAAATTTACAAAACCATTTGCGCAAGTTGTTTTATGCATTGCATATATAGCCTACTTAGCACACACAAACAATTCATGTTCAAAAACTGTTGGTTGATTTCAGTACTTGGATTACGTTTTTGTTTTTGGTAAAAAAGGCTCATATCGAGTTCAAGTTTGTCCAAGACTTTTTCAAGTAAAAAAAATTGAGTCAAAGGCATAGGAGATGGGTTTTGAAGTAACCCTTCCACTTTTAAAGAATGTACGCAGACCAATCAAACGACAAGAAAGCAGAAAAAAAGTGAAGACAAAAAAGATTTTCATTTTATTTTAACTGTTATGGTAATGGTGTTTTCGTCTCGCAATCTCCTTTCCCATGTCAAATTTCTGCTTCCGCCATTGGTTTGAGTTATTACAAGTTTCGTATTAGTATAAATTTTTTCCGATATTTAGTAGCCTATCTTTCTAGATAACATTGTTATTGATTTTTGCCTCAGCTCCTAATTTTAAATATCACCACTGCTTATAAGAACAACATGGAGAAAGAATAAATTAAGTGAGAGATGGTGTACCGATTACGCAGTCATCATGTAACAATAAAAAAGATAACGTCAAAATTAAAAGCTTAAAATTACTGTGAAAAATTGAAAATTAACCACAGAATTATAAGGTCAAGATTAAAATTAGAATGAAATGTGACACTGCGAAAAATTTAAAATTAAAAAAACTTTTGTTTTACCTGAAGCTGAAAAGCAGACAAGCCAAATAATTATTTCCGATATCAATTTGCAGATAATCATTATCAATAAGTCTAAACTTTTTTTATAAGTAGCCTTCACCAAGCAGTTAACCGTAAAACATGGACGAAAATTTACAAAAAATTTATGAAAAATATATTTTTTTATTTATTGAAAGAAAAAACGACAAGAGAAAAAATTTAAATTTTCTTTTGATTAATTTTGAAAGCTTTTGAAAGCCTGTAGAGTGAATCAAATAAAATTATGCAAAAAATTCAGCAACCTAACCCAAACCTTTCTTAATCCTAATATACTGTAGTCTTAAAAAAGCATTGCTTAGTTTTTTCTTCGTGGATTGCTTCTTAATTTGATTTTTTTATTTTCGATAGAATTTTGAACGGGAATTTTTTATTCTGCATTACCAAAAAATTTTTTTTTCAGAATAATCAATGTCCTGATCGACATCTTGATTTTTTTTTACGGTTTATTTAAAACATATTCCATGCTTCCGTCATCTACTTCCCATCGAAAACTGTTTCTCTTCTCTTTTTTTTCCGTCGGCAAAAGATTATTTCCAAATACATCACTGTTCAGCACATTTTGTGAGGGCCTTGAAAGGAAATTCTTCACAGAACGAGTTATAAAAACAGTTATTACTATTTGAAGCAACTGTTAAAAACAAAATTTTTATGAATCAAAAAGCTATTTTAAAACAAAATTAAACATTGTTTATACGTTTGTATTTAAAAATCAATATAAAATAATGTATAACCTTTCATTTAAAAAAAATCGTTTCAATACTTCGACAAATAATAGGACTTCTATTTTTGGCAATTATCCTAATATTGTCGAAAAGCGTTTTGCCTTTTAATATTTTAAATATTGTCACTGCATTACTATCTCTTTTCTGCTCAACAGCAGGTTCCTGCAGGTCGCCCTTTGAAAAAGTATCCGAAAAATTCTTGACTCTTCCTGATTTGACATGTTAAACAAGACAATGCTAATTAGTGTGACCCAAGATAAGAATTAGAAGATAAAATCGATATTTTCAGAAAGTTTTCAAATTTTTCTACTTTTGTGGCAATATATAAAAGTTTAATTTATGCTTTCATTGAACGAAATATATTGTTATATTTGAAAAAAACTTCATGTCGTTTTCGGCATTAATATGATGGCTTGTACCCGATTTTTTCTCAAAAATAAAGAGTTTCTGAGCAGTATTCTCGTTTTTGAAAAGCTAAACGTAAAAAAGTAATTTTAATAAACTAAGAGTTTTCATACTTATTCAATTAATTAAAAAAAACAAATTGTAACAAAAGTTAAGTGACTAGTTTTACTGTGGATTGATATTAAAACTGCAACGGAAAGTTTTTGAGTTTTAAATGCTCAAACAATACGGAATTCTGAAGCCCACGTTGAGGAGTCAATGGCTCGAAATTGTTTTAAGATAATAGAATTAAGATGAAATAAAATTGGGTTAGATCCAGATTATTATGTTTTACAAAGGCTTCAAATAAATATGAAAAATTGTATATTGGCTTCAATATTAATGCGAAAACACTCAAATTAAAAAAAAAACAAGTCAAATTTTTTCTCTCATTGGTTTATCATACCTGTACAATAAAAGTTACAGCAATTACTGAAACCAATATTTTTATGTTTTCCATCAACCAGTAAAGAATTTCTTTTGAACAAAATTTCTGAACAGTAAGAGGGCATTCAAATTACTCATTCCTGTGAATGCTTTATTGATACTAAACCACCAATATATATCTAGTTCACATTAACACATTGGAAAAAAAAATTTATCATTCTAAAATTTTCTACTAAACTTTTATATTACATTCCGGAATCTTTATTAAATATAATTGGAACACTTTAACCCTTTTTTAAGACGCTTGTGCTTCGTCGTCCTGGTCTGCCTTTAAATTATTTGAGATAGTTAACAACATTAATATAATATAAAATTTCACAATCCCCCATCAACCTATACAATGTGTAAAGTAGTTTTTTATTTATTATTGAACAAAAATTCCGACCCTTGCATTAAGCAAAAAATAATGATTAACCGGAAACAATTTTCAATTTTGTACCCAAGGAATCATAATCTACGTATTTTCAACCGATCAAAAATTTAAAAATTTTTTCTCTGCTCATAAAAATTCTATCACTCAGGTCTTGGAGCGATCAAAAAGCACTCCATGTTGGTTGTCTTGGTAAAGCTTGTTTTTTAGCGACTTTTTAGGATGATAAACAAACCAATCTGTTTCATATATAGTCTTGGCAAATGTACCGAAAAATAAATGTGATTGATTTGCAAATGGAACGATAAATAAATATGATTGAACTGTAAAGAGCTGAATGAGAATTTTTTGAATAGAGGAAAAAATTTGGATTTTTGATAGATTGAAAATATGTAGATTACAATTCCTTGGGTACGAAATTGAAAATTGCAACCGGGAAGCAATACCTTACTGTCGCCGAAATCAAATCGCAGTAATCGCTTGACAGTGGCTTAAAGCGTTAAGGTTCAAATGTACGTATTTCGCAAGTCAAGAGGATAATTTTCAAATTTAATACAATACGACTTGATTCTATTGCTGCTGCTGCTAATGATGATATACTTACAATTAAGAAACACTTTAAAAATACTTTAGTTTGGTTCAGCATAGTTTTCTTTTATTTCTGCTCCACAACATAATCAAAACTACAAAACAAATCCGGAAAACTGATTAATTTCTTTCGGCATGGACAGAAAAACGAAGAAGCACCGAAACAAATTGCCTCTGACTTGCTATTTAAAGATGTAATGTGTTATAAGAAGGCAAGACTGCTTCACCTCATTATAAATTTACAAAATAAAATAAAAGTATAAAACTTTTACCAGACAAAGAAAAAAGTGTTTTGAAAAAAAGTAAAAAGGAGACTGAGGTAAACGCTGCTAATAGGTTAATGAATGGATAAGACTATAACAAAGCTTCATAACAAAATTCCTTCTTTCAGTTATCAAACTAACAATAAAAATTGAAGTTAAATTGGTGAGAAAAGCAAAAATTTAGTGTCAACTTTTGCCAAAAAAATTAAATACGTTAACTTGATCAACGCAAGGCCGAAGCTGCCCGGCTAAATTTGCATGCACAAAGCGAGTTTATATTATGCTGCCATAGAATTAATAAAGCCATTTCAAAATATTTTGAATTTCTCTGGTCTTACTAAAATAAGATTTTTTTAATTACATAAATAGCAAGAATATATAAAGCTCCTTTAGTATTGTTTGCTATTTATTTTGAATAATCGTCAAGCGATTGCCCCGGTCTGCTTCCGAAAATGCCGAAATATTGCTGTCTGATTAAAATTGTTGTTTTTAGTTTTTATTTAAATATATGACTGAAATTTAAAGCTGCTCGCTAAGACCGCCAAACAAAGGAAAGTGCTGTGAAGTGTTTTTCCGAAAAACACAACAGAATGCCACGAGTAGGTTTTGAACCCCGAAAGTGATGATTGCCTGCGCCTTCAAAACGACGCTCTTAAGCACTCAACCACGATGCTGGGCTAATTATAGTTTTTAGGCCCATAAGTCATTACTTTTTGTTTTAAAAAATTTGGAAAATATGTTGCAACTAAAATTAAGCTTCTTACCTCCCCCTGCTGATCCGAATCAGTTCTGTTTGATGACCTGGTGAAATCGTAGTAGATTTTTGAATGCCGAAATTCCCTATCGGATGTATCAAGATATCCGCAACAATTAAACTAAAATTTTGATAAATTGCTCAAAAATGTTTACTAAACAGAATATTTTACTGTTAGAAGTGAATTACTTTTTAATACATTTGATAATCTTTAGGGTAAACGATTATTTGAGTAAATTTTTTAAAATGTAATTAACTGATATACAAAGAATGTCAAATAATTCAAATCTCTAGAAAGCAATGAAAAATTTAGTCAAATTAAATGCTCTTTTCCGCTTTTATTTAAGAAGCAAAGTGGATTAAAGCAGTGCGTATTCAGTCGAGCTTGGGCCAATGGTTTTCAACCTGAAGGTCGTTTCGCTTTTTTCTAGGGTTGCGGAAGCTTTTGATAAATAGCATAAACAGTGAAATAATTTAAAAAAGGCTATATGGCTATTATGTAAAATAAAATCACACAAGATAGACTCAAAAATAACATTCATAGTTATTATTTTAGAATTTATTTAAAATCGTGTATTTATATTTGATTTATGATCACTGACAATAATAGAACCACCAGAAAAAATCCTACTTTAAACAGTTTTGAAAACAGTTACCAACATTACAATTAAATATTTTTGCTGTAATAATACGTCACTAAATAGAAGAAAATAAGCTAAACACAATTTTCTTTTAGCTCTATAGAAAAATAATGTTAAAACAAGCTGCAAAGTTTTTGAGTACGCACAAGCAAAAACAAAGCATGAATAAATTATAACAGGAAGCATTTGCCATACGGTCTAGAGCAGGGTTACCATATCTGAATAGGCGGAATCCCTGACAGACATAGGTGTAACAGCCAAAAAAATTTGGGGAGCGATGAAGAAAAAAATTTTCCAAAATTTTGTGATATTTGCCCAAATCATGATTTGCTAGTACTTTATGGATAGAACAAAATAAATGTTTGAGATTCTAGGTTGAAGGTCAAAAAAAGGCCTTGAATTGGAATCAGTCTCAGATTTCTCAATTTTTGTCCCAAAATCATCGTGCTCTCTAAAAAAAGATCATCACTATCATTCGAGTGCATTATCCTTACTTTCGTCCTAAAGTTACGTCCCAAACCTGAGGTTTCGGCCGCTCCGTTCGCACCGTACTAAAGCCATCTCTGAGCATAATTCGAAAATCCCTGACATACTGTGTTAACAAATTTTAATATTTCTCCCTGACAAAGATTTGAACTTTAAAATCCCGGACATGTCCGGAAAAATCCTGACGTATGGCAACTGTCGAGGCCTGTCCGAATACGGATGGACACGTTGGCCTGCCCCCGCCTGCCCCGTGGGCGGGTTGACTTACGTGCATAAAACCGACCCGCGGACCAAAGCTGTGTTGCTGAAAGTAAGGGAAGGAGGATATGAATAAGCAAAATTGGTTTTATAAATGTGAGATATTTTGCAAGTTTTTAATTTTGAGTCCTGTGTAAATAATCGCTTCGGTCAAAAATTGATTCTTTTTGTTTTCTTACTCATAATTTTTAACAGCGTTACTTAAAGATAAAAAAGTTGCGGGTTTGATACAGACGACCATGTCAAAATTGCTTACAGGTACGGGTGGGCACAAGCTACAAATAGCGGCCCGTGTTGGTTGCTAAGGTAACCTATTGCTACAGCTGACAAAACACAGTAAGTTGATTATAGGTCAAGAAAATAGGATAACTTATAAATTTCTTTTTTTACCTCGTTATAAGAACACATGGATGATGTAAAAATTTTTGTTTGATCAAGCGTGTCAGTGATGTGCTGTAAGTTAACAGATTAGTGTAAAAAAGATTGAAAGAGCTGCGTAATGATTAGCTTATACCCATTTTTTCTTCTGAAAATTATTCTTAAAATAATGAATGACGTCAGTTAGAGGCGCGCTAAACTGCAAGTAAAGGATCCCTGCTTAATTGTCATGTGAAGTATTATACGAGAAGTTTGTGTTTTATATAAAAAAGGGACGATAAAAAAGACGACGTTATTTCCGCACGCTATCAATACGGCGCCTCCGCCCATATGAATGTAACCCAGCAGTAAGTCATTGTTGCAGGGTGGCTGATCAAATATTGGGAGGTTGGTGTTGAAGAAGAACTTAATCAGAGACTTTGTTAACATGTTCAATCCAGATCAAGATGCTGGCTCTATTAAATTACTCAACTACAAAAAGATTTTCAAAGGTAAGACTTTTTCTGCATTTTGGTCAGTTATGACTTCCTCCATATCTCAGAGTTGTGGACTTCCATTCGAGTTCTGATGCCTTTTCTGTCAGATTGGCTTTTCTAGATTGTTGGAAGTAAGAACAATTCGAGGAGTAAAATAATACTAGAACCAGAGCTATGGCGTGATCTAGCAACAACAGCACAAAACATAGAAAAATTTTTCGCCAAGATACAACACCAGTCTTTCACTTATGTTTGTAAAGTTGAATTAATTAAAAAGTTTTATTCAACAAAGTGATTATTTTTATTTTTATTCAATTTTAAATAAGTGTTCAAAAATGCATTAAATAGCCTGCAAACTCTTAAATGAATTTTTTTTCGAAAAAGGGGATTGTTAAGTCACCTGGATTGCTGAAGCGGGTCGTGACATGAAAAAGGTTGAAAAACACTGGGTTAGATAAAAGTTCCTGCTGTTTTCAATTCAAAAATCACTTAAATGTGGATTAGTTGGAGGGGAATTCTAAATGGTTTTACAGTAAAATAGACCTCCTATCTTTTATTAGAAACAGCTCATAAAGGCAAAACTCCCAAAAATTTTTAAAACGGCAATAATTCTGTAAGCCATACGTTATAAATCAACCAACCCATCAAGCGTCTTAATAACGATAGACTGTTAAATTGCTTATAAGAGTCCAAGCACATTTACGTGTTAAAAACATTAGATTAAATTAACCTGACTAACCCATTACTTAACCAATCTACATAGATTTTACTGAACTGTGGAAAATTTTTTATATTTTTTTGAGGTTTAAACATTTTTGATTTTCAAGAAAAGTTATAAATCAATAAAAATGAATGAAAAAAACAACAGCAACAACAGTGACGTTGTTCGGCAATTATACTTTTTTTTGAATTGTGAATTTCAGCTCTTCGTTCAATCCACTCCAGACTGTTGAAAGATTTTTGACAAAAGTGGGAGTTCCTTGCATAAAAGTGTAAATAACTGCGACTAATTCGAACGAAGCAATGGAAATGATCAAAAGTAAGAACTATTAAAAAACACAATGATTATAAGTGATAATAATAGTGCTGACAGTAAGTAACTTCACTTTATTTCGTAAAGATTTACTTTTTTAACTTAATAGCGCCATCTATTGTGTTTTGGTTTTTATAAAGTTCTTCAGGGTTTTTGATTTTTTGTATTAGTTTCTTAATAGACAACTATGTTTTTCAATGCTATTTTTACTTACATTAGATTTAAGTCTAAACAGAAAATTATCTTGCAATTTCTAAATTATTTTGAAGAGTTTACATAAATTACGTCATTTTTTAAATTTTAACATTTTACATCAAACTATGTATAAGATTCTGTAGATATTCAAAAATTTCATGGAATATCTACAAGCAGAAAATTTTAAGTTTTTTGCGATTGTTAAATTAAAAAAAAATTAAATACAAATCAACGCTCAAATCAATGTGTTTTTATCCAGCAAATAGTTACAAGAAAGGTCTTGCTTCATTTTGGAGACTAAAAAGTTTTTTCAATGGTATATGATCCCTTCTATACACTCTTTTAGGCCTCATTGACTCTTACAAATTAATTGGTGAGGTTCCCAAAAGCATTTTCAATAATTAGTTTTTTTAATAACTTAGTTCCATGAAATTAAACTTTTATGAAAGATGGCCCGGATGTTTTATACGACTCCTGGTCAAAAATTGTGTAAGGTTTTGGAAGCGAAGAAAAAGTTTTAAAGTCAGGTAAAGAATAAGAAAAAGATTTTCACTAAAATCAAAGAAAACTTTTTTTTCACATAGTATTGAAGGACAGAATCTTTTTGGTTTTTAAAGTCAGATAGAGAGTAAAAAAAGGCATTCATTTCAAATCAAAAGTATAAAATGTAGTTTTGCCTTAAAAAACTTCTTCAAAATATTTTTCTGAATACTTTCTGATTTTTTTTCAGTGTCAGGACCAGGTCCATAGTGTTCCAGAGCAGTCACTGTCAAAAATAACGAATAAATTCAAAATTTAATAGATTTTATGAAATTAATGCGTGATAAAGTCAGAAACAATCGTATTTAAATTACTCGGCAATATTATTCAGTAATAGTATGTTATAAAATGTGAAAACCGTATAAAAACTAAATTTTGAAGTTAACTAAGTAGAGAGAGAAATCTGTTCTACCTCTAACCAAGACTGGGCTTATGATTCGATGATTAATATTTTATAAATTACAATTCAGGTCCACAACTATTGATGTCTGCGGTCTGTCCGGTCCTGGCAGGGGACCGTAGACAGACCGTAGGTCCTTTGATTCTGCGGTCTCTACGGTCTAGTGATACTGCGTCTAGTGATACGTTCTAGTGATACGTGATTGGTGTCTAGTGATACTGCGTCTAGTGATACGTTCTAGTGATACGTGATTGGTGTCTAGTGATACTGCGTCTAGTGATACGTTCTAGTGATACGTGATTGGTGTCTAGTGATACTGCGTGGTAATTGGACTATAATTTTTTAACTGTCATGGAGAGAAGACTGTCATCGAGTGAATCGAGTGAATGAATCAAAGAGTGGCTGTCATCGAGGGAAGACATTAATCTTCTGGAGAGACCATAAAATTCGATTCCCAATTCTTGCATTCTTAGCAAGAAAATGGCTCAGTGTGCCTGCAGCTTCGACACCATCTAAACGGTGCTTCTCGGACTGCGGTATTGCAACTGCAGCAAAAAAGAATAGATTGGGACCGCTCATGTTAGAAGAGCAAATGATCATTCGAAAGAACAAACAATACTTGAAAATCACCAAGGAAGAAGTGATTAAACATTTTCTTTCGAAAGAAAAGAAATAAAACTTACATATTTGTGCTTCCGATACTTTTTTTATTATATTTACCGTGCATACGATACATAGTCAATACATAAACTTAAATAAATACACAATTGCATACAGACAGATATTGCTCTTCGCATTTCGCATCTTGCGCAATGTATGAGAGAGACCAATTTTAAGGAACGCGAAAAATTACGGTTATTAATAACGGTAACGGTTATTTCTCCAACGCGGACTGCAGAGAGGACAGGAGACAGACCGTAGACCGCAGGATTTTCAGAGGACAGACCGTAGACAGACCGCAGAAATTTTGGAGGACCGCAGACATCACTATCCACAACTGGCTGTTTGAGGTGTAAAAACCACAAGCAAAAAGTTGTGCCATGTGTTTAAGTTTTCAACTTTTCAACTGGAATGAAGAACAAGCTGTATGTACTAATTTCTACATCCCTTCTTATAGAAGAAAAATATAAAATCAAAACAAAATTCAAAACATTTCCCATAACACAAACTAAACTATACATGGTAATCTTTTGTTCATTTTTCGTTTCCTCTTGCTGAAAATACAGCAATTAAGTCTATCACTTTAAATTAGTTTTTTTTCTTTTCTTCAAGTTCGCTTTAAATTAGTCTTTTTCTTTTCTTCACATTTGCTTTCCGTTATAAAATCATCGTAATGTCAAATCGATAACCAATGGTATATAAAAATTTTTGTCATCTACTTAAAAATGTGTGTTCTTTTTACTTTGATTTTGTGTGTGTTCATAACTATTATTAAAAAAAAAAAAAAAAAAAAAAACAAAGACGAAACAGGTCTGTCGGCACTTGTTTGTTAATTGACTTGACCATTCTTACTTAATTTTATAAATATTGTTCCTTAGTAGATCTATCATTGCAAATGTAGGCTTATCTTGAATCAAACTCTCTATAGCCTTTTCAAAGGCTTGCTTATCGTATAAAGTTTATCCGAAATTCTTACCTTATCTTGATGCTTATCAAAATTATTTTTTTAGAATTTTTTAGTTCTTTTCCATACCTTAATTAAACTTGATTTTTAAAGGTTTTAATATTAAATAAGTAAAATAGTTGTATTTTAATTAGTTTGGAATGTTGATGTCATTGTTGTAAGTTTTAATTAAAAAATATTTTTGACAGTTGAACTATTAACATTAAATTAATATAATACTTACAAGGACTAGAAGACTTTTTTTTTTGTAAGTTAATCCAAACGAACCAAGGAAAGCTGGAAATTTTAAAATAAAGCAAAATTAAATAAAAACTTCTTCATCGCACGCTCATTCTCGCTTATTGCAACGTTGATAAAGAGAAAAACCTATCAGCGTATACCTGCTTTATGATTGATAAAACACAGTCTTATTTTGGTTTGCATTATTCTCTGAGCATGTTGAGGTTTAAAAGCTATTGATTGAATATTTTAAATCTTCCATTGAATGATCTTTTAAAGCTACATTTATCTAGTGCAGTGGTTCCCAACCGGGGGTCCACAGAGTGATTTTTGGGGGTCCATGAGCCTTTTACGGAAAAAATGAAAGAATATGTCATAATGAAAGCAGTGGTGGATATTAGGGTAAGCGAATTAGGCACTTGCCTAGGAAAATAAAAGATCGATTCAAAGTGAAGACCTTTTTTTTTTTTTTTTTTAGAGATCACCATGTTTCTGGGAAAAAAACAGCAAAATTGGAAATAAAATCGAAGTGAAGACCTTTTTTTTTTTTTAGAGATCACCGTCTTTTTGGGAGAACAGAGTGGATTTTATTTCCTTTTTTATTTAAGGGGTCCACAACTTTCAGGAAAATCCTCAAAAGGGTCCATGACATTAAAAAGGTTGGGAACCACTGATCTAGTGGCTATGGCGCACTCATATCATTGCAATGGCCAATCGATTAATTCTTATTTGTTTAAACTAAATTTTTAAAAAATTGGCAAAATTGAAACAAAAAAAAGCTCTCAACAAAATTTATAGGGTTCTAGGAATGTACCTGTTACAACTAAACCTATTCCAATGCTCATTGAAAAAAAAATGAAAATCTCTTCTTGTTTTCCATATTTAACGGTTTTTCGCAACATTGGAATGGAACTAAACCAAAGAACAAAAAAACACCATATTGCTCCAGCAGCCTGGAAAGCAAAAAAAGTTTAAATCGATTAATTTAGATTATTGATCGCTTAAAAACTTGAACAAACGAAAAATCTTTAAGATGATTGCTTTGACTGCAGAGCAACCTGCTTTTTGAACATTATAGTTTCTTTATAAATACTGATTAAACTTTTTTGGTCCAAGTTATGCTATTCTGATAAAACAAATTATGGATGTGTAATAAAAAAATCAACAAAAAAATTGTCTCATTTTTACTCTAACTTGAATTATGAATGATCTAAGTTTATAAAGAGTTAATTTCACTACAAGGGATTTACACTGCAATCCAGTCAGTTAGTACAAACCCAAATAACAAAGGAATTGACGAGTAGAAAATGCTTTTAAACGAAAGCTATCAAATTATGAATATGTTGCTCTTTTTTTACTGTTTTTTTTTTTTTTTTGTGAAAAGATAACCTATTTTGCCAGCGGAACCACAATAAACAAAAAGGCTACGATTGATTAGAAACATAAGCAATCATTAAAATTTTATGTTTTCATTTGTTTAAAAAACGTTACTCATTTATCGGTGATATATTTTGCACTTGGGACTCATATTATCAGCCTCCACGTGGCGAGTCCCGGTAACTGGCAATAATTGGGTCAATTATGATGAACTTAGGGTGCTTCCGGGGTGATAAAACGATAGACTCTCGGCTCCGAAAGCAAAAGACTCAATAAGTCCATAAATGTTAGATCCAGGCTTTTTTGTGCCCATAATTTATTGTTGAAGGCCTAAGCGCAAATAAGATCTGTGTTATCAGCCGATTGGCCACCAGGCAAAAGGCTCTTGTCATCCTCTTACAAGAGACCCTTGCACCAATGCAGACCAGCCAGTAATATCACACTTCACTTTGGCTGGTTGGATCTCAAGCAGGAAGCATTACTATGTTTCTCACCGTTTGTCCATGAGAAAATTAGTGTTCAGACTCTTGTGGATATATCCTCGAAGAGATCAGCTATTGAGTGATTGTGTGAGGGCATTGATGGTTACAAGACTGTCAATGTCTACAAATCATCAACCTCGCAACTCACATTAACAGCCATTCCAGTGTTCTGATACCCCTTTCTTTATGTAGGTGATTTTAACTGCCAATACGTTGATTGGGGCTATAATTACGGGTCGGGTACAACTCGATGCCGCCGACTCGATGCCGCCGACTCGATGCCAGCCCAACTTGATGCCAAGCCAACTTTTAACGGTTTAACTTTCAAATTGTTGTTTACTAACCCTAACTCCAACTCTGATTTTAACCCTAACCCTAACCAATTGCCTGGCATCGAGTCGGCGGCATCGAGTTGGCGGCATCGAGTTGGGCCATTTCCATAATTACACCCGCCCAGATGGAGAATGCTTGGCTGACTGGGCAGTCAAGGAAAATCTTTCCCTCTTATACAACCCTAACAATGTCATTAGCTTCTTCTCTGGTCGTTGAAACACTGGAACCAATCCCGACCTAGCTTTTGCGAGTAAAGATTCAAACAGCTCCGAACAGGACAACCTTACGTTAGAGAAGTTTTTTAGGATCCTAGACCATCGTTAATTACGGCCTCAAAAAATCTGGCACCAGTATCAAGTGAGCTGTACAAGCGTTGGAGCTTCTGCAAAACCATTGAGAACTATACGACCTCATCACAAACTAACTATCTCAGGAATTACCATCTTCTGTCTCTAACTCTATTGACAAAGCATACCAGGACTTCTGTAATACCATCTTTGTCGCAACATAATTGTCAATTCCACGTGGTCGCAGAAATAACTATCGACCTTGTTGAGATGCGGAGTGCAAACACCCCTACCAGGTTTTTCTATAAGCTCCTAGGGTAAAGCAACTAGATCAGCTGTTTCCGCCCTGCTGTCTCATCTTGATGAAAAACGAAAAAATCGCTGGTCCGAGGCTGTCAATAACATCGACTTAACACACTCCAGTCAGCTGGCATGGAATATAATTAACAACTTGACCGGCAGAACCAGACACACACACCGTCCCTGCCCCATTACCGCCGAATCGATTGCCTCGCAGTTGGTTAAAAATGGAGTACATAAAACAATGGACTGTGAATCAGCCAGACTCATCATTAGAGAGGTGTCCAAACTCGGGAGGATTCCAACACTGCTTGACAAATGTAGGCTATCTCTCGAGATATTTCGTCGGAACAATTTGCCAATGCCTCCTAGCTATTAAAGTCTGGAAACGCTCCGGGCGCTGTCTCTCTATGTCTAGAGCTAATACTCGATGCCGGCTATGCTTTGAAGTTCTGGTTAAACAAGTTTCTGTATTTCTGCATGCTCCAACTCAAGTTTCCAAAAACTTACAGGAGAGCATTAATGGTTGCCATCACAAAACCGAATAAGCCATTAAAGGATACAAAAAGCTATAGACCTACCTCTTTGCTTTGTGTTTCCTTTAAGATTTTGTAGAGACTTATTTATGGCCGCGTCAAACCAATTATAAATCCATTGCTACTTAAAAAGCAAGTTAGGTTTTGGCACGGAAAGTCGACCGTAGATCAAGTCACTCTTCTATGTCAAGAAACTGAGGATAGATTTTTGGCCAAAAAAGATACCGGCGCTGTGTTTTTCAATTTTACAGCAGCCTACGATGCTGTACGGTACCGCGGTCTCACCTGCAAACTACTCCGTCTTCTTCCGGTCAGGTATATGGTCATATTGATTATGGAACTTGTTTGTAATCGACGTTTTACCCTCACCACCGATATCGGAAAGCAAAGCAGGTTACAATGCCTTAAGAATGGCGTCCCAAAGAGATCAGTTCTTGTCTCGCTGCTTGTTTAATATCTATACATCTGTCAGTGACAGTCGGCAGGAAATTTGCTTATGCTGATGACCTGGCCATCTTGCACTGTGCTAGCGACAGGCAGGCAATAGAGGGAACTCTCACTCAGGACATGACAATTCTATCTTTTTACCTTTACAAATGGAAGCTCAAGCTCAGTACAACAAAGATTGTGTCAGCATCCTTCCATTCTTACAACAAGAAGACACGACGTATGCATAACATATCGTTTTGTGCTGAATTCACTTATCTTAACATAAAGCTAGATAGGAGAATCACGTTTTGCCATCATTTAGGTCACTGTGCAAGAAGTTAACATCTAGCGTTGGGTTTTTGAAGCTATTAGCTGGATAAAGCCGGAGTGCGGATAGCACAATACTTTACACAGCCACCCTTGCTATGATCCATTTCCTAGCCGAGCACTGTGCGCCTGTTTGGTGTCGCAGTGCTCGCCTTATCGACAAGCTTATTAAAGATACTTGCGTCCCACACCAATGGACAACTTTTTTATCTTAGTTGGTATCCAACCAAATGAGCTTTGCCGCCCAAAAACGGTTCTGTTTCTAGCTCGCCACGCTCAGGAGCCAGAGCACCTCCTACATGAAAGGCGTCTGTTTCCATTTCGTGGACAGCTGGGGCAACTTCAATCTACACACCCATTTGTGACTGCTGCACTGGGCTGCACTAAAACTGCTGCACAACCCCGCCCAGTAAGGCATTAATGTAGCACGATGGACAGAATATAAACGGAGAATGAAGTGGCGAAAAAACGCCACTCGACTCCATACATTTATTTAGGGTGTTAGCCCAACACCACCGGGATGCATGGATATGCATGGATATGCATGGATCAAGCTTAACTGCATCCAAACAGGCATTAGTCTATTCCGTTCAAAAACGCACAAATGAGGTATGATTTCTACGGCAATCTGTGAATATGGCGCAAAGGAGCAGACAGCTGAGCACGTAACGGCATCTTGCCCCGTCTATCATCATCCAAATGGATCCCGTGCTCTCTCAGATGCCAACAAAAGCCTGGTGACCTGGCTGAAGAAAACATGTCCAACCATTCAGTGGAGCATCTAGCTCCCGTCCATCTCCCCCAAACGAAGAAGAAAAAGTGATGTAGTCGGGACCAAAAGCATCGAGACCAAGAGCCGATAATTTTTTCGAGACTGCAACCGAAATCAAAACCGGCAAATTTTGAGACCTGAATTTCGAGATCTAAAGTTCCAGACCAAGACCAGAAATGATCGAGACCAAAGAATTTTACAAAAAATAAAGTCCATTTTTAATTATTTCAAAAACATTAAATTTTTTTAATCTGCGGTTACATTTTAAATAAACAAGTCTCTAGTGGATTAGAAATAGCTTTCTCTGTGTAGTTAGATCATTAAACTACGCGCTTTAAAAACCTGAGTCGAAACAGCAAGACATGCTGGTTTATATTGTTTATTTATTAAATTTTTCTTTTAAAACTCAAAAATGCACGATCATCACGGCAATGGTTGAAACTTCATCTAAATCAGGGTGGTCCAACTTCTGCACTCTTGTGGGCCACTTTTCAAAATTATTCGAGTTTGCGGGCCTCAGTCGGCTAAAAATTCCTATTTTCGTTCCAAAATCAGGGTGTTCTCTAAAAAAAAAAAAAAAAAAGGTCTTCACTTGGAATCGGTCTCCAAAATTCCTATTTTGGCGCAAAATTATAGCGTTCTCCAAAAAAAAATTACAGCTGCTGCTTCTGATCGACAAGACTTGTGCAAAATTGATATGCGGCATGCGGCCCGCGAGCCCGTAGTTGGACCACGCTGTTATAGAAGATTGCCGCTACTTATGATCGACAAGACTTGAATTGTGCAAAATTGTTCCGCGGGCCGCACAAAATTGTTTCGCGGGCCGCATGCCGCCCGCGGGCCCGTAGTTGGACCACGCTGATCTAAATATTAGATTAGCTCGGCTATCTGTGCTGGCGTGTTGCGGTTGTTGGATTTGTTGAGTATTTTTTTGTTTACCTACAATAAAATTCGTCTAATTAATCACCTCAAAAAGATTAAAAATAATGACGAATTACAGTATGCAAACGAGTGAAAAACTGATTAACGACTCGCAGGTTTTTTTCGTTATACGCACTGTTTGCTTATTCATGCTACTTTTGAGAACATTGTCTTTTTCTACCTGGTCACATATAAGCTTTCTTAGTTTACTTTTTTAATTTTTTTATTTTGTTTTATGAGATGAAATATTGCAGTGGTGCATGCAGAAATTTGTTATGAGGGGGTTTTGAGAGACAAAAACATGATGACTCTAAGAAGTGATGGCTTTTACAAAAAGGGGGCTCCATGCAACAAAAAAATAGCCATATTTAAAGATTCATTTAAAAAAAAATTAAAATTATTTATTATTTTTTTATATTATTGTATTATCTTTATTCTATCGTCCTGAATCGCAGAAAAGCGTAGGGGATGCTATACATAGAGCAACTGTCAAACAATAACCCTGACCGGCTTACGGAGATGCCAAGATATTGGTATCCGATTGAAATTTTTATCTTGACTTTTTGCTTTATATTTAGAGGTATGATCAAAATTTAGGCCTACTTGCTAAGATCACAAAGTTGGGGAAAGTGCCGTAAAGTATCTTTCCCAAGAACACAACAAAATGAAGCGAGTAGATTTGCATCGCGATGGCGCCGATCACGTTCGTTATCGGTCACGGCGTTGCAGTTTTTTTTTTTTTTTTTTGAGAAGCCTAGGACTTTATAAATAAATTGATTAATGAATATTAATATTCAACAAATGATTCAAAAACTAAAAGTTTGTCATTAAGTAAATCGTCAATTGCAACTAAACCAGAATGCACAGTGGTTTATGCTTACCGCAAAAAGTAAGTTAATTACGTAGAAAAAGTACTCCATCCACCTAAGCATTTTTTGTGTTGCTTTTTTCCAAACCACTAAAATAGTCAAAAATTCTTCACAAATTTTTTGAGGGTTTTATGAGTAATTTTTTAAAGTTAAAAAAATTTAAATACGCTAGAAAGAAAACAATATTTCCGAAAATTTAATGCAATAGATATCTAAAAAAAGTGTTCAATTTTTAAATCCATAGTTTTTTGTCCAAGTATTTAATCAAACAACTTCTAAAGTAAAACTTCAATCATTATTGTTAAAGTCTGTTAGACCAGTGATTCTCAAACTTTCCTGGACTTCGACCTCAATTCTAGTACAAAATATTCTATCGACTTCTAATCTAATACATACTCTTAATTAATGTAATGTATATTTAAAGTAAAGACTTTTTTTGGTCTTCACTTTCATGTAATTATGTTTTATCATTAGACGTGAAAAAAAAGGTGTTCAATTTAGAATTGTACATTTTTTAGTTTTAGTACCATTGTTTTATCGATCGAGTCTGATGCCTGCGTCCCACTCCAACGGACCACCTACCTGTACTTTCAGGCATCCAGCCAGCTGAGCTTCGCCGACTGGGAGCGACACTCTCCTTGGCTTACCGTGGATCTCTGGACCCCGATCATATTTTGCATGGTCTGTTAAATGGGTCCTCAGATACTCGCCAAGTGAGACTAAGATCCAGACGCCCGTTTGTGCCAGGTGCGCGGAATCTCTTGGACAATCTTGCCAGACTTGGCATCCGCGCCTCTGAATGGACAAATCACAAATGGAACGCGGAGTACTGTGAAAATGCTTCCAGGCTCCGTGCTTTTGTGCCCGGGACCAGTGTCAGGCCTGTTGGGATGGGCTTACCCCGAGCAGCTTGGGTTAAGCTCAACCGCCTGCGGACTGGTGTTGGGCGATTCCATTCGTCCATGCACAAATGGGGTCTCGTTCCTTCACCGAATTGCGAGTGTGGCGCCTCTGAGCAAACCGCAGACCATGTACTAACAATGTGCCCCATACATCGGGCACCACATGGAGCACGCGGTCTGACGGTTTTGGATGACGAAACTCGATGCTGGCTTAATAACATCACTGCCAGCATCTGATCCAGGCAGTACAGCAGTCTGGGGTAGTAAAAGGATAAACCCTCGGCCCCAGTTCTGTTTGTGTCTGGCCTGGAGTGGATGCCCTTCAAACGATGACGACGACGATCGATCGAGTAAAATCTGCAACAGTTGTTTATCGATCATTCGATCCCTTGGATGTTTCAAATAAAAAACAAAGCGGAAAGATTGTTCAGATTAAAACAGAAAAGCGTAAAAAAAATGTTAAAAGCTTAAGATTGAAGTTGAAATATTTTAACTTAATAACTTAATTCAGACTGAAAGCGTTCGCGCAAACAACTAACAGAAAACGGAATTTTCTGCTGCGTTTTCTAAAACTGCTCTTTCCACTTGTTTTTTCCGCATCTGTTATAAGTTTAAACAAACCTGTAATGCTTCAGACTTTGCTTGAGCTGGTAACATATGATGACGTTCGCTTAAACTCCTGGTGCAATAAGATTCAAAGTGAATCAAAAAAAATGCTGGTTGAGGTATTTCGCAAGTAATAATAGCTAATTAATTAATCTAACCCAGTGGTTCCCAACCTGTGAGTAAATAGAAGATAGCAGATGGGTAATTAGCTAAACTGAATATAAGCAACTTTTTCTTTTCTGTTTATTTTTTATTTTTATTTTATCCCTATATTTATCCTCCTGACTCGCATTGAAAAAAGATTGAGCATTGAAAAGAAGAGGGGTGGACATACTGTGTGTGCAGAAAACTCGCTGGAAGGGGGAGAGAGCAAGATGCATAGGTGGTGGATATAAAATGTGGTACTGTGGAAGTGGAAACAAAAAGAATGGTGTAGGAATCATATTGATAAAGGAGCATGTGGACAGGGTAGTGGAATTATGGAGGGTATCAGAAAGGATAATATGCTTGAAGATGGTGCTTGATGGTGTTATGTTGAATGTTATCAGTGCATATGCGCCACAGGTGGTGTGCATACGTGAAGAAAAGGAAACATTCTGGCTGGACCTAGATGAGACAGTGGAAAAGATACCAAGGAATGAAAGAATTGTGGTGGGAGCAGACCTGAGTGGGCACGTAGGAGAAGGGAATAATGGTGATGAAGAATGCATGGGCAGACACGGATTAGGGAAAAGAAATAACGAAGGACAAGCAGTGGTGGATTTTGCTAAGAGAAGGGAACTAGCGATCACCAACACATATTTTGTAAAGAAACTGGCACATAGAGTCACCTACAGCAGTGGCGGACGCAGTTCGCAGGTGGATTATATCATGGTGAGAAGACGAAGAATCAAGGAGGTGGTGGATACAAAAGTTGTTGTAGGTGAAAGTGTAGCAAAACAGCACAGAATAGTGGTCAGTGCGATAATCATCTGGACAAAGTGGAGGAAAGCACCAAAATTAGTGAAGAGAATAAAATGGTGGAAATTAAAGGACTCAAAAGTGAACAGTAAATTCAAAATGGATGTGATTGAAAGCGGAATACTTAGTGGACAGGAAGACTGGCAAACAATAGCTGAAATGATACGGAGCATTGCCAGAAAGGAACTGGGTGAAACATCAGGAAAAGTTAGCACGACAGGTAGACGGGAAACGTGGTGGTGGAACCAGGAAGTACAAGAGAAGCTAAAGGATAAGAAAAAAGCTAAAAAGGCATGCGAACCATCAGAGATGAAGCAAGCAAGTTGGCCTATAAAACTGCAATAAAGCAAGCTAAGAGAGAAGTGGCAAAGGCAAGAAACAAGGCATATGAGGAACTGTACGAAAAACTGGAAACAAAGGAGGGGAAAATGAGGTGTTCAAAATAGCAAAGCAGAGAAACAGACAAAGCAAGGATGTTCAACAAGTAAGAGTAATCAAGAGTAAAACTGGGGAGATTCTGATGGAAGAAGAGAAAGTGAAACAGAGATGGAAGGAGTATTTCGACAACTTACTCAACCATGAAAACCCTAGAGAAAGAAGAGAAACGAGAACAGAAGAGAGAGAAAGGGACGTGGAAGATATCTCTGGAGAAGAAGTCAGGACTGGGTTGAGGAGGATGAAGAAGGGAAAGGCTCAAGGACCTGATGACATACCAGTGGAAGCATGGATTGTGCTCTAGGCAATAAAGGTGTGGAGTTTTTAGTGAAGTTTTTCAACAGACTCTTACGAGGAGAGAAGATGCCAGATGAATGGAGGAGGAGCGTGCTTGTATCTTTGTACAAAGGTAAAGGAGGCATCAAAGAATGTGGAAACTACCGGGGGATCAAGTTGATGAGCCACACTATGAAATTGTGGGAGAAGATAATAGAAGCAAGGATAAGGAAGGAGGTGACAATTGCTGAGCAACAATTTGGGTTCATGCCAGGAAGGAGTACCACCGATGCAATCTTTTGTCTAAGGATGCTGCTGGAAAAGTGGACTGAAGGGCAGAAGGCAGTGCACTGTGCCTTTATTGACCTGGAGATAGCATACGACAGGGTACCCAGAGAGGAACTGTGGGAATGCTTGCGGTTAGCTGAAACATCAGAGTGCTACATAAGGATTATCCAGGATATGTACGACGGAGCAACAACAACTGTGAGAAGTGCAGCAGGGTTGACTGAAGAATTCAAGGTAGGTGTTGGACTCCACCAAGGTTCAGCACTTAGCCCATTTCTTTTTGCCATCATTATGGACAGGCTGACGGAGGACATCAGGAAGGACGCACCATGTGATATGCTGTTTGCAGATGACATAGTTCTGTGTAGACAAAATCATAGGGACCTAGAGGAGGACCTGGAGATTTGGAGAAATGCACTGGAGAGATGAGGCCTGAAAGTGAGCTGGAGCAAGACAGAATATTTGAGGGTTGGGGGTGTGGATGATGGAGAAGAGTTGAAGTTGCAAGAAGAAAAGGTAAAGAAAGCCAAAAACTTCAAATACATGGGGTCAACAATTAGTAATGATGGAAGATGTGAAGAAGAAGTAAAGAGAAGGATCCAAGCAGGATGGATGGGTTGGAGGAAGGTATCTGGAGTTCTGTGCAACAGGAAGTTATCAGCAAAGATTAAGGGTAAAATGTACAAGAGTGTTGTTAGACCAGCCATGCTTTATGGAATGGAAACGGTGGCAGTGACTGAACGACAAATGGGAAAAATGGAAGTTGCAGAGTTGAAAAGTGGTGAGATGGGCACTGGGAGTGACAAGAAAGGACAAGATAAGAAACGAATATGTGAGAGGGACTGCGAAAATTGCAAAGCTGGGAGACAAACTTTGGAATGTGAGGCTACGTTGGTATGGACACGTAAAAAGGAGAGAAGAAGACTACGTGGGGAAAAGGATGATGGAGATGGCAGTGTCAGGCAGAAGGAAAAGAGGAAGGCCAAGGAGAAGGTGGATGGATTTGGAGAGAGAAGACATGGAAAGGGTTGGAGCTAGGGAAGGAGACGAAGTAGACCGAGTGAAATGGAGATTACTATCGCGCTGTGGCGACCCCGAGTAGGGAGAAGCCGAAAGAAGAAGATTTATCCTCCTGACTCGCACGAAAGCGACGGAGGCGCTAATACATAGGGCAAGCAATTACCCCGACCTGCTTCCGGAGATACCAAGATATTGCTGTCCGCTTGTAATTTAATAGAGATATGACTGTAATTTAGAACTGCTTGCCAAGACCACCAAGCAGGGGAATGTGCCGTAAAGTGTCTTTCCCAAGGACACAACAGAATGGCGCGAGTGGGTTTTGAACAGAGACTGTGTTGGTCACGAGCCCGGCGCTTTAACCACTCGTCCACGCTGCCGACAATTATCATAATTTGCTTACGTCTAAGCTTTTTACAACCTATTTGGTCCAATTTTAGCTGTAATTTATTGTTAGAATTATGTCGTAATTATTAAAAATATTTTTACCGGTATATACAAACAAATCTTTTGTGACGCAACAATTAAATTTAATGCGTTTGCTATGATGACAGGCCAGCGGCCAGCAGGTAAATAATTAGCTGAGCCCTGGCTGAGCCTACATGAAATTCCTTCTAGCAGTTTTTATGTTGATCAAGGTAGAATTACAAGACCTAGTGAAAGTGAGTTTATTGTTTCATATACAGTAATCTCCCGCTTAAGTTCGCAACTTGAATCTGAACAGCGAATGCGAACTTAGCTGGTAGGTGCAAACTTAAGATTTATACCTAAGCGATTATTACGTGACATAAAACCTGTAGAATTATCAGTAAAAGTGAAAACTCTCGTCATTTAAGCTAATGTTTTGAGACTAATTGCAGTATTGACTTAAGATAAAAATTAATTTTTAGCAGGCAAAATTAATATTTTTCAAATAATATTGTCAGGCGAAGTTAAGCGATTGAATGAGTCAGAAAGATTGGAAGTAATCTCCGTGGAATCAGCCAAATCCTCCTAGTAAACAAAGTATCGCACGACAGTACAGGATGAGTGAGGCTACTATTAGAAAAGTCTGGTCGAAGCGTGAAGATATTCGTAAGCGTTCTGCTCTGATGTCTGAAGAGGCAAAAAAGAAAACATTCAGAGCGTCTGTGGATAGGTTTACAGAGGTAGAAGATAAGTTATACCTGTGGATTGATACCATGCGTCGAGTAAACCTGCCTGTTCCACCTTTCCTCGCCATTTTAAAACAAAAAAAATTGCCAAAGAACTATTAATATCGCAGGATGACTTTAAAGCATCATGGCAGTGGTTTAGCCAATTTAGAGAACGTCGTGGAATACAACAACTTCTTCTTCACGATGAAGGAGCAGAGGTGGAGCGAGAAAATCCTGGTCTTGTTGCAGCTTTGGATAAGTTATATGCCATAATTGCAAAATATGTACCCGAAAATATAAATATTTATATGTCAAAGATATTTTGGATTTCTACGAGCTGGATGAGAATTTAAAAGCTCGCAGAAAAGAGCCAGAAAAAAGACTCCCTAGAGGAGCAGCAGGTGTTGCTTATGGTAACCCTGCTCATATGATAGATGCGCCTCAATATATCAAGCTTGCTTGGGATGCGATATCAGATGCGACAGAATGCGTTTTACAAGGCTGAATTAGTAACTTTAAAAGGTGGAGCTCATGAAGAAGTTGATATGATGGCGGATCTATTGTGCAGCTTCAAAGCATTAAATATTCCAATAGATGAAAGCACTCTAGATCAGTTTGTGCATGTTTATGACGAAAACAGTGAAGAGTTTTCACATAAGATTTTGGATGACGTCAATGAGGTGCTGGAAAGTATACAAGCAAAAAATTATAATGAAGATGAAATCGTACACATTGTGGTCGAATCTTGCGCACACAGTCAGCACCAACAAGAAACATGTCACTTTTTGTGGGTCTGAACACATATACAAAAAAGTTTTTGAAGTTGAGGATCAGTTGTTGTGTCTCAATGTGCAAGCTCAAGCAGAAAATTACTATAATGAGCTGAGAAATTCTTTTGAGCTTTTCCAGCAATAATTAAGGCAGGTTATTTTGGATGCAAAACGCAAAAGAAAATAAAATATGCATGAGCTGACGATTCACGACTTGTTTAAATTGCGAACATTTTTATGACTTATCTGATTTGCTGTAAATATCAATAAATTTTTGTAAAAGTTGAATCTTGATTTTTTTAAAAATTTTTGCGAACTTAATCGGGATGCGAACTTAAACGGGTGCGAATTTAACCGGGAGATTACTGTACGTAGTATAGCTAAATTTTCATTTGCAGAGAGGAATGGCTACAACTAAAAGAAAGTATAGCGATACTTTTCTCGACTTTGGTTTCGTTGTCACAATGTGTTATTTGTTTAAAATCTTCTCCAATGCTTCTATGAAGGTGTATCAACTGAAGCAACATCTTTCGGCCACCCAACCGAAATTCAGTGGCAAAAGCAGCTTTTTTTAACTCTTACGCGTCCGTTAACAGCCACAGCTGCTTAACGTAGCACGTCCGCTGGCATCTTGAGATGCCAACCAATGATATACACGGTTTAATTATATTTACCGTATTTGTTTGATTAAAATGCGCCCTTGATTAGAATACGCACAAATTGGCGATAAAAAATCCGTGAATACAGTCCTTGAATACAGTGCGCATAAATAAAGTCACCTAATAACATAAATAACGTCACCTAGCGGACAGTGGAAAACTAGTGCTACTTGCCTGCTACATGAGCACCTTTATAACTTGTTCGTTATAAAAACACCCACCGTTTTGGTTTTAAGCTAGTCAAAATTACTTTTTAATAGAGTATGATAGGGTTAAAGTTGGCCGAAAGTTGTTATCAAAAAAAAAAAATATTCCGACTCCAACTCCGACTCCGACTCCTAGTCTACTTGACAGTCCGACTCCGACTCCGACTCCTTCCGAAAACCTCCGACTCCTTCCGAAAACCTCCGACTCCGACCGACTCCGACTCCGACTCCGCAACCCTGGTTGTTATCAAAAAAAAAAATGCGCCCTTAATGAGAACGCGCCATTGTTGGGAATGTGTACAAGCTCGAAATAAAAAAATAATAGAATGCGCACATTCTATTTAAAGAAATACTGTGCTAAAATTTCCAAAAACCCTCTGTGACGTCACAATACCCAAGCAAGTGCGCCAATCCGTTTATAAATGGCTGCGCTTTGATGCAAAATCAGAATTTCAATTGTTAGTTAAAAAGCTTTTAAAAGCCCACTAACGAACGGCATAGAGATAAATTGTTCAATGTAATAAATTATATTTTAGCTAATCAGGTCAGAATAATCAAAAATTTTTTCTGTATGAGACAAAGATTAATAAAGCATTATGAAGTAAAAAACATACAAAAAACTCAAAGCATCCGGCTTAAAAAAATAAAAACGGACAGTTCAGGACAATTTCAAACCCAATCAAAAGCGATAGTGACTGATTCTTGCGCGCTTTCTCTTCAAATGGCAAAGGTTGAAAAACCACAATATATTGCCGAGACCTGTTTAATAGAGTGCACTGGTATTTTCTTGGGTGAAAGTGCAAAATCAAAGATAAATAAGATTTCCTTATCTAATAACACTGTTAAATTTTGTATAGCTGATATGGCCTGTAATATCAAATCGCAACTCATAGAAAATATCAAAACTGCACCTGTATTTGGAATACAACTTGATGAATCGTTTGATTGCGCAAACCTTTTTCAACTAATGGTGATTGTTTGTTATATTGGCAACCAAACTATTGAAAAAAATTTCCTTTTTGCCGCCCGTCGGACACAACGATAAAGGCAAAGGATGTGCTAAAGTTTTTGGAGGATTTTTTACTAAAGAAAATTTGATTTAGGCTAAATTTGGAAGAGTTTGCACAGATGAGGCACCTGCTATGCTCGGGGTGCGGTCTGGTTTTTGACTCTTGTCTAGCAGAAAAATTCTAACTTAATTGGAATGCACATTTTTATACATCGTGAAGCTTTGTCATCAAGAACTATGCCACAATCACTTAAGCAAACACTTGATTAACAATTAAAGTTTTCAACTACAGTATATAAAATCAAGTGCTCTGAATGCCCGACTCTTTGGAAAATTTTGCTAAAACATAGATGTTGAATATAATTCTCTGGTATTTCACACTTCTGTGCGCTGACTTTCAAGAGGAAACATATTAATTCGAGTTGTGCATTTATTACCAGAGGTTAGTGAATTTCTTAAAATCCAACATAAACGAGGACCGAAGACCAAAATTTTTGGCGAAATGTTCCAAATCAAGTTGGCATTTTTAGCAGACATGTTTTCTCGTTTGAATGAACTGAACCTCAAGTTGCAAGGTGTTGACGTAAACCTACTGGAACTAAAGATATAATTGCTGCTTTTATTGTAAACTAAAATTCGGAAAACAAAAATAAAATCTGGACAGAATGTAGCATTGTATCCAATGGTAAACAAAATGAGTGAGACCAACGGTATCAACAGCATTATTCAAAGTGAGCTGTTGAACGCTTAAACCAGGGATTCTCAAACTGTGGGTCGCGACCACAAATGGGGTCGCGTAAAAAAATTTGGGGGTCGCAAAACAAACTAGCTTTTTGTTGTTTTGAAAGTGGCTTTTTTACAATAATATTTATTAACAATCAAAAACTAGAAAGGATAAAGTATCATTACACTATCGTTGCTTTAGGTTAGTAGGCATTTATGGCATTTAATCGACAAAATAAAGAGTAAAGACTTTCTTTATTTTTTTAGAGAACACCTACCTGAGTTTGGAGACAAAAATTGCAAATTAGAGCCTGATTCCAAGTGAAGACCTTTTATTTTTTTTTATTTTTTGTTTAGAGAACACTTGGTTTTTGTAATTTTGTTAATTTGCTTTAGGTTACTAGTTTCTTTTCTCGTTCGAATTACTTGGTTTTTCACCCAATCTCGTGGTTTTCCATAGGAAAAAATTAACGTAAAATTAGCCTACTCATATTGGAGTCACACAAAAATTTATTTTTTGAAATGGAGTCGCAGAACGAAAAAGTTTGAGAAGCCCTGGCTTAAACAGCTCGATTAAGGAATTTTATCATTATTTTCGCGACATTGAATACAACAAACCTTAGATGACATTGACAAGGACTTGTGGTCTTTAGGTCTTTTAGTAACTTGTTGCCACGATAACTTTTATAAAAAATAAATTTGAAAATAAGATAGCAATAGAAACTTTTGTTGACTGGATCTGGTTATTTGGTCAAGAATGCATGTAATCCTGAAATACGAGTATGCAGGCTTAAATTTTGAAAAATTATTAAAAATAAATTGTTTTATAGTAAAAAAGTTTTTTCGTGTTGCAATCATGTTCAGCAAAAGCAATTAGAAACAAACAAAGGGATTACTTTTAGATTTGTTTCGGTTTAGAAAAGTTAGTCTTGTTTCAAAACAAACGGAATTTGGAATCTTTAATTTGTTTGTAAAATATATAAGATTAAAATAATTTTTATCATTATTCTCGTTAAGTCAAAAGCCAATGCTGTATTTCTTGTAAACTGTTACATATTCAAGATTCGAACTCGCGTAGATAACTTATTCAATTAAGTAATCATTTTAGTTGCGCGTTTTCATTTAATTCTCAAGCATGTTGTCGATTTATTTATATAAGCTCGCTCTTTTTGGACATCCTGACAGAGACATAAATAAGTAAACTAAATTAGTTGGTGTATAAGAAATGTAAAAGTATATTAAACAATGTGTGCTATAATATTTGTTTTTTTAATCATTCTATTTGAATAAGGGATTAAGGCTTTCATTAAATAAATTGTAAATGTTAAATACTCGTATATGTGTTTAATCTATTTGAATAAGTAAATATCAATTGTAAAATAAACAATATATTTTTTAAAAGTTTTTAAAATTTTTACTTAATTTTTTATATTAAAAGTTCAGCTATATGTTTTTTCCTTCGACTTCATTCAAAACTCGCTGTTTAATAATTCTGTATTTGAAGACTTTTCTTTGCTGTAATAAAATGCAAAAGAATTCTGGCTTTAAAGATTAAAAATAGGATTAGTTTTATCAAGTGTCGTCTGTCTAATAACAAAATAATACAAGTATTAAAAATCTTCTTGACATTTAAAAACTTCACTGATATTTTCTTGTTACTTGTGAAGAATGCTTCCAACAAAAGTCTAAGCTCAATGTTTACGTAAAGCGGTGTTGGAATTACGTTTCGCTTACAGCATCGTCATATCCGGCAGCAATGTGAAACAAGATTAATGTCATTGTCGGGAATAATTGGTGTTCTCATGTTAAAGCAAATCAGTTTTTAAAATATTCATCGTTAAACCAAAAGAAGAATAACCAGATAGGAGCTTTTTTTCGACAAAAACTACCTAAGTAGGCTAACTGACGAAGTAGTATCGATTGCAAATTTGTTTATTTGTAAAAAAATTATTTCTATTAGTTCTACTTGAAAAATCTAAGTCTAAACAAAGTCAAGTAGAAAAATCCAACCAAAAACTCAATCAAAAATTGGCTATTACTTCAAAGTTTAATTCAAGTGTACTTCATTCTATTTTTATATATTTGAATTTATTGAATCAAAAATATTTTCAGGTTGGTTATTCGTTATTTGCGACTATATATTTTATGTTCTTCATCAGTTACGTTGACTTTCTATTATACTTCCTTTGAACTTTGAACATGTAGCAAATTTGCGTGCCCATCTCTGCCCCATTATGCCCCCGTGGTATTGTCACTACGGTGACAACTGGTAATTGGTAAGCATTTGCCAAAAGTGTGCAAGGTTCGGTTGGCCCGATAATCGAACCCAGATATTTGCACCACAGACAAAAATGCAAACAAGAGCACAAAAAAGCAATTTTTTTCTCAAAAAAATTCAATGACTAAAGAATTTAACCTTCAAGTGCGTTAATTCTTAGATTATAAAGACTCAAAGTGTTACGGCAAGTACTCTTTGAGTTTCGAACCCGGGTTTATTTCTGACTTTGATTTACTTAATTTTTGTTTTGACATTTAATTTGATTCACTTTATTTTTTCACGGCACTCGCTCGCTAATTGATTGTTGCTTTGAGCCGACATTTTCCATTATTTTTTTATTTTTTATTTTATTTTAATCTCTATATTTATCCTCCTGACTCGCAGGAAAGCGACGGAGGCGCTATACATAGGGTAGGCAATTACCCCGACCTGCTTCCGGAGATGCCAAGATATTGCTGTCCGCTTGTAATTTAGTAGAGATATTACTGTAATTTAGAACTGCTTGTCAAGACCACCAAGCCGGGGAAAGTGCCGTAAAGTGTTTTTCCCAAGAACACAACAGAATGGCGCAAGTGGGTTTTGAACCGAGACCATGTTGATCATCAGTCCGGTGCGTTAACCACTCGACCACGCTGCCGACATAAAATTATCTCAGCGCGCTCGATTGCTAATTGATTGTTACCTCGAGCTTACTTCTTTTTTCCATAAGTTGGGTGTAATTTGTGTAGTAACGCTTAGTTTTGCTACTTCAGCCTTTGTGGAGCGGTCGTAGATTTACTGTTTGAAATACTGTTAGACGCCGTTGGGAGTGCTGTTGAGACTTTTGAGCTGTTTATAATACTGTTAGAGATACTGTTCGATATTGTTAGTTTTGTCGGTCTGCTCCGTGTCAGTCTACAGTTGAAAAACGTCCGACTGCCCTAATTTCGTCCTACCAGATTATTACGTCCGATTCGTCTCATTTTCGTCCGTCCATCTTAATTTCGTCTGACCATCTTATTTCGTCCATAACGTCCGTACATCTCAATTTCGTCCGACCTTTATCTTATTTACCCGTCCAATTTAGTTCGTCTTATTTCGCATTGTTTTTGTATCTTAATACAAATTTAATTTAAATCAAATCAAGGACGCGTACATTTCCGGAGACAGCCACACGGAGTTTAAGACCGCGAAGAACTTACTGTAACACAAAGTCAAAAATAAATTGATAAAATTAGTTTGGGGATATAGAACGAAAAAAAAACAAATCAAATTCCTAAGAACCGTAATAACAAAAATCGTTGTTATTTTATGATTTGTTACTTTAAATTTACATCTAATGATTAATAAATTAAATCAATTTTTTTTGTTTTTCATGCTTTTATTGTCGTTTCGTTTAAATTTTTATACATTTAAGTGTCTTTTCATAACATTGATGAAATGACTATTCTATAAGTTTTTTGGCAGTTAGTTTGTTTTTATTGCATTTTTTTAATGGATGTCAACAGTTAAAGGTAAAAAAACTCAAAAGTTGTTACGTAATGCTTTGATGGTTCGCGAAGTAAATTGCTCTCTAGTGTGGTAGATATCAGTTCTAGCTGTAATACGATGGTCAGATTTCAATTTCGAGACTGTAATTTGCGTATTTAATGTGTTGCACACTCTTAATGTCGTGTCGATGGAGACCACAATTTTGACTTGCATTGGCGAATATAGTGCTTCAGTGTAAGATTGGGTGTTAATTTGGCTTTTATATTAATCGTTAACCCTTAAATGGTTGCCTAAGGTTCTGGCAACATTCATACAATAGACGATCCAGAAATAGAAAAAGGGTATAGACGAGCTTAAGAAATATGATAGACATAATTTTAAAATCTTATTTTTTTAAATGTCTCTTCGTTATCATATATATCAATTTCTGACCTGATGAGAGGATTAAGATGTTTTAAACGTGAAGAGAAAAAATTTGATATTACATGTGGCAAGATATGTGGCAAAGAACTAATAAATAAACTGAAGGTACTACAATATGTTTTGCTGTATTCGACCCAGGCTTAATTATTTTATTGAAAGTGAAAGTACACTGTTAGAATTACTGCAAAAACCCTGAAAGTCGATTTCAAAAGCAAATTGCTTTTTAAAACACAAGAAAATCAAAATATTTCTTAAAGATATCTAAAAAACTATTAACATGATAGCAGAAAGTCAAAAAAGAATCAGATTTAATTGAAGCTTTAAGCAACCACACCCTTTTTTAATACAGTGAATCAATTTTTCATCATAATTTGTTATTTACACAACAATTATTGTATACGGCAAAAACGATTTTCTAATAGAAAAAAGTTTAGTTTTGTTTCATTGTTCGTAAATTTACTCTTGATGCTCGTCCTGGACCTAAAAAATAATAATTCGACCAATAATAATTTGAAGTTACGAGAAAATAAAATTTTTAACCGGCTGTTTCAATTTTACGCTTTTTTCTGTTGTTGATATAGTGTAGTTTTAAAATTTATGCAGACATTATGTTGAATAATGTTGTTTTATATTTTTTTCCAAATTATTAGTAAAATTTGTAAAAGATTTTTTAACCGCAACTGGATTGCAACTATTCGGTATAAAAATGTGAATAAAACTGCACCTTTCAGTTGTTGCAACACACTTGATGCAATGTTTATTCCAGGGATTCTTTCCGCAGCACTCAAACGACTTTGCGACGAGCCGGGCATGCAGCGTGTCGAACCGCACTTTGGACTTGGTTCTCTTTTGCTACTTTGCTGGCGGTATGAACCCGAATAATAGCTTTTTAAATCGACGCTTTGTGAGGATGGACCTTTGTTAGAGCTAAAAAACTACACAATAAACACAATTAAACGCAGAAAAAAATTTGCTGCAAACTAAGCAAAATTTATGTTATGGCTTTTCAAAATGCAGTTTTTGCATACCAAGATTATAAACTTCTGTCTTACCCAACAATTTTTAATATGTTTCATAAGGTTTTAACTTAACTGTGCTATAAGCTGAAGGTCTTCGCTGGGTGGAGTAACGGGAACATTCGGCGGGAAGACAACTTCCTCGAGAGCCTTTTCTTCCTTCTTTTCCTCTTATTCCTCTTTCTCCAATTATACCTTGAGTACCTTTTTTGCCGTTTCGACCTCGATAAGTTTTGCCGGGTTTTCCTCTATGACCTTAAAATGCAATATACTGTATGGTATTTTGCAATGATTCGTAGTGATTACTGTTTTTCAGTCTGGTATTGCCGTTTTTTTGTCGCTACGGTCGAAACGGACTCCAAAAACACTTCACTGATCTTTCTTTGATTTATTAGTGTTTGGGTAAATGTTTGGCGTCGTTTAAGACAAATTTGTAGCTTATAATAAACAAAGAACAAAAATTTAGATCTGAAAAATAACAAAAAGTCTGGTTATCAAATTAAAGTTTTTACAATATTCCCAAATAAAGCTTGTTCTCTGTTAGCGTTCCAAAATTACAGGTTAATACTGCATGCAGACACCTAATGCTACTGAACTGCCATTCCACAGGAGAAAAGAAAACCACGTGCGAAATGATGGCTTTAGTACGGAGCAAGCAAAGCGGCCGCACCGGGCCTCACCTAAAAAAACGTTAACCCCCCTAAGCAAAATATTGGTCTAATTTTTCAAGGAAGTACATGAAGGTTATTTTCTCTGCCTTTATTTTAGTGCGAAAGTAGGGTAACATGTAATCGATAAAACAAAATCACCTTTTTTTATAAATCACTACTTTTTGCAGCGTGGTCGAGTGGTTAAAGCGTTGTACTCGTGACCAACACGATCTCGGTTCAAAACCCACTCGCGCCATTCTGTTGTGTCCTTGGGAAAGATACATTACGGCACATTCCCCTGCTTGGTGGTCTTGGCAAGCAGTTCTAAATTACAGTCATATCTCTATTAAATTACAAGCGGACAGCAATATCTTGGTATCTCCGGAAGCAGGTCTGGATAATTGCTTGCCCTATGTATTATGTATTAGCGCCTCCGTCGCTGAGTCAGGAGGATAAATATAGGGATAAAATAATAATTTTTTGAGACGAAAATAGAGATTTTGGATACTGAATGGAAGTGACGACCTTCTTTTTTTCAGTGATCACTACTTTTTCGGGACGAAAAAATTTTTGCTTGGTTATGAACTAAAATTAGCCTTCCCACTGTTTTTCCTTGCACCAGGACCCCAATCTTGTAAGGCCATCACTACATTTGCCTTTGGTGCAATATAAAGCAATTAATTATGATTATGCGTGGAAAATGAAGCGCTCTATAGAAAATTACATTGAGACAAGACAACGGGAAATAATTTGCTTGAAATGAAGAACGAATACGAACTCCAATTACGCAGTTGTCACTTTAAACATTTAACGGCGGGGTGTTAAAGAAGAAAGTTAAAGAAAATAATTTAATGATGATTAAACGGGTCTCTCACTGTATTTTTGCAGTGGTGACTGGCTTATTCGACTAATTTTTGGAAATTAGGTGAAAATCAAACTTGATTGTTTAACGTTAAAAAATCATTCTAAAAGAATTAGCAAAGTGCCATATAAAAAGCCCTGCAATATTTTTTAGTTGTTTGCAATGTTACGTGATATAATTATGCAAAAACGCGCTTTATCTTGCTTATTGTGGCGGTCAGTGGGATGTGGCAATCCTATAAAAAACTAGAAAAAATTTCTTTACATCAAGAAACAACAGGGAACTTGGACAATTGTGTCAGAGACAACATTGGCTAGTAGACTGAGTATACATAATATTGTACAAGAAATATGTGGTTCAAAAATTATGCCGAGCGTACAGTAAATTGATGATTGAAAAATAATAAGTTGAGGTTACATTTAAATTTGCTAATGCATATAATCACTGTTAAAATTGACCGTAACTGTAATAATACAATAATATGTAATGTCCAACAGTCTCACTGGGTCACCGATGCTATACATACTGTATTTTTTAGTCTTTTTAAAGTCAGTATCAGTATCAGTATCAGTATCTTTTATTTCAATTACGCAGTTAAGTCAACTGAGAATTCTATATGCCTCATTAATGTGACCAAAAGTTTAAAAAGTTGGGACGGCCAAAAGTAACCTAACATAATGAATCTAAAAGAGAGTAGCTTTGCTAGTTGTAACAGTTCATAACCAATAGTAGCCTCATGGAAAAGTCTTTCTGCAAGGATGCAATGCAAGGAGAAATAGTGCTTATTGCAGTTTAGATGAGGAAAAGGACAATAAGAAGAGCGAAGAAGATTTTTCCGAAAATGGAGTAGAAAATGTGGAAAAATCCGAATTGAATACCGCCCCATCAACTTATGTTGAGAAGATTTGAGGAGTTAAAGAAAAAATAGGACTGTAAAATTTTCATATGAATCTCTAGCCATACGTACCGGGAGGTAGAGGGTAATTGCTCCTCTCAAGTTTCAAAAATTTGGAGAAAATCAGAATTTTTCGGGCAGTAATAAAGATTAAAAAAAGGTTTTTGCGCTAATTGCAGAAAAAAATTTTACGAATTTAGTTGAAGACCTTATTTTTTTTTAAAATCACTATGCTTTTGGGACAAAAAATGAGAAATCAGAGGCAGATTCTTGGTGAAAAACTTTTTTTGGTCTTCACCTTAAATTTTAGACAAATTTGCTTCTCATATCCATAAAGTTTTAGAAAATTAAGATTCGGGCAAACGTCACAAAATTCGGGCAAAACTCTATTGCCCTCCCAAAATTTTTTTGCCTGATATCTCTATGTATGAAGCTCGTGAATCGATGAGAGTCTGGGTAGCATTGTTGCTTCAAAGAGATGACTGTCAAAATATCAACAAACTCTCTTGGCGAACGATCTCCAATTCAGAAAAGTAAGTTGGTAAAGTAAAGTTTCATTCAGGAATTTAACCAGTGGCGGAGAGAGAAAATAAAAAGAACTGACAGACAGCAAATACAATAACTAAATTCTAATAACATTCAAATAAGGGCGGGGTTACAAATACTGAAAACAAGTTAGTTCATGTTGTGTGGAAAGGCATCCATCTTTTCAAAGGCAAAGCAGGCCTAGACTTGATGATTTATCTTTTCACTGATTACGATTCCTGTACTTTCTACATCAAACTGGCAAGTAAAGTTTTTATGGCATAGGATTTGCGATTTAAAACGTTACTGCTTGTATTTTTCGAGGACGAATGAAGCACCTCTGTGCTTTTTTTTTGACAGAAATAAAAAATCCGGTGATTGCAAGACAATTTTTAAAAAAATCATTCTTGCTCATTCTTTATCTTTTTAAATGAAATTTAATCAGCAACTCTGGTTTCGTATGTAACAAGTTTAGCGTTTTAGCAACTTTATTATTATTATTCTTACAAAAAAAGGAATATTGACTATACAGCATGATTACCAATTTAAACATAGATACGTAAGTTTAAGCTGTACTATTGTAAAAAGTTTAGTTTTAAATGAAATAAATTATCACTAAGTTTCGTTTTGTGTTTAAATTTTAATTTCTTTCAATCTGTCCAGATTTGTTGCACCAAATATTTATTTTTAACTTGCCTATTTGACCGGCTCTGCCGGGAGGACCTTGAATTGAACGACCCGGCCGACCAATATCGCCTTTCTTTCCTTTAATTCCTTAAAAAAACAAGTCAATAAAAGCAATCAAAAAATATTTTAAGAATGTTAAAGGAATAACTTTTTATTTCTTAATATTGTTTATTTGAAAAACTTTTCCCAAGTGTTTTTAGACAAAATATTAATCCGTAATTTTAAAGTTTTTGGGTTTTATTACTAATTAAATTTGGTATTCTGGTTAGAACTTTGAGCTAGCAGCATTAAAAAATACGATGAAAGAAATAAAAGCCATGTATTATGATTTATTTAATTTTTTTAGCTTGCTATGTTGTTACCTTCTGAATAAATATCTTAAACAAAACAATTTTTTGCAACATCACTTAATTAAAGCTTGCTGTGCAACCTATTATATTTTTGACATACAATATTACGGTCTGTTCGCACATTTTTAATAGATTGTGAAGAACAATATTAACCAAGAACTTTAATCATGGCAGGATGTAAATTTGGTATTTTTTCTATTTAATAATCTACCTCAAAGTCACCAGGATTAAAATCAGCACCAGTGCAAGAAAGATCGAATGCAAAATGTTATTCTGTGGGCTCTTGAAGTAAAAACAATGTGATGCTTGCACGCAACTATGTACCTTGAAGTCCTGATTTTCCTGGAAATCCTTGAATTCCTGGGACTCCTTGTGTTCCTTTTTCTCCTTTTTCTCCAGTAAGACCAGGCTCTCCTTTTGGCCCAGTTTCACCTGGAGGACCAGGATCTCCAATATTATCATTTAAACTGGGACATATTTGTTCGAGATGACGAATAGGTGACGTATACCTTAAAAGTTTGCTCACAAAAACAATTCCCATTTTAATCAAGTTTTCGAAAAATATCTTAATACCTCGCCAAAAATTTGCGCATTAAAAAAATCTTAAGTGTAAAAATATATAGGCTATACCTTGGAAGCATTTCGGACAAATAGCGTTTTACTAAAATTTCAATTTCTCTTATGCTTCTGGGTGGTCCCTGAATGCAAGAGATAAATAAACAAAATTGTGTGGAAATTAATACAAAAAATTTTTTTAACTTTTACTCCTTGATTTCCTTTTTCTCCAGTTGGACCAATTTCTCCTTCATTTCCAGGATTGCCTTTTTCTCCTTTTTTTCCTGGATCTCCAATCAACCCTGAAATTCCTTTACTTCCACTTGACCCTATTGTACCTTTTTGTCCTTTCTAAATAATAGAATTGTTTAGAAAAAATTTTTTGCCCAAAGGTGGACAAACTTTATAATAATAATAAATTTGTTAATTTGTTTTGTTTTAGAACTTAATCTAATTGTAAAATTGTTGTTTATCAAAATCGTATTAAGATTTTGAAAATTTTTTTGCTTTGCTAAACAGAATTATTTTGATAACTCACTTGGCCTTTTGCTCCTTTTTCACCAGTAATTCCCTAAAAAAAGTTAATGGCTATTTTTGAAAAGATCGGAAAAATAAAATAAAAAAACTATTTCAAGTTTTTGAATCCAAAAAATCATTTATCTTTATTTCTTCAAATTTATTCGAGTTATCAACGGATCAACGTAGCAGTAAGAACAGCCACCCAAGTTTGATAATTTGTAACCTAGAAACTACTCAAGCGGCAATTTCAAAATTCTATTAAAAAATAGTTATTTAATTTTTTTATGTAAAAAATTTTTTCACAAAACATTTGCAAAAGTTCTACAATTTGCTGTTTAAAAAGTTTTAGTTTGTCGGAATTTTTACGTTTAGGTTCCCTCAAAACAAACTTAAAATGCTCTTAAAACGAAAAGTTTTCTATAAATATAAATTTATCAAAACTTGAGCATAAAAAAGTTGAAACGCACTGCAATCCTCAAATTTTTAAAGTTGAACTAAACTCTAGGCCAGAAATTCTCAAAGGGGCCACGAGGCATTTACCTGAGAACCACTAGCCGAAGCCTTTTTTTGGTCTTTACTTGACTTTTGGGACAAAAATGAAGAAATCAGAGACAGTTTCAAAGTGATGACCTTTTTTTGTTTTTAACTTGACTTTTGAAACAATATTCTAGGCAGGAAGCCACGGGTGCTTGACAGTTTCTAAAAAGGGGTTACAAACCACTAAAATTTGAGAACCACTGCTCTAGGCCATTTAATACAAGCATCAAATTAAAATTTTATAGTTTTGCCTGCTGTACTGGCAAAAAAACTTATAAAGTTTTTGTTGTGATATTGTGCAATAGATGACGTAGTGTTTTTCTTAAACGCTCTAATCTTAATCAGCGCCTTCTGCTCAAACAATTATTGGACGCGCGCATCTCCAAGCATAATTGTTACAATTTAAATATGCGCCTTTATTTTGGTTTAGCAGTCAGTTCAAAGCTATTAAGCTACTACAGCAAATTAACTAATAGCATTATATTTCAATACGGTTGTTTTTTGGCTAAGTACTTTTGTGAATTTTAATTATTGTTTTTTTAATAAACCTGTGTATTCGTGCAAAGATACAACAGGCAAAAGTGGCGACGAGGATTCAAGGAACTCAACTGCGTCAAGAAAGAAAAAAGAAAATTTGTTGAATCTGCATTAAAGCTTGAATTGTCAAAATGAGTGAAATTTCTGAACTGATTTTGTTGTTAAATAAGCAACACCAAGAGCAAATGGCAGTTTTACGCGACGAGCATCGCGAGCAGAATAAGCAATACCAAGAGCAGAACAACCAACACCAAGAGCAAATGGCAGTTTTACGCGACGAGCATCGCGAGCAGAACAAGCAACATCAAGAGCAAATGACAATGCTTCAAGAGCAGCTGAAAACTTTACAAAGCAGCTTGAACAACCCGCGAGAAAATGTTCCAACACCGATGGCAAGTTTTCAACCATTCGATTCCACATCTGAGTTATGGACTGATTATTTGGCAAGGTTCCGAACATTCGTCACTGCTAACTCTATTCCCGACAACAAGCAAGCACAAATTTTTCTTACCAACCAATCTAACTCCGTTTACAAAATGCTTAGCAACTTAGCGGCTCAGCAACAACCTGTCAAAAGCATACATGAGCTAACGATGAATGATATTCAGACGTTTATGGCAGAGCAGTTTGACCCAAAACGGTTTGTTGTCAGAGAACGTTTCAAGTTCTGGTCTGACATGAAACGCAAACCTGGCGAAACTATTCCTGAACTGGCAAGCAGAATACGACAAGATGCAGCTACATGTGATTTTCAATCCATTTAAAGATCCTTTAGATGAAGCCTTGCGAACTAAATTTATCTGTTCAGTAGACAACGAAGCAGTTTTGAAGACACTCTTCAAGCTCAAGAACGATGAACTGAAGTTTAGCAACGCCATCAGAGTGGCTCAAGAAGTGGAAGAAGCAGCCAAGGTAGCAAAGGAAACCGTACACGGTCAACCTTCTACGTCGGTGCAGAAAGTTTATCACGCAAAGTCCAAAACTTCCAAAACGCAAGAAAAGAAAACCGCCTGCTTCAGGTGTGGAAATTCTGGACATTTCAGCAAAACTTGTCCCCACATTAAAGCTATTTGCAGCTTCTGCAAGAAAACAGGTCATCTGCAATCTGTATGCATGTCTCGACTCGGAGATAACAGCAAGCTTGTGAAACAACAGATGAAATTGGTGCACAAAGTCCAATGTTCTGTTTCACCCATCTATCAAACTATTAGACTTAATGACCACAGAATTAAGTTTGAAATTGATAGCGGAGCCAGTGACACATTTTGCTGTGAAGCGACGTGGCAAACGCTGGGTAAACCCACTCTACAACCTGTAACAATTCGATATCAAGTTGCTGAAGGTAGCCCGCTACCCGTCGTGGGACAATTCCAATCAACTGCAAGTATTGATGGAAAATCACCTGACGTGACCTTTCCTGTAATTGTCACTAAGGTGCCCAATTTAAATTTACTAGGTCGTCTGGCGATGATGAAGTTGAAACTCACCAACTTAACTGATCACTTCAGAGAAAACCTAAGTTGTGCTGAATCTACTGCAACGATAGAGCACGTCACTACAACTGGTCCAGAAAACTCTTTAGATGCGGCATGTATTCAATTATGTGGAGAGTTTCCTACTTTATTTGAATCTACATTGGGTTGTCTAAAAGATTTTTCCCTGGACATACGGTTTAAACCTGAAGCTAAACCCATTTTCAAGAAGCCAAGACCTGTTCCGTTCTCAATCCTACAAGATTTAAACGAAGCATACGAAGCAGGAATTAAGAGAGGTGTATGGGAGCTTACAGATTTTAACTCGTACGGCACCCCCGTGGTTCCTATTCGAAAGTCTCCTTTGCCAGGTCAAGCAAAAGCAAGCATCCGAGTTTGTGGAGATTATTCGGTGACTGTAAACTCGCAACTGGAAGACCATCGTCAACCAATCCCTCTCCCAGAAGATCTAATGCGCAAGCTAGGACGTGGTTACTGCTTTAGTAAGATTGATCTAGCTAATGCATATAATCAAATCTGTCTTTCTCCTGACAGCCAGAAGAAGCTGGCTCTCAGCACTCACAAAGGGGTTTTACTGCAGAAAAGACTTCCTTTCGGAATTAAATCCGCACCAGGGTATTTCCAAGAAATCATGGAACAGTTAACGCAAAATTTGCGAGGAGTTGCCGTGTATTTCGATGATATTTTGGTAAGTGGTGACAACGCAAAAGATCATTTGATGAACCTGCGAGCTTTGTTCAAAAGACTAGAAGAAAAAGGTCTTCGCTGCAACCGTGAGAAATGCGTTTTCGCACAAGTATCAATTGATTACCTGGGTCACACTTTATCAAGTCGAGGAATTGCAAAAGGGTCCAAAGTTGCTTACACGCAAAGGACAACAGTGGAAGTGGGGTGAAGAAGAAGCGACATCTTTCAAAAAGATCAAACGGTTACTATGCACAGAGACTGTACTTGCGCACTATGACCCATCTCTATGACCCATCTCTTCCGTTGGGTTTATCTTGTGACGCCTCAGAATGCGGAATTGGAGCGGTATTATTTCATCGCTTTGCAGACGGAAGCGAGCGTCCCATTCTCAATATTTCTAAAATTCTATCGGCAACACAAAGACGCTACAGCCAAATACAGAAAGAAGCACTATCCTTAGTGTACGCTTTGAAGAAATTTCATCAGTTTCTCTACGGTCGTAAGTTCATTGTGGTTACCGATCATAAACCTTTAGTGACCTTGTTTGCCCCTGATAAAGGTACTCCTGCAATGGCCGCGAATCGACTTGCACGATGGGCATTACTAGTCCATCAATATGACTACACGGTGGAATACCGTAGAAGCAAGGACCATGGCAATGCCGATGCTCTTAGTCGCTTGCCATTTTCAAATGACACAAGTTTTGATGGGGAGGAGATGGAAGATGATGTCGATAGCGTTTGTTTAGTTCGAACAATCAGTCGTCAAATCAATCCTGACAATCCATTGCTTGTGGTCAGAGAGACTGCCAAGGATCCAATTCTTGCCCAACTAATGCGATTTGTGAAGGAAGGATGGCCGCATGCATTTTCGGAAGAGCTTAAAGACTTCAAAAAGTTGGAAAATTCGTTGTCAACAGAGAATGGTTGCGTTTTTTACGGCTTACGGGTAATAATTCCTTCAACCCTACGTAATCATATTCTTAAATTATTACACCTTGGACATTTCGGCATGCAACGGATGAAACAACTTGCCAGGTCAACTGTCTATTGGCCAAGAATTGACTTTGACATTGAGGATTTATGTCGCAAATGCACTTCCTGTGGCCAATTTCAAAATAAGCCGGATAAACCTTCAATCCATCCGTGGATGATGCCAGAAAAACCATGGTCAAGACTCCACTTGGACCATGCGATCAACTTTCTGGGAAGAAACTGGTTAGTCCTTGTAGACGCTTATTCAAAATATCCTTGCATTCATCCAACAACCTCAACGTCTTCGAAAAGTACTACGGCTATACTTGAACAAGAATTCGCTCATTTCGGATATCCCCACACGTTGGTGACCGATAATGCCACAACATTCATGTCTCAAGAGTTCCAAGCTTGGTGCAAACAACGAGGCATTGTACATCTCACCGGAGCACCTTATCATCCAGCAACAAACGGTGCTGCCGAGCGTTTGATACAATCGTTCAAACAGGCATTGAGAAAATCCTCGTTACCTCCAAAGGAAGCTTTGCAAGAATTTCTAATGCAATATAGAAGAATTCCTTTTGCATCGGGACTGTCACCAAGCGAATTGTTGAATGGAAGAAGAATACGCACCAAAATTGACACTTTGGTTCCATCCATTCCGCATCTCCTGCAGGGAAGACAGTCAAGACAAGCGAGCAAGCATTCAAATGCTGAAGACTCGGAAGTGGTTTCGAAAGTCGAACATCATTACTCACTAGGAGACCCTTGTTACGCACTGTACTTCGGCCCTAGAAGAGATCGTGACCCACGATGGGTGCCTGCGATAGTTACGAAAGTCCATGGTACACGAAGCGTCAATGTACGAGTCATTCCCCGAGGACCAACTTGGAGAAGACATCTTGATCAACTTCGACCTCGATACGGTTCGGATCAAGATGATGATCCCTGTGAAATCCCAACGAGCGTTTTGTCTACAGAAACACTTCCAGCCGGGACTGATCACGCATCTAGTTCTTCTTCGATGAACCAACGCAACAATCCGAGACTACCAACCGGAGACGAGTACGGGCGACACAATCTACGACGATCAGCGAGAACAAAGAGACCTCCAAAAAAATATTGTTGCTAAAATGTATATATATTTTTTGTCGTAGTTTATTTGGGGAGGTGTTGTGATATTGTGCAATAGATGACGTAGTGTTTTTCTTAAACGCTCTAATCTTAATCAGCGCCTTCTGCTCAAACAATTATTGGACGCGCGCATCTCCAAGCATAATTGTTACAATTTAAATATGCGCCTTTATTTTGGTTTAGCAGTCAGTTCAAAGCTATTAAGCTACTACAGCAAACTAACTAATAGCATTATATTTCAATACGGTTGTTTTTTGGCTAAGTACTTTTGTGAATTTTAATTATTGTTTTTTTAATAAACCTGTGTATTCGTGCAAAGATACAACAGTTTTAAAGAAATGCTTACTATACCCTACATACCCTATAACCCCTGTTTTTCCCCACAAAAAATAGTATCATCTTATTCAACATATCAATTCAAAAAATGTCACAAAATTTATGAATTTTATCTAAACAAAATAAATGAATTAAAAATTTTTACGGGCTTCAAAAGCACAACTTTTTGAAAGACTTGAAATTAATATTAAAATCAATCGATGACTAACCTGCTTTCCCTGTCGCCCCTTTATTCCTTGTATTCCTGGCACTCCCTAAATATGTTTTACATATCTATGTACAGTAAAAACAATTATATATTGAGACAAAATTATAAATTGTTGTAATCGATTTAAGTTTCTACCTTAAATTGCTTTTCTAAAATGCTCGGCTCATTCTATGAACTATAAAAATTAAAATAGACGTCTTATCTAATTCTTTAAAAATCTATAGTTTATTAATATTTTGCAATAAAAAATACAGACGAAATTCACATATTTTTCAAGAAAAATTGTTAAATTTTTTATTTATCACAACCATAATAAAAACTCAACATTTATTTTCGTATAATATTTATATTGTATAAATGCATTGTTAAAAATATTAAATCACTTACAGGTTCTCCAGGTTTGCCTGATTCACCTTTATGACCCTGAAAAAAACTTAAATCCTTAGCAGTGTTTGATTAATCACCTAACATTAATTCAATTATAATAAAGCGGCTTAAAAACTTAAATAAAGAATTAAACTACTAAAGAGAAATTTTTTTTCTTATATTTATGTTCACACAAATAAAATCTTTGAAAAAATAACTTGATGCAACAAAGAGAAAGCCCTGCAACATCACAATAGCTGAAAACAATAGATATTTAATGACTGAAAAGGAAACCCCGCAATCGATCCTTTTGTCATACGCGTTCTTTCGCCAAAGCATGTCACAGATTTGCGGGCGCGGTGCTCATTTGCGCACTTGCTCCTTTTGGGCAACGCAACCCTGGATTGGCACCGTCATAAATATTTTTTACGCCTGCTAAGATGAACAAGATGAAGAAAACGTAGTATTAACATAAAAAAACTCTTGAGCGATTCGAATTTACGAACCATCAAAATTTTAAAAACATTTTCTAAAATTGATATTGTGTTTTTTCGTAAATGATGTATTATTTTCAAAAATTATAAAAGTCAATTTAAATGATTTTCAAAAACGATCAACTCTTGAAAAATCAAAAAAAATTTTTTCAAGTTTAAATTCTTTGCACAATAATCGTACTTATCTGTCTATTTCAAACATTGGCAAAGCAAAAATTTAAAAAAATTTTGAAATCAATAATTTGTGCATACTTTTTGCCCAATGTATCCTCTGAGACCAGGCCAACCTCGAGGTCCTGAATTACCCATTTTACCTCTTTGTCCCTACAATAATTATTATTTTTATTTCCGTGCATAAGTAGACTGTTGTGAAGAATATTAAAAATTGATCATCGTAGAATAAAATTATGAATCTTAAATATATTATGTGGAGTTATATAATGGGTCATTAAAGTAATACGACTTTTTTATTTCTTGCAGCAGTCATTTTATTAAAATTTGACTGATTAAAAATAAGCGAGTAAGATTTTTAAGTTCTTTATTAAAAAAACACGACTTTGACTCACTGAAAATAGCTATTAAAAATAACACCTTTAAATTATGTATTTTTTTCTTGAAAGTAAAACTGGAATGAGCACCTTATAATTTCATAAGAAACAATAAACTGTGATTTTGGAAGAAACAAAGATTTATTATCGAAATTTTTTGTCAGAGGAAAAACAGTCTTGATTATAAACAGAGCGTTTAAGTAAGTTTAAAGTAACAATCCTGTGAAGTGTGATCTACAGCACAGTAATGAAGCGAATGAAGACAGTCGAGGATGTTAAAAATTAGTTAAAAAATAAATCAGTAGAAACTTGCAATAACAATACATATTCAATTAAAAGAAAAACAAAACATTAGATTACATTTGGAAAATAGATATAAAATACTCATGCTTTTATATTTTCTTTTTACGTACAATTTTTATGTTTTTTAACGCTGAATGTCATGCCAATAAATTTGGTTACGTTACTTTATAAACGTTCTTTGTAAAACGCAACCGATTTGGAATTTGCACTTAATTTTTGATCACAATCATGTTTAAAAATTTAAGTTCAAGCCCAAACTTTGGCCGCCTGGCATATGTCGTGTTGAACAAAATATAGTGGGCCTATGCATGAGTAGGCCTATGTATAGAAACGATAAAATCTCTAAAATTTTTAAAAAATGCTCAATCACAAATTAATTGCGTTAATTTGTTGTTTTCAGTCGTATAATTTATGTGATTTGAAGATTGGAGTAACATACGAGAATACGATTTGCTTGCAAGTCTGACTCCTAAAGCCTGAAGCGATTAAATAGAAAACATTTTTGTGTTGTTAAAATAACATCACCGGTTTTCCCTCATCCCCTCTTGGCCCAGAGATTCCTCGTTCTCCTTTTTCACCCTGTTTAAATTAGATAAATTAGCAAGAAAAAAACTGTTCAAATCATTTTGGTTATTGTAAAAAATGATTAAAACGCGTCATTTTATTAATGTTTAACGAACGTCATAAAAATGATGGATTAGTGTTTTTGAAGAATGAATTTAATTCATACACTAGACAAATCTTAGAATAAACCGATTAAGTATGATGATATTGCTCCATGCTTAGCCAAATTGCTGCTTGAATTGCTGAAGTGATTATGTCTTTATAGCACGTACGCGAATTCCTTTTTGTCCTTTTTTACCAATTTTTCCCCTTAATCCAGGCGAACCCTGTAATATGTTTAAAAACGTATGCATACCAAACAGAATATAAGTACGTTGTAGACTTACTAGAAAAATAATTTACACACTAGCAATTATTTAAAATTTTGATTTTAGAAAAAATATTACTTTTTGTCAGAATCAAAAAAAATTTTTTTGCACGCATTGAAGCAGTTTTATTATTTTTTTTCTGGACTTAATAAATCAAAAATGAATTAAAATTGGTTTTGTCGCAACTTTACTCGGAAATCGGAAAGGATTGGTTGAACTGGGTAACGCGAATACAGGGCTCAAATAACAAATCGGCGTTCAAGATTAACCGAATTAAAATCAACACGAATCAATCATTTTTTCATCAAATTATTTCAAACTTGAAACATAATAAATTCAATATATATAGATTCAAGTTATCTTATGTAATCTCCGTCAGCATTAATCACAGCCTGAACCTAGGACCTAAAACCCTGTAAGCCTTAACAAAATCTCCCTGTCCATGCCGGTCATGTTTTCCTTTAAGGACTTGATGAGGGAGACCTTGGTAGGATGAGCAAGTCTGTTAGTATGTGACTCAACATAGCCCCTCACAAAATTATCCATTGGATTCAAATCGAGGCTCATGGGAAACCATAAATGCTTGCGAAAAAAGTTGTAGGAGTGAATCTCCGTTCATTTCAAAACAACAGCGGACACATGACAGGAAGCAGAGTCTTGCTGCCACACCCAGGGCTTGTTCCAGGCAATCGGCTTAATCCATGGCAGCACAGTAATCTCCGTAACCTCCAGATACATTTGTCTGTTCACTCTGAGGCCTGTTTTAAACACATGAGGAGGCATCACATACCCCTCAATGGACACGCCGTCAAACACCATGACCGTGGCTGGAAACTTGCTCTTCATGACCCATGGCAATCCAACAATAATTTTTTCTTATTGTGGATCTGATCCTGGCAGAAGTTTTTCTCATTAGAGAAAAAACAGAGCTTCTTTGGCTCCTTAGGATGCTTCAACGTTCTCATCAACTTGTGGTCCTTGAGGAGCCTCCTGTCCTTCATCATGGGGGTCAGTAACTTGTTTGTCTGCATCCTGTAGAACCTGCAGCGCCAGTCCTTCATGACACAGGCCCTCACAGTTATGTCAGTGCATTGCAATTCCTGTGATATAGACGCAAGTGACCTTGAAGGGTTGTCATTTACCATCTTCTAGACCTTGTTGATGAACTCGGTGGTTCTGACCCTTCTGATGTCCTCTAAAGACACCTTCTTGTGGATGATTACAGCTGAGGGGGTCCCTGGTCTCACAGGAAAGCTTCTTGATCTTCTGAATGGTCCTCAAGGGAACTCCAGTTATCTCAACAATTTAGATAGTCTCGATATTCATGTTATGATTCACAAATATCATAGCCACGTCGCAGCGCCTCTCTTCCTCGGTAAATTCGTTTGGCTTTAATTTAAACTCTCCTGCTTCCATGGCACTGCGATTATTACTAAACAAATTTTATAACACTATTTTTCAGTTTTCAAAATTTTACCATGCTCGCATAAACTGGACCCGAAATATTTAGTCATGAAGTCGACGCCAATTTGGAATTTGAGTTCTGTACCTGCGCTAAAGTTAAGCTGTGAATATTTTCATTTATGCCGGCTCTAGAAATAGTTTGCAGCGAGACTGAATTTTTTAAATACAGTTAGTTTTGGTTAAGTACAAATAAATTTTTTAGAAAACTTCTCTCAAGAGATAGAAAAAAATCACAGTTTCTTACTATAAAAAATATTTCATTGACAAAATTCAACAAACTTAAACAACTCTCGCAAAACTTGACCCTTAAGCTTCACAAAACTTGAAAGCAATCCACAGAGCTAATAATTGCGAATAATCATTTAACAACTTGTACTGAATAACTTTAAGAATAAATTAGCACCCCGATGGCTAGTATTAAACTTAATAGTTTGTCCGCCAAACAAGCTAGAATAATTCTATCTCACTATAGAATTAATTTACAAGGTGTCAACCTAACCCTTAAACAATTTTTTAGCCACAAAGGCACAGTAACACCAAATTATTCTAAACACTTTAACTAGAACGAATGTGCAGCAAACTGTTAGCTATATAGACATATTTAATCAGCCAATTTTACCAGATAAAAACAGAAGATACTGGAACGAACTAGAATTCTTAAATTAATAGTTATATAGTGTAGTAATCGACAAAGCAGTGACAATGCAATCATACGAGTATGATACTCGTAAAATACAAAACTGGTTATGTAAAATATAAACAAAATTAGATTGACAGTAGTAGATCATGCCCACCGTATCTTAAACAATCTAAACAAAATTACGTCCCACTGTGGCAAAAACCTCGCCTTGGCTTAAAATTTCAATCAATTGATGCGCTTGGATAAAACAGTAAAACGATTCTTTATAATCACTGATATGAACAACTTGCTGACAAAACAAATTAAGTGGGAGTGATGTACCAATTACGCAATCACTACATAAAAACAGAAGGATGATGTCATAATTGGTTTCAAGTATAAAATCATAAAGATGATGTCATAATCAAAAGCTTAAATATTAATAAAAAAACTAAAAATCAATTATAGTTTCATAAAGTTAAAATTAGAATTATGAATGAAGTGTGACAGTTTTATTATTTGATTTATTATTTATTACTTTATTAGATTTTGAATCTGCTGACCTAATAATCAAAGTCTGTTATCTGCATATTGACTAAACATTATAATTATAGGCCTAATAGCATTTTACTTTTAAATAATTTATTTTAAAATTAGAACAGTATTCCCCTACTATTAAAAATTTAGCAAATTTTGATAATCAATTTCATAAACACGCTTACAAGAGCTCCTTTTTCACCTTTTTCTCCCGCTTGTCCTTTGGGACCTGTTAAACCCTAGTTTAAAAATAACAGTGAGGTATAGACTAAATACAGTTAAAAAAAAGTTTAAATTATGTTGTTCTTTTTTTGTTTCAAACAAGATAAAAATTTAAATTTGATATTGACATTTTTAAAGTTTACTTTTTACGATTAAAGCTGTTAGAAAAAGTATATTTTCAAAAATAGTTTTATTTTTGCGTTATATCGGTTAAATGATATATTTTTTATTTAGTCTGATAATAAAAATTGTTTCGATAAAAATATCTAGTTGCATAAACAATCGCTCACTTGCTTTCCTGGATTGCCGACATCTCCTTTTAATCCTGGTAAACACTAAAAAAGTAAAATAATCACAATACCAGAGAAAGCAGAAAATAAAAAATATTACAAAACGAGTTAAAAATTTTTTACGTAAAATTTAATCCCAGTACTTATTATTTGGCGAAAATTCTTCCATCGTTTATTTTAAGAGTTTGTGTTGTTACTTTAAAAATTCTCAAGTAAGAAAAACGATAAATGCAATTAATTACCATCATTGTCAACAACATCCATCAATAACAACAGCTCCTGCTTCAATATTTGATAATAATCAGGTTTTGTATTAAAGAGTCGTCAAAACGACCGGTTATAAATGCCTTTGCAAAAAAAATTTTTTAATTTTTTATCCTATTCTTGCCAGAACGTTGTAAATTAAAACTATGTCATCAAATAAATAAATAAATAAATAAATAAATAGTTGAATTGCCGCAAAACATTAATTGCCTTTTGCTTGCAAAAAGTGCGAGACCATGCAATCGCTCAACAGTTTTCCTATTAACGGCATTCTCTCATCAGTTTGTTAAACACAACGAAAGATGAATGCACTCACTACAAGCTCACACACTTACGTGAATGCAAATAAACACGAGGAGCTATTAAGGAAAACAAACCCAGTCTCTTTGTTGGTTCGATGGTGACCGTACAACATTCAAAGGCTGCGATTTGCTTTTGATTGGCAATGGATTTTCGTTGAATGAGCGTTGATAGCTTTTATTCAATGTCGTGGAACTTGTCTGTTTTTCAATGCATCTTATTTTTAAAATAAATATTAATCTTAAATAAATCTTTTTTATTTACATGTATAATCGTAAGGTAGTTAACCTGCTTTAATCAAAGATTTAAGTCAAAATCTTGCAAGTGACGATATCATACACTAAGCTAAACAGGATTTTAAATTTTTATAGATTTCTAATATGATGTTATAATTGTTTATAATTTTGATAAAAAATTGCTTTAAAACTTACCGCAATAATAATTTTCGGCAACAAGAAACTTAAAAGTAGACCTAAGCCTTCATTCATATCCAAGTACCCAAGACAAAAAAAATTCAGCAAATTTATTTGATAAAATTGCGTATATACCTGTAGCTTCGGCTCGAACATGAGAGAAGATGATTCTAAGGTAATAACAGAAACTTATCTTTTAACTCCTAATCCATTTGCAAGTGTATGCGAAAATATTCTGGTAATCAGTAAACATTAGTAAAAATTTCTATACCGCAGATTTTTTCTGTTGCAAATAAAGTTTTGACAAAATATTTTTGCAACCTTACCTTGTTTCGTTATGAGTATAAAAAACATGTGATAAAATTTTTGGCTAAAATTCACAATTTTGAAAATTAAATATTTTAAAGATTGTTTTAGAAATATTTTGTCTGCTTGGTGACGCACTTCAGCTTTTCAGAGATCACGTTTTGATGACCAATTCAAAATGATTCTAAATAAATGCTAATATACGAGTAAAGATTAAAAAGATAAACTTTGTAAAAAATTAAGTTAAAAAATCTTTTTTTTTCGAAAAAATTATGTTTTAATTTTTTAAATTTGAAGGTTTACTTTTCTGAAATGTTTTGTATACGTATATGATAATGTATATGGTATACTGTTTTTAGATTTATAGTTTGTTAATTTGGAACAATTGTATTTGATTGCTGCTCATGAGTTTTGGAGATGAACTCCCGCAAACTCGAAGCATTGTGAGTTGTGTCGAGTTTGCGGGAATTCATCTCAGAAACCTTGTCCTTGGCAGAAGAGACCTTCATCTGTAAACATCCGAGCCATGGCGAGCCGTTGACAACGCTGAGCATTAAATGTCGGGTTTAAATTTTTACCTTTCGCGCAGTTATCAAGAATGTTATCTGCTAAACCAATCAAGCTGTAGTCATTATTGCGTCATCGGCAATTTTCTATTGAATAGTAATTAAGTCAATACTTACAGTCTTACACAATACAGAAAGAGTTGCTTTAGTTTAGAAAAACTCTAATTCAAATATTCAGATAAAAATCTTATGTTTCTACTGGTTTTTTTGAAGCGGGATAGTTAAAAAAAGAGTTAAAATGATAAAAATTTTTGTAAAATCATAAAACAAAGAAAGAATAAAATTGTGTTAAAGCTACTTTTCAAATTTTACTATTTAAAATTTATAATTTTTTTCTTTCTTTTGCTTGCCTCGTAAATGCTGGAAAGTTGAGAGAGGATATGGAAAAATCCAAAATTTTGTCTATGTTTAGATCAATACAAACTTAGAAGCTCAATAAAATGTGTGCTATTTATCAAAAAGTCTTTTACAAATTAGAAAAGGAAATAGAAACATTATAGTTTTCTTTAATCGTTCTTCATTAAAATATTTGCAAATCACACAATCGGCTTGAATATCTTTATGTGAATCGCAATCAATTAATCGGATCGAGTTGACAACGCGACTGATAAATTGTTTTGTCTTTTTTTAATTATAATCATCTAAATTAGTTAAAAACGATAAAAATTCAAATATGAACATTTATAGTAACACGAACAAATGCATTGTTCATGTCTATGTAACTGTGTTGTATTATAAAATCTCAATTAACATGGTTCTACAGTATAAGTTTGATTTATTGCCTTATTGTTATGTCCTGTGTGCAAATGTAATTGCTGCTTTGTACGAGCAGCCATATATGGACTGCTGACTTAAAATCATTGACCTGCTCATCTCGACTTTTTGAGCTGTTGATCTTTTTTATTCAATAAGAATGTAAAATTAAATTTTGTTCTGTCACTTTAAGCAAATTCAAAAGATTTCTGAAATATAGCTATACCGTTTATCGCGTACCATTGAACTCATAAAATATTAATACCATCTTGTTTTACTGGTCAAATCAGCAAAAGTTAAGAAACCCCAAAAATTTGTTTTAAAATTTGAACTAATCATTAGGGTTTGTTGCATTGTTTGCAAGTATGGAGTTTAAAAACCCGACCCTATAGAAAAAAGATTAGAATGTATATTTAACACTAGTATCATCGGTTTCTTGAAAATCTTTAGATTTTGTTGAATGCTTGTTTGTACAAATTTGTAGTATACCTCAAATTACCTTAAAATCAATGTTAAAGCGTATCTCAGGTTATTTTTATTTAGATACGATAATCACACTTTTAAACACTAAAATCACTATTTTTTCGCGTTCAAATAATATTTCAATTTAAAGTTTTAGGAAAGATTGCTTCACATATGTATCATTCATTTTTTCTAAAAATAGTCACTTACACAAACATCATATGTCTTACAATCAATCGAATAGAATAAAAAATCGCGTCAAATAATGAATAATTTACAAGTAAATTTTTGAAAGCCTTTATCATAAGACTTGATTAATTTCCTAAAAAATCGTTTTTCGCTTGAGGACATATTTCTGACATTTCGAATAGCACAAGTTTGGGTAAAGGTCATTTTGTTCTAAATATAGGACTGAAATAATTTGTTTCGCATGGTCAAGCGCTTATGGTTACAATAAATGGACGAAAAATGGAAAGAATGTCGAAATCTTATTGAAGCTAAAAATAAAACGCTATGCTTAGCTGTTGGTTATTGATTAAACGTTATTTTAGCTGCTATTAAATGCTATTTATTGAAGCTAAAGACATAAGGTTTGTTATAACCTTAAAATAGAAGAAAACAGGTGAAGGACCAATAAGTGTTCACGCTTCTTAGAGTCTACAGAAACCTTCAGAAACAAACTTCTTTTGGCCTCTGCATTTAAATAATTTTTTCATTTACTGCCATTGGACATATAAAGTAAAATTTGGAAATCAAAGCGAAAACGATTTTTATTCAACCTTTGTACATTTGTACATTATGAACGTAAAAACGAAACGCTTCAAGCAGAAAAATTATATGTATATGATTTATACACACGTTCTCTTAACGTGTGTAAAATGACAGTGGCAGACACATAAAAAAACAATTAAAACTTCCATATTAAGGAGTTCTTATGCACTTCTTCTAGAAAGTTTCGGTATTGTTAAGCATGCAGCACGAGACTACATTCGAATTAAAGAAAGAAAAAAGAAAAAACTTTACCAGACTGTACAGTATAAATAACTGACCCGATACAACAATGCATCATTCAAAGCAAAACGTGAACAGTATCTCTTATGAATAACTTGTAATTTGATTAATATTACATTTGAACAGCAGTAAGCTTGTTTAGAAAAACATGGCAATTGTCAAAAAACTTTTGATCTTACTTGAATTTACTTCAATTATTCTTATTACTGGTAAGTGAATATCACATTGCATAGCCTTAGCCAATCTTAACAAACATTTTAAGTTATATTGTACTGACAGGTTTAGTTTTTCACGATAAAAGTGTCGCCACTTTGAAATCAAAGTTTGATTTTGTACTTTCAGTGACTTCCTCCTCCAGTTCGGCGAGTTCATGTCAAACGGAACGAGATAACTACTTTGCTGTCATTAAACGACGTTCGAGAGCAGCAGTTGTTGTTGATTCTCCACATGGATATCTTCCTCATTGTGATGAAAACGGACAGTTCATGGTAAGTTATTTTGATTTTGAGTTTTGAGTAAAAACGTTTCATGCTGCAGTAATTTTGTAAACAAAACAAATCACAATACATTCATTATTTTTAATTGAATTAATTGTTTTCAGGCAATGCAAAGGAACGAAAACTTCTTTTTTTGTGTTTCAACTCGATCAGGTGATATCATTCCAAACACCGAAATAGTACCTGGTACTTCAAGGTTTATAAGCGAGAATGTTTGCCAACAATATTCTGCTTTGTGTAAGTCGAATTTAACATTTTATGTAATTGGTTCTGATAAATTTACAAAAAACCAAAATCTATTGTTTACTTAAATATTGTTTTGACGATTTTGTTTGTAACTTAGTTTCTGTGTTTGTTTCAACAGGGAGTGAGTTTTTGACATGGTATGAAGAGAATGAATCAACTGAAAATGATGAAAACGAAAGTGATATTATCGAAGTCAAACCGATTAAGATAAAGAGTCTTTTGTGTAAGTGGGTTTTTGATGTTTTCTAGCTAATATAATTTAAAAAAACAATTTTGAAGTAAATAATAAATAAAACGAATCTTTAACAATTAATTCAAACAATAAACAAAGATTTTTTATGTTTTCAGGGAGCGCATATTTTCAAGTTAATGCCCCGGATAATTTGAAACACGCAATGGTTCCAATTGAGCCTGAAGAAGAGCCAGAAGAAGGAATAAACTCAATGTTTGAAAGTGAAGAGGAGATCGATGAAAACTCGATTGAGGAAAACTATGAAAGCGAGATTAGAGATCCTCAAGAAAACGAAGATGTTAAAAATGTGTCGATCTATGAAGGAAGTTCTGAATATTATTAATAAATATTTGTTTTTTTCCAAAGAGTTTCAACACAACTCTGAAGATAAAGTTTATTAAAAAAATTCTTTTGATGGGATCCAATTAGAATGATGCAATTGATTACACAACTAAAATCATTTGCGGATCTGACATACACAAAATATAAACCCCATAATATTTGACGTATTTGATTTTTGCATGTGAGACATTTACACTAATATTTTTTATAAATCAACCAAGTTGATTAAACTCGATAAAGATTTAACCAATTTGCATCAAATCATAAATCCTTAAAAGATTTTTATATTTTACTCAATTAATATTATGTTTTAACTTTTAATTGTTTTTATACAATGCTAAAGTTTTCTACTTTTTTATATAATATTTTAATGTTTTTGTTAAAGCTTCGAAACACGCAAGGTGCAAAATTAGTTTTTTATTAGTGTGTTTTATTTGATACGTTTTGTATGCTTTTTCACATTTAAATGTTTTTCTTTATATTTTGGCAGTGCAATTTTTATGGAGTATTTTATTTTTAATAAAAATATATCTTTTAATAATAAATCAAATTGGATTGAATGCTTTTTTAGTTTTACATAAAAATGAATTTAAAATTTGTTTAACGTATTTTTTACAAATTCAATACAATAATAAAGATTTAGATTTAGAAATAAGTAATTGTTTATGCATTTCAAATTTATTAGATAGAGTAAGATGCTTATAATTATCTTGAAGTTTTTCCGAATTTCAATCAAGTTTTTGTATGACACCAAAGTTAATAATTTTACTGACAAAATTATTTTAGTCAATGATATAAAACGAAAAATCTTATAGTCAATGATATAAAACGTTTTTTATAAATTGCAATCACTTGAGTTACAATTCGAAACCATTCAAGGCGTTAATATTGTGATCGTGAAACTTTTGATTTAAAGTTGCTGTTTAGTTTTTAACCTGGCTCTACTTTGAAAAGAGTTGAAAGATGACGAGAAACCGAGTCGCGTTGAATTTTAAGATCATTAACTCCAAAAATATACCAAAAAACTACTACAGAAAAAGTAAATACATATTAAGATTTTTGCAATTAATAACACAATCATAAGATCAACTTCTTGTAAACCATGTTATTGAGGCAATTATCAATGGCTATTTCTGGTTTGTGCGATCAGCGTTGAGTCCGTTCCTGTTTGCAATGATAATGGACAGGTTAACGGATGAAGTAAGGAAAGAACCACCGTGGACGATGCTGTTTGCTGATGATATTGTGATTTGTGAAGAGACCAGGAAAGAAGTAGAGCGAAGACTAGCATCCTGGAGGATGCATTGGAAAGAAGAGGGATGAAAGTAAATAGGTCAAAGAACGAATATCTGTGCATAAATGGTGGAAATGACAAAGAAACAGTGAAGATGGAGGACAAAAAAGTGCCAAGAGTAAAGGAATTAAAGTATTTGGGATCAACGGTACAAGAAAGTGGTGGTTGTGAGAGGGAGGCAAAAAAAAAGAGTGCAGACAGGATGGAACGGATGAAGAAAAGTATCGGGAATAATCTGTGACAGGAGGTTACCAGATAGAGTAAAAGAAAAAGTGTACAGTTCAGTGATGAAACCAGAAATGGTGTATGGACTTGAGACGGTGACGGTCACAAAGAAACAAGTGGAAGAAATGAAAATTACAGAGATGAAAATCTTGAGGTTTGCTATGGGAATGACGAGAAAAGACAAGATTAGAAACGAGTACATTAGGGATACAGTTAAGGTAGAACGGCTAGGAATAAAGATGAGGGAGGGTAGGCTGAGGTGGTATAAACATGTCTTGAGGAGAGACCAAGAGTATGTAGGAAGAAAGATAATGGAAATGGAGTTACCAGGAAAGAGGAAATGAGGGAGACCAAAAAGAAGATTTTTAGATGTAGTGAAAGAAGATATGGGGGAAGTTGGTGCAAAGAAAACAGACGTTAAAAACAGGACGGTTTGGAGAAAGATGATACGCTGTGGCTACCCCTAATTGAAGGGAAAGGCCGAAAGAAGAAGAAGAAGAAAAAGAAGAAAATTTCTGGTTTGTGCGGGAGAATCCAACGGTTGAAGTATTCAGATTTTTTTAAACCTTTTCTGTCTTATCGAAACAATTGATTAAAGAGTAATTTTCAAAATTCAGCTTAAATTTCGCAAGCAAACCAGAAACTGCAAGTCGCTGTTGATAACAGGTGACTCGATTGTTTATGCCAGAGGTGAGAAACTTACGGCGCCCATAAGTTTTTGTGCGGCCTCCATGACAGTTTAAAAAGTATTAGAATTAGGTGTTGATGACTACTTCTGATTACCAAAAAACATTTAAAAAAAAAAATCAAGAAATTTAAAGTAAAGAGTTTTTTTAGAGACTACTACTTTTTAGAGTCGAAAATTGATAGAACCGAGACAATTTTAAACTGATCACGCTTTTTTCTTGGACATTTAACTTATGCGATCACATGGTCTCCTTTGTTACTGCCTAATATAAATTGGCCTCCAAGAATAAAAAGGCTTCCCACCTCTGGCTAATACATTCTAATTAATACTTTCAACAGTACATACTCATCTGATCACTCAAACACAGTCATAAACAAAAGCTTAAAACTTCTATAAAAAATTTATAACGGAAAAATCAAGCGGAAAGCGGAATTTCAGTGTGAGCCAACCTTAAGACATGCATCTTATTTGCATTTTCCAACTTATTGCTGCGGGAGATTGGGCTGGAAATAAGGTCATGTTAAGTTTTTCCATAGATTAAAATTAGGTAACAGTATGCCAGATCTTAGAGAAATAATTTCCATGACTCAAAAAATAATTAAAAAATCAAATAAAAATTCAAATGGGACAGCAAAATCTTGGCATCTCCATAAGGAATTTTGGAAATGCAAAGATCTAGATAGGTATTTGTTCGACGACTGTCCGAAAAATAACGCCTCCATTTTTTCCTACAAGTCGAAAACATAAATTGAAAAAAATACATCTTACGTTTTTTTCCATTTGATGTTGAATTGCATTCTGCGCAGAAAAGAAGCAATCAAAAAATTGCCCTTACATCAACGACGCTTTCTCACCCAATTTTAGGTTACTAAGTGTTTTCGGAGAAAATTCCCAAATATAATGAAGCTCAAATTCAATCGTGTATTGAGGTGAAAAAGATCGTTTGACTTTCAGATTTTTACAACTGTTGCAATGTGTTTTAATTAACATAATGTTGATTTGATTTTTCTGCAATAAAACCAAAGCGAAAATTAAAGTTAAAACACTTTTGCAGTAGTTGTTTAATTGTCCAATAATTGCTAAATATTACAGCGACTTATGCAATTTTAAATATCACAGGGATAACAACAATTCGCTTTAAAAGTTGAAAATTAATAGATGAGATGTTTTACGTCATAATCTGTATTGATTTATGTATTTCTTACTGTGTTGATGCACGAACAAACTAATGCGATCTTTAAGCGCTTAAACCGTATATTTAGCAAAACAAAAAGTTAACGAATAAAACGTCAGACTTTATATGGATGTGCCGGCAAAGGATTGCGATTTGCACTCGGATCATAATGGTGAAGCAATAAATCAAACTTGCAGAGTACTTTTCAAATCACTTATATTTTCGTTTCATTTACTGAGAATACGAATAGATTTTAATTCGGAACCATGAACAATGCAATTTTTCAAAAAACTATTAATGATCATATTTTTTTGAACGCTCTTGTTTTTCCAAATAAGAAATTTTAACAAATAAGACGATAATCAGAACTGCTTATCAGCCATTATTGTCAAATTGGTATCATGCAATGATTCATTTAATACTGTAGAATATTTTTTGCAAATCTAAAATCAAAAATTTCATAATTGGCTACTCGCGTTTACAACAAGTTTGTTCTGTTTATGGCAGCAACATTGCTACGTTATTTTTTATTTTATCTCTATATTTATCCTCCTGACTCGCAGGAAAGCCACAGAGGTGCTATACATAGGGTAAGCAATTACCCTGACCTGATTCCGGAGATGCCAAGATATTGTTGTCAGGTTGTAATTTTTAATTCGTTGTTTTAGTTTTATATTTAGATACAACTGAAATTTAGAAGTGATTGCCAAGACCGTCAAGCAGGAGAAAGTGCTGTAAAATGTCTTTCCTGAGGACACAACAGAATGGCGCAAGTATATTTCGAACCGAGACCATGTCGATCACAATCACAGCGCTCTAACCACTTGATCACCCTGCCGAATACTGATGTAATACTTGATGTATTACCTACGGTGGCGAGTTTTTGGTAACACTTAATTCAGATTTGGCCTTTCCGAGAATAAGACCCAGACTTTTTACGATCAAGGAAAAAGCGCTAACCCCTAAAATAATTAGCACATTTGTTGCCAACTGCTCCCCATCCTTGCCATGCACGATGTACCGATAAGTAGCTGCTATTGGCGAGGCGTAACAGCGCAATGCTGCACAAATAAACACCATCAACTACATTAGTTATACGCTGCCGCGTAAAGACCCGAATATAATGAAAAGTTTGCATCATGCCTGACGATATTTATTATTTCATAATATTAATTTGATAAATCTTTTGACAAATAGCTTCGATTTTTATCTTTTCTTTTAAATTTTTTTAGGAACATGAAAAAACCTTAAAAAAATGCCATGAATGTCACATTAAACATTAGTTTATTAAAGATTCCCTTGTTTTATTTTTCTAATTGAAATCTATTCGTAATCTTTGTTATTCATAATCTTTGGAATCTATTTGTAATGTTTAAAAAAGTGAGTATAAGATTTGCTTTTTGACAATAAGTAAAATATTGTATTCAAAGCGTTAAAATCAAAATAAAATGATAACCTGATGCAGTATTGATTCTTTCTTTTAAAAAAGCTTTGGTTTCATTTTTTGATTTTAGCCATACATCGTGCAATTGCAGAACAACTCCGTAAATGCGTTGTGGATATAATCTACCACCATCACCATCGGAATGAAAATAAATAAAAAAATTATGATTTTTATATCTTTTTGTTGATAAGTTTTGTTTTTGCATAAAAACCAAGCATTATTCAATTTGCTATCTTGTACCTTTTAAACTTTTTTTAAAGGTTAAGAAAGCTTAGTGAATAATTGTTTTAAAGATACAAATTGCATCATTAAAACAATTATTCGAAAGTTTAAAAAAATAACTGGAAAACATTTATTGCAATATTTTTGTCTTAATTTAGTTTATTTCTGTCAGTCTGTCTATTTTTTTAACTTATATTACAGATATTTTTAAAATGAAGCGATGCATTTCAACTTTTAAATATATAAAAAATAAAGCCTGATCGGGTCTTACGGTGAAACTTTGATCATTACTTGTCGAAACCCAGTCAACTTGTAAAATTTATTTGGTTTCGTTCTTCTTTTTTGTACGGCCGCAATGACCTGCATGCTGCTTTCGATTTCCACCGAAGATATCATTAATTGTAAGCGGCGTAAACACATTGAAACATTTGTCGAAAAATAACTTTTTTAAGGGCACAATTGAATTCAGTTAGGGAGATTAAGCATCGAATCTGTGCCTTTCTGCTACCTCTCCAGAGTGTTATCACACTGAACTATCCAGCCAACTTTGCAATTATTAACATGTTACATTTTATGGAATTCTTTTTTTAATTGATAAGTTTAAAGTTTAAATTTTGTGACAAAAGTTTTTTTTGTTTTTCATGAAAACCTTTGGAGACCTTCAATAACATTTTATAAAATGCCAAAAGCAATTATTTCAACGTACTTTTTAGTAAATAACTAACTTTTTTATACACAAGTCTAAAGACGTTAATTCTATTTTCCCGTAGAAACCAGCAAAATTAAGAAAATTCTAGTTTTTTCAAAGTACTTAAAAATTTCAAGTCGATTCTTTACCGTCTGCTTCTCAAACAAGCAAGTAATTTAAATACAATAACAAAAATCAAACGATCGAAACAAATTTGAACCAAAATCATATCGATCAATGCAACCATTAAATGTACATACCCATAGGTCGATAGTTTGTTTTCCCTAAAATAATAAATATCTAAAAGAAAGTCTTTCTCTATTTCTTTACGCATTGTTGATCAAACGATTATCAAAAAATAAGATTTAAAAAAATCAGCTCAAAACATAAAACAAAGTGAAAATCGTGTTTGCCCTTTCGCTTTAATTTTATTAAACTAAATGCGATAACTTTTTTCTTCAATTTTTCTTTTTAAACAAAGTTGCCTAATCAAAACTTTGCTACATTTTTGACTAATTTAAAAAAATAAATTTAAATCATTAAATTATCCTCAACAAACTTACACCCAGTGATAGCTTTAATAGGATGTGAACGGATCGGCCGCACTGGGCCCCCCTGAAATACATCAAAAAGTAACCCCTACACAAGATATTGCTTTGTTTCTTCATAGCAGCACAAGGACGGTGGCATGTCTAAACTAAAGACTTTTTTTAAAGATCAATTTGTTTTGATAAACTAAACGTGGCCATTTCAAATAAAACGATGACTTAACTTTTTTAAAGATCACACTGCTTTGGAACACTGAACAATGGTCCCCCTAAAACGAATACAATTTTTTCTTTATAGATCACTTTGTTTTGATACACTAAAAAGCGGCTCCCCCTATGAAGACGTTGTTGACTTTGATGACCTTGTTTTACAGATTGATGACCTTGTTTTCAGATTGATGACCTTGTTTTACAGATTGATGACCTTGTTTTACAGATTGATGACTTTGTTTTACCGATTGATGACCTTGTTTTACAGATTGATGACCTTGTTTTACAGATTGATGACCTTGTTTTACAGATTGATGACCTTGTTTTACAGATTGATGACCTTGTTTAACAGATTGATGACCTTGTTTAACAGATTGATGACCTTGTTTTACAGATTAATGACCTTGTTTTACAGATTGATGACCTTGTTTTACAGATTGATGACCTTGTTTTACAGATTGCTTTGCCTTGGAACACTAAATAGTGGGCCCATTACTTTTCTTGTACCGGGTCCCTCTTTCTGTGAGACCATCACTGCTTACACCAAATGGTCAAAAATTAATTACTCACTCAGTCTTTAACCAACTTAATATCTTTTTACATTCAGATAAGAAGTAACTTATTTGTTAACCTAAACTTTTATTTTTTTTCTTAATTTTGTCTAAATTACGGAAAATGATTTGAACTAAATTCTCTTTAAGAAATTGGGAATATTTTCATTTTTTTAATTAGTATTTTTAATATAAACTTTTAAAATATTTCATAAAAAATTGGACTTACAAAATCATTAAAAAATATATCAAAAAATATAAATTTTCAAAATAGAAAATACGAAAATATAAAACAATATCAGAGCATTCAATATTTTGCACCACAGTGTTTTTTGGTGAATTAGAATACACCATAATATCAAATAAAATTTAGCATTTGGCAAATAAAGTTTAAAAGTTACAATAAAACAATAGAATATTAATCTGCTAAACACATCATATAAAAAATTAATAAGCTTTGAAAAGTTTTCAAACAAAATTTACAGTTGTCATTCATCAAAGCATCGTTTTTTCAATAAACTTTATCTTCAGAGTTGTGTTGAAACTCTTTGGAAAAAAACAAATATTTATTAATAATATTCAGAACTTCCTTCATAGATCGACACATTTTCAACATCTTCGTTTTCTTGATGATCACTAATCTCGCTTTCATAGTTTTCCTCAATCCAATTTTCATCGATCTCCTCTTCACCTTCAAACATTGAGTTTATTCCTTCTTCTGGCTCTTCTTCAGGCTCAATTGGAACCATTGCGTGTTTCAAATTATCCGGGGCATTAACTTGAAAATATGCGCTCCCTGAAAACATAAAAAATCTTTGTTTATTGTTTGAATTAATTGTTAAAGATTCGTTTTATTTATTATTTACTTCAAAATTGTTTTTTTAAATTATATTAGCTAGAAAACATCAAAAACCCACTTACACAAAAGACTCTTTATCTTAATCGGTTTGACTTCGATAATATCACTTTCGTTTTCATCATTTTCAGTTGATTCATTCTCTTCATACCACGTCAAAAACTCACTCCCTGTTGAAACAAACACAGAAACTAAGTTACAAACAAAATCATCAAAACAATATTTAAGTAAACAATAGATTTTCGTTTTTTGTTAATTATCAAAACCAATTACATAAAATGTTAAATTCGACTTACACAATGCAGAATATTGTTGGCAAACGTTCTCGCTTATAAACCTTGAAGTACCAGGTACTATTTCGGTGTTTGGAATGATATCGCCTGATCGAGTTGAAACACAAAAAAAGAAGTTTTCGTTCCTTTGCATTGCCTGAAAACAATTAATTCAATTAAAAATAATGAATGTATTGTGATTTGTTTTGTTTACAAAATTACTACAGCATGAAACGTTTTTACTCAAAACTCAAAATCAAAATAACTTACCATGAACTGTCCGTTTTCATCACAATGAGGAAGATATCCATGTGGAGAATCAACAACAACTGCTGCTCTCGAACGTCGTTTAATGACAGCAAAGTAGTTATCTCGTTCCGTTTGACATGAACTCGCCGAACTGGAGGAGGAAGTCACTGAAAGTACAAAATCAAACTTTGATTTCAAAGTGGCGACACTTTTATCGTGAAAAACTAAACCTGTCAGTACAATATAACTTAAAATGTTTGTTAAGATTGGCTAAGGCTATGCAATGTGATATTCACTTACCAGTAATAAGAATAATTGAAGTAAATTCAAGTAAGATCAAAAGTTTTTTGACAATTGCCATGTTTTTCTAAACAAGCTTACTGCTGTTCAAATGTAATATTAATCAAATTACAAGTTATTCTTAAGAGATACTGTTCACGTTTTGCTTTGAATGATGCATAGTTGTATCGGGTCAGTTATTTATACTGTACAGTCTGGTAAAGTTTTTTCTTTTTTCTTTCTTTAATTCGAATGTAGTCTCGTGCTGTCATGCAAAAACTTTCTAGAAGTGCATAAGAACTCCTTAATATGGAAATTTTAAACTGTTTTTGTATAATTCTATTTTTGTCACAATTATACTTGCATTCATGAAGAAAAAATATATGCCAGCTATTACATCATACAATTATTTCTGATTAAAATTTATCATTTTTTGGACTTAATTTTGTCGGATTTGCTTTGATAAATAAAACTAATACACCAGTCACAACTAGTTCTCTGTTTTTGTGGCTATTATATCGATGTTTCTTAATCTAAAGAATGTAAAGAGCAGTTCAGGAGACTTGCAAATATACATTTAAAAGCAAAGATATGTAGAAATACACTGAATAATCAACAGAACACAAATTTCTCTTAAAATAAAATTCTACTTAGAATGTCCCAAGGTTATAAGGGGACACGGTTTAAATAAACTTATCCAAATAAAGATACTATATAAATAAACGAGAGAGGATTAAGGTGGTTACAAGATGTGTAAAAATTTTAAAAGCATTTACGAATCTCAAACAGTTAAAATACGCCTTGCTATCTTGCGAAAAAAATTTTTGTATTAGTATTTGCAGTAGAAACGGATGATGTTTAGGGACTTCTTGTACTCAAAATTTGAAAAATAAGCCCGGTTGTTTTAAGCCTTTTAAGTGTTTTGATTCGCTTGGCTTTGGATATGAAGAGGTTATATGTCGACCCGGCGACTGCGAAATGATAATTATGCTAACCTTTTCTCTGTGTGTTATAAAAACGCGCTTGGTGGTTTTTATCACGACTCTTTATTGTTTTCAAAACTGAGCGGAAACTCTCCCTTTACTTTAGCGATTACTGCTTTGTTAGATGTTATTTACCGATTATTTATTTATCATATAAGTTGTATATATTCAAATTTTTTGTAAATTAAGAAATTTTTTCTCTATTCATTACAGTTTATTATTTTGTTATACTAAGTTGTAAATATCTGGGACTAGCTACAATTATGATGTACCAGCGTACGCTTCATGCTTGCTTCAAAATCTTGACTTTTTTCTTTTTCAAGTTTAATACCATCAGTTGTCCACAATTCGTCGATTTGAATTCTCCTTTTATCAGTTTATGGTTCTTGAATTCCTTAAAAAAGCCTTTTCTGGTTGCTCTTAGTGTTTCCCAGAGCACCTGTAAAATTTGCAGAAAGCGTTTCAAATTAATATTACCAGCTAAAACTTTTGAATTAAAAATATATCGGATAAACTGACGAATTATCACAACAAGCCTTGATCCGTAACATGAAGCCATTTAATTGATTTGAACTTTTTGGCACAAGTTTACTTTTATTAAATGAAAAAGCAATTAATAAGCTGCTTGGAATATTCTACACTGTTCATCAAAGATTAGTTCGTGACTTAAATCAAATTGTTCATCACTTTTGCTACTCCATTGTCTTCACCGATAATCACTTCGAAAACGAGACCCAACACAAGCTTAGGGTTGCGACACAGTTTAAAGCACTTTTAGCCATGCCTCAGTAAAAAATTAGCCAAAATTAATCAATTTTGCGGTGAAACATGCTACATAATAGCTAAATTTTAACCCTATTTATTTTATTGATTAAAGGTAATATTATATGACAAAAAACATTATGTAATTGAAAAAACTTGACTTTCTAGTTAATTAAAAACTTGTTTTATAACCTCTTCAAATTCACCTTCAACTTCTTTTTCAGAACTAACTTTACTATTTCTAGGTTGATCTTTCTCTCCAATTTCAACAGTTGATGAATACATATCAGTAGGAAACAGACTTAGCATGAATTCAAACACAATAAGCTCGACAGCATCTTCATTCACTAACAATGGTTGATAAAGATTCCATGAATTGAATTCTGCTTGATTGATGCATGGTAGCCTAGCCCGCTCAAAACGACAAAGTGTCTTGTCTTGAATTGGTTATAAACAGGTATTGAACTTATACGGTTTGTCTCAAATCATGCTTGTTTAAATAACGTTGTACGTATTTTGACCTTAGACTCACATTTCCGGCAAGTATGGATAAATATTTAAATATCTAGTTACTTAGTAAAGTCATAATTAGCCAGAATTAGCCAAAAATGCAATGGCTAGAAAGAATATTTGTTTTTTAGCCTACCTATCATAAGCATACCTTTGAAATTAGCCGAAATGGCTAAAATTAGCCAAACCTGGCAACCCTGCACAAACTCTGCACATTTATGGTAAAATAAAAGTTTAAAATTTCGGTTGTAATTTTAAAAACAAAAGTTCAAAAGAAAGAAATAAAAAACGTGACGCTAAAAGTACAGGACCGATCAAGAGCTGGTTTAGAAATTTACTAATAAGGTTACGATTCGCTACGGTTTGCATTCATTTCTCGAAATGCCCCAAACAGGAAAACATAACGAACAGCTGTCTGACGGCGTCAAGATCTAGACAGATTTATTCTGAACAGAAAAAAGCAGCTTCAATTTCATTTAGAAAATTGCTGTTATATTCAATAAGGCACCTGACCCAGATGAGAATTCTCCTTTTAAACTGTGACTTCCTGTGATGAAAGCAAATATTTAAAAAGTAGATTCATTTTTTTAGAGGGTTGAAGTCATCCTGAGAAAACGAACTGACATCTTTGCTTACAATAACCACAATTTATAATCAGTTAGCTTTTTGTTCTATGCGACAATTGTTGTAGGTGGTCTACATGGAAATGATTCTAGATAGCAGCTAATTGATTGTCCATAAACAACAAAATACAGGGTGTCCATAAAGTCCGTGTGCACTTTTAAAAGATTATAGCTTTGTAAGTATTTGTGATAAAAAAAATCTGTAAAAAGTATTAAAAAAAGATAATCTATATTTTTTAAGTTTCCACATGTCCTCCTTCATTAACAATACAAAAGGTAACATGAATTCAGTCCGATTTAGAATTCCCAATTTAGAAACTGTCCAACACGTAGAGCAAAGTGCCAAGAAGCTCCATCTTGTTGAAACACTATATCATGTTTCAGATATAGTTGTTCAAGCTGTGAAATAAAGTAATTCTGAAGTATATCTAAGTATCTGTCAGCGTTAATAAAACAATCTTCAAATAAGAATGGCTCTAAGACCTGATTTTTTCCAAAAGCACATCCCATAGTTACTTTGGGTGAGTCTCTTTCATGTTGGACAGTTTTATTTGGCTTTTCAGTTTCCCAAAACTAGGAAAAGGAAACTTTAGAGCATTTTTTACAGATTCCTTCTATCACAAATACTTTTATAAAGTTATAATTTTTTGAAAGTGCACACGGACTTTATGGACACCTTGTATATTGTTTTAAGACTTTCCATAAAATCAGTAAAAGCAAAAAAAAGAAACCTTGGCTAATTTAAATATATCCGCCTAAGGGCCTGCGAGCTTACTCGTGCCCCGACAGATCTCTATTTTATGACGTTAGTTACGTATTTATCTACAGCTTCTTTTTGGTCTAAAATTATATTTTAAAAATACTTCACTTAAGAACTTAAACTTAAGGTTATAAGTTATAATACATTTATAATGGATTACTTTGTAAATGTAAAATCACGCTATGAATGACTATAATTTTTAACTGTTTCTACTTTTTTAGTCAAAATGTAAAGTTAAAGAATAAGCCATTTACGGACATATATGATAACTAAAGCACTTAAATTTTGCTGTTTTAAATGAATAGCGATTTATAACTCGGATTATGCAAATCTTGGTTTCTTTGAATTATTCATCTTTGATAGTTTTTTGACGTCGGCAAATATTGCTACTTTTATTTTTTATTGCGTGCAAAAAATCGATGATTAAACTAATAGCCTTTAAAGGATTGATTTAATATTGTTAAATTTTTTCTAAAAACGTTTTTAAGCAGTTTGACATCAGACTGTTAGTTGATGCACCAACAGCGCAAGAAACACCAAACTTTGTATAACAGGTTTACTTGTCCAATTTTTTTTCAAAAAAAATCTGCTTTTTGCTGTATTTTTGATTCACATAGTCATTTCATTTAAGGAAATTGACAAACTTTGTTTACTTTTTGTTCATTATATTCAGATAAGAAGTGATTTATTTGTTAACCTAAACTTTATTTTTTTTCTTAATTTTGTCTAAATTACGGAAAATGATTTGAACTAAATTCTCTTTAAGAAATTGGGAATATTTTCATTTTTTTAATTAGTATTTTTAATATAAACTTTTAAAATATTTCATAAAAAATTGGACTTACAAAATCATTAAAAAATATACCAAAAAATATAAATTTTCAAAATAGAAAATAAGAAAATACAAAACAATATCAGAGCATTCAATATTTTGCACCACAGTGTTTTTTGGTGAATTAGAATACACCATAATATCAAATAAAATTTAGCATTTGGCAAATAAAGTTTAAAAGTTACAATAAAACAATAGAATATTAATCTGCTAAACACATCATATAAAAAATTAATAAGCTTTGAAAAGTTTTCAAACAAAATTTGCAGTTGTCATTCATCAAAGCATCGTTTTTTCAATAAACTTTATCTTCAGAGTTGTGTTGAAACTCTTTGGAAAAAAACAAATATTTATTAATAATATTCAGAGCTTCCTTCATAGATCGACTCATTTTCAACATCTTCGTTTTCTTGATGATCACTAATCTCGCTTTCATAGTTTTCCTCAATCCAATTTTCATCGATCTCCTCTTCACCTTCAAACATTGAGTTTATTCCTTCTTCTGGCTCTTCTTCAGGCTCAATTGGAACCATTGCGTGTTTCAAATTATCCGGGGCATTAACTTGAAAATATGCGCTCCCTGAAAACATAAAAAATCTTTGTTTATTGTTTGAATTAATTGTTAAAGATTCGTTTTATTTATTATTTACTTCAAAATTGTTTTTTTAAATTATATTAGCTAGAAAACATCAAAAACCCACTTACACAAAAGACTCTTTATCTTAATCGGTTTGACTTCGATAGTATCACTTTCGTTTTCATCATTTTCAGTTGATTCATTCTCTTCATACCACGTCAAAAACTCACTCCCTGTTGAAACAAACACAGAAACTAAGTTACAAACAAAATCATCAAAACAATATTTAAGTAAACAATAGATTTTCGTTTTTTGTTAATTATCAAAACCAATTACATAAAATGTTAAATTCGACTTACACAAAGCAGAATATTGTTGGCAAACGTTCTCGCTTATAAACCTTGAAGTACCAGGTACTATTTCGGTGTTTGGAATGAAGTTTTCGTTACTTTGCATTGCCTGAAAACAATTAATTCATTTAAAAATATTGAAAGTATTGTAATTTGTTTTGTTTACAAAATTACTACAGCATGAAACGTTTTTACTCAAAACTCAAAATCAAAATAACTTACCATGAACTGTCCGTTTTCATCACAATGAGGAAGATATCCATGTGGAGAATCAACAACAACTGCTGCTCTCGAACGTCGTTTAATGACAGCAAAGTAGTTATCTCGTTCCGTTTGACATGAACTCGCCGAACTGGAGGAGGAAGTCACTGAAAGTACAAAATCAAACTTTGATTTCAAAGTGGCGACACTTTTATCGTGAAAAACTAAACCTGTCAGTACAATATAACTTAAAATGTTTGTTAAGATTGGCTAAGGCTATGCAATGTGATATTCACTTACCAGTAATAAGAATAATTGAAGTAAATTCAAGTAAGATCAAAAGTTTTTTGACAATTGCCATGTTTTTCTAAACAAGCTTACTGCTGTTCAAATGTAATATTAATCAAATTACAAGTTATTCATAAGAGATACTGTTCACGTTTTGCTTTGAATGATGCATAGTTGTATCGGGTCAGTTATTTATACTGTACAGTCTGGTACAGTTTTTTTCTTTAATTTTAGTGTAGTGTTTTGGTGTCATGCTTAAGAATACCGAAACATTCTAAAGCAAGTGCATAAGAACTCCTTAATATGGAAATTTTAAACTGTTTTTGTATAATTCTATTTTTGTCACAATGATACTTACATTCATGAAGAAAACATATGCCAGCTAATACATAATACAATTATTTCTGATTAAAATTTATCATTTTGTGGTCTTAATTTTGTCGGATTTGCTTTGATAAATAAAACTAATACACCAGTCACAACTAGTTCTCTGTTTTTGTGGCTATTATATTGGCGTTTCTTAATCTATAGAGCAGTGGTTTTTAACCTGTGGTACGCGGCAATTTTTTAATTTCAATAAAATCCAATACTCGAATTAAATTATATTTTCCAGATATGTATTGGTAGTGTATGTTAATAAATACATTTAAGCTACGTCTTTAGCTAATGTATTGCAACGAACTAAATTGATTGCGTAATCAATGCAATAATCAGATTGGGTACTTTTAGCAGATAATTTGCGCGCTAGAACTGATCTACCCGCAGAATTTTTTTAAAAAGTGTAAAAACGCTGCCGCCGCAATTGTTTTAGTCGTTTTCAAAGCGCAAGTGCAAGTTCAATGTGGCACATAAAAAAAACTTCTAAAAAATCTTTGTCATAAAATTGCTTCATTTCTATTGTTGGTGTTTTGAACGTACAATGATGTTGTGAATGTTTTAAAGACCAAATGTTTTTTTTTTCTTACAAATGTACGTTTGCTCTTACAACGAAATACTAGTAAGAAAAGTTTTTGAATTAAGGAAAAAGCTGTTAGAACTTTAAACAAAAAAAATCACGATTTGAATAATCCGGAGTTTCTATCGAGACTTGTAGCTACTTGTTGCAAATTTTTGATGATGAGAGTATCAAAAATATCCAACAAGTAGCTACAAGTCTTGATAGAAATTCTGGGTTTTTCAAATCGTGATTTTTTGGTGTAAAATTCAAGTGACTTTTTCCTTAATTTAAAAAGTTTTTTGACTATGTTTCTTATTGAGAGTAAACAGGGCATCCAATAATGGCTTTAATAAGGTGCGAGCGGTGCGGTCGCACCAGGCCTCCCCTAAAATAGATCAAAAAGTGTCCCCCCTACACAAGAAATTGCTCTATTTTTACAAAGGAGCACTGGGACGTCGATGGCAGGTCAAAAAAAAAATATATCCGAAATTGACGACATTTTGCACACTATATACTAATACAATTCGAACTGAAAATGTATTATATACTACTGCTGCTACAAAATCGAAGACTTTTTTTCTTTAAAGAGCACTGTAATTTTTGAAGGAAAATCTAGAAAGGTGGGATGAATTTAAAGAGAAAACTTTTTTTTTAGGAAACACCATGATTTTTGGAGGAAAATTGGAAAAAGTGAAGAATTTTTTTTTAGAGAACACCATGAATTTCGGAGGAAAATTGTTGGTCTAAAGCGAAGACCTTTTTTTTTGCGATCACTTTGCTTTCATATACTAAAAACTGCTTCAGCCGCCTTTTTTGGGATACTAAATAGTGGTGCTCTCTTACTTTTCTTGCACCGAGCCCCCTTCTTTTTGTAAGGCCATCATTGAGTGCATCAGTTTTTTCAAGGTTTAAACGTTTTTTTGGAAATTTTGCTTCTAAATTGCAAACTTCAGTACAAAAACTAGACTTATGGCCTATGAACAAAGAAACCAAAAAGTATCGAATGTTCACAGTTAACACATTTCTACTCGTAGTAAATACAATACAAAAAAAGTTGTTTCAAGAAATTGGCTGTCATTTAAAACTGCTTAAAACTCAGTTAAAGCATTAGTTTTTGGGCATAGATAGTTTTCCCTACATTTTAATCGATTCTTTGTTCATCTATCAAATCACATGTCAAACGGCATGATAAAAGACGACCATTGACATCCAATATGATAAGGCAGCTAACATTAACCAGAAAGAATGCTTGCCAATCAATTTCTGGCTAACAATGGCCTTATCCAACTTTGACTCAAAAGGCGCATAGGAGTATAAGCAGGGATTCTCTGCAATGATAGGTATTAAAACCAAAAGCCAGAATCTTCTTACATGGCCCTCCCATGACCTCCGACGTGCAGTAAGTAGGAAAAACAGATACAATGAACTTTGTGGTACTTAGTGTAACAAAAAGATATTTAGATGATATGTGATAACAAAAAGGTTGAGAACCACTGATCTAGAGAATGTAAGGAGCAATTCAGGAGGCCTGCAAATACATTTTTGAAAGCAATGTATTTTTAATATATACATATTTTTAAATTAAACATATTGTTGTATCTTTGCACGAATACACAGGTTTATTAAATAACAATAATTAAAATTCACAAAAATCACTTAGCCAAAAAACAACCGTATTGAAATAGAATGCTTTTTAGTTCGTTTGATGTAGTAGCTTGATAACTTTGAACTGACTGATGAACCGAAATAGATGCGCAGATTTAACTGGTTACAATTATGCTTGGAGATACTCGTGTCCAATAATTGATCGAGCAGAAGGCGCTGATTAAGATTAGAAGCGTTTAAGAAAACACTACGTCATCGATTGCACAATATCACAACACATATATTTTTAATTTTTTTATATTTGAAGGTTTACTTTTGTGAATTATTTTATATATGGTAAAGCAATTCTGTTTTCAGATTTATAGTTTGTTAATTTGGAACAATTGTATTTGATTGCTGCTCATGAGTTTTGGACATGAACTCCCGCAAACTCGAAGCATTGTGAGCTGTGTCGAGTTTGCGGGAATTCATCTCAGAAACCTTGTCCTTGGCAGAAGAGACCTTCATCTGTAAACATCCGAGCCATGGTGAGCCGTTGACAACGCTGGACATTAAATGTCGGGTTTAAATTTTTACCTTTCGCGCAGTTATCAAGAATGTTGTCTGCTAAACCAATCAAGCTGTAGTCATTATTGCGTCATCGGCAATTTTCTATTGAATAGTAATTAAGTCACTTTACGGCACTTTCCCCTGCTTGGTGGTCTTGACAAGCAGTTCTAAATTACAGTAATATCTCTACTAAAATTACTAGCGGACAGCAATATCTTGGCATCTCCGGAAGCAGGTCGGGGTAATTGCTTACCCTATGTATAGCGCCTCCGTCGCTTTCCTGCGAGTCAGGAGGATAAATATAGAGATTAAAATAAAAAAAAAAAATAAAAAAGTCAATACTTACAGTCTTACACAATACAGAAAGAGTTGCTTTAGTTTAGAAAAACTCTAATTCAAATATTCAGATAAAAATTTCATGTTTCTGCGGGTTTTTTAAAGCGGGATAGTTAAAAAAAGAGTTAAAATGATAAAAATTTTTGTAAAATCATAAAACAAAGAAAGAATAAAATTGTGTTAAAGCTACTTTTCAAATTTTACTATTTAAAATTTATAATTTTTTTCTTTCTTTTGCTTGCCTCGTAAATGCTGGAAAGTTGAGAGAGGATATGGAAAAATCCAAAATTTTGTCTATGTTTAGATCAATACAAACTTAGAAGCTCAATAAAATATGTGCTATTTATCAAAAAGTCTTTTACAAATTAGAAAAGGAAATAGAAACATTATAGTTTTCTTTAATCGTTCTTCATTAAAATATTTGCAAATCACACAATCGGCTTGAATATCTTTATATGAACCGCAATCAATTAATCGGATCGAGTTGACAACGAGACTGATAAATTGTTTTGTCTTTTTTTAATTATAATCATCTAAATTAGTTAAAAACGATAAAAATTCAAATATGAACATTTATAGTAACACGAACAAATGCACTGTTCATGTCTATGTAACTGTATTGTATTACAAAATCTCAATTAACATGGTTCTACAGTATAAGTTTGATTTATTGCCTTATTGTTATGTCCTGTGTGCAAATGTAATTGCTGCTTTGTACGAGCAGCCATATATGGACTGCTGACTTAAAATCATTGACCTGCTCATCTCGACTTTTTGAGCTGTTGATCTTTTTTATTCAATAAGAATGTAAAATTAAATTTTGTTCTGTCACTTTAAGCAAATTCAAAAGATTTCTGAAATATAGCTATACCGTTTATCGCGTACCATTGAACTCATAAAAAATTAAGAATACCGAAACATTCTAAAACAAGTGCATAAGAACTCCTTAATATGGAAATTTTAAACTGCTCTTGTATGATTCTATTTTTGTCACAATGATACTTACATTTATGAAGAAAACATATGCCAGCTAATACATCATACAATTATTTCTGATTAAAATTATCATTTTGTGGACTTAATTTTGTCGGATTTGCTTTGATAAATAAAACTAATACACCAGTCACAACTAGTTTTTTTTTGACTATTATATTGGCGTTTCTTAATCTATAGAGCAGTGGTTTTCAACCTGTGGTACGCGGCAATTTTTTAATTTCAATAAAATCCAATACTCTAATTAAATTATATTTTCCAGATATGTATTGGTAGTATGTTAATAAATACATTTAAGCTACGTCTTTAGCTAATGTATTGCAACGAACTAAATTGATTGCGTAATCAATGCAATAATCAGATTGGGTACTTTTTGCAGATAATTTGTGCGCTAGAACTGATCTACCCGCAGAATTTTTTTAAAAGAGTAAAAACGCTGCCGCCGCAATTGTTTTAGTCGTTTTCAAAGCGCAAGTGCAAGTTCAATGTGGCACATAAAAAACTTCTAAAAAATCTTTGTCATAAAATTGCTTCATTTCTATTGTTGGTGTTTTGAACGTACAATGATGTGGTGAATGTTTTAAAGACCAAATGTTTTTTTTTTTTTACCAATGTACGTTTGCTCTTACAACGAAATACTGTATAATAAGAAAAGTTTTTGAATTAAGGAAAAAGCTGTTAGAACTTTAAACAAAAAAAATCACGATTTGAATAATCCGGAGTTTCTATCGAGACTTGTAGCTACTGGTTGCATATTTTTGATGATAAGATTATCAAAAATATCCAACAAGTAGCTATACGTCTTGATAGAAATTCTGGGTTTTTCAAATCGTGATTTTTTCGGTGTAAACTTCAAGTAACTTTTTCCTTAATTTAAAAATCCTTTTGACTATGTTTCTTTTTGAGAGTAAACAGGGCATCCAATAATGGCTTCAATAAGCTGCGAGCGGTGCGGTCGCACCAGGCCCCCCCCCTAAAATAGATCAAAAAGTGTCCCCCCTACACAAGAAATTGCTCTATTTTTACAAAGGAGCACTGGGACGTCGATGGCAGGTCAAAAAAAGAAAAAAATGCATCCGTAATTGACGACATTTTGCACACTATATACTAATACAATTCGAACTGAAAATACATTATATACTACTGCTGCTACAAAATCGAAGACTTTTTTTCTTTAGAGAGCACTGCAATTTTTGAAGAAAAATCTAGAAAGTTGGGATGAATTTGAAGTGAGGACTTTTTTTTAGGGAACACCATGATTTTTGGAGGAAAATTGAAAAAGCGGAGATGAATTTGAAGTGAAGGATTTTTTTTTTATTGCAGAACTTATACAAAATTTTTATTTAACTTTATATTAACTATAAAAAAAAACGATAAAGCAAAACACAATACAGAATATATAATATATCTCAAATTAAAATGTCTCGAAATTTCTTTATTGATCCTTTTCGAAAGAACCCACAATAATAGCTTAAATAAATACTTTTCTTCTGTCCGTTCGACTAGTCACTACTTTTCCAATCGTCACTTCTTTTTCTTTTTTGTTATATGATCCTCTCCTGTTTCGCTTTAAATTTTAAGTTTTATAGTTTTCTTTAAGCACGTTGATTGTTTCGAAATAGTACAGTTTTTGATCTGGGTTCGATTCGCCACATAGCTCACCCCAGATAGACGGAAGTTGGCTTCGTCTATCGTGATTTTGTAGATGTTGGAAAACGATGGAAACTTTGTGGTTGAAAATTTTTGATGAAGAATTTAAAAACTTCTTTCAATTACACAATTAAACGATATAATGCAACACAAAAAATTTTTAAAAATATACATTCCAAATTTTAATACCAAAACTAACGCAATTTCAATGCAAAATACAATACACAAAAACAGAAGAAAATTTGATGGAAAGAGAAAGACGAAAAAGGGAAAAGATAGATAATTTGAGGGTTCCACAGCCAAATCAGGAAACGTGCGCACCAAACACAAACATGCGGACAATAACTCTATGTCGCGGTCAAAAACAGTCAAAAGGTAGGACAAATAGTCAAAAGGGGAATGAATGAAAAAAAAAAATTTAATAAAACGAGCTAAATGGGCTAAGTGACGTAGATCAAGTCAAAGTAACTCTTGATCCAGTGAGTAATATTTGCCAATGGCCATAAGACAAATATTGACGTTCGCCCTAGAACGATCAAATTCTAAATATTCTCGTAATGATGAAAAAATATAACCATAAGCTCGAAGGAAAAAATCTGTTCAAGAAATTTCAGATGTAAAAATACTCTGCATCATGTTCCGTAAAGAGTGACACGCGTTACAAGACTAAGTTGGCGCACACAAACTGTAGGGAACCTAAAAAAAAATCAAAACTATGCACTAGCCAAGAAGAAAATCTTTATACTGAGATGGCATCTTAATGCAGCGACCATGCCGATTTTTTAGATTTTGATTAAAATCGGGAACTGGTTCAGCGACGGAAGGATTTTCACTTTCAGGAAGAAAAACCGGCTTAACATGATCGATTGTAACAACTTTTCTGCTATCTTTGACATCTAAAGTAAAATTTTTATTATCATGTTGCAAAATACGATATGGACCAAAATAACGTGGTTGAAGAGAATGAGACTTTTTCGCGCATCGTAGCCACACATGAAAAGTCAAAATAACCTTTAAGTTTTTCTAAAAATTGATGCGGAGGAGTAACTGGCTGAGAAATATTAGGATGGAACTGTCCAGGTAGTTTCATGGTTTGACCAAATACTAACTCTGCAGACGAACAATCTAAATCTTCCTTGACCGTATTTCGAATGTGGAGTAACACGAGAGGCAATGTAATAGCCCAATCAGTAGGATTTTGTTGAACACGAAGAGCATCTTTCAATTGCCGATGAAAATTTTCAATTAGACCGTTGCACTGTGGATGGTAACTAGTAGTCCTATTTCGTTTAGCACCAGCATTAACTGTGTCCATAAATTTGATTCAAATTGTGCACCTCTATCCGTTATTACGGTTGCGGGTACACCAAAATGCGAAACATAACCATGAAGAAAAGCGTTAACAACAGAAATGGAAGACGAATCTTCCATAGGAATAGCACTAACATAGCGAGTATAGCGATCTATAATTATGTACGAGAAACCATGTGACTCTGGTAAAGGACCAACTATATCCATATTAATGTGGTTAAAACGGCCTTCAGGTAATTTGTATTTTTCTAAAGGACTAACGGTATGTCTGTGAATTTTACACTGCTGGCAAGATAGACATTCTCTAACCCATTTACTTATATCTTTTCTCATACCTGTCCATACGAATCTTCGCGAAATTAATTTTGAAGTACCTTTGATTCCAGGATGGCTAATGCCATGAAGTTTGTTAAAAATAATTTTTCTCCATGAAGAAGGAAGTACAGGACAAATCATAGACGTTGAAGTGTCACACCAAAGCATGTAATTACTATGTGGAACGGGGTATTCACTTAATCGCAATCCAGTATCAGTAGGGTTTTTGAGTAATTGGTTTAAATCTGAATCTGTTCTTTGATCAAGAGCTATTTGTGCGTAGTTAATGCCATCTTGTAAAGTTTCTATACCATTAATTTCAACTCTAGATAATGTGTCTGCAATAAAATTTTTCGAACCTTGCACGTAACGAATATCTGTAGAAAATTCAGAAATGTAACCCATGTGTCGAACGCGCCTTGGAATAGTTTGAGACTTTGAAGAAGAAAATGCTCTAATTAAAGGTTTGTGATCGGTAAAGATAGTAAATTTTTTTCCTTCAATAAAGTATAAAAAATGTTGTACAGTAAGATACATAGCCAGAAGTTTTCTGTCAAAGGCACTATACTTAGGCTGAGCAGGAGTGAGTCTTCTTGAAAAGAAAGCAATCGGAGACCAAATACCATTCAAGCAAATTTGCAGAACTCCTCCAATGGCTACATCACTCGCGTCTACCATTAAACTGGTGGGAGCATTAATAACCGGATATACTAATAGTGAAGCTCTTAGTTTTGTTAAACACAGCCTCGCAATCTGCAGCCCAAACTAGTTTCTTATCAGTTTTTGGTTTTCCTTTAAGCATATCTATCAAAGGACCTAATAACTCTGCGGCATGAGAAACAAATCTGTGATAATATTGGATCATGCCTATATATCTTCGTAATTGCTTTGTAGTAGAAGGGATTGGAAATTTAGAAAAATAAATTTTCTGTTTTGTAGGACGAATGCCTTCTTTAGTAACTAAATGGCTTAAAAACTTTTTTTTCCGAACTCGGATTTGGTAGCATTAATAACAATACCGTGTTTAAAGCCTTTTAAAAAATGTCCTTAAATGTTCGAGATCCTCTTCTTCTGATCTTGAGAAAATAATTATGTCATCTATGTAAGGTAAGACGTAGGGTAAACCGTGGCAAACTTGATCTATAAATCTTTGAAAGGTACTTGAGGCATTACGTAAACCAAACGGTAAAAAGTTGTATTCGAAAAGACCAATTGGAGTGGTTATCGCAGTTTTATGATGAGACTCCTTAGCTACCGGAATTTGATGATAGGCTCTGACCAAATCTACTTTGCTAAAAATGCAAGATCCCTGAAGACGGTGAAGAAGGCGGGTAACTGACGGAGTAGGATAACGATCAGGAATAGTTTGCTGATTTAATTTACGATAATCACCGACTAGGCGAAAATTACCAGGCTGACCTTTTGTAACTAAATGTAAAGCCGAAGACACAGGAGATTCTGAACGACTAATAATACCGCTTTCAAGAAGATAATCAATCTCTTTTTTTACGAATTCTAGTTTCTCAAGAGACAACTGACGTGGCCTATAAGAACTAGGATACCCTTTAGTTACAATATGATGCACTACAGAATGCTTGACAGGTTTATGCTTATTTGGAGGAGTAGTTAAATCAGGAAACGAAGCGAGCAATTTCAGATATTTGTCGCTGGGCAAGAAAGTTTTAGGAGCGCTAATATGAGCTATACTTTTAGTTTGAAGTTCCCAACGAAAATTACAACCAGCACGAACAAGTTTCATAGAGGCAAAGTCAAGAGATAAATCAAAGTGTTTTAAAAAATCGGCCCCTATTATATTATTGGAAACGTCGGCAATCACAAAAATCCAACGAAACGTCGTTATTTTATTAAAGGAGATGTACATAGTACGAAAACCAAAAGTAGCAATGGGTGCACCGTTAACAGTCACTAGCGCATTGCTAGCTTGTTGATTTCGATGTTCGTGCGGTAAGGGTTTCACCAAACTAATTTCTGCGCCGCTATCAAGAAGTAATAAACCAGATTCCTTATCTTTAATATGTGGCAAACGACTGCATGACTTGGTCATCACAGGCGCAGCCCACTTCGCGTGATGACTTATTAGTTTCCCTGCCATGAACAAGGTTGAACATATCGATGGGCATCTCGCCCAAATCGCTGGTGATAAAAGCACAAAAGGAGATGATTTAACTACATCCTTAGCACCATTTCTAAATGCTGAATTTGGTCGAAAATTACTTGAATATCTGGGAAAAAAAACGTTCTACTTCTCATCGGAGCAAAATTGTTGAGACGAGAAAAAATTTTGTTATTTCGAGGTTTAGTACTAGAAAAGGATGTACCTGCGCTTGAGGACCTTAACTGAACATTTTTTAAATCGTTAATGTCTTGGTTTAGCTGCTGCAGTTAAGTGTTAAAAGAAGAAAATTTTCTGTCTAACAACGTTTCGAAATTTGAATTGTTTGAAGCACCCGCTTTTGCATTGGCACTAGATTCTGAAACTGATGGTAATTGACAGGAGTAAACACTAGATGACATACTCAATCGTTGCATTGCGGCATCAGCTGCAGCCGCAAACTGAAGAAGAGGTCTTCCTAAAGTAGGAACTAAAGAGAGTTGCACTTGTTGAGGCAATTTATTCATTACCAATTCACAAAAAATTGCATTAGACATGTCATCTTCAGATATAGATGATCTTAATCTATTTAAAAATTCGGAAGGTTTTACGTCACCCAAGCTATCCACAAACATAACTGTATGAACTCTGTATGAACAAGGATGGAGTAAACTCTTCGATTAAGATTTTCATTTGTTCGTAACTATGATTCCGAGAAATTACAGGTTGAACAAGGCCGAGTGTTTCGTGGTCAAAACAAGGAATCAAAGCATGGAGCTTCTCATCATCACTAAGAATTTTATATCGAATATACAATTTTTCAAAGTAGGAAAACCAAGCGTGGGGATTGCTTTTTGTAAAAGTGTGAGTAATCTTTTCACCGGGCCGAAAAATTAACTGATTATTTCGTAAGTCATTGAGTACAGCATGGTTAGAATCAGCGTGTTTCAAATCGCCAGAGTGCGTAGGTTAATCATTAGTCATAATTTTTGATTTCAAATATTTGCTGCGCGACCGAGTGTTGTACCGATGAAGTGCCAGGCTTACACATATGTACACAAAAGAAGAAATAGTACTCACGGTTGTAGTCGGGGTCACCAATGTGGTGGTTCGGACTTATTTACAAAATTTTTATTTAATTTTATATTAACTATAAAAAAAAACGATAAAGCAAAACACAATACAGAATATACGTATAATATATCTCAAATTAAATGTCTCGAATTTTCTTTATTGATCCATTTCGAAAGAACCCACAATAATAGCTTAAATAAATACTTTTCTTCTGTCCGTTCGACTAGTCACTTCTTTTCCAATCGTCACTTCTTTTTCTTTTTTGTTATGTGATCCTCTCCTGTTTCGCTTCAAATTTTAAGTTTTATAGTTTTCTTTAAGCACGTTGATTGTTTCGAAATAGTACAGTTTTTGATCTGGGTTCGATTCGCCACAACACCATGAATTTCGGAGGAAAATTGTTGGTTTGAAGCGAAGACCTTTTTTTAGCGACCACTTTGCTTTCATATACTAAAAACTGCTTTAGCCACCTTTTTTTGGGACACTAAATAGTGGTGCTCTCTTATTTTCTTGCACCGAGCCCCCTTCTTTTTGTAAGGCCATCACTGAGTGCATCAGTTTTTTCAAGGTTTAAACGTTTTTTTGGAGATTTTGCTTCAGTACGATTTGCAAACTTCAGTACGAAAACTAGACTTATGGCCTATGAACAAAGAAACCAAAAAGTATCGAATGTTCACAGTTGACACATCTCTCCTCGTAGTAAATACAGTCTAAAAAAAGTTGTTTCAAGAAATTGGCTGTCATTTAAAACTGCTTAAAACTCTGTTAATGCATTAGTTTTTGGGCATAGATAGTTTTCCCTAGATTTTAATCGATTCTTTGTTCATCTATCAAATCACATGTCAAACGGCATGATAAAAGACGACCATTGACATCCAATATGATAAGGCAGCTAACATTAACCAAAAAGAATGCTTGCCAATCAATTTCTGGCCAACAATGGCCTTATCCAACTTTGACTCAAAAGGCGCATAGGAGTATAAGCAGGGATTCTCTGCAATGATAGGTATTAAAACCAAAAGCCAGAATCTTCTTACATGGCCCTCCCATGACCTCCGACGTGTAGTAAGTAGGAAAAACAGATACACTACAACTGCAGCAAATAATATCATCATTTGCACTTAAACAAATCCAAGAAATTAATCTTTCAATGAACTTTGTGGTATTTAGTGTAACAAAAAGATACTTAGATGATATGTGATAACAAAAAGGTTGAGAGCCACTGATCTAGAGAATGTAAGGAGCAATTCAGGAGGCTTGCAAATACATTTTTAAAAGCAATGTAGTTTTAATATATACATATTTTTAAATTAAATATATATTTTTAATTTTTTTATATTTGAAGGTTTACTTTTGTGAATTATTTTATATATGGTAAAGCACTTCTGTTTTCAGATTTATAGTTTGTTTATGTGGAACAATTGTATTTGATTGCTGCTCATGAGTTTTGGAGATGAACTCCCGCAAACTCGAAGCATTGTGAGCTGTGACGAGTTTGCGGGAATTCATCTCAGAAACCTTGTCCTTGGCAGAAGAGACCTTCATCTGTAAACATCCGAGCCATGGTGAGCCGTTGGCAACGCTGTTCGTTAAATGTCGGGTTCAAATTTTTACCTTTCGCGCAGTTATCAAGAATGTTATCTGCTAAACCAATCACACTGTCGTCATTTTTGCGTCATGGGCAATTTTCTATTGAATAGTAATTAAATTAATAGTTGCACAATACAGGAAAAGAGTTGCTTTAGTTTAGAAAAACTGTAGTTCAAATATTCAGATAAAAATTTCATGTTTCTACTGGTTTTTTAAAGCGGGATAGTTGAAAAAAGAGTTAAAATGATAAAAATTTTTGTAAAGTCATAAAACAAAGAAAGAATAAAATTGTGTTAAATCTACTTTTCAAATTTTACCATTTAAAATTTATAAATTTTTTTCTTTCTTTTGCTTGCCTCGTAAATGCTGGAAAGTTGAGAGAGGATATGGAAAAATCCAAAATTTTGTCTATGTTTAGATCAATACAAACTTAGAAGCTCAACAAAATGTGTGCTATTTATCAAAAAGTCTTTTACAAATTAGAAAAGGAAATAGAAACATTATAGTTTTCTTTAATCGTTCTTCATTAAAATATTTGCAAATCACATAATCGGCTTAAAGATCTTTATATGAACCGCAATCAATTAATCGGATCGAGTTGACAACGAGACTGATAAATTGTTTTGTCTTTTTTTAATTATAATCATCTAAATTAGTTAAAAACAATAAAAATTCAAATATGAACATTTATAGTAACACGAACAAATGCATTCTTCATGTCTATGTAACTGTATTGTATTATAAAATCTCAATTAACATGGTTCTACAGTATAAGTTTGATTTATTGCCTTATTGTTATGTCCTGTGTGCAAATGTAATTGCTGCTTTGTACGAGCAGCCATATATGGACTGCTGACTTAAAATCATTGACCTGCTCATCTCGTCTTATTGAGCTGTTGATCTTCTTTATTCAATGCAGTGATGAAGGTCTCGAGACCGGTCTTTGTCTCGAGACCAATTTTTAGGGTCTCGGTCTCGGTCTCGGTCTCAGCCTTTTGCTGGCGGTCTCGGTCTTGGTCTCGTAATAACCTGGTCTCGGTCTCGTACTTTTTAAATTGGTCTCGAGACCGGACATTTTTTGTTATTTTTGTTATTTGATGTGGTTATGATGATTTACTGCTTTTTTCACCATAAACAATTCAAGATGAAACTGCAAGATGAAGACTGCAAGCCTTTTATTGCCTTGTAAAATTTTTGAATAAACATAGTCAATAAATGGTTTAGTTCAGTGATTCTTAACCGGGAAGGCACGCCACCCCTGGAGTGCGTACGTAAATTTTCAAGGGGGCGCGATTGTTAACATGTTTTACAACACATTCTTTATTAATTTTGATAATCAAAATGACAGGAAACTTGACCTCAACAAGAACCAAATTGAACAACGAAATCTAGCAAGCTTTTTTTAATTGGATTTTGCTCTCGCAAACGATAACTTTGAGTTCCAATTAAAGCACAAATAAAAACTCATTTATCTGATTAAAAAAATTTTTTTAACCAAATAAAATTCTCCTATAGATGAGAAGCAAGAAACATATTACAATGCGAAATAGGCAACATTTTTGATGAAGCACAAGAAAAGTTTTTCGAGTTCAAATTTAACTCAGCAGCCAAGGACAAATTTAAAGTGCTGGACCTTGAGGCGTTTTGGGTCAAATACCTTCCCGTTTAACATCTTACTTTTGTGAGTCACCGACAATTTCCTGTGAGTCAGGGAGTCAGGAGAATAAAAATAAAGATACATAATAATATCAAAATAAATAAATAATTTTAATTTTTTTTTAAGTGAATATTGAAAGTGGCTCCTTTTTTTGTTGCTTCAAGGTTTCCTTTTGTAAAAAACATTACGAATTATAGTGAATGTGTTTTCGGCTTTCAACCGCCCCGATAACAAATTTCTGCAAACGCCATTGTGTGAATCTAATTGCTTAAAACAAATTACCAAATTGCTAATAAGACGAAGTAGAAAAGGAGAAAAATAACTAAAAATTACTTTGATTAACCTACCCAAAAATGGACAAAATGAATAGGGGTAATACAAAAAAACTAGCGAATTGTTAGGCAGCTTTTACTGGTTTGAATAATTTGTCCTTATTTTTAATCTTTTTTGATTAATTAGACTAATTCTAATCTATGTAAATCAAACATAGTTAGCAAATCCAACAAATACAACGCACCAACACAGATAACCAAGCTAATTAAATACGCGTATTTGAATGAAGTTTTGGTTCTAGGTGTATTTTATTGCGGTAAGTTCCACTACGACACAGTTCACGGCGGCAAATTCCACCGCTGTAGTTTATATTTTATCACTGTATATTCCACCACAATATCACATCATGTTGATTGTTTATTTTATCTGTAGATTGTTGTTGATTTATCACGCTATAAGCTGCCAAGACAGAGTACAGTAGTTGACAAACACATTTATTTCCCTAACTCTACTAACCCTAACCCCTAATTCTAACTGTAACCCTAACACCTAACCCTAACTCTAACCCTAACCCTCTAAACATAACAAATTTCCGTGGTAGAATATACAGTGCTGTGTTAGAAATTAACTATGATGGAGTATACCGGGGTGGAATTTACCGGTCACCCAAGTTTCAACCACTTTCGTGATTAGTGTGCCTTCAGCATTGCTGGAGCTGCTTTGAAGTCCTGGTTACGTGACTTCCTTTTTTCCTGTTTGCGCCGACTCAAAATTTCCAAGATCTGGAGAAGAGCGCTTGTGGTCACGATCCCAAAACCAGCAAAGCCAGTGGGGGACCCAAAGAGTTATCGACCGATATCTCTGCTCTGTGTTCCCTACAAGATCCTCGAGAGGCTTATCTGCGCCCGCGTTGAGCCATTAATCGATCCACTGCTCCCTAAAGAGCAGGCTGGGTTCTGACGCGGGAAGTCAAATGTAGATCAAGTTGTTCTGCTAACCCAGAACATCGAGGATTCTTTCGAGGCTAAAAAGAAGGCCGGTGCCGTATTTATCGATCTGACAGCTGCTTATGACACTGTCTGGCACCGTGGCCTTACCTGCAAGCTGCTGAGACTACTTCCGGATAAGCACATGGTCAGAATGATTATGGAGCTTGTCCGAAATCGAAGTTTCACCCTTACCACCGGTGACAGCAAGCAAAGCAGGCTACGTCGTCTTAAAAACGGCCTTCCTCAGGGATCGGTCTTGGCTCCCCTCCTATTTAACATCTATACGTACGATCTTCCTTCCATGATTTCCAGAAAGTTTGCTTATGCGGATGATTTAGCATTGTTGCACTCTTCTGGAAACTGGAAGGACTTGTAAGGGGCTTTAAGCCAAAATATGTCTACACTTTCAGCGTATCTTTAGACTTGGAGGTTGAAACTCAGCCACACTAAGACGGTGACGGCAGCCTTTCACTTAAACAACCGAGAGGCCAAGCGTGAGCTAAAGGTCTACAACAGGGGTTGGCAACCTTTTCCTAGTCGCGGGCCAAAACCAAACTCAACAAGATCTCGGCGGGCCGTAATAAATTTCCACTAATAATTTGTAAAAGTGTGATTTTTAGACATTTTATTATTATGAAAGCTTATTAAAATAACTCTTGATTTTGACAGATCTTGAAAAAAAATACAAAAAACATTTACTATTATTGTTATTGTCACAACATTGATGAGATATTTGATGTTGTTTTTGGCTTGAAAGTTTATGAAGATCCGGGGTTCAATTGGAAGTGGCAAGAAGAAGAATATCTTGCAAGTGGCCATCATTAAGTTGTGTTCTCAACTTGCTCTTGGTGCGTTTCATAAACGAAAACAGCTGTTCACACACATACGAGGTAAGTGCTGCCAAACATTGATGCCATCTTTTTGGCATGATTGATCAAGTTGGGGTATTGTTTGTATTCTAGATATTTTTTGTAAAAATCAAACAGTAATACACCCTCGGCGTGGAATTTTGATATTAACTTGTCGCTGCCCTGCAACTCAACTAGTTCCATTTGATATTTCTCTTGTAGCGTGTCCACCTGTACATCAAAGGGAGTACAGAACAATTTGATATCATTTTCTAGAGAACGAATGTCACCAAAGCGGGACAAAAATTCAGTTTTTAAATGTTGAGTTACAGAAACAAATGGAGTACTGCTCGTAGGCTTGTTCTCTTGTAATGTAGGAAAGTGAGCATAATTTCCACTTTCCAACTGACCTTCCCACAGTCGTAGTTTTGTTGTGAATGCGCGTATATAACTCCACATTTCGTGTATCAGCTGCTGCTTTCCTTGAAGCTGCAGATTCAACTTATTCAAATGAGACGTTACATCGACCAGAAATGCTAAATTGTAAACCCATTTTTGATTGCGAAATTCTGCAGCATTAATGTTTTTTTGTTCAAGAAAGGTTGCTATTTCTTCCCTCAACCTGTATACTCTTTGTAGCATATCACCTCGACTAGCCAGCGGACATTGCAGAAGTACAGCAAGTCACCATACTGACTCTCTGCTTTTAAGAGTAGTTGTCGAAACTGACGATGATTCAATCCTCGCGACAAAATAAAGTTTACAGCCTTCAACACTACGGCCATGATGTTTTTAAGCTTGCCACCTTTGCACACAATGCTTCCTGGTGAATAAGACACTGTAATTTCACAATATTGTTATTAATTTTATTGTTTTCCATGTGTTTCTGAAGTAAAGACACGACCCCCTTATTTTTTCCTACCATTGGCGGGGCGCCATCAGTTGTTATTGACACCAGTCTGGAGAAATCTAGATTCTTGGCTGCAAGGCATTGAAGTAATGCCTTTAGAATATCGGTTCCTGTAGTAGTATTTTTCATAGGAATCAGTTCCACAAATTCTTCAAGAATATGAAAATTTTCTTTATTCCACGCACAAATACTGCCAGCTGAGCTGTATCTGTTGTGTCTGTGCTCTCATCTATAGCTATGGAAAAGAACTGTAGTTTTTCAAATAATCTTCTTGACTGGATTTCAAGTTCTCGGACATTTCTTCAATTCTCCGGGTAACAATTCTTGCAGAGAGACTGACATTTAAAAATCACTCTTTTTTCTCCGAACAGATGCTTTCAACAACAGCCATCATACATTTTTTTGCGAATTCTCCGTCGGTAAACGCTCTCTTTTCTTCGGCTATTATCTGTGCTACCCTATAGCTCGCAAGGGTATTATTTTTCGAATCAGTCGTTTGTTTTTAGAATACAGAACTCTGCTGTTTCAAACTATCTTTGAGTCGATCAAGTTTGTCTTTTCTTGCTTGACCCACAAACTTGGAAAAATTTGAATGCTTTGTGTCATAATGACGCTTTATATTGAACTCTTTGTTGACAGCAACAGAAACATTGCAAATCAAACAAGTAGATTTTCCAAAATGGTTCATAAAAAAGTACTTGTTTTCCCATTCTTCATTAAAAACTCTGCACTCCACATCAACTTTTCTACGTTTTGATAACATTTTAAGATTGCTAAAATGAATTAGAAAAATATATGTTTACTAACTAGTACAGTATTATCCATCGTACAGGACTTTAGTTAGCAAAGAACACGATGCAAACACATATGAAATAGCAAAAACACAAAAACGATGTCTGTTGTGTCATAATGTTTCATGAGCGTGATTACTGCACGCTTAAAGCGTGATCGCCGAATGTAGGTATACGGAAGTGCAATGTAAAAAGTACTTCTCCGTCCACACATCACTAAAATCTCAACACCCGGCATCAACCTTTCTACGTTTTGTTAACATCCTAACCTAAGTTGTCTAAAGTTTTTAGATAAGATTATACTTAGGCTGGTCATTCTTTTAACTTTTAACAATACAAAAATAGCATAGTGTGTATGAGACTTAACACATTTCCTAACTACTAGCATTGCACTTTACCAATACACTGGCATTGCCCTGCACTTCAAAACTGAAACTGCAAACATTGCTAGTTATGTACAACCACAATTTTAAAAAGCTTTCTAAAATGTGACAATTGGATTGCTTCCACTCTCACTAATGCGCGTGTCAACAAAAACACACACTTATTGCTTTCTTTCAAAGCATTTTCTTTGTCTGCACGCACACATTCTCATTAGACACGGTCATGCGCATCTTTTTTATCTGGGACAAAATAATTGGATGATATATCACAGTTTTATTGCAGCATAGATTGTTGAAATTCATCAAAATCTAAGATTGCAAACGACACAGTGGGCCGTATTCTATAATACTTCAGTAAGATGTCTCGGGCCGAATGATTTTTCTTGGCGGGCCGCATCCGACCCGCGGGCCGTAGGTTGCCGACCCCTAGTCTACAACAACGGTAGACTTTTACCGTTCTGTCCAACCCCTACTTATCTTGGGGTAAAACTGGACAGATCGCTCACGTTTCGTCACTATTTAGTGACATTGCGCAAAAAACTATCCTCGCGAGTCACACTGCTGAGGCGACTCGTGGGCTCGGGATGGGGTGCTGGTGCTAAAACACTACGCATAGCCACCTTGTCTCTAGTCTACTCAACAGCTGAGTATTGTGCGCCAGTTTGGTATCGCAGTGCTCACACTCGCCTCATCAACAGTGTCCTGAACGACACCTTGCGCATAGTTACTGGATGCCTGCGTCCCACTCCAACGGACCACCTACCTGTACTTTCAGGCATCCAGCCAGCTGAGCTTCGCCGAATGGGAGCGACACTCTCCTTGGCTTACCGTGGATCTCTGGACCCCAATCATATCTTGTATGGTCTTTTTTAGTTGGTCCTCAGATACACGCTAAGTGAGACTAAGATCCAGACGCCCGTTTGTGCCAGGTGCGCGGAATCTTTTGGACAACCTTACCAGACTTGGCATCCGCGCTTTTGAATGGACAAATCACAAATGGAAAACAGAATACTGTGAAAATGCTTCCAGGCTCCATGCTTTTGTGCCCGGGACCGGTGCCAGGCCTGTTGGGATGGGCTTACCCCGAACAGCTTGGGTTAAGCTCAACCGCCTGCGGACTGGTGTTGGGCGATTCCATTCGTCCATGCACAAATGGGGTCTCGCTCCTTCACCGAATTGCGAGTGTGGCGCCTCTGGGCAAACGGCAGACCATGTTCTAACAACGTGCCCTATACATCGGGCACCACATGGAGCATGAGGTCTGACGGTTTTGGATGATGAAACCCGATGCTGGCTTAAAAACACCACTGCCAGCATCTAATTCAGGGGTAGTAAAAGGATAAACCCTCGGCCCCAGTCCTGTTTGTATCTGACCTGGAGTGGATACCCTTCAAACGACGACGACGAGCATTTTTGAGTTTTGAAAAAAATTTTTAATGATTTTTTCTTAAAGTTTTTCAACATTGTTTACCGCCGTGCCTTGTATGTTTCGGCTTTCTTTTGCTCTAGTTGAAAGGGTTTTTAAAGCGGGTTGTTTTATGATGCAATCACAATTGAGAAAAACTTTTTTCAACATAATTGAGATGCTTGTTTAATTAAAAAGTAATCTTAGATTGCTCTTTAAAAAATAAAAATTTATGGTTTGAAATAATTAAACGGTCTATATTTTGGTAAAATTTTTTGGTCTCGATCTCGATTATTTCTGGTCTCGGTCTCGAACCTTAGGTCTCGAAATTTGCTGGTTTCGATCTCGGTCTTGGTCTCGGAAAAATTATCGGGTCTCGGTCTCGGTCTCGACGTTTGTGGTCTCGACTACATCACTGATTCAATAAGAGTGTAAAATTAAATTTTGTTCTGTCACTTCAAGCAAATTCAAAAGATTTCTGAAATATAGCTATACCGTTTATCGCGTACCATTGAACTCATAAAAAATTAATACCATCTTGTTTTACTGGTCAAATCAGCAAAAGTTAAGAAACCCCAAAAATTTGTTTCAAAATTTGAACGAATTATTAGGGTTTGTTGCATTGTTTGCAAGTATGGAGTTTAAAAACCCGGCCCTATAGAAAAAAAGATTAGAATGTATATTTAACACTAGTATCATCGGTTTCTTGAAAATCTTTAGATTTTGTTGAATGCCTGTTTGTACAAATTTTTAATATATCTCAGGTTATTTTTATTATTTAGATACAATAATCACACTTTTAAGCAATAAAATCACTATTTTTTCGCGTTCAAATAATATTTCAATTCAAAGTTTTAGGAAAGATTACTTCACATATGAACCATTCATTTTTTCTAAAAATAGTCACTTACACAAACATCATATGTCTTACAATCAATCGAATAGAATAAAAAATCGCGTCAAATAATGAATAATTTACAAGTAAATTTTTGAAAGCCTTTATCATAAGACTTAATTAATTTCCTAAAAAATCATTTTTCGCTTGAGGACATATTTCTGACATTTCGAATACGCAAGTTTGGGTAAATGTCATTTTGTTCTAACTATAGGACTGAAATAATTTGTTTCACATGATCAAACGCTTATGGTTACAATAAATAGACGAAAAACTGAAAGAATGTCGAAATCTTATTGAAGCTAAAAATAAAACGCTATGCTTAGCTGTTGGTTATTGACTAAACGTTATTTTAGCTGCTATTAAATGCTATTTATTGAAGCTAAAGACAAAAGGTTTGTTATAACCTTAAAACAGAAGGAAACAGGTGGAGGACCGATAAGTGTTTACGCTTCTTAGAGTCTACAGAAAACTTCAAAAACAAACTTCTTTTACCCTCTGAATTTAAATAATTTTTTCATTTACTGCCATTGGACATATAAAGTAAAATTTGGAAATTAAAGCGAAAACGATTTTATTCAACCTTTGTACATTTGTACATTATGAACGTAAAAACGAAACGCTTCAAACAGAAAAATTATATTAATACACACGTTCTCTTAACGTGTGTAAAATGATAATGGCAGACACATAAAAAAATAATTAAAGCTTCCAAATTAAGGAGTTCTTATGCACTTATTCTAAAAGGTTTCGGTATTCTTAAGTATGACAGCACGAGACTTTATTAAAATTAAAGAACAGAAAAAAAGAAAAAACTTTACTGACTGTACAGTATAAATAACTGACCCGATACAACAATGCATCATTCAAAGCAAAACGTGAACAGTATCTCTTATGAATAACTTATAATTTGATTAATATTACATTTGAACAGCAGTAAGCTTGTTTAGAAAAACATGGCAATTGTCAAAAAACTTTTGATCTTACTTGAATTTACTTCAATTATTCTTATTACTGGTAAGTGAATATAACATTGCATAGCCTTAGCCAATCTTAACAAACATTTTACGTTATATTGTACTGATAGGTTTAGTTTTTCACGATAAAAGTGTCGCCACTTTGAAATTAAAGTTTGATTTTGTACTTTCAGTGACTTCCTCCTCCAGTTCGGCCAGTTCATGTCAAACGGAACGAGATAACTACTTTGCTGTCATTAAACGACGTTCGAGACCAGCAGTTGTTGTTGATTCTCCACATGGATATCTTCCTCATTGTGATGAAAACGGACAGTTCATGGTAAGTTATTTTGATTTTGAGTTTTGAGTAGAAACGTTTCATGCTGTAGTAAGTTTGTAAACAAAACAAATCACAATACTTTCATTATTTTTAATTGAATTAATTGTTTTCAGGCAATGCAAAGGAACGAAAACTTCTTTTTTTGTGTTTCAACTCGATCAGGTGATATCATTCCAAACACCGAAATAGTACCTGGTACTTCAAGGTTTATAAGCGAGAATGTTTGCCAACAATATTCTGCATTGTGTAAGTCGAATTTAACATTTTATGTAATTGGTTTTGATAAATTGACAAAAAACGAAAATCTATTGTTTACTTAAATATTGTTTTGACGATTTTGTTTGTAACTTAATTTCTGTGTTTGTTTCAACAGGGAGTGAGTTTTTGACGTGGTATGAAGAGAATGAATCAACTGAAAATGATGAAAACGAAAGTGATACTATCGAAGTGAAACCGATTAAGATAAAGAGTCTTTTGTGTAAGTGGGTTTTTGATGTTTTCTAACTAATATAATTTTAAAAAACAATTTTGAAGTAAATAATAAATAAAGCGAATCTTTAACAATTAATTCAAACAATAAACAAAGATTTTTTATGTTTTCAGGGAGCGCATATTTTCAAGTTAATGCCCCGGATAATTTGAAACACGCAATGGTTCCAATTGAGCCTGAAGAAGAGTCAGAAGAAGGAATAAACTCAATGTTTGAAAGTGAAGAGGAGATCGATGAAAACTCGATTGAGGAAAACTATGAAAGCGAAATTAGAGATCCTCAAGAAAACGAAGATGTTGAAAATGAGTCGATCTATGAAAGAAGTTATGAATATTATTAATAAATATTTGTTTTTTTCCAAAGAGTTTCAACACAACTCTGAAGATAAAGTTTATTGAAAAATTCTTTTGATGGGATCCAATTAGAATGATGCAATTGATTAAACAACTAAAATCATTTGCGGATCTAACATACACAAAATATAAACCCCATGATATTTGACGTATTTGATTTTTGCATGTGAGACATTTACACTAATATTTTTTATAAATCAACCAAGTTGATTAAACTCGATAAAGATTAAACAATTTGCATCAAATCATAAATCCTTAAAAGATTTTTATATTTTACTCAATTAATATTATGTTTTAACTTTTAATTGTTTTTATACAATGCTAAAGTTTTCTACTTTTTTATATACATGTAATATTTTGAAGTTTTTGTTAAAGCTTCGAAACACGCAAGGTGCAAAATTAGTTTTTTATTAGTGTGTTTTATTTGATACGTTTTGTATGCTTTTTCACATTTAAATGTTTTTCTTTATATTTTGGCAGTGCAATTTTTATGGAGTATTTTATTTTTAATAAAAACATTTCTTTTAGTAATAAATCAAATCGGATTGAGTGCTTTTTTAGTTTTACATAAAAATGAATTTAAAATTTGTTTAACGTATTTTTTACAAATTCAATACAATAATAAAGATTTAGATTTAGAAATAAGTAATTGTTTATGCATTTCAAATTTATTAGATAGAGTAAGATGCTTATAATTATCTTGAAGTTTTTCCGAATTTCAATCAAGTTTTTGTATGACAGCAAAGTTAATATTTTTACTGACAAAACTATTTTCAGTCAATTATATAAAACGAAACTTCTTATAGTCAATGATATAAAGCGTTTTTTATAAATTGCAATCGCTTGATTTTCAGTTCGAAACCATTCAAGGCGCTAATATTATTATCGTGGAACTTTTGATTTAAAGTTGCTGTTTAGTTTTTAACCTGGCTCTACTTTGAAAAGAGTTGAAAGATGACGAGAAACCGAGTCGCGTTGAATTTTAAGATCATTAACTCCAAAAATATACCAAAAACCTACTACAGAAAAAGTAAATGCATATTAAGATTTTTGCAATTAATAACACAATCAGAAGATCAACTTCTTGTAAACCATGTTATTGAGGCAATTATCAATGGCTATTTCTGGTTTGTGCGATCAGCGTTGAGTCCGTTCTTGTTTGCAGTGATAATGAACAGGCTAACGGATGAAGTAAGGAAAGAACCACCGTGGACGATGCTGTTTGCTGATGATATTGTAATTTATGAAGAGACCAGGAAAGAAGTAGAGCGAAGACTAGCATCCTGGAGGATGCATTGGAAATAAGAGGGATGAAAGTAAATAGGTCAAAGAACAAATATCTTTGCATAAATGGAGGAAATGACGACAAAACAATAAAGATGGACGACAAAAAAGTGCCAAGAGTAAAGGAATTTAAGTATTTGGCATCAACGGTGCAAGAAAGTGATGGTTGTGAGAGGGAGGTAAAGAAGAGAGTGAAGACAGGATGGAACGGATGGAGAAAAGTATCGGGAGTAATCTGTAACAGGAGGTTACCAGATAGAGTAAAAGAAAAAGTGTACAGCTCAGTGATGAAACCAGAAATGGTGTATGGACTTGAGAGGGTGACGGTCACAAAGAAACAAGTAAAAGAGATGGAAGTTATAAAGATCAAAATGTTGAGGTTTGCTATGGGAGTGACGAGAAAAGACAAAATTAGAAACGAGTACATCAGGGATACAGTTAAGATAGAACGGCTACTAATAAAGATGAGGGAGGGCAGGCTGAGGTGGTATGGACATGTAATGAGGAGAGACCAAGAGTATGAAGGAAGAAAGATGATGGAAATGGAGTTACCGGGAAAGAGGAAAAGAGGGAGACCAAAAAGAAGATTTTTAGATGTAATGAAAGAAGATATGGGGGAAGTTGGTGCAAAGAAAACAGACGTTAAAAACAGGACGGTTTGGAGAAAGATAATACGCTGTGACTACATCTAATTGAAGGGAAAGGCCGAAAGAAGAAGAAGAAGAGAAAGAAGAAAATTTCTGGTTTGTGCGGGAGAATCCAACGGTTGAAGTATTCAGATTTTCTGAACCTTTTCTGTCATATCGAAACAATTGATTAAGGAGTAATTTTCAAAATTCAGCTTAAATTTCGCGAGCAAACCAGAAACTGCAAGTCGCTGTTGATAACAGGTGACTCGATTGTTTATGCCAAAGGTGAGAAACTTACGGCACCCATAAGTTTTTGTGCGGCCTCCATGACAGTTTAAAAAGTATTAGAATTAGGTGTTGATGACTACTTCTGATTACAAAAAACATTTAAAAAAAAAAATCAAGAAATTTAAAGTAAAGAGTTTTTTTAAAGACTACTACTTTTTAGAGTCGAAAATTAATAAAACGAAACAATTTTAAACTGATCACGCTTTTTTCTTGGACATTTAACTTATGCGATCACATGGTCTCCTTTGTTACTGCCTAATATAAATTGGCCTCCAAGAATAAAAAGGCTTTCCACCTCTGGCTAATACATTCTAATTAATACTTTCAACAGTTCATACTCATGTGATCACTCAAACACAGTCATTAACAAAAGCTTAAAACCTCTATAAAAAATTTATAACGGAAAAATCAAGCGGAAAGCGGAATTTCAGTGTGAACCAACCTTAAGACATGCATCTTATTTGCATTTTCCAACTTATTGCTGCGGGAGATTGGGCTGGAAATAAGGTCATGTTAAGTTTTTCCATAGATTAAAATTAGGTAACAGTATGCCAGATCTTCGAGGGATAATTTCCATGACTCTAAAGATAACTGAAAAATCAAATAAAAAATTCGAATGGGACAGCAAAATCTTGGCATCTCCATAAGGAATTTTGGAAATGCAAAGATCTATAGATAGGTATTTGTTCGACGACTGTCCGAAAAATAACGCCTCCATTTTTTCCTACAAGTCGAAAACATAAATTGAAAAAAATACATCTTACGTTTTTTCCATTTGGTGTTGAATTGCTATTTTTGCAGAAAAGTAGCAATCAAAAAATTGCCCTTACGTCAACGACACTTTTTCACACAATTTTAGGTTACTAAGTATTTTGGGAGGAAATTCGCAAATATAATGAAGCTCAACTTCAATCGTGTATTGAGGTGAAAAAGATTGTTTGACTTTCAGATTTTTACAACTGTTGCAATGTGTTTTAATTAACATAATGTTGATTTGATTTTTCTGCAATAAAACCAAAGTGAAAATTAAAGTTAAAACACTTTTGCAGTAGTTGTTAAATTGTCCAATAATTGCTAACTATTACAGCGACTTTAAAAATCCAATTTTAAATATCACAGGAATAACAATAATCCGCTTTAAAAGTTGAAAATTAATAGATGAGATGTTTTACGTCACAATCTGCCTTGATTTATGTATTTCTTACTATGTTGATGCACGAACAAACTAATGCGATCTTAAAGCGCTTAAACCGCATATTTAGCAAAACAAAAAGTTAACGAATAAAACGTCAGACTTTATATGGATGTGCCGGCAAAGGATTGCGATTTGCACTCGGATCATAATGGTAAAGCAATAAATCAAACTTGCAGAGTACTTTTCAAATCACTTACATTTTCGTTTCATTAACTGAGAATACGAATAGATTTTAATTCGGAACCATGAACAATGCAATTTTTTAAAAAACTAATAACGATCATATTTTTTTGAATGCTCTTGTTTTTCCAAATAAGAAATTTTAACAAATATGACAATAACCAGAACTGCTTATCAGCCATTATTGTCAAATTTGTATCATGCAATGATCAATTTAATTCTGCAAAATATTTTCGCAAATCTAAAATCAAAAATTTTTTCATAATTGGCTACTCGCGTTTACAACAAGTTTGTTCTGTTTATGGCAGCAACATTGCTACTTTATTTTTTATTTTATCTCTATATTTATCCTCCTGACTCGCAGGAAAGCGACGGAGGTACTATACATAGGGTAAGCAATTACCCCGACCTGCTTCCGGAGATGCCAAGATATTGTTGTCCGGTTGAAATTTTTAATTCGTTGTTTTAGTTTTTTATTTAGATACAACTGAAATTTAGAACTGATTGCCAAGACCGTCAACCAGGAGAAAGTGCTGAAAGTGTCTTTCCTGAGGACACAACAGAATGACGCGAGTATGTTTCGAACCGAGACCATGTTGATCACTATCACAGCGCTCTAACCACTCGATCACCCTGCCGACTACTGACGTAATACTTGACGTAATACCTGATGTATTACCACGGTGGCGAGTTTTTGGTAACACTTAATTCAAATTTGGCCTTTCCGAGAATGAAACCCAAACCTTTTACGATCACGGAAAAAGCGCTAACCCCTAAAATAATTAGCACATTTGTTGCCAACTGCTCCCCATCCTTGCCACGCACGACGTACCGATAAGTAGCTGCTATTACCGAGACGTAACAGCGCAATGCTGCACAAATAAACACCATCAAATACATTAGTTATACGCTGCGGCGTAAAGACCCGAATATAATGAAAAGTTTGCATCATGCCTGACGATATTTATTATTTCGTAATACTAATTTGATAAATCTTTTGACAAATAGCTTCGATTTTTATCTTTTCTTTTAAATTTTTTTGGGGAACATGAAAAAACATTAAAAAAATGCCACGAATGTGATCATTAAACATTAGTTTATTAAAAATTCCATTGTTTTATTTTTCTAATTGAAATCTATTCGTAATCTTTGTTATTCGTAATCTTTGAAATCTATTTGTAATGTTTAAAAAAGTAAGTATAAGGTTTTTTTTGACAATGAGTAAAATATTGTATTCGAAGCGTTAAAATCAAAATAAAATGATAACCATGATGCAGTATTGATTCTTTCTTTTAAAAAAGCTTTGGTTTCATGTTTTGATTTTAGCCATACATCGTGCAATTGCAGAACAACTCCGTGAATGCGTTGTGAATATAATCTACCACCATCACCATCGGAATGAAAATAAATAAAAAATTATTATTTTTATATCTTTTTGTTGATAAGTTTTGTTTTTGCATAAAAACCAAGCATAATTCAATTTGCTATCTTGCACCTTTTAAACTTTTTTTAAAAGTTAGCAAAGCTTAGTGAATAATTGTTTTAAAGATACAAATTGCATCACTAAAACAATAATTCGAAAGTTAAAAAAAATAACTGGAAAACATTTATTGCAATATTTTTGTCTTAATTTAGTTTATTTCTGTCAGTCTGTCCATTTTTTTTACTTTTATTACAGATATTTATAAAATGAAGCAACGCATTTCAACTTTTAAATAAAATATAAAAAAAAGCCTGATAGGTCTTACGATAAAACTTTGATGATTACTTGTCGAAACCCAGTCAACTTGTAAAATTTATTTGGTTTCGTTCTTCTTCTTTGTACGGCCGCAATGACCTGCACGCTGCCTTCGATTTCCAACGAAGATATCATCAATTATAAGCAGCGTAAATACATTGAAACATTTGTCGAAAAATACCTTTTTTAAGGGCACAATTGAATTCACTGAGGGAGATTAAGCATCGAACCTGTGCCTTTCTGCTGCCACTTCAGAGTGTTATCACACTGAACTTTCCAGCCAACTGTGCAATTATTAACATGTTACATTTTATGGATTGCTTTTTTTTTAATTGATAAGTTTGAAGTTTAAATTTTGTGACAAAAATTGTTCTTGTTTTTCATGAAAACCTTTGCAGACTCTCAATAACATTTTATAAAATGCCAAAAGCAATTATTTCAACGTACTTTTCAGTAAATAACTAACTTTTTTATACACAAGTCTAAAGACGTTAATTTTATTTTCCTGTAGAAACCAGCAAAATTTTAAAAATTCTAGTTTTTTCAAAGTACTTAAAAATTTCAAGTCGATTCTTTACCGTCTGCTTCTCAAACAAGCAAGTAATTTAAATACAATAACAAAAATCAAACAATTGAAACAAACTTGAACCAAGATCATATCGATCAATGCAGCCATTAAATGTACATATCCATAGGCTGATAGTTTGTTGATCGGTACCCTTTCCCTAAAATAATAAATATCTAAAAGAAAGCCTTTCTCTATTTCTTTACGCATTGTTGATCAAACGATTATCAAAAAATAAGATTTTAAAAAATCAGCTCAAAACATAAAACAAAGTGAAAATCTTGTTTGCTCTTTCGCTTTAATTTTATCCAACTAAATGCGATAACTTTTTTCTTTAATTTTTCTTTAAAACAAAGTTGCCTAATCAAAACTTTGCTACATTTTTGACTAATTTAAAAAAATAAATTTAAATCATTAAATTGCCCTCAACAAAACTTACACCCAGTAATAGCTTTAATAGGATGTGAACGGATCGGCCGCACTGGACCCCCTGAAATACATCAAAAAGTGACCCCTACACAAGATATTGCTCTATTTCTTCATAGTAGCACAAGGACGGTGGCATGTCTAAACTAAAGACTTTTTTTAAAGATCAATTTGTTTTGATAAACTAAACGTGGCCATTCCAAGTAAAACAATGACTTTTTTAGAGATCACACTGCTTTGGAACACTGAACAATGGTCCCCCTAAAACGAATACTATTTTTTCTTTATAGATCACTTTGTTTTGATACACTTAAAAGCGGCTCCCCCTATGAAGACGTTGTTGACTTTGATGACCTTGTTTTACAGATTGATGACCTTGTTTTACAGATTGATGACCTTGTTTTACAGATTGATGACCTTGTTTTACAGATTGGTTTGCCTTGCAACACAAAATAGTGGGCCCCTTACTTTTCTTGTACCGGGTACCTCTTTCTGTGAGACCATCACTGCTTACACCGAATGGTCAAAAATTAATTACTCACTCAGTCTTTCACCAACTTAATATCTTTTTACTTTCAGATAAGAAGTAACTTATTTGTTAACCTAAACTTTTATTTTTTTTCTTAATTTTGTCTAAATTACGGAAAATGATTTAAACTAAATTCTCTTTAAAAAATTGGGAATATTTTTATTGTTTTTAATAAGTATTTTTATTATAAACTTTTAAAATATTTCATAAAAAAATTGGACTTACAAAATCATTACAAATATATCAAAAAATATAAATTTTCAAAATAGAAAATACAAAAATACAAAACAATATCAGAGCATTCAATATTTTGCACCACAGTGTTTTTTGGTGAATTAGAATACACCATAATATCAAATAAAATTTAGCATTTAGCAAATAAAGTTTAAAAGTTACAATAAAACAATAGAATATTAATCTGCTAAACACATCATATAAAAAATTAATAAGCTTTGAAAAGTTTTCAAACAAAATTTACAGTTGTCATTCATCAAAGCATCGTTTTTTCAATAAACTTTATCTTCAGAGTTGTGTTGAAACTCTTTGGAAAAAAACAAATATTTATTAATAATATTCAGAGCTTCCTTCATAGATCGACTCATTTTCAACATCTTCGTTTTCTTGAGGATCTCTAATTTCGCTTTCATAGTTTTCCTCAATCGAGTTTTCATTGATCTCTTCTTCACCTTCAAACATTGAGTTTATTCCTTCTTCTGACTCTTCTTCAGGCTCAATTGGAACCATTGCGTGTTTCAAATTATCCGGGGCATTAACTTGAAAATATGCGCTCCCTGAAAACATAAAAAATCTTTGTTTATTGTTTGAATTAATTGTTAAAGATTCGCTTCATTTATTATTTACTTCAAAATTGTTTTTTTTAATTATATTAGCTAGAAAACATCAAAAACCCACTTACACAAAAGATTCTTTATCTTAATCGGTTTCACTTCGATAGTATCACTTTCGTTTTCATCATTTTCAGTTGATTCATTCTCTTCATACCACGTCAAAAACTCACTCCCTGTTGAAACAAACACAGAAATTAAGTTACAAACAAAATCGTCAAAACAATATTTAAGTAAACAATAGATTTTCGTTTTTTGTCAATTTATCAAAACCAATTACATAAAATGTTAAATTCGACTTACACAATGCAGAATATTGTTGGCAAACACTCTCGCTTATAAACCTTGAAGTACCAGGTACTATTTCGGTGTTTGGAATGATATCACCTGATCGAGTTGAAACACAAAAAAAGAAGTTTTCGTTCCTTTGCATTGCCTGAAAACAATTAATTCAATTAAAAATAATGAAAGTATTGTGATTTGTTTTGTTTACAAACTTACTACAGCATGAAACGTTTCTACTCAAAACTCAAAATCAAAATAACTTACCATGAACTGTCCGTTTTCATCACAATGAGGAAGATATCCATGTGGAGAATCAACAACAACTGCTGGTCTCGAACGTCGTTTAATGACAGCAAAGTAGTTATCTCGTTCCGTTTGACATGAACTGGCCGAACTGGAGGAGGAAGTCACTGAAAGTACAAAATCAAACTTTAATTTCAAAGTGGCGACACTTTTATCGTGAAAAACTAAACCTGTCAGTACAATATAACGTAAAATGTTTGTTAAGATTGGCTATGGCTATGCAATGTTATATTCACTTACCAGTAATAAGAATAATTGAAGTAAATTCAAGTAAGATCAAAAGTTTTTTGACAATTGCCATGTTTTTCTAAACAAATTCACTGCTGTTCAAATGTAATATTAATCAAATTATAAGTTATTCATAAGAGATACTGTTCACGTTTTGCTTTGAATGATGCATTGTTGTATCGGGTCAGTTATTTATACTGTACAGTCTGGTAAAGTTTTTTCTTTTTTTCTGTTCTTTAATTTGAATGTAGTCTCGTGCTGTCATGTAAAAACCTTCGAGAAGAAGTGCATAAGAACTCCTTAATATGGAAATTTTAAACTGCTCTTGTATAATTCTATTTTTGTCACAATGATACTTACATTCATGAAGAAAACATATGCCAGCTAATACATCATACAATTATTTCTGATTAAAATTATCATTTTGTGGACTTAATTTTGTCGGATTTGCTTTGATAAATAAAACTAATACATCAGTCACAACTAGTTCTTTTTTTTTTGGCTATTATATTGTTGTTTCTTAATCTATAGAGCAGTGGTTTTCAACCTGTGGTACGCGGCAATTTTTTAATTTTAATAAAATCCAATACTCGAATTAAATTATATTTTTCCGATATGTATTGGTAGTATGTTAATAAATACATTTTAGCTACGTTTTTAGCTAATGTATTGCAACGAACTAAATTGATTGCGTAATCAATGCAATAATCAGATTGGGTACTTTTAGCAGATAATTTGCGCGCTAGAACTGATCTACCCGCAGAATTTTTTTAAAAAGTGTAAAAACGCTGCCGCCGCAATTGTTTTAGTCGTTTTCAAAGCGCAAGTGCAAGTTCAATGTGGCACATAAAAAAAACTTCTAAAAAATCTTTGTCATAAAATTGCTTCATTTCTATTGTTGGTGTTTTGAACGTAGAATGATGTTGTGAATGTTTTAAAGAGCAAATGTTTTTTCTTACAAATGTACGTTTGCTCTCACAACGAAATACTAGTAAGAAAAGTTTTTGAATTAAGGAAAAAGCTGTTAGAACTTTAAATAAAAAAATCACGATTTGAATAATCCGTGGTTTCTATCGAGACTTGTAGCTACTTGTTGCATATTTTTGATGATGAGATTATCAAAAATATCCAACAAGTAGCTATAAGTCTTGATAGAAATTCTGGGTTTTTCAAATCGTGATTTTTTTGGTGTAAAATTCAAATAACTTTTTCCTTAATTTAAAAAGTTTTTTGACTATGTTTCTTATTGAGAGTAAACAGGGCATCCAGCAATGGATACAATAAGGTGAGAGCGGTGCGGTGGCACCGGTCCCCCCTAAAATAGATCAAAAAGTGTCCCCCCTACACAAGAAATTGCTCTATTTTTACAAAGGAGCACTAGGACGTCGATGGCAGGTCAAAAAAAGAAAAAAATGCATCCGTAATTGACGGCATTTTGCACACTATATACCAGTGATGGCAAGACTTTTTAGTTGGTGTGTCGGAAAATTTTTTTTTGTATTTTTTTCTCATCGCGTGTCTCTTCTAAATAACAGTTTTTTTTAATTTTAGGCATATTTATATTTTTATTATTATTGTAAACTAAAGTACTATCATTAATTAACATGGTATAGGAGTTAATTATTATCAAAATGCATCATAATGCTGGTATTCAGTGACGGATATTTAAAGTTAGGGGCCCGAGGCAAGGATTCCCAAAAATTGGTGTTCTCTAAGAAAAGGTCTTTGATCTCGTATTTCCCTTTTTTTTCCTAAAATCATCGTGGTCTCTAAAAAAAAGAGGTCTTCACTTTGAATCGATCTCGTATTTCCCACTTTTCGTTCCAACTTCATAATAATCTCTAAAAAAACATATGCAGCAAAATGAAACTATATGCGATATTTTCAAGGGGGTCCCAAGGCAACTGCCTCACTCGCCTCGCCCAATATCCACCATTGCTCGTATTAGGAACCACCGGAAATTCCAGCTAACTTTTCACTAACGTGTCAGACAAAATCTCTAGTGACACGCGTGTCATAGTTTTGGCATCACTGCTATATACTAATACAATTTGAACTGAAAATACATTATATACTACTGCTGCTACAAAATCGAAGACTTTTTTTCTTTGGAGAGCACCATAATTTTTGAAGAAAAATCTGGAAAGGTGGGATGAATTTGAAGTGAAGCCCTTTTTTTTAGAGAACACCATGATTTTTGGAGGAAAATTGGGAAAGCGGAGACGAATTTGAAGTGAAGAATTTTTTTTTAGAGAACACCATGAATTTCGGAGGAAAATTGTTGGTCTGAAGCGAAGACCTTTTTTTAGCGCTCACTTTGCTTTTATATACTAAAAACTGCTTCAGCCACCTTTTTTTGGGACACTAAATAGTGGTTCTCCCTTACTTTTCTTGCACCGAGCCCCCTTCTTTTTGTAAGGCCATCACTGAGTGCATCAGTTTTTTCAAGGTTTAAACGTTTTTTTGGAGATTTTGCTTCTAAATTGCAAACTTCAGTACGAAAACTAGACTTATGGCCTATGAACAAAGAAACCAAAAAGTATCGAATGTTCACAGTTGACACATCTCTCCTCGTAGTAAATACAATCCAAAAAAAGTTGTTTCAAGAAATTGGCTGTCATTTAAAACTGCTTAAAACTCTGTTAATGCATTAGTTTTTGGGCATAGATAGTTTTCCCTACATTTTAATCTATTCTTTGTTCATCTACAAAATCACATGTCAAACGGCATGATAAAAGACGACCATTGACATCCAATATGATAAGGCAGCTAACATTAACCAAAAAGAATGCTTGCCAATCAATTTCTGGCCAACAATGGCCTTATCCAACTTTGACTCAAAAGGCGCATAGGAGTATAAGCAGGGATTCTCTGCAATGATAGGTATTAAAACCAAAAGCCAGAATCTTCTTACATGGCACTCCATGACCTCCGACATGCAGTAAGTAGGAAAAACAGATACACTACAACTGTAGCAAATAATATCACCATTTGCACTTAAACAAATCCAAGAAATTAATCTTTCAATGAACTTTGTGGTACTTAGTGTAACAAAAAGATACTTAGATGATACGTGATAACAAAAAGGTTGAGAGCCACTGATCTAGAGAATGTAAGGAGCAATTCAGGAGGCTTGCAAATACATTTTTAAAAGCAATGTATTTTTAATATATGTATTTTAATTCAAGCTCTAACTTTGTTATCATGCACTTTAGAGGAACTAATTTTCCTACAGTGTTATTTTTTAAAATTAAATATATATTTAAAAATTTTTTGTATTTGAAGGTTTACTTTTGTGAATTATTTTATATATGGTAAAGCACTTCTGTTTTCAGATTTATAGTTTGTTAATGTGGAACAATTGTATTTGATTGCTGCTCATGAGTTTTGGAGATGAACTCCCGCAAACTCGAAGCATTGTGAGTTGTGACGAGTTTGCGGGAATTCATCTCAGAAACCTTGTCCTTGGCAGAAGAGACCTTCATCTGTAAACATCCGAGCCATGGTGAGCCGTTGGCAACGCTGTTCGTTAAATGTCGGGTTCAAATTTTTACCTTTCGCGCAGTTATCAAGAATCTTATCTGCTAAACCAATCACACTGTCGTCATTATTGCGTCATCGGCAATTTTCTATTGAATAGTAATTAAATTAATAGTTGCACAATACAGGAAAAGAGTTGCTTTAGTTTAGAAAAACTGTAGTTCAAATATTCAGATAAAAATTTCATGTTTCTGCGGGTTTTTTAAAGCGGGATAGTTGAAAAAAGAGTTCAAAATGATAAAAATTTTTGTAAAATCATAAAACAAAGAAAGAATAAAATTGTGTAAAAGCTATTTTTGAACAGACCACTCAGTTGAAGTAACGAGTGTTATTTGCTGTTCTTCTGAAAACTAAAAATTGAGCCTAGTCAAATAATTATTTCTGTCAAAAAATCAAACAGGATAATTCTTCAGCACTTGAAGATTATTTTGATATTAGTTGGAAAGTTTAAGACAACTTCAAACTATTTAGTCAAACAGCTTTTTTAAAAACTAGTTTTTAGTTATTCTATCTGAATAAGACTTATATTATGTGTATACATACTGTATATACACATATATACACTCATTCTAACTGAATAAGACGACATACTGAATAAGACAACATAATGCAATACATATATACACTCATTTTATCTGAATAAGACGACATATATAAATCGATAAGCGTCTTCTATTTAAAGAAATTAGTTTAAGAAAAATTTAGTTGAAGTAATATTAAATTAATTTGAGAGAGATCAGTGAAAAATTTACCTAAAATTAGCTAGAAAAAGCATAATTTTTAAAGTACAAAATCAACTAAAGTAAAACTTAAATTGAAGAGATTTTCTTATCTATCGTGACGTTTCAAGATGGCGAGAAATGCTAAATCTAACAAGAATTCCAGTACCAGCAATGACAGCAATGCTAATAATGCAAATTTTAATGAAAATGATAGAAAGCGGTTGTATGAAATAAATAACACTGTAAAATTACTGGTTGTTAAATCTCTAAAAAATGAAATAGAAAGAACTAATCATAAAGCAAAGCGTTTAGAAATTGAAAATGAAAGGCTGAAAAAGTCAGTCAATTTATCTCTGTTCAAAATCGAATCATTAGAGCAATACGGCAGGCGCGAAAACTTGAGGATTCATGGAATCCCTGAAAGCAAGAACAACCAAGAGGACGGAGAAGAAATTGTATTAAAAATTCGCAAAATCACTAAACGCTGATCTACAACCTTGTGAAATTCAAAGAGCTCACCGACTGGGCAAAAAAACCACCAATAACATTTCAAAACCAAGACCAATTATTGTACAATTCATCTCTCACAAAAAACGAAATAAGATTTTATTCGTAAAATCAAACCTTAAAAAAACGCAAGAATTTTCACAAGTATTCATTACGGAGGATCTAACCCCTCTGCGCTCAAAGCTGTTGCAATACATAAAAAAAGAAAGTCAAAATGATTTTGTTCTCGGTCACACTTTTAATGGTAACATCAGGATGAAGAGATCGGCCAAAAAGCAAGGTTTAATTGAGGAAGGCGAAAAAGATCAAGGCACTGGCATGTGGTTGACTGTGAGCTCTCCGGACGACCTGTTTAATTATGACGTTGACATCAACTTTAAAACACTTAACTACAAGCCATTATTATTTAATTGTGATTCCTTAAATGAAGATTGTTCTACTAATAATGCTGAATAATTACAATATGAAGTACTTGTTTCTACATTTACTTTTTTCTCCTGAATTAAACAGTTTCTAAGTAGCATAATTGCTTGCTACATGTATATACTGAGTTGAATTTTTCTTTTTATTACTATAATGGCATCCAAAACTAGAATTCATAAATTAGATGATGGAAATAACAAGGAGTTAAATGAATTCCTTGAGCCGAATAATGCAGCCACCCTGCGAATAAGTGATCATTCTCCTGAAGAAGTGTACGACTACTTTTTAAACTTTTTCAATATAAAAGCATGTGATTATTTTGATTTAAACTCAAAACGACCTACTTTTGATCCTAATCGTTCCCTGGTGCTTTTACATATAAATATTCGCCCATTGCATAAAAATTTTGACTAACTTTATGATTTTTTAGTTGAATTAAATTTTTTACCTGATGTAATATGCTTAACTGAAACACGAATTAAACTACACCCCCTATTAAACATTTCACTTCTTAATTACACTTTTTTTCATACTGATTCTACATCTAACGCTGGTGGTGAGAAAATTTACGTTTTAAATAAGTTTCAAGTAAAGAAATCTATCACACAATATAACTTTTCAAAATCTGAATGCTTATGGTTAGATATATCTGAAAACAACTTACTGTGGGTGCAGTTTATCGTCATCCAGGCCAAACTAAAATAATTGAATTTATTGAAGAATTTTCAAATCCCTTATCAGACCTCTCTCAAAAAAAAAAGTTTATTATATCCTAGGAGATTTCAATATTAATTTAAATAGAGATAACCGTATGAATAGTGCTAACTTATATATTAATTCAATTTTAAGTCACGGTGCTATACCCCTAATCACTAAGCCAACAAGAATATCTAATAATTCATCAACCATAATCGATCATATTATAACTAATGATTCAAAGCATGAATTGCAATCTTTTATAGTTAAATCTGACTTGACTGACCACTACCCAATTTTTTGTGTTATTAATAAAAATACCACTAACGATAGAGAAATTGTTTTATCGTGATAAAACAAAGTTTTGTACAGAATCGTTTTGTAAAGACCTTCAAACTGATTTAGACAATTATTTTAGTCATCGACCAACCCTGTCTAATGAAAATTTTAATGAACTATTTAATAGTTTTGTCCACATTACATCACATTCTATTGACACACATGCGCCTATGAGGCCAACATCAAGAAGAATGAAAAAAACTCTTACAAAAACCCTGGATTACCAAAGGCTTACTAACTTCAATTAAAAAAAAGAAACAGTTGTTTAAATCTCATTTTTTAAGTGGTGAAAAAAAAATCATTTTATAAAGTTTACTCTAATAAATTAACTAAACTAAAGACTTTGTCTAAAAAATTATATTATACTTCTAAATTTGATGAATGCCAGAAGGATGCTCGTAAAGTATGGAATGTAATTCGTTCTACGCTTCCGAACTCTAAACCAATTAAAGATACTCCTAACTCATTAGTAACTGACCATGGCACAACCTCAGATTATCAAAATATAGCTGATAAATTTAATAAATTTTTTTGCTCAATTGGCTCAAATTTAGCAAATAATTTTTCAAATACGTCCTTTAAGTCTTTTTCTACCTATCTAAACAAATGAGTTTCTTCTTCTATTTATCTCAACATACCCAACTGCACAGAAATCTTTAACGCTATTTATTCTCTAAAAAATAATAAAGCAGTTGGCCATGACGACATTCCAGCTTTTTTTCTTCGAATCGTCTCTTCAGTTATTATTCCGTATCTTCAAGTTTTTATTGAGTTTTGTTTAACAGAAGGCGCTTTTCCCGAAAATTGTACAATTGCAAGGATAGTTTCAATTTTAAAAAAAGGAGAACGTGATAAACCTACAAATTATTGCCCTATTTCTATTCTTACTTGTTTCTTAAAAATCTTTGAAGGACTTTTATACAAACGTATAAATAATTTTTTAAATAAACATAATATAATTATAAATTCTCAATATGACTTTCAAAATAAAGTCTCAACCAATCATGCTTTTGTTGATGTTATCACACACTCCTATAACAATATAAATTCTAATCAATACACTGGTTTAGTTTTTCTGGACCTTAGAAAAGCTTTTGATTCAGTAAACCATGACATTCTCCTTCTCAAACTTGATCATTATGGCATACGCGGCTCAACAAATCAACTAATTAAATCGTTTTTATCTCGCAAACAATTCGTTTCCATTAGGGGGGCTAAATCTAAGCTGTTACAAAATAATTATGGTGTTCCTCAGGGTTCGATTCTTTGCCCTCTTTTATTTCTCTTGTATATTAATGATATGCCTCAAGCGGTTAACGGTATGTCAATACTCTTTCCTGATGACACATGCTTAATTTTTACGGCCCCTAACCTTGCTTCCCTTACTACAATTATGAATAAAGAACTTCAAAATTTATCAATTTGGTTTGATTCTAATAAACTCACGGTTAATCCCTCTAAATCCAACTTCCTAATCATACCTCCCAAACTTAACAAACCTTGTCTACAAACTAATGTTTTTTTAAATAATATTTTTATTCCACAATGCATAAATATTAAATACTTAGGTTTAACTATTGATATGAGTTTAAATTTCGATTTCCACATTTCAAATATAGCATATAAAATATCAAGAACGGTTGGAATTATCTCTAAAATTAGACACTATCTACCAGAAACAGCACTATTAAAAATCTATTACGCTCTGATACATTCCCATTTATTATACGGCCTTATTATCTGGAGATCTACCTTCCCGACGTATCTTAAAAAATTGATAACTCTTCAAAATAAAGCCGTTAAATTTATATGTGCAGCTAAATTTTGTGATAGTTCCTCACCTTATTACAAACGCCTTAAGATTCTAAAACTTAAAGATCTTTATAAACTAGAAGTTGGTGAACTTATTCATTCCAATTTTTAAAAAATGCTTCCAAAAATTTGTCTAATTATTTTATTTTAACCAGCCAGATCTCGGAAAAAAACACTAGATTAAATGAAAAATTCAAAAAAACTTTGCATATTCCCTTTTATAAAACTTTATGATTACAAAGATATATAAAATATCAAGGAATTAAGATATGGAACGAAATTCCAATTCAAATTTAAAATGCTTCTTACAGTGTTTTTAAATATGAATTTAAAAAGTACATATTGAAACCTTATGTTTAAAATAAAAAAAACCTTTTTATTTAAAATGAAAAAACCCTCTTCTCTGCAACACTTAAATTTTACAAGTACTTGTACCTGTAGTTTTGCTCTCAAGAATGGCTGCTGACTAGAAGACCGAAAGGTCAAATCGCAGTCTCCCTGCGGCTAAAATTTTTTTTTATTCTATTTTAGTGTTTCATTTTCTTTATGTGTTTTATTTTTTTCCCGCAAATAAAAGTATGTTGATTGTTGATAAAAATTTTACCATTTAAAATTTGTAAATTTTTTTCTTTCTTTTGCTTGCCTCGTAAATGCTGGAAAGTTGAGAGAGGATATGGAAAAATCCAAAATTTTGTCTATGTTTAGATCAATACAAACTTAGAAGCTCAACAAAATGTGTATTGTTTATCAAAAAGTTTTACAAATTAGAAAAGGAAATAGAAACATTAGTTTCTTCCTTTTCTTGATCTTTTTAATGTTTATAATTTTTGTGTTAAACTGTTTAATAATGATCGAGAATAAAAAAAAAACACTGACAAAAAACACTGACTTTAATCGTTCTTCATTAAAATATTTGCAAATCACACAATCGGCTTGAATATCTTTATGTGAATCGCAATCAATTAATCGGATCGAGTTCACAACGTGACTGATAAATTGTTTTGTCTTTTTTTAATTATAATCATCTAAATTAGTTAAAAACGATAAAAATTCAAATATGAACATTTATAGTAACACGAACTAATGCATTGTTCATGTCTATGTAACTGTATTGTATTATAAAATCTCAATTAACATGGTTCTACAGTATAAGTTTGATTTATTGCCTTATTGTTATGTCCTGTGTGCAAATGTAATTGCTGCTTTGTACGAGCAGCCATATATGGACTGCTGACTTAAAATCATTGACATGCTCATCTCGACTTTTTGAGCTGTTGATCTTTTTTATTCAATAAGAGTGTAAAATTAAATTTTGTTCTGTCACTTTAAGCAAATTCAAAAGATTTCTGAAATATAGCTATACCGTTTATCGCGTATCATTGAACTCATAAAAAATTAATACTATCTTGTTTTACTGGTCAAATCAGCAAAAGTTAAGAAACCCCAAAAATTTGTTTCAAAATTTGAACGAATTATTAGGGTTTGTTGCATTGTTTGCAAGTATAGAGTTTAAAAACCCGGCCCTATAGAAAAAAAGATTAGAATGTATATTTAACACTAGTATCATCGGTTTCTTGAAAATCTTTAGATTTTGTTGAATGCTTGTTTGTACAAATTTGTAGTATACCTCAAATTACCTTAAAATCAATGTTAAAGCGTATCTCAGGTTATTTTTATTTAGAAACGATAATCACACTTTTAAACATTAAAATCACTATTTTTTCGCGTTCAAATAATATTTCAATTCAAAGTTTTAGGAAAGATTGCTTCACATATGAATCATTCATTTTTTCTAAAAATAGTCACTTACACAAACATCATATGTATTACAATCAATCGAATAGAATAAAAAATCGCGTCAAATAATGAATAATTTACAAGTAAATTTTTGAAAGCCTTTATCATAAGACTTGATTAATTTCCTAAAAAATCATTTTTCGCTTGAGGACATATTTCTGACATTACGAATAGCGCAAGTTTGGGTAAACGTCATTTTGTTCTAAATATAAGTCCGAAATAATTTGTTTCGCATGGTCAAACTCTTATGGTTATAATAAATTGACGAAAAATGGAAAGAATGTCGAAATCTTATTGAAGCTAAAAATAAAACGCTATGCTTAGCTGTTGGTTATTGACTAAACGTTATTTTAGCTGCTATTAAATGCCAATCACTACTGTCTTATAAAGGTGTAAAGTTTTGGAAAAGTATTCATCTCAGCATTAAAAGCAAGCATTGGTTTTCCTTCAAAAAATCATATAAGGATGATCTTATGTCAAAGTATTGAGTCGCTTTGTTTTTTTTTTTTGTTTTTTTTGCTTTAGCTTTGTGCTTTGAATATTTCACGTAAATGTTTGTGTAAATTTGTCTGTGTAAGCCTGTGTAAATTTCATGCGTAAATCTTGGCTAAAATTCCTTGTGTACGCTCGTAAATGTTTATTTAATTTTTATGCTTTCTGTGATTCTGCTGCGCATGTTTGCTTGTATTACTTTTTATTAACTGATTGTATTAGGGAGCATCTGACTCGATAACGCATGTTCTTCGATGCTCCCGACCATTGCGCCAATTTCGTTTGCTTGCTGTTTGTATTTATATGTATTATTGTGCGTATTGGTGAAATAAACTATCTATCTATCTATCTAAATCTGTAGGAAAATCAGTTCTTCTAAAGTGCTCGATAACAAAGTTAGAGCTTGAATTAAAATTAAAATTAAATTAAAATTTTAATTCAAGCTCTAACTTTGTTATAGAGCACTTTAGAAGAACTGATATTCCTACAGTGTTATTACGCTCCCTTCTGGTAGAGCACTTTTATCAGCAGCCGTCATCATGGATTTTAATATCTATCTATCTATTAATGTTTATTGAAGCTAAAGACATAACGTTTCTTATAACCTTAAAATAGAAGAAAACAGGTGGAGGACCGATAAGTGTTTACGCTTCTTAGAGTCTACAGAAAACTTCAAAAACAAACTTCTTTTGGCCTCTGCATTTAAATAATTTTTTCATTTACTGCCATTGGACATATAAAGTAAAATTTGGAAATTAAAGCGAAAACGATTTTTATTCAACCTTTGTACATTATGAACGTAAAAACGAAACGCTTCAAGCAGAAAAAATTATATGAATATGATTTATACACACGTTCTCTTAACGTGTGTAAAATGACAGTGGCAGACACATAAAAAACAGTTAAAACTTCCAAATTAAGGAGTTCTTATGCACTTATTCTAGAAAGTTTCGGTATTCTTAAGCATGACAGCACGAGACTACATTAAAATTAAAGAACAGAAAAAAGAAAAACTTTACTGACTGTACAGTATAAATAACTGACCCGATACAACAATGCATCATTCAAAGCAAAACGTGAACAGTATCTCTTAAGAATAACTTGTAATTTAATTAATATTCTATTTGACCAACAGTGAGCTTGTTTAGAAAAACATGGCAATTGTCAAAAAACTTTTAATCTTACTTGAATTTACTTCAATTATTCTTGTTACCGGTAAGTGAATATAATATATCATTGCATAGCCATAGCCAATCTTAACAAACATTTTACGTTATATTGAACTGATAGGTTTTGTTTTTCACAATAAAAGTGTCTCCACTTTGAAATTAAAGTTTGATTTTGTACTTTCAGTGACTTCCTCCTCCAGTTCGGCGAGTTCATGTCAAACGGAACGAGATAACTACTTTGCTGTCATTAAACGACGTTCGAGACCAGCAGTTGTTGTTGATTCTCCACATGGATATCTTCCTAACTGTGATGAAAACGGACAGTTCATGGTAAGTTATTTTGATTTTGAGTTTTGAGTAGAAACGTTTCATGCTGTAGTAATTTTATAAACAAAACAAATCACAATATATTCATTATTTTTAATTGAATTAATTGTTTTCAGGCAATGCAAAGGAACGAAAACTTCTTTTTTTGTGTTTCAACTCGATCAGGCGATATCATTCCAAACACCGAAATAGTACCTGGTACTTCAAGGTTTATAAGCGAGAATGTTTGCCAACAATATTCTGCATTGTGTAAGTCGAATTTAGCATTTTATGCTAATAGCACGTAATTGGTTTTGATAATTTACAAAAAACAAAAATCTATTGTTTACTTAAATATTGTTTTGACGATTTTGTTTGTAACTTAGTTTCTGTGTTTGTTTCAACAGGGAGTGAGTTTTTGACGTGGTATGAAGAGAATGAATCAACTGAAAATGATGAAAACGAAAGTGATACTGTCGAAGTGAAACCGATTAAGATAAAGAGTCTTTTGTGTAAGTGGGTTTTTGATGTTTTCTAACTAATATAATTTTAAAAAATAATTTGGATGTAAATAATAAATGAAGCGAATCTTTAACAATTAATTCAAACAATAAACAAAGATATTTTATGTTTTCAGGGAGCGCATATTTTCAAGTTAATGCCCCGGATAATTTGAAACACGCAATGGTTCCAATTGAGCCTGAAGAAGAGTCAGAAGAAGGAATAAACTCAATGTTTGAAGGTGAAGAAGAGATCAATGAAAACTCGGTTGAGGAAAACTATGAAAGCGAAATTAGAGATCCTCAAGAAAACGAAGATGTTGAAAATGAGTCGATCTATGAAGGAAGCTCTGAATATTATTAATAAATATTTGTTTTTTTCCAAAGAGTTTCAACACAACTCTGAAGATAAAGTTTATTGAAAAAATTCTTTTGATGGGATCCAATTAGAATGATGCAATTGATTACACAACTAAAATCATTTGCGGATCTAACATACACAAAATATAAACCCCATGATATTTGACGTATTTGATTTTTGCATGTGAGACATTTACACTAATATTTTTTATAAATCAACCAAGTTGATTAAACTCGATAAAGATTAAACAATTTGCATCAAATCATAAATCCTTAAAAGATTTTTATATTTTACTCAATTAATATTATGTTTTAACTTTTAATTGTTTTTATACAATGCTGAAGTTTTCTACTTATTATATTAATATAATATTTTAATGTTTTTGTTAAAGCTTCGAAACACGCAAGGTGCAAAATTAGTTTTTTATTAGTGTGTTTTATTTGATACGTTTTGTATGCTTTTTCACATTTAAATGTTTTTCTTTATATTTTGGCAGTGCAATTTTTATGGAGTATTTTATTTTTAATAAAAACATTTCTTTTAGTAATAAATCAAATTGGATTGAGTGCTTTTTTAGTTTTACATAAAAATGAATTTAAAATTTGTTTAACGTATTTTTTACAAATTCAACACAATAATAAAGATTTAGATTTAGAAATAAGTAATTGTTTATGCATTTCAAATTTATTAGATAGAGTAAGATGCTTATAATTATCTTGAAGTTTTTCCGAATTTCAATCAAGTTTTTGTATGACATCAAAGTTAATATTTTTACTGACAAAACTATTTTCAGTCAGTTATATAAAACGAAACTTCTTATAGTCAATGATATAAAGCGTTTTTTATAAATTGCAATCGCTTGATTTTCAGTTCGAAACCATTCAAGGCGCTAATATTATTATCGTAAAATGATTGATTTAAAGTTGCTGTTCAGTTTTTAACCTGGCTCTACTTTGAAAAGAGTTGAAAGATGACAAGAAACCGAGTCGCGTTGAATTTTAAGATCATTAACTCCAAAAATATACCAAAAACCTACTACAGAAAAAGTAAATGTATATTAACATTTTTGCAATTAATAACACAATCAGAAGATCAACTTCTTGTAAACCATGTTATTGAGGCAATTATCAATGGTTATTTCTGGTTTGTGCGATCAGCGTTGAGTCCATTCCTGTTTGCAGTGATAATGAACAGGCTAACGGATGAAGTAAGGAAAGAACCACCGTGGACGATGCTGTTTGCTGATGATATTGTAATTTGTGAAGAGACCAGGAAAGAAGTAGAGCGGAGACTAGCATCCTGGAGGTATGCATTGGAAATAAGAGGGATGAAAGTAAATAGGTCAAAGAACGAATATCTTTGCATAAATGGAGGAAATGACGACAAAACAATAAAGATGGACAACAAAAAAGTGCCAAGAGTAAAGAAATTTAAGTATTTGGGATCAACGGTGCAAGAAAGTGATGGTTGTGAGAGGGAGGTAAAGAAAAGAGTGCAGACAGGATGGAACGGATGAAGAAAAGTATCGGGAGTAATCTGTGACAGGAGGTTACCAGATAGAGTAAAAGAAAAAGTGTACAGTTCAGTGATGAAACCAGAAATGGTGTATGGACTTGAGACGGTGACGGTCACAAAGAAACAAGTAAAAGAGATGGAAGTTACAGAGATCAAAATGTTGAGGTTTGCTATGGGAGTGACGAGAAAAGACAAAATTAGAAACGAGTACATCAGGGATACAGTTAAGATAGAACGGCTACTAATAAAGATGAGGGAGGGTAGGCTGAGGTGGTATGGACATGTCATGAGGAGAGACCAAGAGTATGAAGGAAGAAAGATGATGGAAATGGAGTTACCGGGAAAGAGGAAAAGAGGGAGACCAAAAAGAAGATTTTTAGATGTAGTGAAAGAAGATATGGGGGAAGTTGGTGCAAAGAAAACAGACGTTAAAAACAGGACGGTTTGGAGAAAGATAATACGCTGTGACTACATCTAATTGAAGGAAAAGGCCGAAAGAAGAAGAAGAAGAGAAAGAAGAAAATTTCTGGTTTGTGCGGGAGAATCCAACGGTTGAAGTATTCAGATTTTCTGAACCTTTTCTGTCATATCAAAACAATTGATTAAGGAGTAATTTTCAAAATTCAGCTTAAATTTCGCGAGCAAACCAGAAACTGCAAGTCGCTGTTGATAACAGGTGACTCGATTGTTTATGCCAGAGGTGAGAAACTTACGGCGCCCATAAGTTTTTGTGCGGCCACCATGACAGTTTAAAAAGTATTAGAATTAGGTGTTGATGACTACTTTTGATTACAAAAAACATTTTAAAGAAATAAAATAAAGAAATTTAAAGTAAAGAGTTTTTTTAGAGACTACTACTTTTTAGAGTCGAAATTTAATAAAACCGAGACAATTTTAAACTGATCACGCTTTTTTCTTGGACATTTAACTTATGCAGTCACATGGCTTCCTTTGTTACTGCCTTATATAAATTGGCCTCCAAGAATAAAAAGGCTTCCCACCTCTAGCTAATACATTCTAATTAATACTTTCAACAGTTCATACTCATGTGATCGCTCAAACACAGTCATAATCAAAAGCTTAAAACCTCTATTTATTTTGTTTTCATTTATTTATTTATCTCAGACGCAAAAAAAAGTCCATATATACACACACACGCAATAAAAAAAATAAAAAAAGATATATCAATCTAAAAGATGCACAATTGAAAAAGACAAGTTGAAAACAAAGTTAGCACAAAATATTGGTAATAATACGATTTATACCATAAGTCAGATGACATTAATGACATAATGAAAATATTTTTGGATTTCATACAACGATTAATGAAAGAAAAAATATGCTTTCTAATTAGAGCATTTAGGGTATCAATATTCGATTGTACTTGATGGTTACGAGCATTAACACATCGAGGTATGTGGTGCAAAATTCTATTAGAATCATTGTAAGCAACACGTAATCGACTGAAGTTGTATTTACGATAATTATACGCAGCAGCAGGTCGGGGTAATTGCCTACCCTATGTATTAGCGCCTCAGTCGCTTTCCTGCGAGTCAGAAGGATAAATAGAGAGATAAAAAAAAAAAAGTACACCATATGTGGCTTCCATAAAAAGGCATGCAAAAATGTTTGAATAAATAGTTTTTTACTTCCAAGCTACACTTATTAAATTGCTGTTTCAATTTATTCGCTGAGCAATACAGTGATTTAACCTGCCTTTGAATGTCAATGTCATCAGTGAGATCACTGCTAATATGCAACCCAAGATATTTTACAGATTGAACAAAACTGAAGAAGAATCTATAAAAAACTTATATTTTAAACCGTTTTTGCCCAGTGTTTCCATTTGGGTACAAATATTTAAAAGTGTTTTTAGGTCAAACAAACTACATTTTTTGTTCAATTACTCTTTACTTTTTCTCAAAAATAGATTAGACTTTTAGTTCTTTTACTTGTTTAAGTAATATTAGGTGTTTTGAATTATTTTGTTAGCGAATGTTTAAAGGGTTTTCAACAGCAAACAAAACTTCCAATATTAAGTTAGGTTTTAGTCTTTTTATTCCTCAATATAACAAAACTTATATTGAGGCTAGATTATCGGCTTAGACCAGTGGTTCTCAATCTTTTAAATTTCATGTAGCCCTTTAATCAATATTCAAAACTAAATCACCCCAACCGTGAATTACTTTTGTAACCTAATTAGTATGTTTGTATCAGTATGCAAAAAAGAGAAACTAAGTTCTTACGATCTATTCTAAATTCAATAAACTTTTTAGACTAATATTATTACTACAAAATTGTTAGTATTAGAACATGAAAAATCTCAAGAATGTAAAGTTTCATGTAACGCAAAAGCCATAACTATTATCACAAAATTAATAGCAGCATTATTAACCAATATGAAGCAGCAAAGCAAAAAACAATTCACTCAATAAGATTGCTTGCATAAAATTTACCAAAGTAAATCGAACTTTTGCAATGTTTTTCATAAAAAAATTTATAAAGTATTAAAGTCAACAACTAAAACGTTCAATTATATTGAAAGAAATTCCTCCTTGAACATACAAAACTCCCCTAGTAGAGAATTCCCTCCGGTTGAGAGCTCCTGGCTTAGACCTTTCTTTACTATGTTCAACTATGTTAAAGTTTTATTTCGGAACTTGTTCTTAAGAACTTTTTTGCAAACATGTTTCCAAAATTAAAAGAAAGAAAAATTAAAAGCAAGAAAAGTCTTCTCCTATTGCCCAAAGCCGGACAACAAAAATAAATTTTATCAAGTTAGGCGAATGCTTTTTGTGCTCAACAAGCAATTTCTATCGTTTGCTTTCTTTCAAAAAATCAATGCATATGTATCCCAGGGGTTCTCAACGAAAGCCACGGAAACTACCGAAGAGCTACGGGAAGAATTCTTATTTTGGAATTTAATTTTACTTTTGGGACAAAATTGACAAAATCAGAGACAGTTTCAAAGTAATAACCTTTTTTTTGATCATCACTTGATCTTTGGGACAATATTATAACCAGAGGGCCACTGGTGTTCGCGAGTCTCTGAAAGGGGGATACGGACCACAAAAGTTTGAGAACCACAGATATAATCGTATTTATAGCCAAGTGATCGAGACACTCTCGGTTCAAAACTTATTTACGTCTTTCTGTTTTGTTGTTGGGAAAGACACTTTACCGCGTCATTCCGTGTCAAACGTCCTGAAATTCAGAAATGTTCCAGCTTGACTTCTCCAAATTTGCTCAAAATTTGTCAAAATGTTGTATATCATAATTAACTAGGAAACTGAAAATTTTAGCTCAATATCTGTTGTATTTTATGAAATATGACTTATGGAAATTTGGTACCCCATTTCAGCGATTAGTGTTCGGTCATTTTCAGCCATTTTCAAACAAGCATTTCTCCAATTATAAAAATTATGGAGAGCTGATTTTTGGTATATTGATTAACTTTCTGGTATATTAAATGAATCAAGTGTCAAAGTGATATTATCTTATAACATAATGAAAATATTGAGTCCCAAAATGTCCACATTTTGACCCAAAAACAAATTTTTGGCCATTTTAAAAAAGCTGTAGCTGCCATGCAAAGCATAGCACTGCTCCAATTTTTAACATGAATACTTCCTACCAACTGGACTATAACTTCACCAAATATAAAGAAAAACAACAACTTAGAAAAAAAGTTACACTACTTCAAAGTATGGACCAGCTTTAAAATTGGTTAAAAAAAAGGCCCGTAAAACACTGTTTTTAAAAACAGTTTTTTAATATGTTAAAGAGCTTTTTTTAAGGAGCTTACACACCAAATTTCAACTTTGTTCCGAAACTCTAAGGAGGTGAGATATTAGTCATTATGTAGGCGAGAAATTTAACTTTTACCATATCCAAAAAAGTGCAAAATTTCACCTTCTATCTATAATTTTGTATATAATTAATCAGAAAGTTAAAATTGAATTGATAAAAGAAGATTCCAACTCTTTACATGCTATAGCTTGGCTTTAAATCTTATTGAAAAACTGCCACTAGATGGCATATTTTTTCCATGCATGTATATATTTTTGGCTAGCAAAACCGTTTCTAGCCACATTGAAATAGAACAAATTTCTATCTGGGAGTATACGATGATGCTAAATCCATTTTTGCTATTTGAACAGCTATATTTTAACAGAAAAGTAGTCAAATCAACCATTTGTTCATAATAAAAGGTATCGTTATTAACCAAGAAGCATATGCAATTTTGCACGCCCAGCATTTAATAACAAGGCCAAAATATTCCTAAATTTTTTAGTACGTTTCATTCACTTAAATGTACTGATAAAGTTCAAATACTTGGATAATTAAATGCTAATTCTTTGTTTTAATTATAAAACTTATTGTTAGATATTCAAATGAACTTATTCACTTGCAAATCACAATAAACAAGTTAGTCATAAGTTTGACAATCTGCTACAAGTGTTAACTGACATATTTTATTTGTAAATATTTCTTGAAAAAGTTTTTAAATGCATGCAATTAGATGTATATTTAGCATCTTCTCATAGTCAGTTTTATATTTTAATCAAAAATTCCTTTCGCTGTAGTTGTAGCACAGCATGTTAAGCTGTAATTTTTCACAACTAAAATGTGTTGTAAAACTTCCTTGAGCATCATACTCTGAATTATCACATCAGCAAGGGTATGCAGACAGTTTGTGTTTGTGAACAGAACCAAAACGCAAAGCTGCTTGTGGCTGCTCTTCCTGAAAAATTGAATTATAAAAATTTCTTGTCTGAATTAGTTTGCAATTTAAATGAGAAGAATTGCATGTTACATTCCTGCAGTCAGTGTCCAGGAAGGCCTCAACTACAAAAAGCATTGGAGAAAATTCTTGATGATAATGATTTTGATGTAGATGATAGCATTAAATGCAAGCAATAGATTCGTACAGATGGAACTAAACTTATTGACATGCAGCTTTTGGTAAGTGAGTTTATAGATAAGCTTTTTGGAAAAGTTTGGTTTACTACGTAGACACCACTTCATTGCCAATGCTCAATCAGCATTTTTTCAATCAACCAAGAAAACACTCTCTAGTGATGCTGTCATAATTCTTTTGAATTTTATTGAAAACTACAGTTTTTTAGTCCAAGATGCAGTCCAAGGTTATCACTGGGAAAACATCCAGGCAACACTGCACCCATTTTGTTGCTACTACAAAGAAAAAAGATTCTTACATGCTTAAGTCTTTGCATCATCTCTGATTGCATGAGACATGACACCAAAACTGTACATGCTTTCACTTGCAAGGTAATAAGCTATATCAAGGAGAATTTATATGCTATAACCAAAGTTTTGTATTTTAGTGATGGGGCAGCCAGCCAATATAAAAATTTCAAAAATTTTGTAAATTTGTGTTATCATGAAATTGACCATGGTATTCAAGCTCAATGGCATTTCTTTGCAACAAGCCATGTAAAGTCACCATGTGATGGAATAGGAGGAATTACAAAGTGATTTGTTGCAAGAGAAACCCTTCAAGCTACTGAAAACTATTAAATTTTAAGTCCTTATCAAATGTTTCAGTGGGCTAAGCAAAATATTGCTGGGATAATTTTTTTTATGTGGTTGATCAAGAAGTTTTAAAAAATGCCAAAATTTATCAACTGGAACAAAAATATTCGAATTGTACAACAATTTCTGGCACAAGATTTCCTCACTGCTTCATTCCACTATCTCAGGGGTCTCCAAACATTTCGAGCAGCGAGCCGTGTATAGAATTTTTTGGATCTCCTTGGGCCAAAGCCAAAAACATAGTTTGCGAAAAACAGTTAATAAATAACTGTAAACGAAGTGAAGACCTTTTTTTTTATAGATCACCATGATTTCATTTTTTTGGAAGAACAAGAAACTGGGGCATATTTCCGAAATGATTCTATCCAACTGTGGTTCAAAGTGACTGTATATGTTTTTTTAAAAAGAGCTTTACGGGCCGGATTTGGCCCGTGGGCCCTACTTTGGAGACCCCTGCACTATCTAAATCAAAATTGGTAATGAAAAGGCTATCATTAAATGATGAAGGAGTTCTAGTAAAGCTTTATGATGATACCACCAAATCAGTTTTACCACACTTGCAGCTCATTGAAAATGATTTATATCCTGGAAAATGTGTTGCTTGCATTTATGACCAAGATTGGTACATTGGTGTAATAACTGAACGTTCAAATGAAAACAAAGATGTCTGTGTCAAATTTATGAAACGAAATAATTTGGTTTTAACATGGCCACAAAGCCTAAAAAATGAGTGTTGGATCCTATTAAATGATGTAATACTTATAATTAATCCACCTGAATTGCAATGACAGAGTGGACAACACTACAAATTAGCAATCACAAGACTATGATCAAATCCAAGCAGTGCTTGGTGCCAGACAGAATGCTTGAATCTTTGGTTTAAGCAAATGTTAAAAATTTTATAGCAGCTTGTAAAATATTGAATTTTTTCAGTTTGCAAAATATCTTTTGACATGCTGTGGTCCAAACTTATCTCTGTTTCTAGTTTTAGTTGTTAAAATATAGCTGTTCAAATAGCAAAAATGGATTTAGCATCATCGTATACTCCCAGATAGAAATTTGTTCTATTTCAATGTGGCTAGAAACGGTTTTGCTAGCCAAAAATATATACATGCATGGAAAAAATATGCCATCTAGTGGCAGTTTTTCAATAAGATTTAAAGCCAAGCTATAGCATGTAAAGAGTTGGAATCTTCTTTTATCAATTCAATTTTAACTTTCTGATTAATATACAAAATTATAGATAGAAGGTGAAATTTTGCACTTTTTTGGATATGGTAAAAGTTAAATTTCTCGCCTACATAATGACTAATATCTCACCTCCTTAGAGTTTCGGAACAAAGTTGAAATTTGGTGTGTAAGCTCCTTAAAAAAAGCTCTTTAACATATTAAAAAACTGTTTTTAAAAACAGTGTTTTACGGGCCTTTTTTTTAACCAATTTTAAAGCTGGTCCATACTTTGAAGTAGTGTAACTTTTTTTCTAAGTTGTTGTTTTTCTTTATATTTGGTGACGTTATAGTCCAGTTGGTAGGAAGTATTCATGTTAAAAATTGGAGCAGTGCTATGCTTTGCATGGCAGCTACAGCTTTTTTAAAATGGCCAAAAATTTGTTTTTGGGTCAAAATGTGGACATTTTGGGACTCAATATTTTCATTATGTTATAAGATAATATCACTTTGACACTTGATTCATTTAATATACCAGAAAGTTAATCAATATACCAAAAATCAGCTCTCCATAATTTTTATAATTGGAGAAATGCTTGTTTGAAAATGGCTGAAAATGACCGAACACTAATCGCTGAAATGGGGTACCAAATTTCCATAAGTCATATTTCATAAAATACAACAGATATTGAGCTAAAATTTTCAGTTTCCTAGTTAATTATGATATACAACATTTTGACAAATTTTGAGCAAATTTGGAGAAGTCAAGCTGGAACATTTCTGAATTTCAGGACGTTTGACACGGAATGACCCTTACGTTATTTTACTCTGTTTGGTGGTCTCAGCAAGCAGCTCTACATGTCAGTTATATATCTCTAAAAATAACTGAAAAATTAAATAAAAAATTCGAATGGGACAGCAAAATCTTGGCATCTCGATAAGGAATTTTGGAAATGCAAAGATCTAGGTATTTGTTTGATGACTGTCCGAAAAATAACGCCTCCATTTTTTCCTACAAGTCGAAAACATAAATTGAAAAAAATACATCTTACGTTTTTTTTCATTTCATGTTGAATTGCATTTTTTATAGAAAAGTAGCAATCAAAAAATTGTCCTTACATCAACGACGCTTTTTCACACAATTTTAGGTTCCTAAGTGTTTTCGGAGAAAATTTGCAAAATAATGAAGCTCAAATTCAATCGTGTATTGAGGTGAAAAAGATCGTTTGACTTTCAGATTTTTACAACTGTTGCAATGTGTTTTAATTAACATAATGTTGATTTGATTTTTCTGCAATAAAACCAAAGTGAAAAATTAAGGTTAAAACACTTTTGCAGTAGTTGTTAAATTGTCCAGTAATTGCTAACAATTACAGCGACTTTAAAAATCCAATTTTAAATATCACAGGAATAACAATAATCCGCTTTAAAAGTTGAAAATTAATAGATGAGATGTCTTACGTCACAATCTGTATTGATTTATGTATTTCTTACTGTGTTGATGCACGAACAAACTAATGCGATCTTAAAGCGCTTAAACCTTATATTTAGCAAAACAAAAAGTTAACGAATAAAACGTCAGACTTTATATGGATGTGCCGGCAAAGGATTGCGATTTGCACTCGGATCATAATGGTAAAGCAATAAATCAAACTTGCAGAGTACTTTTCAAATCACTTACATTTTCGTTTCATTAACTGAGAATACAAATAGATTTTAATTCGGAACCATGAACAATGCAATTTTTCAAAAAACTATTAACGATTATATTTTTTTGAACGCTCTTGTTTTTCCAAATAAGAAATTTTAACAAATACGACAATAACCAGAACTGCTTATCAGCCATTACGTATAGTCAAATTGGTATCATGCAATGATTAATTTAATACAGTAGAATATTTTCGCAAATCTAAAATCAAAAATTTCATTATTGGCTACTGACGTTTACAACAAGTTTGTTCTGTTTATGGCAGCATAATTGCTACTTTATTTTTTATTTTATCTCAATATTTATCCTCCTGACTCGCAGGAAAGCGACGGAAATGCTATACATAGGGCAAGCAATTACCCCGACCTGCTTCCGGAGATGCCAAGATATTGTTGTCCGGTTGAAATTTTTAATTTGTTGTTTTAGTTTTTATTTAGATTCAACTGAAATTTAGAACTGATTGCCAAGATCGCCAAGCAGGAGAAAGTGCTGTAAAGTGTCTTTCCTGAGGACACAACAGAATGACGCGAGTATGTTTCGAACCGAGACCATGTCGATCACAATCACAGCGCTCTAACCACTTGATCACCCTGCCGACTACTGATGTAATACCTGACGTAATACCTACGGTGGCGAGTTTTTGGTAACACTTAATTCAAATTTGGCCTTTCCGAGAATGAAACCCACCTTTTACGATTAAGGAATAAGCGCCAACCCCTAAAATAATTAGCACATTTGTTGCCAACTGCTCCCCATCCTTGCCCAAACGATGTACCGATAAGTAGCTGCTATTGGCGAGGCGTAACAGCGCAATGCTGCACAAATAAACATTATCAACTACAGTAGTTACAGGCTGCGGCGTAAACACCCAAATATAATGAAAAGTTTGGATCATGCCTGACGATATTTATTATTTCATAATACTAATTTGAAAAATCTTCTGACAAATAGCTTCGATTTTTATTTTTTATTTTAAATTTTTTTGGGGAACATGAAAAAGCATTAAAAAAATGCCACGAACGTCATCATTAAACATTAGTTTATTAAAGATTAGTTTTATTAAAGTTTTATTTTTCTAATTAAAATCTATTCGTAATCTTTGCTATTCATAATCTTTGAAATCTATTCGTAATGTTTAAAAAAGTAAGTATAAGGTTTGCTTTTTGACAATAAGTAAAATATTGTATTCGAAGCGTTAAAATCAAAATAAAATGATAACCATGATGCAGTATTTGTTCTTTCTTTTAAAAAAGCTTTGGTTTCATGTTTTGATTTTAGCCATACATCGTGCAATTGCAGAACAACTCCGTGAATGCGTTGTGGATATAATCTACCACCATCACCATCGGAATGAAAATAAATAAAAAATTATGATTTTTATATCTTTTTGTTGATAAGTTTTGTTTTTGCATAAAAACCAAGCATTATTCAATTTTCTATCTTGCACCTTTTAAACTTTTTTTAAAGGTTAAGAAAGCTTAGTGAATAATTGTTTTAAAGATACAAATTGCATCACTAAAACAATTATTCGAAAGTTAAAAAAAATAACTGGAAAACATTTATTGCCATATTTTTGTCTTAATTTAATTTATTTTTGTCTGTCTGTCTATTTTTTTTTACTTATATTACAGATATTTATAAAATGAAGCGATGCATGCCCAATTCTAGTTATAAATATAAAAAAAATAAAAAGCCTGATAGGTCTCACGGTGAAGCTTTGATGATTACTTGTCGAAACCCAGTCAACTTGTAAAATTTGTTTAAATTCGTTCTTCTTTGTACGGCCGCAATGACCTGCACGCTGCCTTCGATTTCCAGCGAAGATATCATCAATTACGATAAGCAGCGTAAACACATTGAAACATTTGTCGAAAAATACCTTTTTTAAGGGCCCAATTGAAATCATTGAGGGAGATTAAGCATCGAACCTGTGCCTTTCTGCTGCCACTTCAGAGTGCTATCACACTGAACTATCCAGCCAACTGTGCAATTATTAATAATGTTACAATTTATGGATTGCTTTTTTTAATTGATAATTTTGAAGTTTAAGTTTTGTGACAAAAGTTTTTCTTGTTTTTCATGAAAACCTTTGGAGACCTTCAATAACATTTTATAAAATGCCAAAAGCAATTATTTCAACGTACTTTTCAGTAAATAACTAACTTTTTTATACACAAGTCTAAAGACGTTAATTTTATTTTCCCGTAGAAACCTGCAAAATTAAAAAAATTCTAGTTTTTTCAAAGTACTTAAAAATTTCAAGTCGATTCTTTACCGTCTGCTTCTCAAACAAGCAAATAATTTAAATACAATAACAAAAATCAAACAATTGAAACAAACTTGAACCAAGATCATATCGATCAATGCAGCCATTAAATGTACATATCCATAGGCTGATAGTTTGTTGATCGGTACCCTTTCCCTAAAATAATAAATATCTAAAAGAAAGTCTTTCTCTATTTCTTTACGCATTGTTGATCAAACGATTATCAAAAAATAAGATTTAAAAAAAACAGCTCAAAACATAAAACAAAGTAAAAATCTTGTTTGCTCTTTCGCTTTAATTTTATCAAACTGAATGCGATAATTTTTTTTTTAATTTTTCTTTTAAAATAAAGTTGCCTAATCAAAACTTTGCTACATTTTTGACTAATTTAAAAAATAAATTTAAATCATTAAATTGTCCTCAACAAAACTTACACCCAGTGATAGCTTTAATAGGATGTGAACCGATCGGCCGTACTGGGCCCCCCTGAAATACTTCAAAAAAGGCCCCCCCCTACGCAAGATATTGCTCTATTTCTTCATAGTAGCACAAGGACGGTGGCATGTCTAAACTAAAGACTTTTTTTTTAAATCAATTTGTTTTGATAAACTAAAACGTGGCCCCTTCCAAATAAAACGAGGACTTAACTTTTTTAGAGATCACACTGCTTTGGAACACTGAACAATGGTCCCCCTAAAACAAATACTATTTTTTCTTTATAGATCACTTTGTTTTGATACACTAAAAAGCGGCTCCCCTATAACAATGACCTTGTTTGAGAGATTGTTGTGCCTTGGAACTCTAAATAGTGGGCCCCTTACTTTTCTTGCACCGGTCCCTCTTTTTGTGAGACCATTACACAGAATGATCAAAAATTAATTACTCACTCAGTCTTTAACCAACTTAATATCTTTTTACATTCAGATAAAAAGTAACTTATTTGTTAACCTAAACTTTTTTTTCTTAATTTTGTCTAAAATACGGAAAATGATTTAAACTAAATTCTCTTTGAGAAATTGGAAATATTTTCATTTTTTTAAATCAGTATTTTTATTATAAACTTTTAAAATATTTTATAAAAAACTGGACTTACAAAATCATTAAAAAATATATCAAGAAATAAAAATTTTCAAAATAGAAAATACGAAAATACAAAACAATATCAAAGCATTCAATATTTTGCACCACAGTGTTTTTTGGTAAATTACACTAGAATACACCATAATATCAAATAAAATTTAGCATTTAGCAAATAAAGTTTAAAAGCTACAGTACAATAATAGAATATTAATCTGCTAAACACATCATATAAAAAATTAATAAGCTTTGAAAAGTTTTCAAACAAAATTTGCCGTTGTCATTCATCAAAGCATCGTTTTTTCAATAAACTTTATCTTCAGAGTTGTGTTGAAATTCTTTGGAAAAAACAAATATTTATTAATAATATTCAGAGCTTCCTTCATAGATCGACTCATTTTCAACATCTTCGTTTTCTTGAGGATCTCTAATCTCGCTTTCATAGTTTTCCTCAATCGAGTTTTCATTGATCTCCTCTTCACCTTCAAACATTGAGTTTATTCCTTCTTCTGGCTATTCTTCAGGCTCAATTGGAACCATTGCGTGTTTCAAATTATCCGGGGCATTAACTTGAAAATATGCGCTCCCTGAAAACATAAAAAATCTTTGTTTATTGTTTGAATTAATTGTTAAAGATTCGCTTCATTTATTATTTACTTCAAAATTGTTTTTTAAAATTATATTAGTTAGAAAACATCAAAAACCCACTTACACAAAAGACTCTTTATCTTAATCGGTTTCACTTCGATAATATCACTTTCGTTTTCATCATTTTCAGTTGATTCATTCTCTTCATACCACGTCAAAAACTCACTCCCTGTTGAAACAAACACAGAAACTAAGTTACAAACAAAATCGCTAAAACAATATTTAAGTAAACAATAGATTTTCGTTTTTTGTAAATTTATCAAAACCAATTACATAAAATGTTAAATTCGACTTACACAATGCAGAATATTGTTGGCAAACATTCTCGCTTATAAACCTTGAAGTACCAGGTACTATTTCGGTGTTTGGAATGATATCGCCTGATCGAGTTGAAACACAAAAAAAGAAGTTTTCGTTCCTTTGCATTGCCTGAAAACAATTAATTCAATTAAAAATTATAAAAATATTGTGACTTGTTTTGTTTATAAAATTACTCAAACCTCAAAATCAAAATAACTTACCATGAACTGTCCGTTTTCATCACAATGAGGAAGATATCCATGTGGAGAATCAACAACAACTGCTGGTCTCGAACGTCGTTTAATGACAGCAAAGTAGTTATCTCGCTCCGTTTGACATGAACTCGCCGAACTGGAGGAGGAAGTCACTGAAAGTACAAAATCAAACTTTAATTTCAAAGTGGCGACACTTTTATCGTGAAAAACTAAATCTGTCAGTACAATATAGCGTAAAATGTTTCTTAAGATTGGCTATGCTATGCAATGTTATATTCACTTACCAGTAATAAGAATAATTGAAGTAAATTCAAGAAAGATCAAAAGTTTTTTGACAATTGCCATGTTTTTCTAAACAAATTCACTGCTGTTCAAATGTAATATTAATCAAATTATAAGTTATTCTTAAGAGTTACTGTTCACGTTTTGCTTTGAATGATGCATTGTTGTATCGGGTCAGTTATTTATACTGTACAGTCTGGTAAAGTTTTTTTCTTTTTTTTTCTTTAATTTTAATTTTAATTTTAATGTAGCGTCGTGCTGTCATGAATGCAGAAACCTTCTAGAATAAGTGCATAAGACCTTTTTAATTTGGAAATTTTAAACTGCTCTTATATGATTCTATTTTTGTCACAATGATACTTACATTCATGAAGAAAACATATGCCGGCTAATTATACAATTATTTCTGATTAAAATTTATCAGTTTGTGGAATTAATTTTGTCGGATTTGCTTTGATAAATAAAACTAATACATCAGTCACAACTAATTCTCTTTTTTTTTGTGGTTATCATATCGGTGTTTCTTAATTTAGAGAATGTAAAGAGCAATTCAGGAGGCTAGCAAATATACTTTTAAAAGCAGAGATACGTAGAAAAGATAATACACTGAATAATCAACCGAACACAAGTTTCTCTTAAAATAAGATTTTATTTAGAATGTCCCAACAGTTTGTTTGCTTGTAAGGCTTATTAGGGAACACGACAACTTATCCAAATAAAGATACTATATAAATAAACGAGAGAGGATTAAGGTGGTTACAAGATATGTAAAAATTTTAAAATCATTTGCGAACCTCAAATAAGAAAATACACATTGCTATCTTGCGAAAAAAATTTTTGTATTTATATTTGCAATAGAACCGGATGACGTTTAGGCGACTTCTTGTACTCAAATCCTGAAAAATAAGCCCGGTTGTTTTAAGCCTTCTAAGTGTTTTGATTCGCTTGGTTTCAAATATGAAGAGGTTATGTGTCGACCTGGTGACTGCGAAATGATAATTATGCTAACCTTTTCTTTGTGTTATATAAAAACGCGTTTGGTGGTTTTTATCACGACTCTTTATTGTTTTCAAAACTGAGCGGGAACTCTCCCTTTACTTTAGCGATTACTGCTTTGTTAGATGTTATTTACCGATTATGCAAGAAAAAATAGTTTGTAAAAAAGAAATAAATTTTTGAATTTATTATTATTAATATAATAAATTATTATAAATTTATTACTTAGCTTTTGTTGATATCAGTTTACTTTTTTACAATGTAAATGTTTGGGTTGACGCTATGAAATTATTTCTTTATAACTGCTTATTTTTTTTGTACATGATGAAGAATTTAATTTGTTTATGCTTTAAACTTTCGCTGTATACTTGTTTGCAACAAAAAATAAACTTTATTTAAAGATAGAAAAAACAATTTAAAAGCTATGTAATGCAATAAAACTATAATGAATAGCAATGTTAGGAGGAGGTGATTCCGTGGCATAGCGCAGTATGATAAGTTTCAAACCATGGTTCTAGACATAGGCGATGATTGTTAAAGGCAGAGAAGTTAAGTTATAGCTACAATTAGGATGTACCAGCGTACGCTTCATGCCTGCTTCAAAAACTTGACTTTTTTCTTTTTCAAGTTTAATACCATCAGTTGTCCACAATTCATCAATCGGAATTCTCCTTTTATCAATTTATGGTTCTTGAATTCCTTAAAAAAGCCTTTTCTGATTGCTCTTAGTTTTTCCCAGAGCACCTGTAAAATTTGCAGAAAGCGTTTCAAATTAATGTTAGCAGCTAAAACTTTTGGAATAAAAATATATCGCATAAACTGACGAATTATCACAACAAGCCTTGATCCGTAACATGAAGCCATTTAATTGAATTGAACTTTTTGACACAAGTTTACTTTTATTAGATAAAAAAGCAATTAATAAGCTGCTTAGAATATTCTACACTGTTCATCAAAGATTAGTTCGTGACTTAAATCAAACTGTTCATCGCTTTTGCTACTCAATTGTCTTCACCGATAATCACTTCGAAAACGAGACCCAACACAAACTCTGCACATTTATGGTAAAATAAAAGTTTAAAATTTCGGTTGTAACCCCAAAAACAAAAGTTCGAAAGAAATACATAAAAAACGTGATGCTAAAAGTACATCACTGATCAAGAGCTGGTTTAGAAATTTACTAATAAGGTTACGAATCGTTACGGTTTGCGTTCATTTCTCGAAATGCCCCAAACAGGAAAACATAACGAACAGCTGTCTGACGGCGTCAAGATCTAGACAGATTTATTCTAAACAGAAAAAAGCAGCTTCAATTTCATTTAGAAAATTGCTGTTATATCCAATAAGGCACCTGATCCAGATGAGAATTCTCCTTTTAAACTGTGATTTCCTGTGATGAAAGCCAATATTTAAAAAGTTGATTCATTTCTTGAGAGGGTTGAAGTTATCCTGAGAAAACGAACTGACATCTTTGCTTACAATAACCACAATTTTATAATCAGTTAGCTTTTTGTTCTACGTATGTGACAATTGTTGTAGGTAGTCTACATGGAAATGATTCTAGATAGCAGTTAATTGATTGTCCATAAACAACAAAATACAGGGTGTCTATAAAGTCCGTGTGCACTTTTAAAAGATTATAACTTTGTAAATATTTGTGATAAAAAAATCTGTAAAAAGTATTAAAAAAAATAATCTATATTTTTTAAGTTTCCACATGTCCTCCCTCATTAACAATACAAAGGGTAACATGAATTCAGTCCGATTTAGAATTCCCAATTTAGAAACTGTCCAACACGTAGAGCAAAGTGCCAAGAAGCTCCATCTTGTTGAAACACTATATCATGTTTCAGATTTAGTTGTTCAAGCTGTGAAATAAAGTAATTCTGAAGTATATCTAAGTATCTGTCAGCATTAATAAAACGATCTTCAAATAAGAATGGCTCTAAGACGTGATTGTTTCCCAAAACACATCCCATAATTACTTTGGGTGAGTCTCTTTCATGTTGGACAGTTTTATTTGGCTTTTCAGTTTTCCAAAACTAGGAAAAGAAAACTTTTGAGCATTTTTTACAGATTCCTTTTATCAAAAATACTTTTAAAGTTATAATTTTTTAAAAGTACACACGGACTTTATGGACACCCTGTATATTGTTTTAAGACTTTCCATAAAATCAGTAAAACCAAAAAGGGAAATTAAAGCTAATTGGCTATTGGCTAATTTAAAGATATCCGCCTGAGGGCCTGTGGGCTTACTCATGCCCCGAAAGATCTCTATTTTATGACGTTAGTTACGTATTTATCTACAGCTTCCTTTTTGGTCTAAAATTTTATTTTAAAAATACTTCATTTAAGAACTTAAACTTAAGGTTATAAGTTATAATACATTTATAATGGATTACTTTATCAATGTAAAATCACGCTATGACTGACTATAGTTTTTAACTGTTTGTACTTTTTTAGTCAAAATGTAAAGTTAAAGAATAAGCCATTTACGGACATATATGATAACTAAAGCACTTAAATTTTGCTGTTTTAAATGAATATCAATTTATAACTCGCATGCAAATCTTGGTTTCTTTGAATTATTCATCTTTGATAGTTTTTTGACGTCAGCAAATACTGCTACTTTTATTTTTTTTATTGCGTGCAAAAAATCGATGATTAAACTAATAGCCTTTAAAAGATTGATTTAATATTTTTAAATTTTTTCTAAAAACGTTTTTAAGCAGTTTGACATCAGACTGTTAGTTGATGCACCAACAGCGCAAGAAACACTTAACTTTGTATAACAGGTTTACTTGTCCAATTTTTTTCAAAAAAAAATCTGCTTTTTGCTGTATTTTTAATTCACATAGTCATTTCATTTAAGGAAATTGACAAACTTTGTTTACTTTTCGTTGTTCAGCTGAGGAAATTGCGGTTTTGCTTGTTTCCTTGAATTGTTTAGTAAACTACACTCACCTCACGTGCTTCTATTATTCCTATTCTTATTAAGTGTTTTGGTTATAATCGACGCGTCTTTCAGTTTTTACAAAAAAAAAAACTGTGAACTTGTTGATCAAACACTTTTTTCGACAGAAAAATTAAAGAAGATTAAAATTATATTGTAATAAAAATTCAAACTATTGAAATCTATTTAAGTTTTAAATTTTTATCTCAGGATTATTATTTTAAAAGAATAAACTTTTTTTATTTTTCATAAAATATAAATATACTATAACCATAATTGAAAACATATCTTATATTTCAAACATTTAACATTTTTTGTATAACTGTATTGCTTTTCTACATTTTATAAACAAAGTTTTTATTTTTTTCAATAATTACTGTGAATAATGCCTTCACAAAAAATGTAGAAGGTGTTTATTTGGAAATGATTTTTTTAAACAATAGGATTTCAGTAAGATGGAATGGTATTTTAATATTGGCTTAAAAAAAAGTGAAAAACCTTCGAACCCATTTTTCTAAGCATTTTGGATTTGTGTCTTACAACTTGCCGCAGTTGCGGTGTAGCAACTTGTTCAAAAAAACAAACTTTTTTTATGTTTTTGGTTCAAGTTTTTATGTACTTTAAGTAAACTTACCCTCAGAACGCTGTTGAATTTATACTAAGCAAAAGAATGAAACAGTTTGTGTTTTAAATAGAATAATTCACATTTTAAAGTAAAAATAACACTTTTTATTTTACTTCAACTGTTGTGAGCTGCCATGCAAAGTCTTAAATTGCAAACACGGCATATCAGCGATGATGCAAAGCATTTTGACAGTCTTTACGTTTTTTGTACGAGGATAATTGTGTATGTTTAATGCAGGGTAGAGTTTTTCTTATTGATACTTTTCCATGGGATTGCCGTTGAGAAAATTATTAAAGATAAATTTTATATTTTGTATTAATTATAGATTTTTATGTTGTATTAGTTGAGTTATAGTTATATGTAAACCAATGGTTTCCAAATTTTTTTACAGTATATAACGGCACACTATTAAGCTTTTCAAATTTTCGCCGCACAGCCATTATATTGGTTAATAATAAAAAGGTCTTCACTTAAAATCTGTCTATGATGTCTCAATTTTCGTCCCAAAATCATGGTGATCTCTAAAAAAAAAGGTTTTCACTTAAAATCTTTCTATGATCTCTCAATTTTTTTCCCAAAATCATGGCTACTTTGCACTTGGGAGACAAAAATTTAAGCCAAAAAAAGCCAAACAAAATTCTTCATGTCTAAAGGGCATCCCTTTGCGGCACACCAGTGTACGTGTTGCGGCACAGCGGTTGGGAATCACTGAGCTAAACTTTAACGCAATTGTGTCTTTGTAATTATTTAAATTAATCATACATATAATTTGCTTATCATTATTCTTACCATTTAGCACTGATGTTTTGCAAAATTCAAAATTAATAAAACCTTTATTATGGATAAGCAGCGCACTTTAAACAATTTAAGAAATTTATTTGCTAGGATAAAATATTTTTTACTTTTGAAATATAGTAATAAATTTTTTTAACCGTAACTCATAATATCGTTGGTTTTCAACAGTTTATTTTGATGAAACCAATTGTTTCTGTTCAATTTATTACTAAAAAACAGGTGAAGGCCAAAAAAAAGTTTGTCACATTAAATCTCAGTGTTATTCGGGCATCTTATGCAAAAGTGTAATTCAGACAAAATTCTTTTGCCCCCGAAATATTTTGGGTTAGTATGGATCTTATCTTCCAATGTACCCTTACCTGTACAATGTACCTTTACCTTTACTTATGTACCTTTACCTATACAAAACTTAAAAATTCTATTTTCTTATATATAGACCAACTATTAATTATTAAAAAATTTCATAGATTTCTGCCAGAGATTTGACCATAATTTTGTATTCAGTAATTTCAAGCCTTCAATTATTTGTTTGAGTTTTTTTTACTTTGGATTACAGCTTTTTTTTTAAGAGAGAAATTTTTAAAAAGTTTAAAACTATTTAAGCATAAGTAATATTGTCCAAAAACTATAAACACACTTAAACTTTTTTAATGGCTTCGCAAAAAATTGTTTTGTAGCTGTTCATGTTATTACACAATAATCGCTGCTTTTAATTACTCAGTCGTAGGAAACGACAAAAAATTAGATCAACTAATAAAAACAGTTGACTCCCAAATAAATATTCATTTACAACAAAAATTTGACGAATTACGTTTAACAAAAGTTCTTCAACAAACTTTTATTTAAAGATTTTTTTATAAGCTTTATTTAAAAACCTTAAAATTGTTTTCATAACGTTTGCAAGGATGATAGCTGTGATGAAACTGGTAATCCTTTTTCAACTGTTTTCAGCTATCTTAGTTAAAGGTAAATTAATAAACAAATTTATTCTGAAAATGATAATTTTTAAGAAAATGTTTGTTTAAAAGTAAAAGTGGTAGCTTTATAATTTAATAAGTTCATTTTTTTACAAATAAAAACATTTTTGTTAACGGTCGAAATCTTTTCAGCTTCAAGATCGAGTTTATGCCAAAAAGAGCGAAGAAATTCTTATGTTTTTATGGAGCAAAATCCTAATGTTGTTGATTCTCCTCGTGGATATATACCTAGATGCAATAAAAAAAATGGAAACTATATGGTAATTTTTCGGACAATTTTTTTTACTATTAATCTTTTTGTATTTATCTGGACATAACATATTTAATTTGAATATTATTTTTTCAGGCAATGCAAAGCAATGAAAATTTTTTTTTCTGTGTTTCAATTTATTCCGGTGAAATAATTCGAAACACTGAAGTAATACCGGGAACTTTTAGGTTTATAAGTGAAACTGTTTGTAAAAAATATTCCAATTTGTGTAAGTTTCCATTACCTTAGTCTTAGTCTGCAATGTTTTGTATTTATGCTTAATTTAAAAATGATAAATGTCCAATGATATTGATTGGGGCTTTATTGTTTAATTATTTATTTTTATCAGGGCATAGATTTTTGATATGGTATGAACATATTTATTCTAATCAACATATTGCCAGTGCAAACAAAATCGTAACTGAGAATTCTTGCCAGTAAGTTTCTGTTTATGTAAAAGCTAATTAAAATTTAGTTTTTTGGTTTTTTTAACTTAAATTTTTTCGATAAATTTTCACGAGTTGTGATGGCAACGTGATAGCGACAAAAATTAGTGACAAGAAAAAACCTCATAAAACTTATGTGAGTGATTTTCTACGCATGAAGATTAATGAACTAAACAAAAAAGATTTTTCTTTTGAGTTAATCTGCATACGTGAAATTTTATATGTTCATTTATAAAAAATTGAGATTAACATCCGAGTATAAAATGATGAAAAATTTTTTTACAACAACTGCAAGCATTTATCATACGGATATAAAGTTGTTATTTATTTATAGAAACGGTTTTAAATACCGTTCATGTGATTGTCTACGCCCCTGTATACCCGGTAGAAACATGACTGAAGTCGAGTTCAATTGTGCAAGTTGCGAACCAATCTGTACTTGCCGAACTGGCTTCTACGAACATAACGGAGAATGTATATCAGCTGATCAGTGTTTAAATTTGGAACCTGAAGAAATGATGTACTTCATGTGTAAGTTAGTCTTTTAGTGATTTACGAACAGAATTATGCACAGCATATTTATTACAATTTTTTGTGTTTGTTTGTTTGTTTTTTTGTTTTAGGGAAAATATATGTTAATGTGCAACTACCTACGCAAGTTAATCGACCAAATTTTCCTCCTGAAGAACCAGTTGAACCAGAAGAACCGTTTGATCCTTTTCACGAAGAAGAATATGAAGAAAAATGAACTATAAAAACGAATTAAAAAAAACGAATTGTCAATGTTAGTAATTATTGAAAAACCGAAGAACGAATTTAGAAGTTCAATTTTGTTCATAATGACGATTAAGAAACAGTTTTAACAGTGCTGCTTTTGTCGTAAATAAAGAGATTTCTCGTAAAATACCATTTATAATTATTATTTGATGTGTTTTTTTTAATAAATGTATGTTTTACATAAAAAACCTGTTTTGAAACAAAAATTAAAATTTTGGGGCTGCTTTGTTGCGCCAAATCAACAACGCAAAGCGCGATTCAAAAAAGGTTAAAAACCGCTGCTGTAGATTTTTAATCGTTAGGCAATCATTAAGTTTTTAATTAAAAAAGTTTTTTTACCAGATAAAACTTTATTCTGTTGAAAAAACCTAAAACTTAAAATTGGGTGAAGAGACGGTTCTTGTTACAAAATTCAAAAATCGGATATAGAAGTGGAGTGTTTTGTCAAAAATTTTTGCCTAAAATTATTTCGAAAAAATCGTCGAAATAAAGAAGAAGCGAGCCTATCTGATTAATAAAGCCAAAGTAAGAGCTCGTATTGGTCGAAAGTATTGACCAATGAAAAGAGAGAAAGATAAACGAGTTTCAGGGCATAGACGAAAAATTTGTTTGCTGAGAATTAAAAGATTAAGTAAAAGTAGCTTCTCGAGTGAAAAGGTGAAAAGAAGAACGCCCTCCAGCGAGAAAAAATTTGTTGTGGAGCTAATCGCGTGTTGTAGAAAAGATTTTAACTAATGGTAATCTTGTGGAAAAGGGAATGCTAGGGGCCGCTATCAACTTTGCAGGGAGAGAAAGACTTTGGCGTTTTGAGAATCGGAAAGGTTGGTGATAGATTTGTGGACGCTTTTGCAAGCGTTGGGAGGTCCAATCAACGTACCAAAAATCACAATGGCATATATTGGCTTCAATGATGGAAGGCAGCGCGCTCTTTTTGGTTGCCAGCAAGAATTGTCGGGTACAGAAATGAACACGTTGTTTAAAATCGTAGTAGCAGTGTTTACTGCCGTGGTGATTTGCTTTTTAAACTTCGTTTAAACAGTATCTATATCCATGGAAAGTAAAGGGAGGCTAAGCACTTGTCCGCTTTGTGGGCCGGCTTGGGGTATAATTGTTTTTTTCCGATAAAGTAGAATTAATTACGTTTTCTGGTTGGCTCTTAGCAACAAAATTCAATCTATTTTAACCACTAATAGATAATTAGGACACGTAATCAATTCTACTTTATCGGAAAAACCAAAACTAAACGCAAGCCGGCCCACAAAGCGAACCCAAACCAAAACTGCCAAACCAGAAGAAATATCCATCCATATCAATGTCATTGAGGGCCTACTAAACAATAAACGTCCTTCTCAGAACCGCATAGAAAAAACTGACCCTATGTAGGCTCAGGGCACGTAATCAAATAATTTTTTAGTTTTTTTTACCTTTTTACAAGCGTTTGTAATAGAATACTTTTTAAAGATATACAGCAGTAAAGTTTTTCAAAATTAACTCATTTTAAAATTGACGCAACATAACCTAGTCAATCAACCTGTCCTATCCTCTGTTTTATGATGTGTCAAATGTAGGTACTGTAATAACAGTTGAATATTCTTCAACCATATTCCGTTATTTAGTTGTTGTAAGCCTGCTTTCCTAATACACAAAATTTAATTTTCATAATGTTAATACAAGAATTCTTTTAAGTATACGAATTCGTCAAAACAAAATGTGCAAAATACACGGCTTTTTTTAAATTGTAGTTAAAGTGGTAAAGTTAATGGGTTATAATTTGAACCGCTGAAAAGATTCTGAATATGAAAAAAATAAGGGGGATAAACATTGTCAGAACACGCATTTTTTGGAGAAAAAGTGGGTTTGAAAAAGAACAAAATGCCTGAAAGTCATAACATTGTCAAATATTAATCAAAGGCAAACCCAATGAAAGTGCGAGTTGTCGCGAGTTGATTAATTTTACAACTTTAAAAAATAATGAATTTCAATTACTGAAATTACATCGAATATGCCTGGTTAAAATACAGTTATTTATTAAAAAAAAAGTTTTATAAAAATTAAGTTTCTAATTTTGAAATAAGCTGTAAAGATCAAATGGATTAACGAGAAAAAGAGAAACGATGAAACGAGAATAAAAGTATAAAATAAAATCTTACGATATGATTATACTATTGAGTACCTACAGCGCTCATTGTCCAAGATGTTGAAATTTTATAAAAGATAAACTGTTCGGGCACCTTTTGTCGAAATAATTGAAAAAGAAGACTTGAAGTTAAATTGATAACAGAAATTTTTGGTGTTTTATCCGATTTAATTTTTTTAGTTCAATTTAGTCCATCTGGATAGTTTTTTGACGTTTTATCATCACCTAGTGACTCTTTGCCATCAGCTGCTACGTCGCATGACGATGCAAAAAATGACTTTTAGCATAAAAATTTCGATTAATACATAATAACAAGTAAACTCCTTTTCACTCTCGTGTAAACTCAAGGTAATTACTTCTTTTCGTGAATATATTTGTTATTAAAGGTCTTTATACCATTTCAAAAACAAATTTGTTTTTGTTTTTATATTGTATTGTTTTTTGTAATTATAAATAGAATTGAATAAGATTTATAACCGCCTCCTGACAAGCTGCAAACTATTTCTGAAAAGTTTTTTGCTGGGTTCTATTGGAATAAGATTTATAACCGCCCCCTGACGAGCCCAGGCAGGCGAAACAATCTGTTGGGGCAAATAAAATAATGTAAAAGGTGGTTTAAAATTCAATCAAACTGCTCTGACCTGACGTCATAGAGCACTTCTTTCTGATGAGCACCGACAAATATTTCTATGTACTTATACATATATACTAACCGAATTGTCTCACAATTCTGGTGCAGTTTTCCCTAAGCAGGTCAGAGCAATTTAAATTAAAACACTACAACCAAAAGTTTAAAACCACAACCGTTTGTTTCACCGCAAGGGTTATCAAGTGGTGCGCTGGAAATACAGTAAAATAAAATACAGTATCAGTATCAGTATCTTTTATTTCTGCTCCGCCACAATAAAAACAGAAAGAAATAAACAAACATATAGGACTATAGCAGAAGATGAAAAAGGAAGAAGCAACAAAACGTTAAACGTTATAGCATGCACACAGTAATATTTGATATAGTAGTTAGAAGAATGATGCATGGTTGCAACACCTTACCTACAATCTCAAGGAAACAAAATTAATTAATAAAAACAATAGCAAAGTGGATATGGCTGCACGCTATCCACTATCTCACAGGTTGTCAAAATTTGACAACAATTTATAAGGCGTGAAACGCGAGAAAAATTATGGAATTGTCGCGCGACGAAGCAACGATCGAGCAGACAAAAGGCGAAATAATAATCATTATGGAATGGTTTAACAGTTGGGTATAAAATTGGATGAGAGCGAGAGTATAATATGAAATTAAAATACAAAAATTACAAAAAATACAAAAATTGCCAAAATTTTCAACTATCGAAAACTAGGAAAAATTTTGTAATTTAAATTTGTTCGTATGCCGGTATTTTCCATTTAGTTCAGATCTGTTGTTTAAAGAAGTATTCGGATCCGCTCATTATTGGGTATTTGGGTCCGTGAAAATTTTGGCAATTATTTTACAACCAAAGAGAAACTGCTACCATAATAATTCTTGGCAATGTCATCTGATGTTAGGGTGGCTTTGTAAATGATGGAGCTTTCGCGGCATAGTTCCTTTGTCGGGAAGCTGGCTTTAGCCCTGCAGTTACAAGGTGGCACGGTGTTGACAGATCGGTTCTTCAAGCAAGAAGTACTTTGTTGTGCCTGGACATTATAGCTGCTATATTGGGCATGCAACTATAGCTGACTTTGACATTAGCGTTGTTGTATATCTTATGCAAGCAGTGGTGGGTAGGAAAGTGTTTCGCGAGCAATTGAAGGAAAAAAACCTTGCCGATGTTAGTCTTTAAATGCTCTCTGAAGGGTGGGTTGAACCACACTATGTTCCGCTTTCTGGATTTCCTCTTATAGGAGCCGGGTGGGCTGATGTACTGCAACTCATTGGAATGTCCGCTTCTTCGCATAGCCTCTTCATACTCCGGGATAGTTCTGGCAAATTCCTCGCGGTTGCACGAGAGCAATGAAAGGCGATCAGCGAACATCGATGGAAGTTGTGTCTTTATAGCAGTTGAGTGGTTTGAATGATAATGGACATAGAGTGGTTGGTTGTTAGGCTTGCGGTAAGGCCAATGTTTCCCAGACTTCAAGTTGAAGGTAACACCGAGGAAATTGGTTTGGAAGAGGTTGGTTTCGGCTGTGATGTTTAAGCTGTGTTGGTGGAATAGCTTGATAATCTTTTTCGTTAAGCGCTCCGAGGTAGGACCCGAAGCGTTTTCTAGGATGGCCAAACCGTCGGTCCTATAAAAACCGATGTTTCTGACATTTACAATCTGGGATAATTGGTGGAGGATAAACAGGCCAATTAACTCGCATACTTTGGTTCCATCATAGGAGCCTATAATAACGTCAAAAAGTGAACCCGTTGTTCTTGATCCAGGCATTGTCTCTGCTGAAAAGAAGAGATTTACTGCAATGATGGATGATTCTGCTGTCGTCCTTGTTGATTTCTACAAATCGCTTGGGAAAGTAAAGGCATCGTCAAGCAGTTTCTCCGAATTGGAAGGGTAGAAATCAATGACATCAAATGTTAGGAATTTGCATCTTTCCTCGTAAGGGAAGTCCTTAAACCAAGAAATTACTGCGGGAGTACCTCACCATTGGAGTAGATCGGTAGATTGTCGTATTTTGTTGTTAATTTTCTGCAGAATTTGCTTACTTATCTTACCAAGATTGGACTTGGCAGGATTTATTAATCTACGTTAAGTACTGTTTGGAAAATTTGGCTTGTGGTCCTTTACTGTGATAAATGCTTTTTGTTCAGCTGCTTGTTCAATTCTGTCATTCAGTTTAAGTTGTTCTGCGATATGTTTGACTTTTATGTTTATTTTTCTTGCTGTGTCTTTACTGGTTTTCTGATATGTGGTAATGATGCTATCCTGCAGTAATTTTTTGTAATTCTTGACTTCGACCTTATAGAAATTTGTGGTTTTATCAACAGGGACGTACAGGGTTGTGGATGCGTCTTTTGCCAGCTGGGCCTGGACGGGATTTGAAACTCGTTTGAAATTTACCGAGCGGGCCATTTGATACAAGTCAGACTGAAATCTAGCGAGATCGCTGCATTAAGAGGGATTTCTTTCCGATTTAAAGCTGTAAGTGTTTCTATTGTCTTCGGAGAAGACTTTCCGTCTTAGAGGTCTGATAAAGCTGTTGAGTTTGTCTAGCAGACATTTGAGGTAGTGCTGGTTTCCTGGTATTGGAATGTTTTTCAATGAATATCTTAAATTAATCCTTTCCATTTCGTGTTGTGTCATAAGCTTGATGATAAAAGTACTCAACTAGGGTTGGCTAGGAGCTTTAATAATCCAGAAATGTTTCACCTTGCCTCGGAGCATACACAAAAAGCGTAGTTGAAATTATCAAAGCAAATGTAAGATAAGATAAGTGTCCTTGGTCAGGGTTTAATTCGTGGTACGATTGCACCTGGGGCCATAGTTTTAGCAAGTTTGCGTACTCTAATCAAATAGTTCAAACTATCATCACTCACACATATTATATCAGATTATCAAATATAATTTAAACAAACAAACTCCATGACCGTGAACATTTACGATTTTCCGAAAATTAACCACAATTTGAGTAAAATTGGTAGTGCATCAATAGCCGCAAGATGTCCAAGCAGACTGTCCTTGATAAGAGTTTAAAACTCGAAATCATGGTCGGCCAGTGAGCTCCAGTACGGCGTGCGTGATGCACAATGCCACAGATGGTACTCTGTGGTGCCACCTGTCTTATAACTTGATATATTTTTAGCATCTGGTCATGGGCATGCATGATGTACAATGCCGCTTATATCAGTGCAACTACGAACTGCGAAATTAGGTTTGTTAACTCAAAATTAAACTTAAAGTTAAAAAAGAACACTGAAAGCATATAAAAATAAAACAGTGGTGAGGTGTGCAGTAGGAACTACAGAAAATTTCAAGGTTAAGGTTGGACTCCACCAAGGATCAGCGTTAAGTCCGTTCCTGTTTCCAGCGAGAATGGACAGGCTAACGGATGAAGTAGGGAGAGAACCACCGTGGGCGATGCTGTTTGCTGATGATATTGTGATTTGCGAAGAGACAAGAAAAGAAGTGGAGCGGAGACTAGAATGCTGGAAGTATGCATTGGAAAGAAAAGGGATGAAAGTAAATAGGTCAAAGAACGAATATCTGTGCATGAATGGAGGAAAGGACAAAGAAACAGTGAAGATGGAGGATACAAAAGTGCCAAAAGTAAAAGAATTTAAGTATTTGGGATCAACAGTGCAAGAAAGTGGTAGTTGTGAGAGGGAGGTAAAGAACAGAGTGCAGGCAGGATGGAACGGATGGAGAAAAGTATCGAGAATAATCTGCGACAGGACGTTACCAGCTATAGTAAAAGGAAAAGTGTATAGTTCAGTGGTGAGGCGAGCAATGGTGTATGGACTTGAGACGGTGGCGGTCACAAAGAAACAAGTAGAAGAGATGGAAATTGCAAAGATGAAAATGTTGAGGTTTACTATGGGAGTGACGAGAAAAGACAAGATTAGAAACGAGTACAGTTAAGATAGAACGGTTAGGAATGAAGATGAGAGAGGGCAGACTGAGGTGGTATGGACATGTCATGAGGAGAGACAAAGAGTATGGAGGAAGAAAAATTATGGAAACGGAGTTACCAGGAAAGAGGAAAAAAGGGAGACCAAAAAGAAGATTTTTAAATCTAGTGAAAGAAGATATGCGGAAAGTTGATGCGAAGGAGACAGACGTTGAAGACAGGACCGTCTGGAGGCAGATAATACGCTGTGGCTAACCCTGATTGAAGGGAAAGGCCGAAAGGAGAAGAAGAAGAAGACTGAAAGCATACAAAAAAAGTTTAACAATGTGCAAGAAAGTTTTTAGCAATAAGTATTAAAATAATTGTAAACAAACATTTTGTATTTTTTCAGAATCAACTTATGTAATTTTTTAAAATCAACTTATTTAAGAATCAACTTATTGCCAAAAATCCATTTAAGTCTACATAAAAAGTTTTCAAGACTGCTGGCCATCTTATGCTTGCACTTTCTAACCTTTTAATTAACTGTATGGTTGCTCCACAACACTGCCTAAAATTGTCTTATTTCAACCTCGATTTACGGCGTGATAGCGAAATTTACAAACGGAGGCGATCTATTAGTTAAACTTGCAGACTGTACAGTTAATACAATACATGCAACTGCATTTTTTAACGGTGCATTTAATGAATAGGATCCCAAAAAGTTATCAAGCTCTTAATTCTTAACAAAATTAAGTTTTAATCATCAAATCAATGCGTATATTTCTTATATACAGCTAGTCCTGCAGCCTGCACTGTTAACACGATTCGGTATTACAGTAGCTGGCTTAATACAAGCTGCTTTTAAATATTTAAGTCTAAAACCGCTTATCATTCAGCAAAGAAAACTGTTAAACATCTTTGTTTTTGATTAATTTAACTTTTTAATTGAAATTTACTCGAAAATCTACTAATTTAAAAAACTTTAAAACCTACTTTAAAACAGCTGTTAGTTTTTTAAAAAAGGTCAACCGAAAGCTGTTTACTGAAAACAATCGAACTGTGACGTCACCATATACCCCCAGTTTTTTCAATAGCATTGAGCGATGTCCTGGCCTATATTATACTTTTCAACAACAAGTTAGCACATAATAATGCATGAAATCGTTATCAACACGTTTAAAATACAAGTTAATTTATAACGATATCATCCGGTAGGTGTCGTGATTGTCACTCTTACTCCAAAGTGGCAGACCTCTGTTCGGTTTTTGATCAGCCAAATTTCGCCTTTCCGCAGCTTTTGTTCCAGTCACCATTATTGTAATGTTTAACGTATAAGACAGCAATATTGTAGAGGAGGACACCAAAACTTAAACAAAACTTTAATGTATGAATCGAGCATAACATCGTAATCGTTTAAAAATTTGTGAGTAATTTTTTAAATTTTATTATAAAAAACTAATGCTTCCTTGTAGTGTGTGTTTAAGCCAAATTAATTTTGAAACATTTTGATCATTCGAAAGTAGAACAAGGATATAGCCCAAATTTATAAATGCAAAATCGTTTTTTATCTTTTATCATTCAAGTCATGTTTTGTTATAGTTGATAAGCTAGAAATGCTTGTTATATTTCTTCTAGAAGTAAGATTATTAGTAGTTTCGATTAATGATTTTAAATAAATAGCAAAAAACAAGAGTGAAAATAGTTGCTACTTTTTGATCATTCGAAAGTAGAACAAGGATATAGCCCAAATTTATAAATGCAAAATCGTTTTTTATCTTTTATCATTCAAGTCATGTTTTGTTATAGTCGATAAGCTAGAAATGCTTGTTATATTTCTTCTAGAAGTAAGATTATTAGTAGTTTCGATTAATGATTTTAAATAAATAGCAAAAAACAAGATTGAAAATAGTTGCTACTTTTTGATCATTCGAAAGTAGAACAAGGATATAGCCCAAATTTATAAATGCAAAATCGTTTTTTATCTTTTATCATTCAAGTCATGTTTTGTTATAGTCGATAAGCTAGAAATGCTTGTTATATTTCTTCTAGAAGTAAGATTATTAGTAGTTTCGATTAATGATTTTAAATAAATAGCAAAAAACAAGAGTGAAAATAGTTGCTACTTTTTGATCATTCGAAAGTAGAACAAGGATATAGCCCAAATTTATAAATGCAAAATCGTTTTTTATCTTTTATCATTCAAGTCATGTTTTGTTATAGTCGATAAGCTAGAAATGCTTGTTAAATTTCTGTTAGAAGTAAGATTATTCGATTAATGATTTTAAATAAATAGCAAAAAAAAAGATTGAAAATAGTTGCTATTGCCAAAAAGCCAAAAACACTTTATTTTTGGTAAATGACTCTCTCTAGATTACTAATTATTTTAATGACTACTTTGTCAATGTTGCAAATAATTTAGTATCAGATTTACCCCAAACATCTTATAGTTTTCAAACATTTATGCAATCTCTCACATTGAGCACACTTTATCTCTATCCAACTAGTTTACTGAAATAAAAAAACTAATCAGTAACCTTCAGCCTAAAAAAAGTACTGGCATTGATGAAATTCCCTCAACTATTTTAAAAAGCACACCAGACAGTGTATTAATAACTCTAATACATGTGTTTAATCTTTCGTTAGCTTGTGGTGAATTTATCTCTGATTTTAAAACTGCAAAAGTAGCACCAATTCATAAAAAGGGTAGTGTAACTAATGTATGCAATTATCGCCCAATCAGCTTACTTTGCTCCATGTCAAAAATATTGGAAAAGTTAATATACAATCGTGTAGTATTATTCTTAAAAAAACAAAACTTTTTTTATAAATATCAATTTGGTTTTAGAAAAAATCACTCAACTAGTCACGCAAATTCATTATTAATTGAAAATATTGCTGAAGCTTTTGAAAACAAAGAACATGTACTTGGCATATTTCTTGATCTATCTAAGCATTCGATGCCATTGATCATAAAATTTTACTATCCAAATTATGGCATTGTGCAATTCGTGGTGTAGCACATGATTGATTTTGTAGCTATCTTAGCAACAGAAAACAATTGGTTGAAATAAATAATATCTGCTTCCATACCAAGTCAATAAAATATGGTATCCCTCAGGGTTCAATTTTAGGTCCTTTACTATTCTCAATTTATGTAAATGATTTAAATAATTTCTTGACCTTAGGAAAATGCATCATGTACGCAGACGACACTGACATATTTTTAAAAAGTAATTGCTATGAAACCTTATATGAAGCTGCAAACAAGAAGTTAGTGAACATAGATAAGTGGCTTCTAGCAAATCGACTATTTCTTAACACTTACAAAACACATTATGTGATCTTTCGCACACCCAAAACAAAGCCTCCATCAAAAAAACTGACAATTTCAATCAGAAATAAATTTATTTCTTAGAAACCAAAAACGAAATTTTTGGGAATAATATTTCATGAACATTTAAGTTGAAAATTGCATATGGATTTTGTTCTACGAAAAATCTGCGTAAGTTACGGTACTATCAAAAAAATCTCAAAACACTTTGACAAAAAAACTTTGCTTGTATTGTACAACTCCCTGATAATCAGTCATATAAGATATTGCATTACAACTTGGCATATTGGTAATAAAACCACAGCCTCAAAAATTCAACGAATCGCTAATAAATTTATACGATTGACATTTGGATTACATCACAGAGCTAACGTTACTGACATCTTGCGAAACAACAACATAATGACAATTGATCAAATAACCGAATTAGAAATAACTTGTTTTTATGTATAAATATATAAAAGGCATGTTACCACCATGCTTTGATCATTTTTTTCGAAATAACTTGGTAAGCGACAATTTCACCAAATATACAAGAAGCCAGTCCAAATTCTATTCCTCATTTTGTAGATTAAATATAACTAAACAATCTTTAAGATACAGAGGTCCTCTTGCTTGGAATAAAGCCCCATCAAGCATTAAACAGATAAAATCATATAGTAAATTTCGTACACAATTTCAAAAGCACCTTATAGCAAAGTAATTTTTAATGGTAATAGACTTCACAAATTTTAAAGCATCTGCTGCTGGTTTTTATTATTACAGGTAACTCCACCTAATTGGACAAAGAAATTGATAATGATAAAATCCCGATGCGACTTCAAAGGCAACATCTAGATCAGGGTGGTCCAACTTCTGCACTCTTGTGGGCCACTTTTCAAAATTTTTCGAGTTTGCGGGCCTCAGCCGGCTAAAAACACCTATTTTTGTCCCAAAATCAGGGTGTTCTCTAAAAAAAAAAAAAGGTCTTCAACTGGAATCGATCTCTAAAATTCCTATTTTGCTCCCAAAATCAGGGTGTTCTTTAAAAAAAAAAAAAAAAGGTCTTCAATTGGAATCGATCTACGAAGTTCCTATTTTCGTCCCAAAATCATAGCGTTCTTCAAAAAAAAAGTTGCCGCTGCTTGTAATTGACAAGACTTGTGCAAAATTGTTCCGCGGGCCCGTAGTTGGACCACGCTGATCTAGATCATTACGGCCCGTCCAGTTGGATGAAAATTCACATAATTTACTTCTTTTGCACCTATTCTTGTTTACTATTTGTATGTTTTATTTTACGTATATAAATTTTTCGTCCAGCCATATGCTTTTGAAATGGTCCTTTTGACCCGTGGCAAGCTTTCGTTTGGTGGGTTTCTTTGCCTGCCTGACCCTTTTTGGTCCAGACCCTTTTGGTCTTTAAGTTTGTTGTTTCTCCCACCCATTATTACACAACATTCTCTGACTATGGCTCAAATGTGTGTATTAATTATCTTCTTTTTGCTTACCTTTTCTTATTAACATCACATCGCTTTGTTCAAAGGTACAGCGACCATGCACAACGTCAATTGGTAATAACGTACATCGTTTAGTCGCTGCTTCCTTATTCACAATCTTTATTTCTACATGCACTATGATTGATTTAAGTTTAATTGTGAGTAAAAATGAAAATAAATAAAAAAAAAGATATTAAAACTTTTTTATTTTAACTAACAAACGGTTTATATTTTTTATCAGATTAGAAATAAATTATTTTTGCTCATATCTTGAAGGGGCTATTTTATTATGTACTTCAAATGAAAAATTATAACAGAAAGTTTTAGTTAGTTTGTGTAAAACGTCTATTCGGATTTATAAAAATAAAAACTTTATCAGTTTGTGTAAAACGTCTATTCGGATTTATAAAAATAAAAACTTTATCTTTCCTTCGATGAAAAATTTAAAAGTAGGTGTGTAAAATTTTTTTCCGATTCCGTTCAACTATATTAAAACATTTTAATTTCATAAAACTTTTGAAAATATATTTAAGATATTTCATATTTTAATTATTTTATTGATTTAAAAAATTAAAAGTTAAATAAATTGTTTTCAATAAATTTTATTAAAGTTTTTTTCTATTATATTGTACAAATTTTCCCCAAAACAAAGTTTTAAAAATTTCTCATCTTTGATATTTTGTCCAAAATAGCTTAACATAAATTTCATTTTGAAAATCTTGTATGCAAAAGTAATTTTATAATCTTACTAATTTTAAAAAGAAATAGGAACATTTGATGTAATTGCAATAGTTTTTAGTTTTCCTTTTTATCATTATCATCATCGTCATTTTTAGGAAAAACATTAAATTAGTTCAATGTATTTCCCTTTGCCCGCTTATCTTTTTGGGGTTGCAGGGGCAGCAGCTCGAGTTGAGATCTCCAACCATCCCGATCTCCTGCAACTAGCGGCAATTTCGCTGGTGCAATTTTAAGATTTTCTTTTTTATACTGTGAAAAATGTCCTTAGAGCGTGACATGATTTCCACAAAAAATTTCTTTGAAAGAGTTTGAAACCATCTGTAAATTGGCCAACTGATGCTGCTATATTATTTCAACAAACAACTGTTTAAAAGCAATGACTGCCAAAGTGATCATAATCTTTTTAAAGTTGTTTAAAAAATGACAATAATGAAAAAAGTCTGGACACTTTTTGAAGTACTATCAATCCTTTCATTTGTTGGTAAGTTGCACTTATATTATATTTGTGTTATTGCAATTACAACAAAATACGTATAGTTCAAACGATGTTAATTTTCAATTTTGAGATCTTTGTTTGACAGTGACTTCATCTTCAAGTTCGTGCGAAGAAAAACAAAAAAGTTTGTTTGCTTTGTTACAACGAAACCCTAATCTTGTTGATTCACCTGGGGGGTTTATTCCTTTTTGCAAAAAGACTGGGGAATTTATGGTAGGACAATTTTAAATAACTTTTACTTAAATTTTAAACTGATTCAATTTAATTTAATGTTTGTTTCAATAAGAATCTGGAGGAAGGTATCTGGAGTTCTGTGCGACAGGAAGTTATCAGCAAAGGTTAAGGGTAAAATATACAAGAGTGTTGTTAGACCAGCCATGCTTTATGGAATGGAAACGGTGGCAGTGACTGAACGGCAAATGGGAAAAATGGAAGTTGCAGAGTTGAAAATGGTGAGATGGGCACTGGGAGTGACAAGAAAGGACAAGATAAGAAATGAATATGTGAGAGGGACTGCAAAAATTGCAAAGCTGGGAGAAAAACTTCGGAATGTGAGGCTACGTTGGTATGGACATGTAAAAAGGAGAGAAGAAGACTACGTGGGGAAAAGGATGATGGAGATGGCGGTGCCAGGCAGAAGGAAAAGAGGAAGGCCAAGGAGAAGGTGGATGGATTTGGTGAGAGAAGACATGGAAAGGGTTGGAGCTAGGGAAGGAGATGAAGTAGACCGAGTGAAATGGAGATTACTATCGCGCTGTGGCGACCCCGAGTAGGGAGAAGCCGAAAGAAGAAGAAGAAGAAGAAGTTTGTTTCAATAAGAATTATGAAATTGTCAAAAAAATTTAGTATGATAAAAAAAGATTAAACCAAACAACTGCCCTTGGTTTTCTTTTTAAAAATCAAATCGAGTTTGCTGCTTGACAATAAGTCAACTATTTATATTTCTATTTTTCCAATTGCAACCAAATAAATTTCAAAGAACACACGATTACTTGTATGATTTAATGTTTCTTCAGGCAATGCAAAGAAATAAAAACTGTTTTTTGTGTGTTTCAACTCAATCAGGAGAAATCATTTCAGATACCAAAGTGATATTTGGTACTTTAAACATCATAACCGAAAGTATTTACCAAGAATATTCAAACTTATGTAAGTTTAATACTTAGACAATAACTTACCAATTAATGATTTGTAATAATGTTGTTTCTACAGTAAATTGTAATCAAACAGTTTTAATGAGTTGTTGCGTTTTATATTAGGGAATTCATTTTCTTTTCTGGAGCTGGACAACAAAAACGGTTCAAGTGAAAATGTGAATGAAGATTTTTGCTAATAAGTTAATAATTATTAACAAAATGTGACTGCAACACTTTTAGATATTATTGCTTAAAGCAAACGCAACGCTGTACTTCAATGCGTCAATTAATTCTGAAACGTCCTTAATAAACTATGTTTCAAAATATATTGGCTGTACTTTTTCTTCTGAAATTAGTTAAGCGTTCCAAAATTTATGTTCCAATACGTCAAGTTAATAAACATACTTTGTTTGACAGAGATGGGTTTGAATACCGTTCATGTGATTGTCCTCGTAATTGTGTACCCGGTAGAAACATGACTGAAGTTGAAATGACTTGTTCAAGTTGTAAACTGTCCCTGTTCCTGTTCTTGTCCGACCGGCTTCTATCAATACAACGGAGAATGTGTCTCAGTTAATCAATGTCTGAATTTGAAACCTGAAGAAATGATGTACTTCATGTGTAAATGAATTATTTTATTTGGGAGTGAAAGTTACCAAGCAAGATTTTTTACTGCTTTTGTTTGGTTTTAGGGAAATTGTGTGTTAATGTAAAACTTCTTTCGCGAGATAATCTATCGATTCCTTCAGATAAACCGGTTAAACCTTTTGAAGAAGAAGAATATGAAGAAAAGTAAATAATAAAAACATATTGAAAAAAATGAATTGCCAATGCTGGCAAACATTAAATAAAACAAAAGATCGATTTTGCAATCGCAAAATGTTATTCGCGATGACATTTAGGAAATACCTCGTAGTTTTGAAAATCCTGTTTTAATGTTTGAATAAAGAAATTTCTTGAACTATAATATTTATTGTTATTGGATATTATTTTATTTATTTGATATTGTGACATCTACGTTTTTGTTTTTATTAAAATACATGTAGATTGCATAAAAAACCTGTTTTGAAACAAAAATATAAAGAAAAAATTAATGCTATTTAAGAAACGAATAGTTTTCGTTCTGTCAGACGACTGATAAATACTTGTTCAAGTTTATAAGGGAGATATCTTTCCTTAAGTTCTTGAGTAGTTTACTGCTGAGTGATTTCCAAAATTTGCAGCACTTCCGCAAGATACGAAGCGTCTTTTATTTTTGATGCAGTTTTTGTTCAATTCGTATTCGCGTCAAGTTTTTCTATCCACTGCTAAGTATAGACGACTTAAAGCTTTTAAAAGCAGCTCATATCCAGTAATGGCTTTAATAGGATGCAAACGGAGCGGCAACTTATCAACCATATGTTCACAAAATACAGTATATGAATGGGCTATTACTAATAATCTTTATATAAACACAGACAAAACTACCACCACACTTTTTACACCAGACCCAGCTGAATATGGCACAACTCTATAACTTAAATTAAACAATCAAACACTACCAACAACAAAACACCCAAAAATTCTTGAAATCACTCTAGACCCAAAACTAATATTTTCACAACATATAAACGTCACCATCTAAAGCAAAACAAACACTTAACATTCTGAAAGCACTCACCTCTACCAAATGGGGTAAACAAAAGAAATTATTAGTCTCCACATTCACAGCTATCACTCACCACATTTTGGAATATACAAACACCATATGAAGCCCTATCATATCAAGCACTAACATCAAGAAACTGCAAACCATACACAACACAGCTTTACAAATTGCTACTGGTTGCACACGAGATACAAACACTCAACATCTACACAATGAAACCAAGGTCCTTCCAATGGAAACTCACCTCAAACTTCATGCTACTCAACTTAAACACAAACACACGCTTTACATGATCTTAATGGATACCCAGATACGGAACATGAAAGCCACAATCGTTAATAACAATGAGGACATTAACGTCATCATCTCAGATCCAAACATAACACCTGAGAAATGAAAAGAAAAACTAAAACACATTCACACTACCATCACCACGAAATACCTTAGTTCTAGAAAAAACAACAACGTTTCTAACACCACATCCTATGACATTCATTCCTCAGAACAAACATTACCACGTCATATGCGTACAAAACTGGCACAGCTCAGAGCCAACAAATCACCACTCTTGCAAAGTTACCTATATAAAATGAACTTAAATTAAACAATGTTAAATGAAACTTACAGGCCACAATCCCACTATACTTGTCACACACACATGACACTAATCACCTCTTTAATTGTAGTCAAGTGCCAACACAACGCAACACCACTAGTCTGTGAAAAAAACCCTTAGAAGCAGTCGAGGTTATCCACGAATAAGAATCTAAAATGGCTTCTTTGATAGATTAAGGGATAACTACTCCAAGATATCTTTAGAGTAGAGGCAACAACAACAGCAACCACAAATTAAATTAAATGACTCTCAAGTGTATTCAACAAGTGAAAATAAATCTAAAAATGAGCTTCAAAGATATTTACAATACAGTATGTTTTATATAAAAAGTCTTGTTAAAGCTGATTGTTTTTTGTAAAAAAGCAAGGTTGATGCATTAGATGTCGTACGAATAGATATCGTTTAGAAATTGCTGGTATAACAAATCTTATTTGGTCTTTTACTTGCTTTAATTTTTAGGTTAAAATGGATGGCAACCCTGCACTAATAAACAAACCGTTCAGGTATCGTCTTTTTTTTTTGAATAATTGAGAGAGTACAGGGTGTAAATGATAAATTGGCAGTAATTACAATCAGATAATTAGACGCTATAAAATCTTGTTTTTAGTTTTAAATTTTATTTGTTGTAATCTTTAGGTTCTATTGTTGCAGATTAGCCATATAAAAAATTTTAAATTATGTGTGAACAAAGAGAATTAAATCATAGAATTGTTATTTCTGAACTGTTTCACGCCTGTAAAAAGACATCGGTTTGAAACAGTCCATTGCAGCAAATCCATCCCAATCAATGGCAACGTTGGCTAAAAAGAGAGATGTGTCCAAAATAACGATTTCGCGAAAGATAAACAGTGAGTTTCTGCGGTTGGCGACTTCATCAACCACAAGCTTCTTCTCATCCACAAAGATGCGAACAGTACCACCTTTGTGTTTCAGGTGATTGAGTAACAAGTGACTCCTTTCTTTCCGTATTTTCATAGATCTCTCAGTTAGAATGTTTCAACGTTGTCTGCAGAATGATTTCATCGTAAGATCTTTCCTTACTGCATTAGAAATCGTCATTTGGACACATTTCTCTTTTTAGCCAACGTTGCCATTGATTGGAATGGATTTGCTGCAATGGACTGTTTCAAACTACTTAGAAATCTCTTCGTGCGAATTTTATCAGCTCTGGGGGCGTGAGACTTCCTTTTGATGCTCTTACCTTTTTGTAAGTTTGATACAATACGATAAACAGTTCGAGAAGCATAGCCTGTGTCTTTAATAATATCAGATGTCTTTTTACAGGCGTGAAACAGTTCAGAAATAACAATTCTATGATTTAATTCTCTTTGTTCACACATAATTTAAAATTTTTTTATGGCTAATCTGCAACAATAGAACCTAAAGATTACAACAAATAAAATTTAAAACTAAAAACAAGATTTTATAGCGTCTAATTATCTGATTGTAATTACTGCCAATTTATCATTTACACCCTGTAAAGCACCACTTAAATAGATGACAACAACAAATTTTTCCTAACCTATCCAATTTGAAACGTTTATTTCAGTTTAATCAAGGTTTTTTCATGATTCTGGTTTTTGACGTTAGATCATCATCTAGTAGCTAATGGCTATCAGCTACAAGGTGTATGACCATACAAAGACGACATTTAGCATCGGTTTGAGATTTTTTTTTCCTCACAACAGCACGTCAAATCCTTTGTATCCTAGTATAAGCTCAAGAACTAACTTTTCTCTCCCGCTGAGCGTGATCAAAGCTTAACATTTAACGAAAGAATTCAATCTCTGGAAGAAAAGCTTCATCGATCAAGATATCCAGTCTGCACTCAAAGCTTTAAAAAAAAACTCTTCTTAAATTTTGATTGTCTGCATAATTTCAAACTCAATCAAATTGTTTCTTTTTCACCCTTATCTTCGCTCTTTCATTAAAATTTCTTTTTGGCAATGGTCTACTGTTTCATTTTAGCAATTAATTTTGTATTTTTGGAATTGTAAAATAAGTTTCAAAATAGTTACTAAATGTTATTGACTTTGTTTAATTTTTTTATATTGCGATTATGCTGGTCTGCAAAAATTTTATCAAATATTTTTTTGTAGTGCATGAATTCTGTTGTTAAAGTTTTTTTATTTTTATTTATTTTTTTAATTTCTATTTTTTTTATTTTTATTTATAATTATTATATTACTCATATATGTTTTTTCGATCAACTTCGACTAGCATAATAGTTTTTTTTTTGTTATGTTATCTTTTTTATTGTTAATATTTGTTTATTTGTTTATTATTAGATGTATAATTCCGTAATTTTTTCGTTTATACTCTCTGCAATATTCACAATTCTATTGTAGTCACCAGTTGCATTTAGAAAAGGTTTCCGGACCTGGTGAGGTTTCTTTTTATGGGTGATTTTTCTTTACTCACCTCGCTCAGTTGAGCTAAATTCCCATCTTGGCTAGCTGTGCCACCCATCATCATTACGCAGCCTAGTCATGCACTGGTTATTTAATCGTTCAGTTTGTTTGATAATAATACTATTATGTATTTTTATTTCTTTTATTTTTTCTTTTTCATTTCTTATATCTTTATCTGATTAAGGTGTTGCGGCCATGCTTTATACTGTCTTGTACTTTTACTTTGTGTTTATCATATGCGTGTTTTAACGTCGTTGTGCTGCTTCTTCCTTTTCTTGATCTTTTTAATATTTATAATTTTTGTATTAAACTGTTTAATAATAATCGAGAATAAAAAAATGAAAGAAAGAAAGAAAGAATCAAAACTGAAAAATAAGGAAAACAAAAAAGTAATCATTTATCAAACAGATGATCAAAAATGAAAAGCAAAATTAAATAAACAAAAAATCTACGACTAAAAGTAAACAATAGTTAACAAAAAAGAACACAAACAGACCTAAGAAACTTGACATAAAATGGGATTACTGACTACAAGTAAAATTTTTTGGGAAAAGACTTGCATCAAAACATTGTATTTAACATCATTATTTACTTTTATTAACCCTGAGACTAACGCATAAGCGTTTGGTATTCTTCTGTTCAATGCTTAAAAACTATCTGTCAATCTATATCAAGGTCTGACTTTGATGATTTTTTCTTCTAAAAGCAAGGGCATCTTTTAATTCTTCAACTTTTGTAAGTTTTTTCTTTGAATTACTTCTTTCAATTTAATTTGAATTACTTGCAGTGCCATATTTTATCTTTTACTTGAACGAAAATGACTGTTTAATTCAGAGGTGGGGAACCTGATAGCACTCGCGGGTAGCCTCTCAAAATTAAAAATTAGTTGCTGGCCGCATTAGATTTTGGGGGGTGGGACAATACAGCTTGTATTACAATGATTGCCCGAAGTCTGATTATATTGGATTGCTAAAGTTATGACATAATGCGATACACGTCGGCATTGGTCGAGTAGTTAGAGCGCCGTGATTGTGATCGACATAGTCTCGGTCCAAAACCTACTAACGCCATTTTGTTGTGTCTTTGGAAAAAACACTTTACGGCACTTTCTCCTCCTTGGAAGTCTTGGCAAGTAGTTCTAAATTTTATTCATATCTCTATGAAAACTAAAAAATCAAATAAAGAAATTTCAATCCGATAGCAATATCTTAGCATCTGCGGAATCAGGTCGCGGTAATTGTATTGCCCTTCGTATTTAAGCCTCCATCACTTTCCTGCAAATCAGGAGGATAAATATAAAGATAAAATCAAAAAAATGAAAACAATTTTTGTCTTGAAAAACTAGTGATGACTAAAAAAAGTTATCACTTTGAAAACGTCTTTCTTCCAAAAAACCAGTGATGACTAAAACAAAGAGGAAACGGGACACACGTTTGCGGAGCATTGTTTTTTTCCAAAGCTTTTTTGTTATGTTTCTTCCTAACCACACACAAGTCACAATGAAATACTTGCGGGCAGCAGATTTCCCCACCCCTGGTTTAATTACAAGCACAAGAGCGGGAATAAAAAAAGGTTTACGGCAACAAATCAAGCGTAACGGCATGGTCGTCTTGCCATTATTTCAAAAAACTCTTATCACACATTTACGATACCACATTAAACTTTTTCAATACATCAACTGTCCAGTTAACTGTTTTTTTCTTACAATAGGTCTTATTATATACGATAAAAAGTAAATCATTAATTTTTTTGTCGATAAAATATAAAGTACCAACATAAGTAATTTGATTATGCGACAGGCCTGTTTCGGTCTTATAGACCTCATCAGGCATAACTTATCGTAGTCTCTAAAGCGAATAGGCAGTGCGAAGAGTTAAGGTGAGAATTTTATGAAATAACTCTTTTGGAAATGGAAATTTTAATTAATAATCTACAAATACGAGTTTAAATATCAACAGTCAACATCGAAAATCCACCAATCAAAAAGAAAATTGAAAATTTAAATTTCCCACGGCAGCGAACCGTTTGGAATAAATTTCATCGAAAGGGACGGCGAAGCAGCGTTGAAAAAATTTATGAATCTGTTTTTCAGCCTGGGTCCCTTTTAAATGTTTTTTCAGATTAATTGCGTTGATTAATTTATAGCAGCGTTTTTTGATTCTCAGTGATAAATAATTTGTTGTAAAAATTGTTTTATTCCAATGATAATCAAAAATTACAATTATACCCGAGAATGATTAAATACACAAATAGTTGATTTTTTCCGATGAAATATAGAATGCCATCGCAGAAAATTAGTAGGCAAATGATACGTTAGGCCAAGGGGGTGCAAACTACGGCCCACCTTGCCATTTCATCTGATAATCCAAGCATCCAGATCCCATCCACCCCCCAAACGAAGAAGAAGAACGAATCGAGGTGAAGACCTTTTTTTAATTTTTAATCCTCAAGTTGCAAATACTCCCGCGGCCTTTGATTTAAATCATCTTCTGAATCTGGCCCCGTTCTAAAAATTTGCCCACTCTCGTGTTTCCCATTCCTGTTTCCCACTCCTGTGTTGGCCAAATTGTTTTTTTTCGACAATATGTTGCTTAAACGTTTGCTTGGCCGACGATATGCCAACAAATATTTTCTGTTTAGAAGGAAAAAGTTTTTTGTCGTACAACATTTTTAAATGAACATAAAATCAGTCCCTTAACGGAACATTTGAAATAATAAAAAAATAGATAGAAAGTATTATACCGTCTTATCGTTTAAGTCTTTTCTTCATTTTCAGGTTCATTTTTTATTAAACTTTTTTCTGCTTGGCGGTCTCAGCAAGCAGCTTTTAATTTTAGTCATTTGGTTAAATAAAAAAAACAAATGAAAATTTAACCGGACAGTAACAGCCTACTTGCGTACCTAAAGGCAGGTCGGGATAATCACTTTACGTTTATCCCAACGTTTCTGAGGTTGTTCTACAAGCCAGGAGGATAAATCAAAAATGTTTGTGCATGGTATGTATAAAATAGAGTTTCAAAAAAGTAAAATTAAATATAAAAATTTTGATTATCAGATCTACAGTCAATTTTTCATCTGAAATTTTGTCATTTCCCACAATTAGAAAATTAACCAAATGTTAAAAACTCATGGTTTGAACGCAAAGCCAAACCAAATCAAAAATTCTTAATATAGTTTTGAGAAAATCATTTAAAAGCAATAACAAATTACAAGAATTTGCGAAAAGCAAAAATTAAGAACACAAAAAGGATAGATTCCTCTAAAACGGGATTGAAAACTAAGTGACCAATCCGTGATGAGATTGAATGCCTCGAGATAGCAGCAATATATTTCGTGGGAATGTGTCCCAGTTTCAAGACCGATGACAAAGCGCGAAATGAGGTGGCTGTGCCCTGTCCGCTTTACAGCAAAGGGTTATAAGATTTTATTTTATAAAAAATCAAATTAAGGCTTTATTAAACTGAAAAGAAACCATTCTAAACAAAACAAAAATTAGTATAACGAAATAAAATTACATATGGTTTAACATAACACGTGCTTTGAAGCGCAACTGAATCATTTTACAATTACAAACCATTTTGTTACTTTAGGTTATTTTTGCGGCGATGCTCGGTTGATTACATTGAACAGTTGAAATAATATTTGATTTCAATACTTCGTTTGGTATTACACAAAGCCTTTTGGCCTTGCTTACTGTTTTCCCTCCATTTACCTCTGTGAATAAGCATTTTATAGCATTTTTGTTTGTTTTTTTTTTTTAAATAAAAGCACAAAATATTTTGTTAGATTTGGATCAATTTAGTGATGTGCAATTTTAATAATCAAATTCAATAGTTTGTCGGTTGTTGCCAAAAAAAGAAATTAATATCACACTAACAGTGTTGTTAAATTTATGTTTTATTTGTAAGGCTCTATTTGTTCAATTTTAGTCTTTGCTAAGATAAAAGTATTCTATTAGTTTTGTTTAGTTTTAGAATTTTAAATAGTTAATAGGCCTAATAAAAATTTAAACAAAAAGAAAATAATGGAAAACAAAAAAAGGTTATAAATCCCTGGTTTTTTTCAATCTGGATAAAAGAAAATGGTATATTAGATTCGATCTTAATCCTTTATCTCTCAATATAGTTGTCTTAAATATATTTGCTATCTACCAGGGTTGGACAAAGTATGGCTAGGTAAATTAAAGCGTTATACTTCAATTTGCCTAAAGTTCTTTGAAGCGTAATACGTAGCATTAAGTTATATTTGTTAATTTTTTAGGACGAAATAATCGCAATATGGATTTTCACAATAAGCCCGTCAAATTTTTTTTTTTTTTGCTATTTCATTTTTATTACTTATTTTCATTAATTGTCTTAACATAACTGTGTGGTCCTTTGAAAAATGTGCTTTTCTAAATGCGATCCTTTAAAAAAATGATATTTTTTTAAATATGACCCTTGCAATAAAAAGTTGCCCACCCTTTTCTAAACTACTAGAAAGAATTATAATCAATAAATTGAACCCTGGTGTATTGTCAGTTCTACTGACTCAAAGCGTAAGAAATGTTTTAAGCTTTTTACACACCTCATTGCATGTCCAAGCAAGTCGTCATAGTAAAAATATTTAAAAAGTTATATAAAATTTGAAGAACTTTACTATGAAACTAATGCTTCCTTGTATATTTGTGTTCACGCAATTTCGTTTTGGGACAATTTTGATCGAAGTAGAGAGATTTTAATTTTAAAAGCAAAGTCGCTTTAACTTTTATCAGTCAAGTCATGTTTTGTAACTTCGATAAGTTTAAAATGGTGGTTTAAAATTTCGTTTAGGAGAAAAATTTATTAGCAGTTTCGATTAATACTTATAAAAGTTTAGCAAAAACAAAAGTGAAAATTGTTGTCACCGTTAAAAAAACAGAAAAATCTTATTCATCTTTTAAACTCTTTTGTTTTTACAAACCAAACAACCCTAAATTTTACTACCAGATTAGAAATAGGGACCATTGTTGCGTTTCTTTGACTTTATCGATTTTATTACAAACTTAATATGATAATTATGACAAAAAAATTTCAGTTACTTTGAAAAAACTTCAAATCCAGTTTATAAAAAAAACCTTACCTCTGATTTAACAAAAATTTAAAAATAGCTGTGCAAAAAGTTTTCAAACATTGTTCAACATTTTATATATGTATAAGTCCATCTATGAACATGTAATTTTAATAAAATTTTTAAAAGTTTATTGAAGATATCTGATACTTTTATTTTTTTATTGATTTAAACAATCAGAATTAAATCAACTTCAACAAACTTTTTTTCTTTTTTATGAATTTTTTATAAAGCTAAATTTTGAAATTCTTACATTGTTCATATTTTGTCCTAAATGCCATAGATTTAATTCTAAATATCCTGGATGCTTTTACCTTTTTTTAAAAGAAGTTAAAAGCATTCGAAATACGTATTTAAGTTATTTTAATTTTTTTATTTGTAGGAAAAATTCCGACTCCGTAAACTATAAATAAAAATTTGACGCATGACCCCTAAATGCCATAGATTTAATTCTAAATATCCTGGATGCTTTTACCTTTTTTTAAAAGAAGTTAAAAGCATTCGAAATACGTATTTAAGTTATTTTAATTTTTTTATTTGTAGGAAAAATTCCGACTCCGTAAACTATAAATAAAAATTTGACGCATGACACGCGATACTTAAAAAAACAGAATGGAATTTTAAAAGAAGTCTGCAAGCAGGTATAAATTGTCCGACTGATGCTGCTACATTCACTCTAACAAACAGTGCTTACAAACCGTGCTTTAGAGAAATTTATTTAAAAAATGGTAATGATGACAAAAGTGTGGACACTTTTTGAAGTACTATCAATCCTTTTATTTGTTGGTAAGTTGCATTTATATTTATGTTATTGCAATTACAACAAAATATGGTTCAAACGATGTTAATTTTAAATTTTTACTATTTAATTTGACAGTGACTTCATCTTCAAGTTTGTGCGAAGAAAAACAAAAAAGTTTGTTTGCTTTGTCACAACAAAACCCTAGTCCTGTTGACTCGCCTGGGGGGTTTATTCCTCTTTGCAAAAAGTCTGGGGAATTTATGGTAGGACGATTTTAAATAACTTTTTACTTTAATTTTGATCTGACTCAATTTAATTAATGGTGGTTACAAAAAAAGAACTAAATATAACCAAAAATTTTAACAAAACAATGATATTGCATTTGATTTAGTTTTTTAATTCAAATTGAGTTTACTGTACAATAATAAGTAAACTATTTTTATTTTTTATATTTTTCCTACCCAATCAAGTAAAATTAGATAGCACAGAATACACGATCATTTGTTTGCTTTAATGTTTCTTCAGGCAATGCAAAAAAATGAAAACAGGTTTTTTTGTGTTTCAACTCAATCAGGAGAAATCATTCCAAATACCACAGTGGTACCGTGTACTTTAACCATTATAACCGAAAGTATTTGCCAAGAATATTCAAATTTATGTAAGTTTAATACTTAGACAATAACTTACTAACTAATGTTTTGTAATAATGTTGTTTCTACAGTAAATTGTAATCAGACAGTTTTAATGAGTTGTTGCGTTTTTTATAGGGACTTCATTTTTGGAGTTGTACAACAAAAACGGTTCGAGTGAAAATGTGACTGAAAATTCTTGCCCGTAAGTTATTAATTGAAAAATCGTGGTTGCAACACTTTTTTACTAATATTGAATATATTTATTAAAGCAAACACAGATCTTTTTCTTAATACGTCAAGTTAATAAACACTCTTTTTTTGACAGAAATGGGTTTGAATACCGTTCATGTGATTGTCCTCGTAATTGTGTACCCGGTAGAAACATGACTGAAGTTGAAATGACTTGTTCAAGTTGTAAACCGGTCTGTTCTTGTCCGACCGGCTTCTATCAATACAACGGAGAATGTGTCTCAGTTAATCGATGTCTGAATTTGGTAAATGAAGCTGCACAGTTGTGTAAGTTAGATAACATTTTTCTTTTGTGTAATCTTGCTAAACAATATCGCTCATTGAGAAAAATTTGTTCCTTTCTGGCAATATTTTCTTTTATCCTAACTCGGTCATATTTTCAGGGGTTAGATACTTTGAGACGAATTCTTCAGAAGATTTGCAGGTTGCAAGAAGGCCGATAGATTTGGAAGAAAATGAAAACGACAATTGGGTTGAAAAATAACGTGTGAAAAGAGTGTTTTGATTCAACTTATTTTTATGAAATCAAAAATAAAATATTCATTTTATTGTGAAAATTTTGAACTTATTTTTGCGTAAATAAAAGTGGGAAATGAAAAAAGCGTCAGTCTCAAAGCCATACCGACAGTTTGAATTGTCATAAAATAATTGCTTCAAAAGCTTTAAAAATAAAATTTTTTTTAAGTCAACAAAATGTTCATGTTTCTGAAAAATGAAAATCTTTCTTTGCTGGGATGTTTCTAAACCTTAACAAGCACCAAGAGGTCTAATGGACCACGTTGACAATTCTACACATTTTTACGTAGACATTATTTGATTAAAAGTTTTAAGACTTACATGTAGTTTATGATGACACTTTGAAAGAAATGCTGTCAGAATAAAACATGATTTTAAGACTTATACGAGGGTAAATCAAAAATTATCCGGAATTGCTCTATAGCGCACTCTTGCTTTAGCTTTTTCAAAATTTTTTTTGCACGTGTTGTCTACTGTGTCACGTGATCACGATCTGCTAATCTAATTGTTCGTTCAGTTTTAACACGTGTTATTTTCTGTTGATAAAAATGGACGCTCCACTGGCACAATGCACCAGAGAAGAACAACGTGCTGTGGTCCGATTTTTGTGGTCAGAAGGTTCATCGGGGACAAAAATTCATCAAAGACTCTTAGCACAATATGGAGACAATGCACTATCGAAAACAACGGTATATGAGTGGATTGAGAAGTTTAAAACAGGCCGGACCAGTGTAAAACATGCAGAAGGAGCAGGACGTCCATCAACCTCCAAAATTCAAGAGTCAACTTTCTGCAGGAAAGGTTATGCTAACCATTTTTTGGGATTCAAAAGGGCCTATTTTGGAGGATTTTCTGGAAAAAGGGAGTACAATCAACAGTGCAAGTTATTGTGATTTGCTAGCCAACCGCCTGAAGCCTGCAATTCGCACCAAACGCCGAGGATTACTGTCAAAGAAGGTTTTGCTGCAGCATGACAATGCACGCCCACATGTTGCCAAAGCAACCATTGAAACCATTAACAAACTAGGTTTTGAAGTGCTGGAGCATCCTGCATACAGTCCAGATCTTGCTCCTTCCGACTATCATCTTTTTGCCCCACTCAAAGATGCATTACGGGGTCGTAAATTTTCTTCTGATGAATCAGTGCAAAAAGCGGTGCATCAATGGTTGTGTGACCAGCCAAAAACTTTCTTCTCAGATGGCATTTATAAGCTTGTAGACCGCTGGAATAAGTGCATCGAAATGGGTGGAGATTATGTAGAAAAATGATAAATCGTTTTCGTGTTTTGTGTTTTTAAAATAATCCATAAAAATAAAAGTCCGGATAATTTTTGATTTACCCTCGTATATAAAACTATTTTACTTTTGCTATTGTGGTCTAAAAGACCCCATAGTATCATATTTTTCAAACCTTTCGTTATCCCACGTCAGTTTAAACTGACAGTTATATATGAGCAATTTTTGTTTAGTTATTTGTGCCAAACCAAATGAGCTTTAGTTTACTGTTATAGCCTGTTATTCTCAAAACATGTAAGAAAGTAGTTTTCTTATCTAGATACACTCTATTCAAAGTAAAAATTCTGATACAGACAAGGAATAGAGAAATGCATATTACAATAAAACAGAGGTAGGTGCACTTTTGGTTATGAATGTCAACGCCTGCCTTTGTTTTATTGTAATACGTATATATTCATCTCTTCCTTGTCTGTATCAGAATCTTTACTTTTGAAAAAGAAAAAAACTTGCATTTCCTTCTGTTTCTGGAAGAATTAAGTGAGGCTACAGGGCATTACAGATTTGACAAAAAGAATCATTTCACTTTGCTGCCTGTCATTTCCAAAAGGAATAAGGAAGCACTTTTCTTATCTAGCATGAACCCTAATTAAAGTAAAGATTCTGATACAGACTAGGGCGAGATAAATATATATTATAATAAAACAAAGGGAGGCGTTGATAATCATGACCAAAACTGTCTTCTTTTTACAACTGCACGCAAAACAAATCGTTGGCCAATGAGACTTTTTCTTACAATGTTAGACAATTCTATTCTAAATGCTTATGTGATTCTGGTTTATCAAATGAATCAACATATTCCTCCAATAGGAAAGATAAAATAGTTTATTTTATGAAAAGTGTTACAAAGACTTTTATTAGCCCACACGCTCAGCAACGATTACAAGCACCAAAAACCTCCAAAATAGTTAGGCCAGGAATTGGTACGTGTAACATCACATTTGAAATGCACAAGATGCAACCTGCAGACACACTAACGATCGCCAAAAGCAGATGCAAACTATGTCCTAGACAAGGTTACTATTTCGTGTTTATTTCTAAGATTTGTGCTCGTCGTCGTCGTCGTTTGGAATGGCATCCACTCCAGGTTAGACGCAAACAGGACCATGGTTAGAGGGTTTATCCTTTTACTGCCCCTGGCTGCTGTACTGCCCGGATCAGACCTTGACAGTGATGTTGTTAAGCCGGCATCGAGTTTCGTGATTCAAAACCATCAGACCTTGTGCTCCATGTGGTGCCCGATGTATGGAGCACGCTATTAGAGCGTGATCCGCGAAATCCGCATGCGCAATTCGGTGAAGGAGCGAGACCCCTTTAGTGCATGGACGAATAGAATTGCCCAACACCAGTCCGCAGGCGGTTGAGCTTAACCCAAGCTATTCGGGGCAAGCTCATCTCAACAGGCCTGACTGGTCCTGGGTACGAAGCCTGGAAGTATTCTCACAATACTCCGCGTTCCATTTATAATTTTTCCACTCAGAAGCGCGGATGCCAAGTCAAACATTGTTGTTTGAAAGATTCCGCGCAGCTGACAAATGGGCGTTTACATCTTAGTCTCACTTGGCGAGTATTTGAGGACCCACTTAAAAATATCATACAAGATACGATCAGAGTCCAGAGATCCACGTAAGTCAAGGAGAGTATCACTCCCAGTCGGCGAAGCTCAGCTGGCTAGATGCCTGAAAGTATGGATAAGTGGTCCATTGAAGTGGGACGCAGGCATCCAGTGATTATGCCAAGGAATCATTCAAGACACTGTCTATGAGACGAGTGTCAGCGCTGCAATATCAGAATGGTGGGCAGTACTTAGCTGTTGAGTAGAACAGGGATAGGGCAGCTGTGCGTAGTGTCTTGGTACCAGCACCCGAACCTGAGCCATCAAGTCGCCTCAGCAGTGTGATACTCGAGAATATTTTTTTCCCAATGCCACTAGATGGTGACAAAACCTGAGCGATTTGTTTAGTTTTACCCAAAGATAAGTAGGGATTGCACAGAACGGTAAAAGTCTATCATCGTTATAGACTTTTAGCTCACGTTTGGCCTTTCGGTTATTTAAGTGAAAGGCTGCCGTCACCGTCTTAGTGTGACTGAGCTTCAACCTTCAAGTCTGAAGATACGCTGAAAGTGTAGACATGTCTTGGCTTAAAGTCCCTCTAAGTCCTTCCAGTATCCAGAAGAGAGTAATAATGTTAAATCATCAGCATAAGAAAACTTTTTGGAAATCATGGAAGGCAGATCGTACGTATAGATGTTGAATAAAAGGGGAGCCAAGACCGATTCCTGAGGAACGCCGTTTTTGAAACGGCGTAGCCTTCTTTGCTTGCTGTCACCGGTGGTAAGGGTGAAACTTCGGTATTGGACAAACTCCGTGATCGTTCTGACCATGTGTTTATCCGCAGAAGCCTCAGCAGCTTGCAGGTAAGGCCACGGTGACAGACAGTGTCATAAGCAGCTGTCAGATTGACAAATACGGCACCGGCCTTCTTTTTAGCCTCAAAAGAATCCTAGATGTTTTGGGTCAGCAGAACAACTTGATCTACAGTTAACTTCCCGCGTCGAAACCCAGCCTACTCTTTAGAGAGCAGTGGATTGATAATTGGCTTGATGCGTGCGTAGATAAGCCTCTCGAGTATCTTGCAGGGAACACACAGCAGAGATATCGGTCGATAACTCTTTGGGTCCTTCACGGACTTCATTGGCTTTGGAAGCGCGACTACAAGCTCTTTTCTCCAGATCTTGGAAATTTTGAGTCGGCACAAGCAGGAAAAAAGGAAGTGACGTAACCAGGACTTCAAAGCAGCTGCAGCATAAATTGTAAATTCTGAGCAGATGGAACCAGGACTTGTAGCTTTACCGGGTTTTAAGTGTTGAAGGGCAGCAGTAAATTCTATCTGAGAGAAAGTGTTAGAGATATTTATTGGGACTAGTGTTGTGGCCCTCCAAAGTCAGACACTTCTTGAGAAACAATTCGAGATGACTTGCGGTCAACAGACTTGTATCTTTTATTTCTGACTAGTTGAGATGCAATAGCATCGGCTGAGACGGGACTGTGATGAGGAGAGTGTTGTGATCTACAGTAAGGTTGTTCAAAATACTCCATGCTTTTCGACTAGAGTGTGAAAAGTCGATGCTCCGAACTGCCTCGGACCATCGATATCTCCGCTTCCTGTCACGCTCGGCAAGCAAAGCCGTAGCATCCAAACTCGATTTGTCTCCCTGAGCAGACTGCAGGAACGTTTTATAGAGGTATTCACACTCCACATCCCGACACGGAATATAGTTGTTTTGATATCCGCGTGGGATAGTCGTTTTGGCTACTTTCTTGATGATGTTACAAAAGTCGTGGTAAGCCGCGTCCACATCAAGCGAATCAGGCAAAAACAAAGTCTTTGCGAGTTTATTCATCAAAGCAATGTAATGACTTCATTTGGCCTTGCGGAAGTTCCATCGCTTAACAGGCATGCTTGGCACTGACAGAGCAAACCTTAAGGGTGTAATAAGCGAAAGTCGATGTTTTGATCTGGGGAACTTTTCATGGACACGTCTATACGGTAAGCAACTGTTAAGACCTACGCTAGCGAAAGCTAGATCTAAATTGGCGCCAGTATTCCAGCAGCCGGAGTAAAAACTGGCGACGTCCTTGGCATTGCATGGGAAGGCAAGACAATTAATACTTACCCAGCCAGCCGAGCACTCACGGTCCCGACCGTTATTATCGTAACCCCAATCAGCATGACGACAGTTGAAATCGCCAGAATAAAGACAGGGGTGAGGAAACACTGGGAGATTCAGGGTTCACAATCGCGTTGGTGCAGGTTTGTAGACGTTGACTATTTTATAACCATCAACGCCCACGCACAAACACTCGATCTCCGATTTCGGTGGAGATTGGTCCAAAAGCGTATACTTTAGTCGCTTGTGGACAAACGTGACCGACCTGGAGTGGATGCCCTTCAAACGAAAACGAGCTAGGTAACCCAAATACCTACGCTGAAACAAAGCTGTGTCTAAATTTTATTTTATTCCAGCTCAAGAAGTAGTCTGCTATGAGCCTGAAGCTTTTGTACAGTTGGTTTAAACGAAAGCTCGGATTTAGTTCGTTGAAGACTCTTCTTCACAGACAAACAGAGACCACCATCTCTAATAAAAACGAATGTATTAAAAAATTTACGACCGACGAAAATTCTCTTCCACGCTTTGCCACACCGCAAAGCAAAATCAACGCTACAATTTAGTTCGATCAACACAAATAATTCTACCTCCGTAGAACACAACTCCAAAATACTGGCGCAAAATAAATTCAACACTCGTCAACCGATACAAAAATCCAACGGGCCTTTGCTCTTAAATTCTACTTTCTCTCGAGTGATTCTACTTCGACCGACACTTTTCGCTTTATGCGTCTCTCTCGTCTTCGTCTCTCTTTCGTCGTCGTCTCTCGTCTGTCTCAATCGAGCGAGCGCACATATATACAGGCATAAGGCCACATGACGACAAGTTACTCGCATAAGCTAGGTCATTCTCCAACTCTCTAGGGAGAACGCCTCTCGCTCGAACCAAATCGTATATAGGCGAACATTCCACTACAGTGAAGCTGAACAAAAACGTATTACGTCATTACTGTCAGACGAAAGGAGAAAAAGGATACGTTAAGCGAATTGTAGACATTGTATCGCTTAATACGAAAGTAGCACTTCACAGCGACGCGATTATTATTTCATAATAAAACTTTAAATTACTTTCAACGGGAATAAACTACATCGTCATGATTAAAATTATTATGAATGAAGTGTGACAGTCATGTTTGAGAGCAATAAACGACGTACTCACGTCCCGGCTGCGAGAAAGCACCTGCCATTTGGAACAGATTTGTGCTTATTTTTAAAAATATTGTCTAACAAAATTTTAATGTGCTTCTTTCTAAGAAACGTGCCGTATTAAAATTAAGTGCTTATTTGTGCCTAATTTTTATTAATTTTGTTTTTAGTTAATGATCCGATCTAAAATCAAGAATCAATAAATCCGAGACAGGTTTAAAGTGAAAACTTTTTTTAGAGATCACTACTTATTAGGGACAAAAATCGAAACATCCGAGGCAGATTCAAGTTTAAATATTAATTTTTGAACTTCCTGGGATAACCGCAATTTGTACCACAAGTTACGGATAGGTCGCTAGATCTTTGCTCTATATTTTTGCTTAGCATTTGGGTCGCCACAAAACAAGGTTGAGAAGCACTGCTTTAATTAAATGCATGAATCATTCAAAACCAAGCAAAGATCAGAAAAAGGTTTTTCACTGCGCAAAAAAATAAACAATTGACATTTTTGGGCTTCTTTGATTTCGTTAGTCGTGCTTACCACGTTAACCGCTATGTATCACCAGTGATACATAACAAATTGACAGCTAGCATCCAATAATTTATTCTGGCGGTTAACGTGTTATTTTTTGGTCAGTTTATATTGTAACCTTGGCCCTTGTTCATTTAAAAGAAAAAGAAAAACTGTTTGTTCTACGTGCAAAAACCACCCTTGGAACATGCATAGTGTTACTCTATGCATTAAATGTTATAACAAATAAACTTAAAAATTTTATGTAAGTAATGTTTTAGCTGTTTTTCCAACTGTATTTGAAGAATAAATTAAAGGCTTTTCAAAAGCTGTTTTGTTTTCTTGTTTTAAAAATTAAATTAACGAATGTTGCCAAATGAAGGATCCGGCTGAGGGTTGACACAGATTCTTGAAAAACTAGAATAATGTTTTGTGAAGCGAATAACTAAAGAGAGTGGGTTTATTTAGTTTTTTAAGTTTTAAGTTTATTGCTGTCATTTTTCTACAGGACAAATAAAAATTTTTGTATGGTTTTAGATATGCTTCGGTTTTATGAAATTGCTTTGGGTTTATTAAAATATTAGTGTATTTTATATACTTTGAGTTTTTTGGAGGTTTGATGTAAATACCATCAAGTGCAATAGATGAAATAACATATATGCTTATAGCCAGGATCTTTATATGTCTGCTTTCTGGAAGTAGTCGGAGGGAATTGTTTTAAAAATGCTAAATAATAACTGAAGAATCTTTAAGTAGACGAGTTTGCATATTTTACTTTTATTTCTTTTATCTCTATATTTATCATTCTAACTCGCAGGAAAGCGACGGAGGCGCTAATACATAGGGCAAACAATTACCCCAACCTGCTTCCGGAGATGCCAAGATATTGCTGCCCACTTGTAATTTAATAGAAACTTGACTTTAATTCAGAACTGCTTGCCAAGACCATCAAGCAGGGGAAAGTACTGTTTAAAGTGTCTTTCCTAAGGACAGAAGAAAATGGCACGAGTAGGTTTTGAATCGAGATCATATCGATCACAGTCACGGCGTTTTAACCACTTGGCCACTCTGCCGACATCTACATGCATCAGAGTTTCACAAGCTGTGTATGGTGAAAGATTTTAAATGAAGTCTCGAAACTTTCTTAATTATAAAACGTAATTGAAACTTAGAAAGAATTGCAATCATTGTCATAATTTTAACTATTCATTCACACGACTTGCAAGAGTGCGGCAAACGGGTTTAAATCCGAGCATTAAGTAAATAGTCCCTCGCTGTTCGGTAAAGTACTTACTCTTTAAAAAACTCACGAAGCAGACTAAAAAGCATACTAAAGCACATAAAAAACTCTTTAACGGAGGATTACGAGATAAAAACAATCTTATAAAAACTTGCTTTATTTTTATAGCAAATATCGTAATCAAGGGAAAATTTTTGTAACTTTTTTTTATTTATTAAGTGAACAAAATGAATTTAAAGCTGCATGAAAATTTAAAAAAAATAAATGCGACAATAGAAAAATAAATTCTTGGTCAAGGGGACAACAACATAACGATAGCTTGATAATACGATATCATGTTGTTTATAGAACTTAAACGACCGCTTCATAACCATTCAAAAGTAGAACTGACCTAATTTTTTGAAATTTATTTGTTTGCCTTGTCGATGTAACACTTATGAGTAACATTTTTATTTTGACCTAAAAAAAATTATTTTTGACTTTATTTTTGCTGAATTTTGACTATATTTTGATTTAAACCGTTTTGGCCTATTAATTGTTGATGTCTTGATGTACATATTTTGATTGAAAATATTTCATAATTCGTAATTTACATAAGTTTAAAGAAAATAACCTAGCTACTTTTCTTTTCGTCAACAGCATTTAGATAGAAATCTCAATCAGTCAGTCTTGTATCTAATGTAACTAAGCGATGCATGAGAAAAACCTAGGAAACTGGGCCATTCTGCATACCGGTATCAATTAGTGCATAATATATAAATTGCTGTGTTACCGCGACTGTGTAGTCTGTCTATGATGTTTTTAACGAAAATCACACAGTACAATTACCAGAATTATTTATTGTAATACAGCATCATGTACTTTTTGATGTTTTTGCCATCAAAATTTCTGTCTGTTCTCAGTAATTTGCTTAACATAGAAAACGATCTCTCAACAGGAGCAGAGGTTGGCTTGGCTTTTTTCAATAGTGCATAGCTTGTTGGAGCGATTGTAAATTGGTACAGTTTATTATTGCTTCTAAATCAGAGTTGCATAGTCGTTTTTTGATGTAAGTTTTAATTGAACAGGGATTATAATCAAATTGCATATTTTTCAGCAATCCGTATGCTTCGGTCATTGTGCAGTCACTTGCTTCTAAGAACTCTACGTTAGCTGCAAGAGTCCGGTATTGATTTATACTAACTAAGTCTGGCACCAAATTATTCGCATTGATAGCAGCTTCGCTTTGCCGACTAAGAGGCCTCCACTTGTCCAATTGTTGACAATGGTACGAATAGCAGGAAGGTTTTCAGAGTAATATAAGGCAGCTCCGAGCCAAGTTGCCCATCTTGTAATCACAGGGTCAGGAGGTGATGGCAGACCAGCTTCATGAAAATTGTTTTTGCCATCTTTGTTTTTAATTGTTGCTGCCTTGATCATTGCTACTACTTCATCAATATTTTTTGAATAAGCACACACTCGCATAGTGCAGTTATGTAGTAAGTGTGCAACGCAGGTGACATGCATCAAAAATGGGTATAATTCCTTTAATGTTTTGCCAGCCAAAGACATGTACCGAGCAGCACCTGTCAAGAGCAATGCAAAATTTTCGCGTTTTGTTTCAAGTGTTGCAATATGTCATCCACAGTGTGAATACTACTATTTACGTTGCTACCGCTTTCAAGCGAAGGCAATCAATGAGGAATGTGTCATTTGGTATATCCAAACTGCTTACCAGCACATTAATATACTTTCGTTTAGCAACCTCTGCTTCATCCACAATCAAAAAAATTTGTCAAAAAGTAATTCTCAAATTTGCTCTTCTTTTTTATATGCTAATTTAGCAACACTTGCCCGAGCTGCAGTCTCAGAAAGTAATACTTTTCCTGTTGTAGCAAATAGAGACTTTAAAGAAGGATGGTTCAGTTTATAAAGTGGAATATCTGCTGCTAGAAATGAAGAGACTATTTTTTTCTTGAAGTTTATTTGATCAAATCGTAAATAGGTTTGCTTACCTTGGGATTTGTTGTTCGTCTCCAATTTACCTTGGTGCTGCTTACTTTTTCGGTGACTTTCCACAAAAAATTTTTTGTCACATTTGACCAGTGGTTCTCAACCTTTTTGCTAGCAAGTACTATCTAGAAATTTATCTTTACATTACGTACCACAAAATTCATCAATGAATTAATCATTTCGATTCTTTTTTGTTTTGTTTTTTAATTTTAAATTTTCGTCCCAAAAATTATATGTTCTCTAAAAAAAAGGTCTTTGCTGAAAGTCTGGCATATCTAAAAAATACCATTTAATCCGAGTGTTGGATTTTTATAGAATCTAAAAACTATTCACATACCACCTGTGGTGGATATTCAAAGTTAGGGGCCCGAGACAAGGATTTTCAAAACTTGATGTTTTCTAAAAAAAAGGGCTTTGATCTCGCATTTCCCTCTTTTCTCCCAAAATCATAGTGTTCCCTAAAAAAAAAGTCTTCACTTCGATTTGTTCTCTCTTTTCGCTTTTTTTCTCCTAAAATCATGGTGATCTCTAAAAAAAAAGATCTTCACTTCGGATCGATCTCCTATTTCCCACTTTTCGTCCCAACTTTGTAATGATCTCTAAAAAACCTTATACAGCAAAATGAGACTACATGCGGTATCAATCGCCGACTAGAGTTGCCAAAAACCCATCCGGATATTCGTTGTAAATTTGCCTAATTTTCGCTGTTGAAGATTTGGGTTGTTTAGGCATTTTTGATGCGACCAACTTTTGCACGCTACGATTCAAAAAGACCACGTGTAAAGAGCGTAAATGTTTTATAGGAATAGGTTAATTGTGTAACAATTATGCATTTATGCTTCAACAATGAAGATAAATTGATACAGTAGATTTTTTAGAGAGCATTTTCACGTCAATAACGCACGCATTTGTATTGTGACAATAGTGTAACTACTGTATTTACAGAAGTTTGAATTTTGAGATTTCATTCAAACACTTATAAAACTGCGCATACAATTTTGATTGCTGCTCAAAAATTCAAAAAAATAAAGAAAAAAATAATTTGTTCGCTTTTGTAAGGGAATTTTATAAAAACAATTTTGACAAATTTTTACTTTAATCAAAATTTTGACTTTATTTTGACTGATAAAATTTACCAAAACGGACACCGTAGCACCCGAAACCAATGACTTTACTGACTTTAGCGGGCCCTACTTATGAGTGATTGTTCTATTGAATCTTTGTACTATATTTATAATCTTGCCACTAAAAGAAAGCAAAAATTAAGGCAGGTTTGTGACGTAGTTTCATTTGTGTAAGGTTTTCATCAAATAAACTTTTTAATCAACAGTTATGTTCATTGCGACAATAAATTTTTATACTTAAGGTATTTCAAACTTTTAGATAAAAACCTTACTAAAAAATTGATTTTGGACGTTGTCGTATTTTACCTTATATTAGTGAAAAGTCAACAAAATTTAGTTAGTTAACATTTGTGTTTATTGGAACAACCATGAATTTTTACCGCATGTTATTTACTTCTAGCAAATGTCTTTTAACAATAAAAACTACGGATAAAATCGTAAGTTTTGAAACGACCACTTTCAAATAGCTTTTTTTTAATTTATTTTACATAACATGTTCTGAATGTTTTAAAAACTGAACAAAATTTTTGAGAAGCGGGAAATGACCAGTACTTACAAAAAACTATTTGTAAAAAGCAGCCATCATGGATTCAGCATTTTTCATTTTATTTAAACAAACATTAAAAAAAATATTTACAAAGACAAACCCTTCGCCTTACTTAAGTTTGATTTACAAATTTAGTTGAGACAAAAAAACTTCATTATTTTGATTTTGGCACCGGATTGCGGACCGAGATAAACTTGCAGACGGACATTTGGCCCGAGATAAACTTGCAGACGGACATTTGGCCCACAACGAGTAAAAGGTTGGGCACCCTTGGCGTTGATAATATAAATTTTAAGAAACGAAAAATTCTTTAATTTAAAGTTTAAAAGACCAAATAACTTTATCAAATCGTATTTATATGATGCACAATGTAAACATTTTCAAGACAATATTTCTTAAACTTAATATTTGATAATTAGTTGACAATATTTTGGGAACTGGTCGCCACGATAACCATGTCACTTTGTGCATTATTATCATTTTTTTGTTGTTAATAGTTGAATAAATTCATACATTGTGGGAGAAATTTTTCAAAAATTTGAAAAGTTAATCGAGAAAAAGCTCTTAAAATGCTTTGAAATAAACTTTAAATCTAAAATTTATTGAAGCTACTTACTTTTTCTTGGAAAATATTACAGACTATGTCAGATATTAAAAATATTTAGACATTCTATGACACTGAATTATTTTTAAAAAGACTCACAAGATAATTTTGGCCAGTTTTTGATTGTTTATAAAATCTCCCTAAAGCTTTTTAAATGTCACGTTGCATCATTCGCCGCATCGCAATGGATTTGAATAGTTTCACGTTTTTTTTGTTTTTTTGTTTTTTGACGTAGCTGGGAATATTTTTCTTTCTTTGAAATTCAAAGGTTTTAAGTATCGTAGACTAGTGTTTCTCAACCTTTTTTGCTTGTGGTCTATTTTAGGGTTTTAAGAAACTTTCAGGCTTACATGATAAAAAATAGAGATTCGTGCAACGGAAAATGCATTTATTTACAAACGCAAAACGATTGGTAAATATAGACTCTTACTCATGACTACATTGCGGCTGATGTCTATAAATCAGCTTATGTAGTAGCTAATGATGTTATAAACAAAATTTTTAAATTAATTTAACCTTTTCTTAAGGGACCTCGATTTTGATCCATGATGTCGTAAATACTTAATTTGGTATTTAAAGCAGATTAGCCATGATAATATCTTGCAAACGTGTTGTAAACTACGACAAATGAGAGTTAATCACATTGAAAAAAACAATCAATTAAAAAAAGAAACACTAAAAATTTTAGCACTTGAAAACGACTACTTGAAAATAATTTCGCTGGCGAGAAAAATCGAAGCAGTTATTTTTGACCGGTCGGGGTTCCTAGTATTAAGTAATTTCTAGATTATTTGAAATTCGAAACTAAAGCAGTTTCCGCTTCGTCACAATAATTATCTTAGTTATATTTTGCGCATAATTGATTTCTATCTGTGCTGTGTTAGTGGCCTATTAAATTTTGCGACGTCGGAATTAACCTCATTTTATGGTTTTACTGTTTGGATCCCTCGGTTTGGTTCCTCACATTTCTCGTCTTAACAGTTGTCCGATTTTCGCTTTACAAAATATAACGCGACCTCATTTTGATAATAATTTGAGTTTCCCTTCTTCCATTCTTGCATTGTGCTTCGACGTCTTACTCATTGTACTTTTAATAGGCTGTAATTAGCTCGATTAGTTGTTGCACACACTGACTACCATTTTCATAATCAGTCTAAGCATCAAAAAAATTAAAGTTAATTGCATGCGATAATTATGCCAACAATCGTTTTTTGTACTTGGTCAATTGTTTTGCGTTTTTTCTGGTTTTCGGAACATCAAGGATTAGTTTTAATTTTTTAAATTAATTTTATTTTGCTTTGTTCGTCTGTCAACGTCACCAGCCGGGGACCTATACACGGTATATACTTTGCTGCATCTCGTAACATAATACAGTGCTTCCTCGATTATCCGGTTGGGACAATATTTTTTATAATTTGAACGGATAACCAAAAAACGGATAATTGAAATCATGTATTTAAGTCACCGAAAAAGTAACGAACAAAAACATAACACATTTATGATCAAAAAATTCCACGAAAGCATCGTGGGTTCTTTGCCTTGCCGATAAACAACAATGGCAGCTTAAATGGAACCGCTTGCATTAGAATAAGTATTGATTGTTACACGTTCCTTAGCTCGTTTGGTTCCAGATAGATCACTGTGAATCGTAGTCAAAGTTCGTCCAGGAAGCCTTTTATAAAAGAGACCAGTTTCGTCGCAATTAAAAATTTGATCCAAGGAGTACCCATTCTTAAGGTCATCAAAGAAGCTCACGAATTCGTCAGCTGCGGCAACGTCAGCACTTGCTTTCTCTCCACGAATGGCAAGACTCTTGAGCCCAAAGCGATTACAAACTCGCCATTAGAAACCATAATTTGCGTTAAATGTCTTGTTAGGATTTTCAGGATAGAGAAAGCTGTGAAACTCCGTGGCCTTTTCTAAGAGTATCAGACCAATTACTGGAATGCCCTTTTCACGTTGTTGTCGAAACCACAGATAAAGAGCACTGTCCAGTTTATGATACATTCCAACTTTCATGGCTTTTTTGGCTTTAACTGACTTCGATATGCCTAATTCGGATTTTGTCATCTTAAAGTTCTTCAACCTTTCTTCGCTTTTGCAGATATCGGTAACAGTTGACTTCCCAATGTTGTATTTTAACATGACCTCAGTCTTAGGAATTTTCTTCCGTACCGTGTCACACACATTCAATTTGTCTTCAACAGACAAAACAGTTCTTTTGTGTTTCACGTTGCTTTTTGAATAAGAAACCATCTCAAAACTACGTTACGGTAATAGCAGCTACGTTGCTGTTTCGATAAATACAACTCGGTAACTGACTCCTCTGCAGAAAAGCAGCCCTTGGTTGTTCTGATTGTGACGAAATAAATTACATCGTGGCTTTGTGTTGTTGCGCCATGTTTGCCATGTATGTCGATTAACAACAATACAGTATTTTAGCTGTTTTAATTTAAAGTGTTTTAGAATATTTTAACTGTTTTCTGACGGAAATTGACGTAAAGTTCTCCGGTAGGCCTAACAATTTGCGAAAAAGCTAATTGAAAAGCTAATCAACATTAAAATGACGCAAAACAGAATAGTCGAATGGCGGATAAACGAGGTACGGATAATCGAGGAAGCATTGTAGATACAAAGATAGAGTTTCTTGGCAACTAGAACTCGAACAGTAAATTTAAGACAAAAAAAGAGAAAGTCATCGCATTAAACCAATCGGCATTTTCAGCCGGAACTGTTCAAGAAACAAAATAATGATTTTTTCGTTAGGTTAAGGGAAACAATTTGGTATTTTAAAAATACATCAGTGTATCAGTATTGGTTCACGTTGCAATCCATTGTTTAGTCGGAAGAGTCACAAAAGAAGATTTGGCGAGCCGCAGTTTGCTAACCCCTGATATATTATATAATCAAGTTGGACGTTTGAAATCCACACACAGGCTTGATTGGTAATAGTTAAATCAAGGGTTCCCAAATCAGGGGTCGGGATCCCAGTTGGGGTCGTAATAGTCAATACTGGGGTTCACAAACAGGTCATGGGGTCGGTGGGGTCGCTCAGGTATCATCAGGAAAAGTGTGTACAAAATATTCAAGCAAGATCGTGTGAAATTTAATAGTTTGTATAGTAACTATAGTTATTAGTACTGTCACTGAAAACAAAAAAATATAATTAAAATGAATGCGTATGATTACAGATACTGTATTATTGCCAAGGTAGGCTTATTAATTTTGTATTATTAAGCGTTATCTCACTAAACCAGCACCTGTGGATTGAAGTTTATTGCGTTTCATTAGTTGTCAGCTCTACTCGTAAAATATATGTTCAGTTATTTGGCCGACATTGTTGCAATGTAGCTTTGCTGATCACTATCAGTTGACTTCCAGGCTTTCGATTAACAGGTTCGTCTCCTTAATGTGATCAGTTTTAATAATATATTAGTAATGGCTTTTGTTTGCACATTATCTTATACCTATGCTATTGTTGCTGTCAGAATAATAATCATTTTAGTTTATTTTTATAATCGTGCACTCATATGGCGATATGATATAAATAGATCTATATTTCTATAACAGGGATATTCAATTGGCGGACCGTGGTCCGAATCCGGATCTCCTGAATGCTAAATGCGGACCTCAACGATTTTTGGATTTTGGCTGCATTTGCGCATTTATAGCATAATAATGTATTAATTGTTTACACTTGCAATTTTTTGATAAGTTGACAAATAGTTTGCAGTACGCTGTAGTCACTTTTCTCTGAAAAAATATTATGCTGTAAATGGTATACATTATAGAAACAATATAAACAATGTAACAATGTTATACATTGTAGAACAGCGCTACTCAATTAATTTTAGCAAAGGTCCAGATACAAAAGTTAAATTTGCTGAGTCCGGTTTCGTTTACAATAAATTTAATCTAAATGCAACATGTCTTAAAAACACAAAGTCAGTTATTGTTCTGCTTCAGCTAGTGCGAAAAATGACATTTCTCATTTCTTGCAAGTTATTTAAATCTGGGTTCTAATTTAGTGGTTGCAAGTCTAAGACTGTGGTGTAGACGTTGATTCTTCATACAACTAAGAAACCTGTTCTTGATGAAATTCATGTTTGAAAATGCTGACTTACAGCAATAAGTTGACCAAAAAATGGTGAGAATATGTACTGCCAATTTATTAAAAATAGGAAAATTGTTTGGAGAAACTTTCTCCGACCAAAACTTCTCAGGTGTACAACTACAGAAACATTTTTTCACTTAACGTTTTCTTGAAATTCATTTAGCTTCAATTGAACTTTTGCGGCATGTATCCACTTGCTGATGTCTTTCGTTTCAACTGAAAAGGTTGCAATGTCTGTTACTAGGAAAAGGTATTCAATAAACCATTACAAATATTTTCCCAGAGAAAAGTCGCTAAAGCTTACTGCAAAATCATTTGTCAACTTATCAATAAATTGCATATATAAAGTAAAATTTCGGTAAAGAGGTTGTTTTTTTCAACCAGACAACAATTGAAAAAAGCAGCCATAATGGATTCAGCATTCTTAATTTTATTAAACAAACATTAAAAAATATTTATAAAGACGAACGTTTTCGGCTTACTTCAGCCCTCATCAGGTTTCTACAATTTTAGCAATATTAATTAACTTTAAATTTACACACACACATTAAAAAACAGCAACAACAAAAAACAATGTATATTTTTAAAAAACAGGCTGTACTTTTGACTAACAGGCTAAATTTTAAATCAAAACGAGTGAGAGACTAAATTGATACAAATTCAATTCCAGATTATGATGTTATCGAAGAAAAAAAAAAGGAAAAGATATTACAATCAAAATATATTCAATAAATATGAAGCTCCGTTTGCGAACATTTGTCGATTTCATTTTGGACTTAACTTTTTTATGAGTAGAGCTTCGTGAATCTTGGAACAAAATTCTGATTTGCATTTACGTATTATTATAAAATTGTTTTCATTAAACCAATTATTAGAACATTTTCCACACGATAAAATATGATCTTTAATTGCACTATTCTGTAGACTTTTGAAATTCAGATGCTTCCGGACTCTAGTGATCAAATGCCTGGAAGACATACCGATGTATGTCTTGTTCGTATCGCACGACACGAGAATTTATAGACAACATTTGAGAAAAGAGCAACGGGAGTTTTGGATTTTAACTGGAAATAATTGACTACTTTAAAAGTTTTATAGATGGGAGATATTTTTAAATTGTACTTGTTTTTTATTAATGCAGAAAGACGATTCGCAAAGTGATGTGATTCCTTACCCAAATACGGTATACAAAAACAATTTTCGAAGCTAATGCTTTGAGAAAATTTGTTAGAAGATTGAAAGCTCGCAAGAATTTTATCAAAAAAAAATGAAGGATAACCATTATTCAAAAACATCTTTTTTAACTTACTAACTTCTTTATCAAACAAAAAGTCGGAGGAATAAATACGCTTGGCTCGATTTAAAAAACAGAATTAATCCAGACTTCCACTTAATGGGACACAGCGCGTTAAAATTCAAATTAAATTGGTGTTTGTAGGTTTTCTGTATATCCAAGTATCAATCCTTGTTTCATTGAGCCTAATTTTAAATTGTTTGTTTAATAAAAAGAAATTGCATATATCTTTTGTTTTTTTTATTTTTACGTTGTTCTAAAAGCTTCGGAAAATGGATAAGATTACTCTGAATATCATGTTAGAAAATTTCTAATTTTTTTAAAATGCATATATTGCAGTGATTAAATCAAATATAGTTCGTTCACCTCCTGGCAATTTTACATTCAAGTCGTAAAGTGTGACATCATGTTAGTCAAAAACACAACAATTTCCATTTTCTGATCATCTCTAACAAACGCAAAAAATGCCTTTGCCTTTGCATTGTTTTAGCCTACAAAATAGTCAGTAACTCTTTCCCAATCGACCAGAACCTTTTCAACACTCTTTCTCTACCTAACCATCTTACATTGTTGTGCACAAGTATCGCCATCCAACTTGCATCGTTTTGTGAAAGAAAATTTCGAAGTAAAAGATGTTACAATGCGGATGTTGATCGAAGAAAGTTTACCAGCTTCATAATATTTTTCATCACATCACCATATTCATTTCCCAGGCTGGCATACTTAGTGGATAATGCAGTGGTAGATTATGAAATCGGAATAGTCTTTGACTAATTTTTCCACAAGTCCTTTCCCTCAAGCAAGCGTTGCGGGAGCTCCATCTATGGTAAGTGATATGACCGACTTGATTTCAATATCTCTCGACTTCATCATGCTTATCAAAGATGCCTAAATATTTTCTCCTTGTGTTCGTTTTTTAAGAATAGTAACACCTAACAAATCCTGCATAATTTTTTTGCTTTTATCACAATATCAAACAAAGATTATAAGTTGAGCATTGTAGGTCATGTCAATTGACTCGTTAATAGCTAATACAATACAAGGTGCATTTTTCAGTCCTTCATACAGTTGCAGTAAAAGATTTTCAGCCAACAGTTTGGTTCCCTTCATTGTTGAAGAATCAAATAATACAATCTGTTTTATTTTATTGATTATCTCATCTCTTTGCATGCCATCGAACAAGGTCTCGGCCATTTGTAGTGTACGTTCTCTAACTATTTCTACATCACTGAAGGGCTTAGCGACTTATGTGGTTTCTTATGAGCGATTGCAGTATGGGAATTTAGTTGAAATTTTTGTTATAATAATCATGTAATACATTTTTTGTGATTAAGTTGATTAGGAATAAATGTAATAAATAATTATAACATGTCCGAGGGTGATTGTATTTGGTTTATTATTTTGGATTGAAGCGTTTGGTTTATTACTATTTTATGTTTATGAGCTTAGTAGTTTCTAGACGCAATGATGCAGTTACAAAAGTGATTCATTTTTAGAATATTACATAGACCCCAGTTGTCAACAAATTGTAGGCATACATACATGCATGCATACATGTAATACGTATGTCTTGAGAGTCAGGAAAAATATCACATACATGCATACATACATATTGACTTGGAGTCGCACGGAACAGTTGAAAGTTCTGAAAAGGGTCGTACTAAGAAAAGCTCAGAAATACTACACAGAGACCAATATTCTGAAGGAATTTCTTTATTGCCTTGAAGCGAAGAATCTGAATCTTACCAGACTGGTGTCAATAACAACTGATGGTGCCCCATCAGTGGTAGGAAAAAATAAGGTTGTGGTGTCTTTGCCTCATAAACATATGGAAAATAACGTAATTAATACGAAATTAACAACAGCATTGTGAAATTACAGTGCCTTATTTACCAGGAAGCATTGTATATAAAGGTAGCAAGCTTAAAAACGTTGTCGTAAAGACTATAAACTTTATTTAGTCGCGAGAATTAAATCATCGTCGATTTTGCCAAGTACTCTTAGAAGCATAGAGTCAGCACGGAAACTTGCTTTACTTCTAGTATGCTGGTTTAGTCGAAGTGATAAGCTAAAAAGCTTATCACGTTGAGGGAAGAATTAGCAGCCTTCCTTGAACAAAAAACATCAATGCTGCTGAATTTCGCATTAAGCAATGAGTTTGCAATTTAGCATTTTCGGTCGATTTAACATCAAACTACGCCTTTGGGAAAGTCGGTTAGGAAGTGAAACTTACGCTCATTTTGCTACACTACAACAGAACAAGTCACAAGCAGCACTTTATTTGTTTCTGTAATACCGACATTTAAAAACTGAATTTTCGTTTCCTTTTGGTTATATTTGTTCTCTAAAAAATGATATAGAATTGTTCAGCACTCTCTTTGTTGTACAGGTGGACACAGTAGGCTACAAGAAAATTATCATATGGAACTATTTGAGCTTTAATTCAGCATTCAGTTAAAATCAAAATTTCATGCCGAGGGTTTATTATTGCTTGGCTTTTAGAAAAAATATCTTAAGTTTAAACAATATCCTAACTTGATCAATTATGCCGAAAAGATGGCATCAATTTTTGGCAGCGTTTATATGTGCCAACAGCTGTTTTCGTCTGTAAAAATCACCAATAGCAAGTTAAGAACAAAACTTAGCGATGGCCACTCGCAAGATGTTATGCTTGTGGCCACTTCCAATTTAACACCGGATCATAATAAAATTTTAAGCCAAAAACAGTATTAAATATTTCATTAGTGTTGTGACAGTAACAAATATATTTGTTGTGTTTTGTTTTTGTCATGAGTTGTCAAAATTCAAAGTTAAAGTGATTTAAAATGCCTAAAAATCATATGTTCTAACAACAAAATTGTTAGTCGGAACTTAATACGGCCCACCGAGACCTTGCTGAGTTTGGTTTTGGCCCGCGAATAGGAAAAGATTGCCGACCCTTAGTTTAATGACACTGCGGATTGCGCATATTGCAAAAGTTAAAAAAACATTGCACGCAGTGCGTAACAAAGTGGAAAAAAGTGAAAAAAAGAAATTGACATAGAGGCGATCTAAGTGATAAGAACTACTCAGACAATTAAACAATCATCTATGCAAGCAATTATTGTGCCAAGCTAGGGCACCTGAATGATATTTTATATTCAAGTGTGTATTTAACCAAAGAAGCAATCACTTTGGCAAGCAATCAATGTATCAAACAGAAACTCTAGAATAGGCAGGGATAATTTTCAACAGAGACATGGAAAAAATAATCCCATTACTTGGCCGATATGACGGGACAAAATTGATTTAATAAATAAATTTTATAGTTGTAGTTGAATCCATTTTAGCAAAAATAATCAGACCGTGAAACCAAGGCGAAATTGCTCAAATAATAAATTTGAACTTTATCAATTTTTTTTAAGTTCAAGTTCGAGGAGTTTGGAAAAAATGACCCGTACATCTAATTTTTTTTTAATTAAATACCTTACAACACATTTTCGGATTTTTTTAATAGTTTTTTTTATATTCATTTATCAAAACAAATAATTTTAAAAAGTATCGACTAAAAGCTTAAAGGACCTAGCAACATCAAATAGCTTAATAGAAAAATTTGGTGGTTCAAGTTTTCAATAAATCAACTTTAAAACATCTGTACTTGAATTTTTTGTCAAGGTTGATACCAGTTTCAGGTATTGCGCAGTACGCAGGCCCATCCCCGAGGGTGGGGCAATAGGGAGTCATGCCACCAATTTTTTCTGGCATATAAATAAATTTTCAAACATTGTTTTACCCGCGTAAGTTTAACCAAGAGGTCCTGACATAAATCGGAAATGCTGCCTCAAAATCCGTTGATGACAAAATAAAGGTATAGTAAAAATAAAGGTATTCTTTTATAAAAGAATAGACGTTACAAAATTAATAAAAAAACAAGTCGGGCCTTTTTTTGGTCTTCACATGATTTAAGGCTCTATTTTCAGTTTTCCTTCAATGTGCCCCCAAATATTTTGGGTTCTGGGGACGGGCCTGACAGTACCTCCATTCCAATAAAAGATACTGCTGAAATCTTAACGTTTTCATTATCAACAAACTACTAATTTCTTTTCGGAACTCAATTTTAATCTTGAAAAACAATTTAATTCTATAAATCTTTTGTTTACTCAATTTTAGACAATTTATTTAAGCTACAATTATTAAAGAGTAATTTTTTATAGTTTAAATGTTTATGCTACGCCATGCATTTCCGATTCATACTTTCTTTCCATTCAGCCACTATTGCCAAAGTTGCCATCCAAACTAATCAAAAAATAAGTGCAACCAAATCTATCTTTGTCTCCCAAAAAAAGGTTATCACTTTCAAACCGTATTCAAAATCTTCATTTTTGTCCCAAAAACGTTTGGCACGAGCAATTGCTTTCTGGCCCTTCCCGCTTTTGGCGCCCTTAAAAATAAGCACATTAAATTTTTTCTAAAACAATGTTTCAAGAATAAAGACAGCTCTTAGAAATAAGCACGAGATGATAACCCTGACTAATAGTTTATACAGTAGCTGACACTTGGAAAGCCAATACAAAAAATACAAGGTTAAAATAAAATTGGGTTGAATATTTTATATAACAGTTTGCTATCAAAAATCGCCTCAGACACAGTGCAAATGTAAATTTAATTTTTTTTAAAGCTGTGCTTTACTTTCTACTGTACAATAGCTGCATTTAAAAAACGTTGCGCCAATCTATTCGCTCAATTTTTATATTTTGTTGTTTTTATAACATACTAAATATACTTTTATCTACAAAATAATTGAATTGGTAAGTTATTTGATTATTTTTAAAAGTAAAAAATGTTTTCTTACTGAGTATCGCATTAGCTTTTTGATCGTCCAATCAGCTTGAATTAAACTGATTCTTCAATCAGCCAATCCAATCGAGTAATGTTTTTTGTATGTTTTGTCAAAAACTTTTATCAAAAGCATCCTTTAGGCGGACAATCTAATATCTTTAATTGTTACAAAGTTTAGTATTTTAATAAATGCAAGCCAAATGAACATGGCAAAATAGCAATTGACAAGAAAATGAACAAAGAAAATGCTATTTAAATCACCTAACTCAGTTTCGAGTTTCTACTAAAGTATTTTCTTAGCCTACTTGAAATCAATTTACTCTGACAAAAATATGCAGAAAAAACTAACTTTAATAAGATTAAACAAATTGATTTTATAAGTCGCGTCTTGAGTTTATGAGTAGCATTATCTAATAAACATATCCGATATTAATTTATGGGTTTAGCAATTCACGGAAAAAATATCCAAAAAGAAACGTGCTATTGTTTAGCGCCACAAGCGTCACATGTGTGTTTTAAAAAAAGACAAAAAATTAAGAAATTTAAGTAACTTAATGAATCAACAAATATTTTTCTCAATATTGTAAAAATTACCTTTTGTAAAAGCATGTTAGATTTTCAGAAAACTATTTATATTTATGTAATAAACGGGGACTGCTAGCGATTTCCTGAAACAAAGTATTTCGTTTTTTCTTTTATTTGATTATTTTTTTGCATCAGCTCTACTTGTTAAAAATTATTTTAAGCAAGATACGTCAAATAATCTTGCTATTCAGAAAAATGAGCGCTAAAAGAGTCTAGTGTGAAAAAGTTTGACGCCATTTGCCTATTTCTAAAATTTAAGGCAGCTTGTCATGAGCTTGTTTATAATTTCTACTCATCCTGTTTTTTTCCGCAAACTTTATGTTGATTTTTATAAAACCTTTTAACCCACTAAAAGAACACTTGTTTAAACTATATAATATCTAAAACAGTTAATTCAGTGTTTAGGTGAAAGTCAGTCCAGTTCGATGCGCTGAGAAATCAAATCATGAAGAAAAAGGCAGAGTTTAATCTTTAACTTAGTTCATATTTTTTTATCTGTACAATGAATTAGCCATATCATATGATTGAATACATGCCAACAATACAGCACATTGCTTTAAATCAAAGATTCTCGAACTTAAATGCACGTCCATCCCCAATTTAAGAATATAACTTTTAAAGACGCCTTAGTCTGATGCTACGACAGTTGACCGATCGAACGACGGTTTATCAAAACGAGAGTTTATCGAACAAGAGCAGATTTAACAGCACACGTTTTTATGATTGAACCAGCTCTTTGTCATTTTAAATTAGGTTCATAAACATACGAAGAAAACTTTAAGAAGCTGTGAAGCCATATACCTGAATCATGCAGCTTCTACTAACTGTTGTTTAATAAAGTTTTTTCGACAAATTGTTGCTCTAGAAGCCTTAGCGAACTTTTGCGCGACTCTACACCAGTGGACGTCTAACCTACTGCAGTCCACTGCAAACTATCAGACCTAGATTAATTGCGCCCGCAGCCCGGTAAAAAAAACACGCAAAACAAACTCTAGTGTTCACGCTTGTATGTTTATTTTGACAGCCACACCCGGATGATTTAAGGCTTAGGTTTTAAATTGAGGGGGCGTGAAAGGTTTTTCAGGGGGGCGCGAGCAACTGGGTGGTAAGTGAGTTGATAGTTGAAACGACAAATTTTTTAGTTTACACTATTTATTTAGTACCGATTGGTCGCTGATAAAAAGTAAAGACTTTTTTAGTCTTTACCTTGAATTTTACCGAAAATAGCGGTTTTGGATGCTGATGAAAAGTAAACACCTTTTTTTTCGTCTTTACCTTAAATTTTGACCAAAAATAGAGGTTTTAAATGCTGATGGAAAATGAATACCTTTTTATAGCCTTCACTTTGATTTTGGCTAAAAATTAAGGTTTTAGACACTTATGAAAACTTTTTTATATTTTTAATCTTCAACTTGAATTTTTGTCCAAAAGATAGGTTTTGAATGCTGATAGAAAGTGAAAATTTTTTTTAGTTTTAATTTTCACCTTGAATTTCGGTCGAAATTATAGAATTGGATAAAATCGCTTGGAAACGCTAAAGACAAAGAAAAAATTTGAAGTTCAAAGGCCAATTAAATCAAATTGTACTATAACTCTTTCCAAATGCAGATTTATTTTTCGCATTCATAATATATTTTTTTTGTTTTTTTTTGTTATTTTTATCATACACCTGCTAGTGTGTTGTATACACTTGGAATTTAGAAATTTAGATATTTTTTCAAACGCACCAAGTGCAGAAACAATTGTTCCGTTTATGCAAAAATGCTTTTAGATATAAATTAGCATTTAATTATTTATCGAACATTACATTACATAAAAACTAATTAGCCATTGGTTTAAAGAAACGAATAGGTTATTTTTTGTCCAGCATGATCTGACGCACGTATTAAGTAGCTATAGCGAAATGCTTATTATACTGTATACAGCAGATTCAGCGTCCCATTCCTTTTAAGCTAAAAGCCAGCAAACTAATCTCGCGAGGAAATGAAGGGCGGCTAATTTCCTGAAGGGCGATATCAGCAAAAAAAGTAATGTGATCCGAAGGCGAGCACTGTTTTAGATGCTAAACGGTCGCTTGACTAGAAAAATCGAGAAGGATGCAGCTTTGTTCACAATGGCTCAAAGCTCATTTTAGAAAAGTTGATTTATTATAATAAATTGTCAGCCCCGATGCTAACACATAAAGAAATACGCATGCGATTTCATGTTGCAATTCCCTTCCACGTTACACGATTCTCAATTTCAACACTCTCGTTCGTTTCGGCCGCCGCAACACGGTCCCCGATCTTTTCTGCGTCTCTCGCGGTCTCTTTCTCCGGTGCTCTATCCGGTCTCTTTCATTGGCTCTATCTGTGCATCTATCCATCTACATAGGCCACGAAATGCAACAAAATACATATTTATGTTCCTGGTGAACGTTGGTGGAAGAACAAAACAAAACGAAACAAATTAAAGAAATTAAAGCTGAACTTCGACGACCCGAAATCCACAAAAGACATAAAGAAATTGACCAAATACAAATAGCGATTATCGCATACGACTAATCTTAATCTCGTTAAGCTTTAAACGATTGTGAAAAATGATGGTCAGCGTTTGCAGTAATGAATTGAGTTAATTACAACCTATTAAAAGCACAATGGGTAAGACGTCGAAGCGCAATGCAAGATTGGAAGAAAGAAAATTGAAATTAACGAAATGAGGTCGAGCAAAATTTTTAAAGCGATGATCGGACAACAACTAAGAAGCGAAGCGGGAGACCTGAACTACTATCTAGAAGTCCATGCGTGAGTCCATGCGCATCTAAAACCACAAAGTCGCAAAATTCAATAGCCAAGAAACGCTGCACAGACCGACAATAATATAACCAAAGGAATGGACGGAACCATAACTCTTTTAATCTTTCAGTAGTCTTTAAAAAGAGTGTTTACTTGAGAGCTCTTTCGGCTAACTCTTATCAGAAGAATTCGTTGCAAATGACGAACTTCAAGAAAACCGTGGTTTATATATTGTAGTATTGGAAGACATCGAAAGCAACGGCGCCTCTGATTGGTAGGAGAAAGAAAGCACCCGATTGTTTGCGCACTCATTTGCGCCGCAAGCGAGAAAGCTTCAATCTATAGACGAACTCTTTCTAGCGGCAAAGAAATGGTTCAAGAGACTCTATAAAAATGGCTTCGAGCGTTGCAGGATGAAAAAATGATCGTCCTGTAGCCAAAACAGAGAACCAGTACATATCAAATTTTTCCCCGCAAATTTTGTTGTCTAACAGATGTTGACCAATAGCCGAATCAGAAACAGATGCGTTTTGAGTGGATTTACATTGACATCTCGGGAGATCTTTTTGAGATTTACTTTTACTTCTAATAAATTTTGGAATATGTTGTCGAATTCGTTCCTCCAATCGTTGGGACGTTTTACCTACCTACACATTATCACAGTAGCACAAGTATTTGTATACAATATTGCTTTGCTTATGAGCAGGCAAAACGTCCTTTAATCGCTAATAAAAATGAATAACTTCGGATCTATGAAATAAATAGCTTTGGATCTATAGACAATGAAAAAACTTAGTCGGAAAAAAATTTGGGTTAATTGAGGTTTTCAAAAGCAATTACGTAAATTTGGCGATAATTGACTTTATTGTGAACACTGAAAAAGCGTAGCGGAAAAAGCAAACCAAGATCTCATAAAGCATCTAATTCGATAATCGCTAATAAAAATGAATAACTTCGGATCTATGAAATAAATAGCTTTGGGTCTATAAGACAATGAAAAAAACTTAGTCGGAAAAAAAATTGGGTTAATTGAGGTTTTCGAAAGCAATTACGTAAATTTGGCGATAATTGACTTTATTGTAAAAACTGAAAAAGCGTAGCGGAAAAAGCAAACCAATATCTCATAGAGCATCTAATACGTTAATCGCTAATAAAAATGAATAACTTCGGATCTATGAAATAAATAGCTTTGGATCTATAAGAAATGAAAAAAGCTTAGTTGAAAAAAAAAATTGGGTTGATTGAGGTTTTCGAAAGCAATTACGCGAATTTGGTGATAAAATACAATCAAAAGTTTTGATTGACTGTACTATAGAATACTGAGAAAAGCGTAGAGGAAAAAGCAAACTAAGATCTCATAGAGCAGCGTGGTCCAACTAGGATGGAAATTTGTGCGGCCCGCGGAACAATTTTGCACAAGTCTTGTCGATTACAAGCAGCGGCAACTTTTTTTTTTGAAGAACGCTATGATTTTGGGACGAACTTCATAGATCGATTCCAATTGAAGACCTTTTTTTTTTTTTTTTTTTTTAGAGAACTCTGATTTTGGGACAAAAATAGGTGTTTTTAGCCGGCTGAGGCCCGCAAACTCGAATAATTTTGAAAAGTGGCCCACAAGAGTGCAGAAGTTGGACCACCCTGTCATAGAGCATCAAATACGTTAAATACGCTAATAAAAATTTGGATCTAAGAAATAAATAACTTAGGATCTACAAGACTTTCTATAGTTTGTCGAAAGCAAACTAAGTGAAAGATAATTTTTTTTTGCAAGCAGCATATAAAAACACTAAAAACAATTTATACATAATAATTATTTTAAAAAATACACAAAAAAATGATCACAAAATATCAAGCGAGAAAAAGTCGGCAATACGAGCGTCGCTCTAGGCCAGGGGTGAGGGTCCTTTTTGCACTTACAGGCCAATTTCAAAAATTAAAAGTTGGTGCCGGCCCTATAAAAGTTAGGGGAACAATATAGTTCTGAATTTGAAAATTTTCTGATTTTGGTTTGACAATATCAGGGTGGTCCAAACCGTGATGTAATTCTATGTGGCCCGCCGAACAATTTTACACAATTCAAGTCTTGTCGATCGCGCGCAGTGGCTAATTTTTATAATAGTGCTTCTAAACCACTGGGTTGTGACCCAAAATGAGTCGCCGTGTAATTTTATTAGGTCGCCAACAAGTCCAAAAATTTAGAAACAATTTGAAACATTGTGCGGTTTTTTGGAGAACAACATGATATTGGGAAAAAATAGAAAAATCCGAAACCGATTCCAAATGAAAACTTTTTTTTCTTTTCTTTTCTTTAGAGATCACTAAGGTTTGGGGACGAAAATAGAGATGTTTATGCTTGATTGGGTCGACAAAGCTTTCTCGTTCATTTTCGGCCAAGATTAGGGTCGCTACAAAAATAGGTTGAGAATCACTGTTCTAAAACAAGTCATGACGGTTTCTGAGACAGAGTCTAGCGTTATCGTTCAGTCCAGAAATTTTCAAACATCCGCGACCGATTCCTGGTAAAGACATTTTTTAAAGAGAACCATGATTTTGAACAATTTCTACCCGGCTCAGGCCCGCAAGCTCGAACGTTTTTCAAAAATGACCACCCTGAAATCATTGAAATTTTGTATTTCTTGCTAAATTTGCACTGATATTTGGTATGTGGCTTCTTTCTAAAAATTTTTATGAACCCTAATCTAAATTGTTGTTTTACTGGCATCGTCCTACAACATTTTGATCGAGATTATATAGTTGTATACAGATTTAACCCCATCGGTTTGTCATGCCAGTTTGTAAGGACACTATCTGCCCCTTGTGTCACGGCGTTTTACAAATATTGCTCGCAAGGAGGAATTGCCCTCCAATTTCTCACCTTCCGGCCCCTCAAGTTCTGCTCAGCATTTCAAATAAATAATTTGTGTTCATCAAAAATTGTATTATTTTGTGTGCAAAATAAACTGCATCGAAGAATTTCCAGGTCTTGCCATGCGTTCACTATTTTTTGCATATCTCGGAAATAGCTTTCTTTCTCGTAATTCTTTACAAGCTACTAATCCTATTAGTTTAGAAGCTGATAGTTAGTTTGGATTTTCCGCTTTAATTGGATGAAACCGCGTGCAAACACATACAATCTCGTCGAGATCACTCTCGTACACGAGAATTCGTGAACTTATCGACTGCTTTTTCTCGAATAAACCGTTCATTTTTGTCTCTGAGAAACTTTTTTTCGAATGTGAAGTTTAGATCTTTAGCTTCTGCTAGCGATTAAGCAAGTTAAAATATCTTGCCACACGGTGACGCAAGAAGAAAAAAACGGCAATTTTTGAAAAATAATTAGGGTCAATACTTTTACTTATTACTAATTCATTTTTCATTCAACTTTTATAATTTTATATCGTTTTAATCACAAAGAAACAGGCTTTTAGATAATATAAAGTTTTAATTGCTTTTTAAACAAATAAAAGAGGAAATATTTAATAAACTTAGAGTACATTTTTTTCTCGTTTTTTTTAAACAAAAGAGCCCGGCTTTTTAGAAAACGGCCGAAAAACCAGCCCGTACGGAAAGAGTTAAAAAAGAAGGCAACATCTTTGTTGAAGAGAAAACTATTTTTGCCGACACTGATCCAAAGCAATTGTTGACTGTTGATTTTTTTGCTTTTTATATTTAAGGGAAACGTTTCCAATCCAAGGTAATTTTAGATATACCGGGCACTTTTCAGGGCCAAACCGCTGGAATATTTGAAAATTTTAAATTTTTTTCTTAATTCGAGAAATAATGACTTCTTCTGGATATCCATTCTCTCGCAAGATATTTTTGATTTTGTCAACTTCACTTGAAAATTTTTCAGGGGGAGCAAATTTTAAGAGCTCTGTGAACAAGAGTGGCAATAAAATTAGTTTTCCTCTTCTTTCGTCCAAATGAATTCCAGCGCGTATACTGTCCCGTGACTGTAGGTTTTTTATAAACTGTAATAAACTTTTGTTAAACTCTTGAACCAACACACCAAGAAACGACAACAACTTGTTAATTTCTTTTTTGTAAGTAAAAACCAAAATTGAGTTTCTGTAAAAATTGATTGCTTATAATGATTATAATGATTCATGATTATAACGCATTTGTATGTTTTGGCAAAAAATTTTTATGTCGGATGCACTTCCTGTCGCAAACCTCCCCATTTGTCCGGGCTTGGGACCAGCATCAAGAAACAAGGTATGCGCTTCCGATGGAAGGGATGCAAAAATGTCAATAACATATCTGAAATAAAGAAAAGATATGTTCCGATTTATTGGTGCATACATACATGTAGGGAAGCTCTGATGATCAAAGTTTACTGAAGGAGCACACATGAAATCACTGACCGACCACGCATGAAAGCTTTACGTGCCAAAGTTTCCACGCAAAACAGTTTATTGAGATGCTTTGTGGGAACTTCGTGAGACGTAAAGACAACTACACCCCACACCAGTGCACTTAAAGTTGTAAACAGCGCGGTAGAATATGCAGCCCCTCGTGGTGCTGAAGCAGTCATACAAGCAAATTGGATGCTGCCCTTAATGAAGCCAAGAAACATCACCACTGGCTGTCTAAAGGCAACCAGTACTGAGTGTCTATCAGTTCTATCAGGTATACCACTTCCTGCCCTCCAAAAAGAAGATTGACCTGCAAATTGACGAACAAAGCTTTTGCCTCTAAAAGCCGTTGCTCCACGATTCTGACCAACACGGCTATTTAGTTTAGATGCATTATCTAATAGTTTTTGTGCGGCAGTACAAATTGGCGTCTGGATTTTAGTTTCTCTTGCTGCGCATCCAATAACCAGAACAAATGATTATGCAAGAGGTGCTTGGGGTTTAAAATGCTGCGTAGGCCAAGAGAAGTGTGGCTTCCAGACAATAAAGTTTAGCTGCAGGCCGTCACTTCGTCAGGTGGGGCCCCGGTGCAAACATCTATTATGCGGCCCCCATTTTTTTCTATTGAGCTACTTTTCTCAGCACAAGAATCATTGACGACTCCGAGATATAGAAAGATTTTTCAATTGAAGTAGTGAGTCACAAAAAGCATTGAGCTGAACAAAAAGCATTGTGGGGGCAGGCTGCAACAACATTTTTTTGATTGTTTAATAAAAGTTTAATTAAATAAACGTCGCAAACCAAAATCGTTTTAGAATGATAAAAAAAATTATGTGCAACCTTTTGAGGCAAAGTGCGTTGTGAGCACTATTGACGATACTTCAGCAAAATGGAGATGTGCTATGCAATGGAAATAAATTGTTTAACCCAAAAAGAATTAAGATACAGTACACTGACATCACCACAAAAGAAAAAAACTAATAAAACACAATACGTTGAGGCCAATTAAGTAGGCTACCGTAATTTACTTGCGGGTGGTAGGAAACTTGAAATTTTTCCGTCTTTCTTTTCCACTAGCGAACTGCTGGATAACGTTTTTAAAATTTAAATTTTTAGCTCGTTCATTTTCTATTGATAGCAGAGCCAAACCGTTAAGTCTCTCTTGGGACATGGAGCTTCGAAGAAAGTTTTTGATCAGTTTGAGTTTAAAAAAAGACCTCTCTGCCGTAGCAACCGTTACAGATACTGTCATATACATCATGTATGCCGTACAAATGTCAGGATAAGTTGTGGCAAGTGATGCATTTTTAACAATCAAAAAAGAAGTCATTTCTTTAGCAGACTTTAAATGGGCAACCTATTCTCTAAACGACGTTTTGATGGAGAGCATTTAGCTAGGAAACAACGGAGAGACGTTATCAGAAAATTTGTTAGAAAATTTTCTTGTTTCAACTTCAAGATACAGATGAGAAGCATTGGATACAAAACTTGTTCCAAAACTTGATACAACGTCACCACTGATTTCATTCCTTCAAAGCAATTAATTAGTTGGCAAGAAAGTATGTCCATCATTGGAAGAAACGCAGTTATGCAAAATCACTTCTTAGGATCGCTTAACATTATTCCTTTGGATATTTGTTTTCTTCGCTCTTTTGTTTAAAAATTGTCATGGCAAACCCCATGTAGAAGCAATAGTAGAAGCTTCGTTTAGTACTGAGTTGAGCAATGTCTTCAGCAGCAGTTTGCAGAAGTTTCTGGGCAGAAATTAAGTCAATTTTTTACACTGGAAAGCTTTCGAAAAAATGTTGATGATCTGCAAAATCTTGTATTGCACAACCAGCATGCATACAAAGTCAAAGTTTTCTATCTGTTTCTTTATTGACATAGCTTCATTTCTTTCCTTTGGCTTCGTGCTGGTAAGTATTATGTGAGTCAAGCATTTCATAACGTTGCAAAATCTTTCTTTCAAAGCATAGACAACATCATATCGACCAGACCATCGAGTTGGATTTAACGCTTTTAATACAGGATTTGAGCAATAACGATCATGGACATTCTGAAGCTTTTGCCACCGCACAATACTATGTCTGAAAAAATTATATACCGACTCAATGGTATCGTAAAATTGACGGGTCTTAGTCACGACTTCCATGGAATTTTTTAACACCAAATTTAAATTGTGCGAAGTACAATGCACTTAGTAAGCATGTGGAGCTACGTCTTGGATCTTCTTATGCAAGCCGGAGTACTTTCCGCTCATCACTGCAGCGCCATCATATCCTTGTCCACGGTAGTTTTTTATCTCAAGCCTCTTCTGCTAAATGGAATTCGTTATCAGTTTGTGCAATACAATTGCAGATGAATTCCCATCTTCGATAAATGAGATAAACGCTTCAATAATTTTCAGTTCTGATGGCGTTCCATCATCGTGGTAATCAATTTTGACCAACGAAATTCTTTACTTAACTGGTCTTTTTTGGTGACATCTTGAGTTGTCTAAAAAACAATGGCAAAAAACGGAGCGTTTTGTAGTTTGCTTTTTATATCACGGAGAACTTCTTCAGCTAGTACTGATATTAGTTCATTTTGTATTAAAGGACTTAAATATTTTGGAGAACCTTTGGGTAATTGTAAAAGTTTGTCTAAAACATGTCGTATTTGGCAAGAAGCTGTATGATAGAGAGAAAATTCCCCTTGTTATCCTTCGAAAGTTCTTTACTGGATCCGCGAAAAGGTAAGTTGCACATTGCTAACATCAACGTAACATTCACTAGTTTTTCCAAAACACTTTGCCAAAAGTTTGTTTTTTCCAGCAGAGTCTCGTGCAACGCTTCTTCTATTGTACCCCTGTTTTTTCATTGCTCATATATGACACACGCCTCCGCATGATGTGCGGAGCTTTCATAGCTTCGAATTCGCTGCAATAAATGCCTCCAGTCATTTAAACCTGTTGTACTCCAAGGGTTTCGAAGTGCGTAAGAAGTCCCTGGAGGGACATTTTCATGAGAAAATAACCAGCAGTGCTGGCAGTAAACATGGTCCATACTTGATAAATAACATAACCAATATCTTTGTAGTTTTAGACCTGATTATGTTACATAGTGGTAATAATTTGTTGAAAATAAACGACCACTTTGGAGTGGATCTTTAGGGAAAGGTCCTTCAGGTTGTTTGGGATCTCTTGCAATAATTGCTTTCTTGATCTCTGAGTTTACAATAATGGTGGGAAAGTTGTCATTCTTGCTTGCATCTGATCTATCTTTAGTAGTATCGAAATTTTCTTCATTAGTACTATTGTTGAAACTGTTAACGTCAACAAGCTGGGGATTAGATTCTGTCTCAGGAATGCTGACGTCTTGCTTGTCCGCTTTGGATGTTTCTGGTCGAGTTAGTCACGAACTCAGTCGCTGAGAGTTTCGAGGGTGCCGGTTTAGTCACATGTTTAGTATGTGACCTACCTTTCGAAAAGGTAGGTCACATACTAAACCGGCACCGTTTCTGGCTGCCTCGACTATTTTTCTCCTCTTAGCTTGTCTCTTTGTGCTCCGCTTTGATAATTTCTTTTTATATTAAATTGCAGTCAACTAGAGTTTTACAATGTTGTTACTCAAAACCTAAAAAGTTTAATAAAATTTCGACAACGGTTGGTAAAGTTTAATGTAACAAACTCTCTTTGTTATTGTTTTTCCGGCTCACAAAATAGTACTACTGCGAGCGTAAGGACTAGGCTACGGTATTTTAGCAAAAAGGATGCAAATGGAAAGCTCAAACCTGACTTTTCAATCACTCAAATCACAACATCTTTCAACGAAAGAAGTTTATTACCAGAAATCACAAATCTGACCACTGACAAATAGAATTAGGTCTAGCACCCAGATGGCCAAACTAAATCTACGTAGCTTATTCAGACAGAATAATCACTATTCTCACAAACTAAGGCGTTAGATCTCACTAACCCTTAAAACTCTAAATCATGCTGTACAGGCAAAACAGTAACACAACAAAATGCTGACTTTCACAGCACAAATTATAAATTTATCTATTTATATGAAGCGGGCAAAATTTACCAGAAAAAATTACCGACTCCGAGAAAACTATATTTTCGTAATTAATTATTTTACGACGATACAAGCCAGCCAGACAGTTACTGTTACGTCACAAAGCACCAAGTTGAAAGGCTGGTAAACAAGTTATGTAACAGGTAATATTATTAAATTACTGGACTATGGTGGAAAATTGTAGAACAATTACAAAGTAAAAAAAGCGGATAAATATGATGCTATATGATCATTATAACTTAAACTTATTTTACTAAGCAAACTTGAGCGGGGGTAGTGTACCGATTACGTCATGAATACGTCACAATGGAAACTTTAAATATATAAAGAAATAGTTCAAATAAATGAGATGGTTAAATATAAATTATTGATGAATTGTGACATTTAATAATAATAAGTTTACTTGAGCTTTCAACAAAAATATTTTACTATAAAATGTAGCAATGCGGGGCCCTGATGCATTGCACCGGCTGTGCCGGCGATAGTTACGGCCCTGTTTAGCTAGTTGAATAGGGCAAGGATGGGCAGGTAAAGATTGGAGGGGGACGCAGGCATCCAGTTACACTGCGAAAATCACCATAAAGAGCACTATCAATAAGACGAGGTGTGTACACTGCGACACTAAACTGATGCACAGCACATTGCTGCAGGGTGGATCAGAGATAAAGCGGCTATGCTCAGTGTTTAAACACCAGACTTCGATCTCGAACTGCAGTTCGTCTTAGCAGTGTTACGAGCGAACCTGGGCAGGCCTGTAAGTCAAGAGCGTTTGCGTCGCCCTGGTCGTCAGTAATCGTGAGTAGTCGAAGCCGATCTTGCCAAAATGGAAAATCATCTATTTCACGCATTGTGGTACCACTTGACTATTCACTATGAAATCTATAAAACCATACTTTAATAAACCACTGTCATATTTTCTGTTTTTTCCATTTATTTTATGTCAATGCCGTTATCGAATCAGTTTGTAGCCAGTTGCTCGCGCGCCCCTGAAAAACCTTTTACACACCCCCAGTTTAAGAACCTAGGCCCTATTGAAAAGTAAATGCTACAAAAAATGTGAACAAATATTGCAAAAACTTAAAGTAAAAAACAGTTTCAACACAGCAATTTACCAACTTCCTATAATTATATTTCCTATTTCAGGGTTGGCAAACCTTTTTTATAGGGCGGGTCAAAAAATGACAGTTTTTTAAAACTTACATTAAGTGGGTCATTGCCTAAAAAAAGTTGAAGACTAAAAAAAAGTTTTCACCAGTCGTGGATATTCAAATTTAGGGGCCCCAGGCAAAAATTTTCAAATATTGATGTTCTCTAAAAAAAAAAAAAGAGCTGTGATCTTGGCTTCCACTTTTTTCTCCAAAACTCATGGTCTCCTCAAAAAAAAATAAAGGTCCTCACCTGAAATCAGTCTCGAAATTTCCACTTTTTGTACCAAAATCATAGTGATCTCTAAAAAAAAAAAGGTCCTCACCTGAAATCCGTCTCAGATTCCCCACTTTTTGTCCCATAATCACAGTGATCTTTAAAATTTGATAAAAAACGAGAAAAAAGGGGTCTTCACAGCAAATCTGTCTTCGACTTCTACCAAAATGGGTCACAACGTGACCCGCGGGTCAGTGGTTCGCCACCACTGCCCTGCTTTATGCAATAAAAATGTAATAAAAACAAATGAATTTTAGAAGTGATTTTATCCAAAAAGTTTTTGGATTAGAAATGGTCTTTTTTTTAATCTCCAAAGGCATGTCTCTGGTTTGCTTTAAAGTAAACGCGGCCCCGCCACATGTCGCTACACGATGTAAAAACCAGGTTTTAGAAAAATTTTAAAAAACTAAAAACAATAAAGCATTTTAATTTGAAAGACGTACCATTGCGCATTTATTTTTTAGCATTTTTTTACATGAAAAAAAAACTTGTACTTTATGGACTCGTATCTTTGTGATCACAAGTCAGTCGCTCATTGCACCGATGACTGGCAAGACTTGCTCAAATCAATTTAAAATGCAAAATTTTTGTATTATTACTGCTTCTATGCGACGAGATCTTTTAATGAACAAAAACTCGATATGCGGCAGACAAAAACGCAATGGTAGAACAACGATTGATGTTTAAGTGTCACATCGTATTTTTTTATGATTATTTCAAAATGTTATAATTAAAAAAATTTCGTTGGGTTTGATTGCTTTGATGAAATTAATTTTTTTTTGTTTTTGCAAGTTTTTTTTTTTTTTTTTAGTAGGTTAGTCTACCTACATAGTACTGTAAAATATTTTATAGTCGAATTCGGCTAATGCTCAGGTGTATATTTTTTTATTTTAAATTTACTGTATATTGAATTAATTACATTTCGTCAGAACAGTGCTGTCCTACCCGAGACCTACAAAGTCTATTGTTGAAGCCTGCCAAAGAATTTGTACGTAAATAATTTATCAAATTATTGCAGTGTTTTAAACCAATCCAATAACTCGCAGAAAACTCGGAATACATAATTTTTGACTAAGTAGAAGTTTTTTCGCGTTATATGTAAAAATAAAACAAGTAGGTATATTAAATTGGTGATCTTTTTTTGTTTGGTCTTCAACTAAATTTGTGGTCCGAATTCCAGTTATTAAGGAGGTTAATTCAAAAATAACATATAAAATTAAAGTGAAGGCGAAAAAGAAGATACTTTGATTTTTGCACCGATTGCGACCCGCAATAAACCTTCCGACAAAATTTGGCCCATAATGGTTAAAAGATTAAGTATTTCTGCGTCAGAGTACAAAACAATCTAACATTTTCCAAAATAATCATTATTATCGAAATGAATTTCTACCTTGAGTAATTTTGGATTTATTATTATTTGATCATAATTTACGACACCGACAGTTTTTCTTTAAGAATTGTTAGGCTGGCCAGACGTACCGTTTTGAACGGGACATTACCGCTTTTTTTGTAAGTTTTCGCCGTCCCGTTTTTTCACAAAACCTTTCTTGTTAGCCAAACAATGAAATCCTTTTATTTGTTTTTGTAGGTTAAATGTCTGCATCTTTTCTTGTTCAAAAAATAAGAAAATTTAATTACTGTACATATCTTTTTCTTCTTTCGACCAAATGGAAAAACGTCCTTGATTATTTTGTACACTTAAAAGTTATATAATAATCCACGAAAAAAATACATATTTATGCATGTACGTCGTACGTAAAAATGGTACATGCTGCAAAGTTAAGTCACGTAATTTAACGTCATAATGTCTGAATTTGCTAGCTGGTAAAAGTAGGAAATTTTTCAGAAAATGTTAAAAATATTTAGCTCTGTAAGAAGCTTAATTGTAAAAGTATAAAGTTTCGTCATTTCTTGCTGTAGAAATCTTGGTTTTTGCTGTGATTTTATTGACACAATAGCCGTACAATTGTGATAAGCAATAGCTGCTGTAATCTGTTAATTAGTCTAATAAAACAATCAATCGTTCATTATTATTGTTTTTATTTATTAAAATGAATTATTTTGTCAGCTGTGCTATTTAGAGTCAGCAGTAGGCTATAATTAGGTTTACCAAACGTCCCGATTTTTAAGGCTCTGCCTTACCCATTTTGGCAGAAATCGAAGGCAGATTCTATGAGCAGATCCCCTTTTTTCTTGATTTTTTCCCTAGTTTTTAGAAACAAAAATCGTGAAATTCGAGACAGATTTGAAGTGAAGACCTTTTTTTAGAGAGCACTTGAGTTTTAGGACGACATTTATAAAATCCTACACTGATTCAAAATAAAGACTTTTTTTAGTAAACACTACGTTTTAGGGACGAATTTGTTTTGTCAACGAGCGTCCCGGTTCATGTCTAAGAATTAATCAATTTATAATATGAATTTGGCATTAGATTAAAAAAATAAAACATCGGTACAACCAATGAATAATATTACACTCAAGCATAACACAATATACAAGGTGTGACCAAAAAGAAACCGGATTGTATCAACCACGCTGTTGGCACAATGCCAATCGGCAAGCCACTTGCTCAACGTGAAACACAATTTCATAGCTCTACTTGTGTTGCAATTTCTTTAACGTCAGGCTTTTATGTATTTTATTTTGATTTTTTATTTTTTATTTTGACATGCCCACCTTCTTGGGTATGGGTGATTCTGCAGTCTTCCACTGCATGCTTTGCCTCTTTTTTTCATGATCGTATTGGAAAACCCAAGTTTCATCTCTTGTTATGATTTGCCTAAGAATATCCGGATCGTCTTTAGTTTTCTCCAGCATGTCTTCACAAAATTTGACTCGTTTCTGCTTCTGGTCTTTCGAAAAAATCTTGGGCACCATTTTGACACACACCTTTCTCATCCCCAGATCATGCAGCAAGATCGTCCGCATTGATTCTCTGTTTAGGCTCAGTTCATCTGATATCATTCGTATTGTTAACCTACGATCACTTGCACCAGCTGCTTCCATCTAGTAGTGGTGTGTTCATCTGCCTCGTTTTGGAAGGTCGTCCCGTCTTGGGATCATCATCCACTTCCTTGCGGCCTCTCTCAAAACGTTTGTGCCATTCGAAGATTAGCGTCCTCGACATTACATCTTCACCATAAACCTCGTTAAGAAGTTTAAAACAATCAGTTGGGGTCTTCCTCAGTTTTACCAGAAACTTCAAGTTGATTCGTTGTTCCATTCTTGAGCTACCGACAGTTTCGTAACAACCAACAGCACGGAGTACAAACAAACGCGACACAAAGTAACAAAATTGTGACAAAGGCTACCAACACTAGGTTACATAAAAGCCTGACGTTAAAGAAATTGCAACACAGTAGAGCTAAGAAGTTGTGTTTCACGGTGAGCAAGTGGCTTGCCGATTGGCATCGTGCCAAGAGCGTGGTTGATACAGTCCGGTTTCTTTTTTGTCACACGTTGTATATTCTATTTCAGTGTGGTCCAAGGCTAAGAGCATGGAGGGCCGCATTAAGGTTTGAAAAAGTTTCGCGGGCCGCATTAAGGTTTGAAAAAGCTTCGCGGGCCGCAAAGATAAAATCTAGGTCAGGGTGGTCTAACTTCTCCACTCTTGTGGGCCACTTTTCAAAATTATTTGAGTTTGCCCGCCTCAACCGGATAAAACGCTTATTTTCGTCTCAAAATCAGGGTGTTCTCTAAAAAAAAAAAAAAAGGTCTTCACTTGGAATCGGTCTGCAAAATTCCTATTTTCGCGCAAATCTAGCGTTCTTCAAAAAAAATTACGGCTGCTTGTCATCGACAAGACTTGTGCAAAATTGTTCCGCGGGCCGCACAAATTTCCTCGGCGGGCCAGGGTTTGGACCACACTGTTCTATTTAAATGTCGTTTGACCTTGTTTAAGTAAATGATCAACACAATCCGCAGCGTAATCAAAAAGTAGGACAAAAGCCTTTTGATAGTTATCGATCACCTCAAGCAAACTGCGACATATATTTTTTAAACTTTCACTTCTAAAATGAATCAATATATTTCGATTTTTTAGTCATTTTCATTACGCTCAGGCAACAAAGAAAAGTAGGCAATTAAATTTAGACTTACTTCTAACATAAACTTACAGTACATGAAAGAAAAATGAACGCACAATTATCTAGATCAGGGTTTCTTAAACGTTTTGAGATGCGCCCCCCTTAATGATACCAACAAAACTCTAGCCTTATCGTAATAAAAAATCTTACAGCATTGAACAGAACCACAGTAGCTAAATTCTGTTAATAAGCAGGAAGTTAACTGTTTCTTGGAAACCAAAAGTAAATTTCGTAACTTTGTAGTAGATAACGTTATGATGCTTTTACCGGCACGGTTGATAGGCTTCACAGTCAAATTGTTTTTGTGTTTTGTCTTTACACCTAGGAAGAAAAGCCATTTTCGGTCATGTAAGTCGATGAAAACGAAAAGAGTGTACGTATAGCTACAGCTCCTACACTTTTGTATACGTGCATATATTTCCTCAGAAATCAGTCAGTTCCATAGCTTCAAAATTGTTTTTTGCAGTGGAGTTACATTTCATTTTCGAAAATTCTTCCTGTAAATCTTCGACAAGAATAACCTTCTTCAGTCAAAAAGGATTCCTTGTCATCTTTAATTCTGAAAGTTCAGTGTCGCTCAAATCTGAGAAACAGCTTTCGAGTTCTTGTTTTAAAAGATGCGGGTAATCCTCCGCTTCAAATTTAAGCTCGCCCAAGTTTGATTAGGTTTTTAGTCGGCAGCGTGGTCGAGTGGTTAAAGCGCCGTGCTTGTAATCAACATAATCTCAGTCCAAAACCCACTCGCGCCATTCTATTATGTTCTTGGGAAAGACACTTCACAGCACTTTCCCCTGCTTGGTGGTCTTTGCAAGCAGTTCTAAATTTCATTCATATTTCTATTAAATTACAAGCGGACAGCAAGATCTTGGCATCTCCGGAAGTAGGTTGGGGTAATTGCCTACCCTATTTATTAGCGCCTCCGTCGCTTTCCTGCCAGTCAGGAGGATAAATATAGAGATAAATTAAAAAGTAAAATAATTCTCGAGGGCAATATCAAGTTTTGAAAAGAAAGCTGCATTTTCTTTTTTAATTCGACGATTTCCAGCTCCAGTTTTGCCCCGTTGATGACATCATAGCCATTGATACGGTTAAAAATCTTGCTCTGTAAAATCAAATTTAAAACATTTAACGCTTCGTAATATCCGCAAGTTCTGCCAAGTCAGATAAAACTCTTTAGATTCGATAGACAAAATAAGATCTTGTTTTTCATGCGCGTCAAAAAAGCCATATAAGTTCATCTTCTATTTCATACATGCAGGCTGACATGGTAATTTTTGATAACCACCAAACAGATGTTTGAAAGAGCAGAGTCTTATGATTGGAATCCATGTCCTTGCAAAGCTTGGTAAATAGTTTTATATTGACAGCATTTGCTTTGACGTAGTTGACGACTAGTATGATTGTTGCAAACTTATCTTTCACAGCGATAAGTAAAGTTCAGAGCTTCTCGGGGAATCACACAATGAAATCTAACCCGATTGAAAGTTTTTTTCTTTATCTTCGCAATGTATTTACTGTGAGACCCAAACATTGTCAGACCACCATCAATGTAGACACCCACAAATTTTTCCCAAGGTATACTATTGTTACAATAAACGTGAACACAACTTTTAAAACATTTTCTTCTCTACATGTGGTCTCCAGGGGTCTGCAAAACAGAATATCGTCTTCAATTAAAACAAACATAAACTAACCACTGTGACATTTGGACAATATTAGTTGTTTCATCACAGTGAATTAGACAAAAAAAAGTGATTTTTTGAGAACTTGACACGCAATATTTTTTGGAAGCTCATCAATGGGTGTTTTAATCGTAGAATCCGGAAGTGAAATCTTCGCATCATCCTGCTGTATTTTTTTTTCGACACAAGGCTAGCTGATTTTGACATGCACGATTTAATCAATGTTTCACCGATGTTGTGAAGTTTCTTCTCTTTAGCAATCAGGTGAGCGGTTTCGAATGAGCCTACTACTGCTGCTGCAGACAAAGATTGGCAAAACCATTCACTTACTTGCACTTTTAATTTTTTTCTAAAGAATTCTTGGCGACGGAAAAAAGCTGAAAACTCATCCTTATGGCCAAGGTGCTTTGTCTGAAGAGGAAGCTGCAAACAACTTGGTTACATTGCGTGATTGCTAAGATTTTCATAGCATATCAATGCATTGTGCTACTAATTGACTATTCACTATGGAATCTATAAAACTAGTTCAAGTAGTCACTGTCATGCCTTCTCTTTTTTCCATTTATTTTATATCAATGCAGCTATCTATTAATATTTAGTTTGCAGCCATTTTCACCCTTATGGACCTTTCTTGCTTTTCTTGCTTTCTGCAAGTTGCTTTTATAAGTGTATTATACAGATTCGTTTTACCGTCTTAATTCAAGCGCATTATACGAGCAAGTCAACTGTCCGTAGGACTCTATAAGAATAAGTGATAGGTCGGGCAAAAAATGCGCACTAAAGTAGCCTACTAGCTCTCCCTAGACACACAGCCACCTGATCCACCAGGGAAAAAATATAATTTGAAACAAAAGGCAGTAAAATCACAGAATTAAATTATATACAGTACACAAATTATTCCAAGTTACCAAAGGCTACTAAAGTAGCGATTTAATAAAAAGGTTGACCGATCTATTCAAATAGAAAGCAAAAGTTAAATTATTATCGATTACCTTAGATTACCAGGTAATCCTGTCACAAGCATGACTACTCCCAAAATACAGCAACCAGTCACGAACGCTGATTGAATTAGGTACGTAACCCGGATGTAATAATTCTATTGGAATTAAAAAAGGGACCACCAAGTAAGCGGATTAGCCGTAACACGCATTAATGACTGAAGTTAAGGCAGTGTGACGTTTGTAGCAGTAGGCTATACGTAATTTTGCATAGAGCTTTAAAGAAGCGATTGGTATCATTTTCTACTGCTCAGCTAATTCGACATAATAAGTTATATAATTTGTTTACGACAGTGCCCTTGATTGCATTGCGACGTCATCATCTACTTTGCCCGACTATTAAATCTAATGTAACAATTAATCTAAGAAATCTGGCCCGTGCTAGTAGCTTCGGTTATAATCTGGTAATATGGGATGATATATACACATAAATAGCCTTGTAAAATTTTATGATTTCATCCATTGTTAGTTAAAGAGTTTAAAATCGATTTGTGTTATTTATGCCAGTGTGACCGTACTTATGGTATTTAAGGGTCAGATTTGACACCCTCAAATTAATTTTATACTGATATAGAATTATTTAAACCAAATATTAAGTTTTATATTAGTCATTGGGGTGCTAATTTATTCCTATAGTTAGTCAGTACAAAGTTGTGTAGTGATTATTCGCAGTTGTTGGCGTTGCGAATTTTTTTAAAGTTTAATGAAGCGTAAGAGATAATTGCACGAAAATCGATCAAGTTTGTTTGATTTTATCAATAATATATTTTTCATAGTTAGAAACTGATTTTTTTCTATTTGTAGAGCCATGTTTCAAAAAGTCGTTGCGAACTGCTGACCTCTGTGAGTGCAGTTGTATTGGAATGATTACAGATGAGCCAGGTCAAAAATTTATATTCGCATGTAAAACTTCTTTTTTCTATTTGTTTTTATCGTGACTTTATCATTCGTTTTACGTGATGAAGAATATTTAAGGGCTCGTTTCCACTACCAGTGTGGAGTGGAGCATTCTTTGTTTGTTTTATTGATTTTTTTATTTCTTGCTGCGCTTAAGCGTTAAGCGAAAAAAAATCAATAAAAGAAACAATGAATTTTTTATAATGAATCCATTTGTACTTTGCCAGAACTAACTGTTTCAAGAATTTCAATCTCGCAGCAAACTATTTATAGAGCCGACATAAATAAAAATAAACACAGCTATACTTCAGCGCAGGTAATTGGGTTACCTAGTTCAACTGGTCCTTTTGGATTCCCATGCAAAGTTGTGACATTGAGCCCAAGCTGTTTTTGAAGTAACAATCTGACAAAATATTCCAATACGCTGAAGTAAAGCTGAGTTTATTTTTATTTTTGCCGGCTTAAAAATAGTTTGCCTTGAGACTGAGGCTCGTAAAACAGTTAGTTCTGGCTAAGTATTCGTTACAAATGGATTCGTCATAAAACTTTTCTCTACAGACAGAAAGAAACCACACTGCACGTGGAAATTTTTTAAAATATTTTTCGAAACTGTTTTTATGTAACAAACAACTCAAAAAATATCTCTATTCTTACCACTTTCAGCACCTATAAAAGTAACCTATAACGTATTATTTTACACTTTATTCTTTCAGTTAAATTTTTAATACTGCTGAGACGTGAGCCTAAAATTTGAAAATTTCAAAGTGTGTTGTGAGTGCAAAGCTTAATTTTAACCTTTTGTTTAATAAAAAATCATTTGAGACAAACATGAAAAATGGCTTCAATTACCAAAATAAAGCTAATCCAAGTAACTTTTGATCTTTTACGTTGAAACGAGCAAAGAAGCACGGTTTAGTGCCGCTTGCGTAAGACGTAGGTTAAAGGCCCGTTTCCATTAGAGCGTGCAAAAGAGCATTCTTTGTTTGTTTTATTGATTTTTTTTGCGCTCGCTTCAATTAAAGATGAATAAAAGAAACAAAGAATGCTCCTTTCCACGCTCGTAGTGGAAACGGGCCTTAATGCTCGTAAAAAAAGAAGTAAAAAAAATCAATAAAACAGACAAAAAATGCTTCACTCCACGCTCGTAGTGAAAACGATCCTTACTGTTCTTTATCACGTAAATCGAATAATAAATCAAGATAAAAGCAATAGAAAAAAAGAGTTTCCTATGCGAATATAAATACCTGATCTAACTCATCTGTAATCATTTCAATACAAAATAGTAACAACAACTCTACTCACGGTAGTCAGCAGTTCGCAACGACTTTTTGAAATATGGCTCTTATGATGAAAGTTTCAACAATTCTTGGATTTATTCAATTTTTTTTCTTTTATGGTAAGTAGAAAAATTTATGACTAATAAACAACCAAGAAAAGAACTTTCTGCATTTCTTATGTTTGTCTTGTGTGGTCTTTTTAAAACTTTGTTTGCTTTACGTGTCGCTGTATTGCTAAAGGTGAAGTTGGTTTACATTTTTTGCAGAAACCTGGTGCTTCAGTCTTTGTAAAACCGAACGAAATAATTACTTCTCTTTCGTAAACAAAAACCCTGGAATTGTTGATTCTCCCCGTGGATATCTTCCTAGTTGCAATGAAAACGGAAAGTTTATGGCAAGTTGACTATTTAATAAATCGGGTCTCAAACTTTCATTATTTAATCTTGTTTTTTTATTGCAGGAGTAATGTTAATCTTTGTTATAAAATTCACACTTTTATTTTTCACAAACAGTGTTATTTTTTGCGAGGTAAATTTATTTTCTATAAAGTTATACTAGTGGTAGATAACTCACCGTTAGGGGTACAAATCCAGGCGAAACAATTTGCTTACGCTTGTCTTTTTTGTTGGCTGTTCCCATCTTAAAATACAAGAAAATACTTTCCTTATCTACCGTAATTGGATTTCCGTCCCTACTTGGTGCGGCAGTACAAACCAAAGTTTGTGGATTTAAATTGACAAATCAGTTTATGGGTAAAAAGTAGATCAATGTCCCAAAATGTTAATGATCAAACAACACGAATTTCTGTTAAAATGTTGATTGCCAAGCTTGCATTCAAACATTCAACAATGGCTTTGATTGCTCTTCGGCTGGTTTTAATTCAAGCAAAATTATACGTATTCTGTTGTTTTTTCAAGCGTGGCTGTTTTTGTTTGAAGATAAAAAAAAGAAAAACTTTGTATAATTTAGATCCAATTTGAAATCATTTATAAATCAGCTTTTAGTCGTAAGGCTTTATTTAATAAATAATCACTTTTACGCTGAGAAACCACGCCTAGGTCTTTGAAATGTTTAATTGACATTAAAATTACGTTTTCTATTTGATAATGGTGTTTTACTTTTGTAGTTTTATTTTAAAATAAAACGTAAGTTAAATTTATGTTTTTAGGCAATGCAAAGAAATGAAAACTTCTTTTTTTGTGTTTCAATCGATTCTGGCACAATTATTCCTAACACCGAAGCAGAACCTCATTCTTTACGATTTATAAGTGAAAATGTTTGTCACCAATGTTCCAACTTATGTAAGGGCAGCTATTTATTTGAAATAAAACATATTTTGAAGTTACTGTGCTATTGTGACATAGAATGCTGTTCTAATTCTTTTTTAATACAGGGAATAGTTTCTTGGATTGGTACCATGATGAAGAAAATGAAGATGTCAAATACGAACAAAGAAATGTTACTGAAAAATCTTGCCAGTACATTAATTTTATTAATTTTTTGTATTTATTTTTAGAAATTTTTTTGAAAATATTTTTAATTATCAAGTTAGTTTCTTTTCTTCTAAATTTTGTTTTCTGTTGCTGATCAAAAAAATTTAGCTACTACGCTTTGTTTGACAGAGATGGGTTTGAATACCGTTCGTGTGATTGTCCTCGCACTTGTATTCCCGGTAGAAACATGACTGATGTCGAGGCAATTTGCGCATTTTGTAAACCTATATGTACTTGTCCGAGCGGCTTCTACGAATACAACGGAGAATGTGTTTCAATTGGTCAATGCCTGACTCTAAAACCAGATGTGAATTCGCTTGAAACTATTAGACTAATGTGTAAGTTAAAACTTATGTTGTTTTTTTATAAAATTTGCAGTAATTATGTTTAGCATCACGCTAAAAAGCAAAATATTTTATTGAAGTACATTAACGCTTTTTGGTTGTTTTTCAGGGACTGCATATTTTGAAGCATATGCTACTGATAGTTTGAAACGAACAATAACGCGTTCTATTCCTATTGAAGAGGAAAATATTGATGAAAATTGGATTGAAGAATAACATTAAAAATGAAATAAGCTTTTCAAAATCTTGAAATAAAAAAAAGTTCACTTTAAAAAAAGAAACACAACAACATGGAAAGTTTTTTCTAAGTCTATGATTTTGGTCAAGAAAATACCACTATAAAGCTCAATTTAAATTAAAAAGATATTTATTGAGAAAATCAAAAAATGATAATTCTCAAAAAGAAACATTGATCGAAAATCAAACCCTTCAGATTATAAGTAGTTTCAAAGAAATTAATTTCTAAGTTGACAGCAAAACCGTTAATGGCCTTTTTCCTAGAAGTCTGTCCATCTTTTTTTCAAACCGAGCCTAAGCACTGCGAAACTTCGTGTAACGTAGCTGATTTATAACGAGTTTTCCTCAACGAGTTCTACTTGAGTTTCGGGAATAAGAAAGTTTAATAAAAAATTCGTGTGGTTATGGCAAAGCGAAATAGGCCTACATGTAAATCTTTCAAGAGATGTCAAAAACGGAGAATTATTTAATTTACATTTTAAAATATCTCTTGATGAACTTAATTCATGTTTGAAAGTGTATTACCAATTTTTTCCGACTAGATAATAATATAATAAAGCTCGTGAATGCTTTTGGTTGAACAATTTTTTTTTTTTTTTTTTCAATAAAAAAATACAAAATATAAAAACGAATTTTATTTTATATTTCGTTTTTTTTTCAATTTATTTCTTTATATTTCTTCAAAACCTGTACGTTTATTTGCAGTCGTTTTTAAGTATCTCTAACAAAATTTTCTTTAATAAAAAGGATTGTGAAATTGAAAATATTACTTTTCTTTTCCTGTATGAATTTTGAAAATATCAAGATGAGTTTTTACCTTTGATTTAACCTTAATTATTTGTTTTCTTTTTTTTAATTGATTAATAAATATGGCAGCATACATACGCGTTTGACGCTGTAGGAAATGTAACGGTGTAAATTTTTCTGGGCCAAGGAGCAAAACATAATTGTTTCTTGTTTTATCTAAAGGTTTTGTTTGCCCGGTGCAGCCTGTTGAGACCCACATTCATTTTGATCGGACTGAGCCAATGATTCATTGTCGGTAGCGTGACTAAGAGCGCCTTATTGATGACGAAGGCAACCGAAGCGGTGGCGGTTCATATCTTACTCGCTCCATTCGGTTAGGTCTTTGGAAAGACACTTTACGGCATTTTCAACTGTTTGTAAAGCTTAGCCAGCAGCTTAGAATAAAGTTATATCACAAAATAAAAAACCCAATTAGAAGATTTTCAACCCGACAGCAATATCTTAGAATGTCCAAACCAAGTCGAGGTGTTTGCTTGGATAGTTTAACGAAATTTAACGCCTACGACGTTGTCCTGCGTAGTTGTTTCGCAATCAGCCCCTCTTGATGTTCTAATTTTGTTCTTATTAATAGTTATTGTTTCTGATAAAATCATTATCTTTTTTTATTTGAGCTCATACCATTTAAATTTGATTAGGATTATGTATTTGATTGAAATTCCATTGTGTTTGCAAAACATTATTGTATTGTAGCACTATTTCAACTAATTAGAAAAGCGTTGTTAGTGCAAGGATAGCAAAATGCTTCAACGTGGCTGATAGTCAAATCCTTAATTGTTAATTGTGATGTCCACCAGAGGTGGATATCTCGAGACATCGAGGCGTCTTGAGACACGTTTTTTCAAAGTCTCGGTCTGGTCTCGGTCTCGTGACCCCAAAGTCTCGTCTCGGTCTCGGACCACTGCGTCTAGACTCCAGGTCGAGACATTACAGCGATGTGAGCAAAGCTCACAGGTGTTGTAAATATGTTATGAATTTTGGTAAAAATTGGTTATTTGACGTTTTTCTAGCCATTCGGGCCTCGTGGCCCTCTTCTAAATTTTCCATTGTTCACAGTAGAATTGAACCATAGCAATCAAGAAGCCTGGACACGCATAAGGTGGTCGAGAATTTTTTTTTTAACATTTAAACGTCTTGCATTTCATATTTTTAAAAAAAAATTTTGGGTACCATCTGGGGCATTGTGCATCACGAAGCCGAACCTGAGCTCACTGCCAGAACATACTTTCGAGAATTAAACTCTCATCAGGGCAGTCAGCTTACCCAGGTTTTGTCGCAGAGCTGGTCATATATAGAGAGAAAAATTTAAGACTTGTGGAGTTTCACCAAATGCATTACTGTACTGATAGAAGCGGCATTGCGCAACACGCACGCCGATGCAAATGCTAGAAATATATCGAGTAATAGGACAGATGACATTAAAGAGTATCATCCGTGGTATTGCACATCACGCAAGCCAAACCCGAGACCATAGTTTCGAGTTTAAACTCTTGTCAAGGCAGTCTGCTTATTCAAGTTTTGCCGCTTCTATCAGTGCAGCAATGCATCTAATTATCTCTTTATACACGACCAGCTCTGCAACGATACCTAGGTTTTAGTTAGCAAAGTTTAGCTGGCTTAATGCCTAAAAAAATCGGTAAGTGGTCTGTTGGAGTGGGACGCAGGCATCCGAATATTTAAGGCTTCATTCAAGCCAAATATTAAGGCTTCATGCTTTTAACGCCAGCATGTGTGCTGCAAAGTGCTCAGCTGTCAAGTAGATCAAATAGAGAACAACAGCGAGACGCGGGAAAATATTTTTTGCGCAATGCCACAAGGTTGTGACAAAGCGTGAGCGATTTTTTCAGCTTTACCCCAAGATATGTAGAGATCAAACAAAATGGTAAAAGTTTGTTTTGTTGTAAACTTTTAGCTCAGATTTGGCTTCTCGCTTATTAAAATGAAATGCTGCCCTCACGCTCTTTAAGTGATTAAGTTTCATTCTTCAAATTTGGAGAGAGAGTGAAAAAGTAAATATGTCTTGATTTAAAGTCCTTCCAGTTTTGAAAAAGTGCAACAATACAAGATCGTGGAAGATTTTTGAAGATTGTGGAAGCCAAATAGTATGAAAAGAGGTTAAAAAAGAAATGAGCCAAGACCGATCTCTAAGGAACGTCTTTTCTCAGACATCAAAGCTTGCTTTGCTTGTTACCCGTAGCAAGGGTAAAATTTGGTTTTGGGTAAGTTCCATGATTTTAACCATGTACTTATCTAAAAGAAATATCAGCAGCTTACAGATACGACCACAATGCCAGACTGTTATAAGCATCTGTCAGAGCGAGGATTACAACACTATCCTTCTTCTTAGCTTCAAAAGGATCTTTGATGTCTCCGGTATTAAACAATAGAACGAATTGATCTACGGTTAACTTTCCGCGTCGAAATCCAGCTTGCTCCCTTGAAAGCAACAGATGAATAATTGGCTTTGCTCGACGCCGCCCTGGTAAGGTCTCTCAAAAATCATTTAGGGGAAAGAGAGGAGAGATACCGGGTGATAGCTTTTGGAGTTTTCTACAGATTTTATCGGTTTGAAAATCACGACTACAAGCGCTTTTCTTCAAATTTTGGAAATTTTGAATGGGCGCGAGCAAATAAATAAAGTCACCTAACTAGGAATTAAAAGTCATCCCGCATTGGTAATAGCACATAGATTTAGTGCTCGGAGCTTTAGGTCTATCTGGTCTTAAGTAACTGCAAGACAGCAGGAAATTCTCGGTAAAAAAATTAATTTTTACAGATGGTTCTGGTCGTCGTCGTCATCGTTTGAAGGGCATCCACTCCAGGCCAGACACAAACAGAACTGGGGCCGAGGGTTTATCCTTTTACTACCCCAGACTGCTGCACTGCCTGGGTCAGATGCTGGCAGTGATGTTATTAAGCCAGCATCGAGTTTGGTCATCCAAAACCGTCAGACCACGTGCTCCATGTGGTGCCCGATGTACAGGGCACGCTGTTAGTACATGGTCTGCGGTTTGCTCTGAGGCGCCACACTCGCAATTCGGTGAAGGAGCGAGACCCCATTTGTGCATGGACGAATGGAATCGTCCAACACCAGTCCGCAGGCGGTTGAGCCTAACCCAAGCTGCTCGGGGTAAGCCTATCCCAACAGGCCTGACACTGGTCCCGGGCACAAAAGCACGGAGCCTGGAAGCACTTTCACAGTACTCCGTTTTCCATTTGTGATTTGTCCATTCAGAGGCGCGGATGCCAAGTCTGGCAAGATTGTCCAAGAGATTCCGCACACCTGGCACAAACGGCGTCTGGATTTTAGTCTCACTTGGCCAGTATCTGAGGACCCATTTAACAGACCATGCAAAATATGATCGGGGTCCAGAGATCCACGGTAAGCCAAGGAGAGTGTCGCTCCCAGTCGGCGAAGCTCAGCTGGCTGGATGCCTGAGAGTACAGGTAGGTGGTCCGTTGGAGTGGGACGCAGGCATCCAGTAACTATGCGCAAGGCGTCATTCAAGACACTGTCGATGAGGCGAGTGTGAGCACTGCGACACCAGACTGGCGCACAGTACTCAGCTGTTGAGTAGACTAGAGACAAGGTAGCTATGCGTATTGTTTTAGCACCAGCACCCCATCCCGAGCCCACGAGTCGCCTCAACAGTGTGACGCGCGATGATAGTTTTTTGCGCAATGCCACTAAATGGTGACGAAACGTGAGCGATCTGTCCAGTTTTACCCCAAGGTATGTAGGGGTTGGACAGAACGGTAAAAGTCTACTATTGTTGTAGACCTTTAGCTCACGTTTAGCCTCTCGGTTCTTTAAGTGAAAGGCTGTCGTCACCGTCTTAGTGTGACTGAGCTTCAACCTCCAAGTCTGGAGATACGCTGACAGTGTGGACATGTCTTGGCTTAATGTCCCCTCCAAGTCCTTCCAGTTTCCAGAAGAATGCAGCAATGCTAAATCATCAGCATAAGCAAACCTTCTGGAAATCATGGAAGGAAGATCGTACGTATAGATGTTAAATAGGAGGGAAGCCAAGACCGATCCCTGAGGAACGCCGTTTTTAAGACGGCGTAGCCTGCTTTGCTTGCTGTCACCGGTGGTAAGGGTGAAACTTCGATTTCGAACAAGCTCCATGATCATTTTGACCATGTGCTTATCCGGAAGTAGTCTCAGCAGCTTGCAGGTAAGGCCACGGTGCCAGAAAGTGTCATAAGCAGCTGTCAGATCGATAAATACGGCACCGGCCTTCTTTTTAGCCTCGAAAGAATCCTCGATGTTCTGGGTTAGCAGAACAACTTGATCTACGGTTGACTTCCCGCGTCGGAACCCAGCCTGCTCTTTAGGGAGCAGTGGGTCGATTAATGGCTCATCGCGGGCGTAGATAAGCCTCTCGAGGATCTTGTAGGGGACACAGAGCAGAGATATCGGTCGATAACTCTTTGGGTCCCCCACGGGCTTTGCTGGTTTTGGGATCGCGACCACAAGCGCTCTTCTCCATATCTTGGGAATTTTGAGTCGGCGCAAACAGGAAGAAATGAAGTCACGTAACCAGGACTTCAAAGCAGCTCCAGCATGGAGTATAAGCTCGGGGCAGATGGAATCAGGACCCGGAGCTTTGCCTGGTTTTAAATGTTGAAGGGCAGCAGCAAATTCTTTCTGTAAAAAACTGTCAGAGATATTTACTGCGTCTGGTGTTGTGGCCCTCCAAAGGTCAGACACTTCTTGAAAAACAAGTCGAGATGACTTGCGATCAACAGCCTCGTATTTCCCATTTCTAACCAGCTGAGATGCAATAGCATCGGCTGAAACGGGACAGTGACGAGGAGAGTGTCGTGACCTACCAGTAAGGTTGTTCAAAATACTCCACGCTTTTCGACTAGAGTGTGAGAAGTCAATGCTCCGAACTGCTTTGGACCATCGATCCCTCCGTTTTCTGTCAAGCTTGGCAAGCAGAGCTGTAGCAGACAAACTTGAGTCGTCTCCCTGAGGAGACTGCAGAAAGGTTTTATAGAGGGATTCACACTCTGCATCCCAACACGGAATATAGTTGTTTCGATACCCGCGTGGGATAGTCTTCTTGGCTGCTTTCTTAATGATGTTACAGAAGTCCTGGTAAGCCGCATCCACATCAAGTGAATCAGGCGGCAACAAAGTCTTTGCGAATTTATTCGTCAAAGCAATGTAATGACTCCAATTGGCCTTGCGGAAGTTCCATCGCTTAACAGGCATGCTTGGCACTGCCATAGCAAACCTTGGTGGTGTAATAAGCGAGGGTCGATGTTGTGACCTGGGAAACTTCTCAAGGACACGTCTATCCGGTAAGCGACTGTTTGGACCTCCGCTAGCGAAAGCTAGATCTGGATTGGTGCCAGTGTTCCAGCGGCCTTAATAAAAACTGGCAGCGTCCTTGGCATTATATAGGAGGGCAAGACAATTAATACTTGCCCATCCAGCCAAGCACTCACCATCCGGACTGTTGTCATCATAACCCCAGTCAGCATTACGACAGTTAAAATCGCCAGCGTAAAGACAGGGGTGAGGAAACACTGGGAGATCCAGGGTTCGCAATCGCGTTGGCGGTGGTTTGTAGACGTTGACTATTTTATAGCCATCAACGTCCACACACAACCACTCGATCTCCGATGTCGGTGGAGATTGGTCCAAAAGCGTGTATCTCAGTCGCTCGTGAACAAACGTGGCAAGGCCATGCTTCCTGCTTAAAGAAGACCCAGCTAGTTGGTAGTTTGGTAGCACCAACTTCTCTGCATCAGTGCAGTGGGTCTCCTGCAGTAGGATGACGAGTGCCTCAGACTGCATAGCGAGGTGATGAAGAACATTCATCTTGCTTGCAGTGAGGCCTTCGATGTTCATCTGAAGAATAGCGGGTCTTCGGAACTTGTTGGCAATGTGCCCTGAAAAGGGCAGTTTTATCCTGACATTGCCCCGTCCTGAAAAGGACGTTTGCCGATTAACAGACCCACACTGAACATCGGAATGGGTGGATACCCTTCCGTTTTGGTAGGTTCGGTTTCGGTCTGTCATTTTAAAATCAATGAGCAGACTTACTCACGGCCCAGGCTGCGTGAAAGCACCTACCATCTGGGCCATGGTTCTGGTGTTAATACCTTTTAAAATTTGAACATCTTTTGGGGAAGAAGTCGAGTTGACTTGCAGTCAACAGTCTCATATATCCCGTTTCTGAACAATGAGGGGAGATTTGTGACCTATCAATAAGATATTTTAATATACTCCAAGCTTTTACACGAGAGTCTGTGTCACAGACTTTGTTCGGGAATCCTAAAAGACCAGTTGAGCTAGGTAACCCGAATACCTGCGCTGAAACAAAGCTGTGTCGAAATTTTATTTCTAGCTTTGCCACACTGCAAAGCGAAAATCAACACTATAACTTGATTCAATCAACACAACTAATTCTACCTCTGTAGAACACAACTCCCAACCACTGGCGCAAAATAAATTCAACAATTGTCAACCGACACAAAATCTAACGGTCCACCTCCTGTGGCCAAACAAAATCACTTTCACTCGAGCCGTCCCTCGAGTCGTTTTTAATTACCTCAAAATAATAATAATCGCTACGCATCAGCTTTATATAGAAAACAAGATCACGTGAGACAAACTTGCTCGTAAATTCGAGATTTAGCCCGAATTCCCTAGAGAGATCGCTACGCTCGAATGCGCCAGAACATTCTACAATATGCGAGCTGTAGTAAAGCTTGAAAAACATATTACGTCATTACTTTTGGCGAGAAGAAAAGAGAGAAAAAGATACACATAACGCAAAAGAAAGCGAATCGGACGTTATATCACATAGTACGAAAGCAGTGCTACAAGAGACGCGATTATTCTCTTATAATAAAACTATGAATTACTTTTAACGGGAATAAACTACATCGTTGTGATTAAAATTATTATGAAGTGTGACAGTCTGAATCCGCATGTTCTGATCGAAACCATCTACCTCTCATCCATCTTTCAAATTTCAGTAAAGCTGTAGCACCCAATCTGCAGTAAAGTTCTAAAGAGAGTTTCACACTCTGCATACCAATACGGCATAGCCTTCGGTTGTTTTGGTGACGGCGTGGAATAGTCTTTTTTGGTGTTTTCTGTTGGCGTAAAAAAAGTCCTGGTTAAGTAGATTCCACATCAGGTGAATTCAGCAGCAACAAAGTCTTTTTGAGTTTGTTCGTTAAAGCAATTTCTCTTTACTTGACACTGCAAAACTTCCATCGTTTGACTGGCATGCTAGCATTGGCAAAGCAAAAATTCGTTAATGTGAGCCTAATAGGCAAGAGTCAATGTTTTAACTTAGGAAACTTTTTTGTGATTTATATTAAAGATTTTTAATTTGGAAAAGAGTTCATATATTTTTTCTACTTATTGGTTAAACCACGATTGTGGAGTCAAAAAAAATATTTTTCAACTCCACCAATTCAACGTTTTCTAATTCGAACTCTACGAGATCTAATAATACGGCTACAACTTCACATATGTAAAAAAGTCCAACTTCATCCTAAAATGCGCGGCTCCATCAACTCCGACTCAACAATATCATTATAAATAAGGTTGTAAAGTCGGAGTCCCGGAGTCTCATGTTTTAAAGCGGAGTCGAAGTACTTTCTTTACATTTGATGAAGTTGGAGTCGGGAGTGCGAGTAGGTTTTTTAGATTCAGTGGAGTTTGAAATCGGAATCCTTATTGCTTTTGGAACTTCGATTGACGCTAAATTATTTTAAATTTTTACATTTTATCTCTATATTTATCTTCCTGACTCGCAGGAACCCGACGGTGGCGGTATAGATACAGCAAGCAATTACCCCGACATGCTTCCGGATATGCCGAGACATGGCTGTCCGAAAAAAAATTTCTATTTCGTTTTTTTGTTTTATAGTGAACAGATTAAAATTTAGAACTGCTTGCCAAGATCGCCAAGCGGGGGAAAGTGCCACAAAAGTGTCTCTTCCAAGAACGCAACCGAATGCCTCGAGCAGGTTTTGAACCGAAACTATGTCGATCACAGTCACGGCGCTTTAACGCGCTTTAACGACTCTACAATAAGACCTCAAAGGTTGTCCTCAAAGGCTTCAGCATATTTAAAAAACTACTTCAACTCCACCTAAAAAACATGTGGCCCCCACTCCCGCTCTGACTCCACAACCCTGGCTTAAACTAAAGCAACTTATGTAAAGTCTCGTGTCTCGTCTCGGTCTCGGTACTCCAAAGTCTCGTCTCGTCTTGTCGCGGTCTCGCTACACCAAAGTCTCGTCTTGTCTCGGTCTCGAAGCACCGTGTCTCGACTCCACCCTTGATGACCACAACATAAGCGCTTGCTTCTGTTTTGTATAAGCGCTTTATATAAAAGAGAAACTCCGCCAGAGCAAATAGTTTGGAAAGGCCGCAGTACGCTGTTTTGTGCAGGGCATTCTGATGGAATACTCCGGTAAAGTTGTTTGCTGTTAAACGAAAGACAGTTCTATCGTTCGGAGGCGCTGTTTTAAGTTGTTATTCTGTAGAAGAGATTCTAAGTTGTTTGAATCGTACGGTAAAGTCATTCAAATAAGAGAAAATTTCCGTCAAAAATTCGGCGCACTGTGAACCTTTGATATGTACTGATAACAATTAAATAAAGGTTATATCTTATTTAAATCTGATTTGGTGAATTATACCCTAGCTAGGAACTAGGATTGAAGAGAATCATCTAACGACCTCTCCAGAAGATTTCCTTAGGGTAGAAGATACCTTTTTTGATTGAGAGAATGATTTAGTTCCGGTGTTGGCAGCGAACTTAGCACCTTATAGTTCCTGGCGGAATGGAAGTGCCGTTGCGAAAATTATTTTGACGTGGTTCCTAGGCTGCGTCAAAACCATAATTTTTACAACTCTTATATCAAAACGCTGCGTGTCTGGACAGTAAATAGAAATGAAGAAGATAAAGATCAAAGTTTAATAATATTTTTTTCTCTATGATACGATATCGACATAAAAATTGGCTTTAAAATTGCATAAAAAGTATAGATTGTTTCAAGTACGCGTGGTTCGTTTTTCATACAACTTATTGACGTTTTTTAGAGTTGTAAAACTTACTGCTGATAAACTGAATGATTGTTTCAGCTCCGAGAAATCTATTAAAAACTAAAGCTTAAAGTTATTTTTGATTAAAATCAGATAACGTTTTGAGAGATGGTTTTGCTGTATGACAATTAAAACAACTGCAAATATAAGTACGAGTTTCTATCAAATTCTAAAATTGAAACAAATAGACGAGTAATCGATATTATTAATTTTGTGAGAAAACTGTATCAGTTAAGAAACGAAAGAATTAAAAAAAAAACAGTGGTTGTTTTTCAAACACCATGTATACTTTTGTCTATATTTATCATAATTTTTAAGGCGCAGATGGTAGGTGCTTTCGCGCAGCCTGGGCCGTGAGTAAGTCTGTTCATTAATTTAAAATGACAGACCGAAACCGAACCTACCAAAACAGAAGGGTATCCACCCATTCCGATGTTTAGTGTGGGTCTGCTAATCGGCAAACGTCCTTTTCAGGACGGGGCAATGCTAGGATAAAACTGCCCTTTTCAGGGCACATTGCCAACAAGTTCCGAAGACCCGCTATTCTTCAGATGAACATCGAAGGCCTCACTGCAAGCAAGATGAACGTTCTTCATCACCTCGCTATGCAGTCTGAGGCTCTCGTCATCCTACTGCAGGAGACCCACTGCACTGATGCAGAGAAGTTGGTACTACCAAACTACCAACTAGCTGGGTCTTCTTTAAGCAGGAAGCATGGCCTTGCCACGTTTGTCCACGAGCGACTGAGATACACGCTTTTGGACCAATCTCCACCGACATCGGAGATCGAGTGGTTGTGTGTGGACGTTGATGGCTATAAAATAGTCAACGTCTACAAACCACCACCAACGCGATTGCGAACCCTGGATCTCCCAGTGTTTCCTCACCCCTGTCTTTACGCTGGCGATTTTAACTGTCGTCATGCTGACTGGGGTTACGACGACAACAGTCCGGACGGTGAGTGCTTGGCTGGATGGGCAAGTATTAATTGTCTTGCCCTGCTATATAATGCCAAGGACGCTGCCAGTTTTTATTCCGGTCGCTGGAACACTGGCACCAATCCAGATCTAGCTTTCACTAGCGTAGGTCCAAACAGTCGCTTACCGGATAGACGTGTCCTTGACAAGTTCCCCAGGTCACAACATCGATCTTCGCTTATTACACCACCAAGGTTTGCTATGGCAGTGCCAAGCATGCCTGTTAAGTGATGGAACTTTCGCAAGGCCAAATGGAGTCATTACATTGCTTTGACGAATAAATTCGCAAAGACTTTGTTGCCACCTGATTCACTTGATGTGGATGCGGCTTACCAGGACTTCTGTAACACCATTAAGAAAGCAGCCAAAAAGACTATCCCACGCGGGTATCGAAATAACTATATTCCGTGTTGGGATGCAGAGTGTGAATCCCTCTATAAAACCTTTCTGCAGTCTCCTCAGGGAGACGACTCAAGTTTGGCAAGGCTTGCCAAGCTTGACAGAAAGCGGAGGGATTGATGGTCCGAAGCAGTTCGGAGCATTGACTTCTCACACTCTAGTCGAAAAGCGTGGAGTATTTTGAACAACCTTACTGGTAGGTCACGACACTCTCCTCGTCACTGTCCCGTTTCAGCCGATGCTATTGCATCTCAGCTGGTTAGAAATGGGAAATACGAGGCTGTTGATCGCAAGTCATCTCGACTTGTTTTTCAAGAAGTGTCTGATCTTTGGAGGGCCACAACATCAGACGCAGTAAATATCTCTGACAGTTTTTTACAGAGAGAATTTGCTGCTGCCCTTCAACATTTAGAACCAGGTAAAGCTCCGGGACCTGATTCCATCTGCCCAGAGCTTATACTCCATGCTGGAGCTGCTTTGAAGTCCTGGTTACGTGACTTCATTTCTTCCTGTTTGCGCCGACTCAAAATTCCCAAGATATGGAGAAGAGCGCTTGTGGTCGCGATCCCAAAACCAGGAAAGCCCGTGGGGGACCCAAAGCGTTATCGACCGATATCTCTGCTCTGTGTCCCCTACAAGATCCTCGAGAGGCTTATCTACGCCCGCGATGAGCCATTAATCGACCCACTGCTCCCTAAAGAGCAGGCTGGGTTCCGACGCGGGAAGTCAACCGTAGATCAAGTTGTTCTGCTAACCCAGAACATCGAGGATTCTTTCAAGGCTAAAAAGAAGGCCGGTGCCGTATTTATCGATCTGACAGCTGCTTATGACACTGTCTGGCACCGTGGCCTTACCTGCAAGCTGCTGAGACTACTTTCGGATAAGCACATGGTCAAAATGATCATGGAGCTTGTCCGAAATCGAAGTTTCACCCTTACCACCGGTGACAGCAAGCAAAGCAGGCTACGCCGTCTTAAAAACGGCGTTCCTCAGGGATCGGTCTTGGCTTCCCTCCTATTTAACATCTATACGTACGATCTTCCTTCCACGATTTTCAGAAAGTTTGCTTATGCTGATGATTTAGCATTGCTGCATTCTTCTGGAAACTGGAAGGACTTGGAGGGGACTCTAAGTCAAGATATGTCCACACTTTCAGCGTATCTCCAGACTTGGAGGTTGAAGCTCAGTCACACTAAGACGATGACGGCAGCCTTTCATTTAAATAACCGAGAGGCTAAACGTGAGCTAAAGGTCTACAACAACAGTAGATTTTTACCGTTCTGTCCAACTCCTACTTACCTTGGGGTAAAACTGGACAGATCGCTCACGTTTCGTCACCATTTAGTGGCATTGCTCAAAAAACTATCTTCGCGCTTCACACTGCTGAGGCGACTCGTGGGCCCGGGATGGGGTGCTGGTGCTAAAACACTACGCATAGCCACCTTGTCTCTAGTCTACTCAGCAGCTGAGTACTGTGCGCCAGTCTGGTGTCGCAGTGCTCACACTCGCCTCATTGACAGTGTCTTGAATGACGCCTTGCGCATAGTCACTGGATGCCTGCGTCCCACTCCAACGGACCACCTACCTGTACTCTCAGGCATCCAGCCAGCTGAGCTTCGCCGAATGGGAGCGACACTCTCCTTGGCTTACCGTGGATCTCTGGACCCCGATCATATCTTGCATGGTCTTTTAAGTGGGTCCTCAGATACTGGCCAAGTGAGACTAAGATCCAGACGCCCGTTTGTGCCAGGTGCGCGGAATCTCTTGGACAACCTTGCCAAACTTGGCATCCGCGCCTCTGAATGGACAAATCACAAATGGAAAACGGAGTACTGTGAAAGTGCTTCCAGGCTCCGTGGTTTTGTGCCCGAGACCGGTGCCAGGCCTGTTGGGATGGGCTTACCCTGAGCAGCTTGGGTTAAGCTCAACCGCCTGCGGACTGGTGTTGGACGATTCCATTCGTCCATGCACAAATGGGGTCTCGCTCCTTCACCGAATTGCGAGTGCGGCGCCTCTGAGCAAACCGCAGACCATGTATTAACAGCGTGCCCTATACATCGGGCATTACATGGAGCACGAGGTCTGACGGTTTTGGATGACGAAACTCGATGCTGGCTTAACGACATCACTGCCAGCATCTGATCCAGGCAGTGCAGCAGCCTGGGGTAGTAAAAGGATAAACCCTCGGCCCCAGTCCTGTTTGTATCTGACCTGGAGTGGATACCCTTCAAACGACGACGACGACGATAATTTTTAAAGCACAAAAATTGTTTTCTGAAAATTCAGAAGAAAAAATTAGCGTATTTTTAATAGGTTTATTATGAATAAAAATTTTGTGTCAACCGCATTTATACGTCGAAATTATATCAATAAATCCCGATCTGCTATTGCTGTAAATCAGGTTTACACGCCGAGGTAAAAAAAAATTTTTTTTATTTAAATTGAATTCAATTCATATTAATATTAAGCAGCGCCATTTATTCTAAAAATTGTTGCAGACTAAATAGTTTCTATACAATGAAAACAAAGCCTTTAGTAATTTGATTATGCGTACGCTTGATAAAATATAGGTGTTTTGCTTTACTGTGTAGTAACCGAAAAAAGTTTGCCCTGTAGCAAATATTTTTACAGACGTTTAAGATTTTATGATTTTTGCCATATTGAAATTTTAAGTTTTAAAACGATAATGAAGAAAAATTTTTTTTGTTAAACTCACTCTTTAATTTTAAATAAAAAATTAAATTTGCTTACAATGGTTGCTTGAAAAATTCGCAGGAATTAGCAGAATTTGAAAAATTTGATGTATAGTTGCCTCGTAATTATTAACTAAGTTTACGAGAATTTCTTGATCTGAAACGTCGCAGTTTGCAACGCTCGACTGTCACTGGTCATCAGTGATGGCTTTAATAGGATGCAAACGGTGCGGCCGCACCGAGCCCCCTTAAAATACATCAAAACGTGGCCTCCCCTACACAAGATACTGCTTTATTTCTTCGAAGTAACAACAGGACGTCGACGGTATGTCAAAAAGAAAATAAAAAATGTTGAATCGATGGTTGCAGCATGCTCGGCTTCTGCTCGTTAGATTGAGTCACTTGTGCTTGTTAAAGTAAAGACGTTTTTTTTTAGAGATCACATTGTTTTGAGACTCTAAAAAGGGCTTTCCAACTCAATAGTGGCCCCTCTGAATTAAAGACCTTTTTTTAGAGCGATCACTTTGTTTTCATACACTAAAAATGGCTTCGGCTACCTTTTTTAGTACCCTACATACACTAAATAGTGGGCCCCCCTCACTTTTCTTGCACCGGACTTCCCTTCTTGTAAGGCCATCACTGCTGGTGATATAAGAGGATAAAAAACTTTAGGTTGCATCGAATAAAAAAAATTTAAATTATTTTTTACGCAAAGCGGATCAAGAGTTACTTCAATTAAACGGCAACAAAATCTCCTGCAAGAACCGTAGGAAGGGCGTCGAGTAAACCATTCACGGATTCAATTATTTTTTGCAAAGCGTACATACCTTGAAATAATAAAAATTGGTTTTTTAACTATTTTTGAACAATTGTCCCTAAATAGTTGTTTTAAACAGGCTCTTGAATTCGATCTACGTATTAGTTTCGAACAAGTTTCATTACGACTCGTATATCAAATTTCCGGCTAGAGAATCAATGTGTTTTATACAAAGCTATATGGAGCACATATCTTTAAGTAAAAACCCTGCCCGAAACGAAGAATTTATTTGAACCCAATATTATATCCTAAAGTTTAAGCTACAAAATTACTCGTGTCAGCAAGCAAATCTTTGCGAAAGAAAAATGCAGGGCAAAGCAGAACAAATAAAAAATAATAATATAATTTACAATTGCTACATTTTTATTGAAGTTTTAACACTTATATGTATACGTAATGCTGCCGTATTTGAATTTACCCTATATTCTACTAGGCTGATCAAAGTTTCTTTTTAACTAAAGTACGAACCCAATTTGAAAAAACCAACAAGCTTTACAACTTTATTATTATAAGGATTGGATAACACTGTAATAAACAGGAATATTTTATTTAAACGTTGGAGGGCACCAGCCAACTGACCGGAAAAAAATGTTTCACTTCATGAATTACGTAGCTGCTTGAGGTTTGGGACAAATATGGATGAGATTAAAAATTTTGCAAATTTTTCAATTTTTTTACAAACGCTTTAAATGCTTTATTTTTTTGCGAAGAATTTTAACAAAGCTAATGTGTCCAAAAAAATAACTTTTAACGTAAACGTTTTTCAAGAAGGTTTTTTAATTTTTGCTATAACAAATATGCGCCTATTAGTTTCCAATTTTACATAATTTTTCAAGATTTTGATTTTGAAGAATAACTTAGGCCAATAGTCGTACGATCCCATGGGCAGAGGGGAGATTTTCCCCCAAGTCTCAAAAATTTGGGCAAAAAAAATTTGGGTGGGCACCGATAACCAAATAATTGCGCAGAACAAAGTTTCAATTCTAAAAATATGATAAAGACCTTAGGTGAAAACTTTTTTTGTTATCACTAGCTTTTTAGGAGAAAAATGAAAAAATTAGACAGGTTTAAAGTGATCACCTCTTTTTAATCTTTACCAAAATTTTGGGACTTAAAAGTGAGAGATTTTGTCTAAATTTTTGCTAAGTCACAAGATCATGATTCGGGCAAACGTCTAAAAAGCTTGGAAAAAATTGTATTTTCCCCCCAATTTTTTCTGCTAGTACGGCTACGCTTAAAACAAATAATCACAACCTTTTGCAGCAGTCGCACACACAAAATGTTTTTAATATTACACAGCAGATAGTTAATTGCAGGTTGAATAAAAATTTTAGAACGTTTGTAAAGTAAACTATAAAAAGTTGAGAAACACTAAGTTCAATAATTTCTTCAAATTATAACGTTTTAAAATTTAAACAATTCTTGGGCCCACACAAGGACTCGAATTCATATAGACTTCCGAATTTTTTTATTTTTTTAATCGTTCTAGAGCAGTGGTTCTTAACCAGGGTTCGACAAAGCTGTTTCAGGGGTTCGGCGCCAACGTCCTCTGAAAGACTATTTTTTTGAAAATTTTGCCCAGCCTAATGTTAGTTACTATCAAAAACAACAAAGAAAATAGATTACTTTGACACTGATCGTTGGTATACTTTTAATATCGATACTGAATCCGTGGTATGTAGCCCTATAACATTTCATGCTCTATTATCGTTCACAAAGGTCATTGTTCTCATTGTCTTTACAATAGGCAAGTTATTCAAACATGCCTTTAAGTTTTAAGGCGCCGGCAGAAAAATTGAAGAAGATTTAGTCATTTTGCCGATTACAGCAGTGAAAATTATGATGTAGCAATTGGCAAAATATAATTGAAATGTGCTTTATAAAGCTTATCACCTTCCAGGATAAGTTGCATTGTAGTTGTTAGAGTTAAATTAGGTCAGAAAGCACATTTAAAGCGGCTTAATAACTGTTACTGTTTTCATTATCATTCAAAACGAGAAGAAACTAAGCCGTGAATTATTTTAGGACTAAAAATGTTATTAAATGTTTCAGAATTGAGAATCATAATTTAAGAATATGGTGTAAAAAATATTTTTAAGTGTTTCAGAATTAAGAATCATGATTAATAATTACTTTAGGTCTAAAAAATATTTTTTGTTATTTTAAGTCTATCTGTAACTTTATTTTAACTTGCCTACCAAAAAAAGAAAGTGGTCAGAGAATTATACGCAGTACGGCTTCACTTTTGTAACAAAAAGTGATGGAACTCAGTACCCTCAATGCATGCTTTGCAATGTTAAGTTGAGCAATTCCAGCCTAGCACCAGCTAAATTACGAAAACATTTTACAAAAGTTCACGGTACAGGGAAATATAAGGACACCACACTTAATCAATTTCAGCAATAGAGGGCGAGATTTGATGCCAATGCTACCATTACATCTTATGGCTTTGTTCCAGTGGATAAACCGATTCTCACGGCGTCGTATGAAGTGGCATACCTAATTGCAAAACAGGGAAAACCGCATATCATTGGTGAGACACTTGTCAAGCCAGGTGCAATGCATTTGGCCAAAGCTATGTTGGGAAAAGAAGCTGAAAACAAGCTTGCTTTTGTACCACTCTCAAATGACGTTGTTAAAAGCCGAATAAATGAGATTGGTGAGGACATTCTTAGTCAGGTAGTAGCAGATTTGAAGGCAAGCCCAACAAAGTTCAGCATAAAACTTGATGAAGCTACCGATCTTGCTAATTTAAACCAGCTTATCGCATTTGTACGTTACGTTAAAGGAGAAGAAATCAAAGAAGAGTTTCTCTTTTGCAAACAACTTATAACAACTGCAAAAAGGCCATCGATGTCAAAAATATTTTGGATGACTTCTTTACAAGCAATGGTCTTTCTTGAAATATGGTTTCTGCCGTGTGCACTGATAGGGCTCCTGCGATGATAGGGTGCAAGTCTGGTTTACGAGACTTGATCAAAAGTGTTTCTCCACATATTGCATTCACACATTGCATGTTGCACAAACATACACTTGTATCTAAAATGCTACCTTCATCACTCGCTGACGTTTTCAGAATTGTTGTTGAAACGGTTAATTTTGTGAGAGGTCAGGCTTTGAATCATCGCATTTTTATGCAGCTGTGCGAAGAAATGGACTCAAAATTCAAAGTCCTTTTGTATCACAATGAAGTATTACGGCTATCGCGGGGGAAAGTGATAAATCGCGTTTTTGCTTTGCGTGCAGAATTATTGGAGTTTTTGAAAAATCACAATCATCGGCATTCAAAGCACTTTGAAGACTCAAGTTTTTATCCTTACTTTGGCATTTTTGGCTGACATTTTTGGTGCCCTCAATCAGTTGAGTTGCCAAATGCAAGGAGGTGGTAAAAATGTAATAAAAGCTGAAGAGAAAATAAGTGCTTTTCCGAGGAAATTGAAGCTATGGCGACAGCGATTGGAAAATAGCAACTTTGCTAACTTTCCACTTTGAGACGAGGTAGTAAGTAACGGTTCTGCAATTAATGACGAAGTAAGTTGTAATGAACTTCAGGGGCTTCTGCCAGTATTTACTCAGCATTTGCAGAAATTGCAAAGATCATTTAAAAACTACATTCCTGAATAAATGCAATATCCTGCATGAGTACGTCAGCCATTTTCTTATGATACTACAATAGCAGATATAAACAGTTCATACACAGATGACATTATTGAGTTTCAAGAAAGGAGGTTAAAAAACGTGACTTCAACACAACAAATCTTCAAACGTTTTGGTGCCAACAAATCAAGGGTTATTCTCTTATTGATAAAGTTCCCCTTGAGGTTCTCAAGCCATTCGTTACTACTTATTTATGCGAGCATGCGTTTTCTATTTTGGTGGATGTTAAAGCAAAAAAGCGAAACTGGCTTGCATACGAAAATGAGATGAGAATTGCTGTTTCCGAGACAAAGCCTCGAATTTCACAATTTGTCACCGAAAAACAACAGCAGAAGACGCATTGATATAGAAATGTATTACGACTAAATGTGGTTGATTTTTGTTTATGTGACTGAGCAAAAATTTTGGGTTCAACGAAAGCTTGCAGAATAACGTAGGGGTTCGGGAGTTTAGCAAAGGTTAAGAACCACTGTTCTAGAGATAGATGTAATAGATGTAAAAGATTTATTGATCGTCTTATGATTCAAGATATTGACTCTACAAAAAACTGATTGCACATTTTGTGGCTACCCGACCCGTATGCGGCCCTTACTCCTCTTTCAACTATTTTTTCCCAATTTTAGGTTTCGGTCTTCACTTGACTTTTAAATATTGTTCGTGCTTTGCTGGGCTTTTGTTTTAAAATAAAATTTTTGTATCGACCCCATTAAAAATTACATTTGGCCAAGTGATCTTTATGTTTAAATGTTGCCCACTTCTGGATTAGTAAATCTGTTTTTTAAGCCTTTTTTTTCTAAAGTAAAAAAGTACAGAGAAAAGATCGTGAACGGCATGGTACATTATCTCGTGCTATTTTTATCTTTGCCTTATTGTAAATTCGGTATCACATTTGAAATAGCACAAAAAGAAAAACGACCTTCATGAAAAGAGTTTTACACTTTTAAAATCAATGCTTTGTATAAACGATTTTTTAACGCTTCTATTATCAAGCAAGCGAAAGTCGCGCTATTTTCGCGAACTTTGTACTTCTGACATGAAAGAAACTCGCAGTTGATCAATTCATCTGTGTCAGCATCGAATCCAGCAGTGAAAGGACAAAATTTTGAGCCCATTCCTGTTTTAAACTGACTCTCAGTGGGTTGGTTCTCCTCCAAACAAAAACGAATAAAAACGTAACTGTGCTTAATATTATTTTTTTGTCCCATGTTAGGCTTGAAAAAACACTTTTAAAGAAATAACTTTTTTTTTTCCCTTTTTTTCCTCTTTTCCCTTTCTTTCCTTTCAATTTCCTTTCATAAAGTATCTGTTTATTGTAAGTGTCAAAAATAAATTTAAAAGTTTTATTAGCAACTTTTTGTATTTTCAACAAGAATAAAAAAATCACAGTTAAATAAAGCCAAGTACTCCAATTAAATAACAATTTTTTCCTCGTTTTTGATACTTGTAAATATGCAATTATGATTACGTTTGTCATCAATGCGTTACTTAACGAAAAAACTTTTAAAAATTTATTTATTTTCTCAAGTAAAAAGTATTTGTTGTTCAAATATAAAAGTTATATGGTTTATAAATCAATTAAACGGATTTCAGAGTTGACATTTTTATTATTAAAAATAGATTAGCATAAGGCAATTATAGAGCAAAAACGAAGTACATTAAAAAAGTTTTCAATGTAAATAAGAGTATTATGATAGATTTGATCATAGAAATACGACCAATACAACAAAATAAATCAATACAACAAAACAATTCTTTGAGATTTGCTATCATCAAATTACGGTCTAATAATAAAAAGAGTTTAACGCAAGATACAAAATAGTCAAAAAAGTTTTTAGTTTTATTTTTTCATTACAGGTTTATAATTGTCAAAAAAATTCTTTAAATCACTTTTTCAAAAAAAACTTTTCGAAATTTTTGATATTCACAGTGCTCAAAAATTATTTAATTAGAAGTATTTAAGCCAGGTGCTTTTTCATTCTTGAACTTCGGTATCTGCCATTAAATAATCTTGGAAGTTTGTGTAATTTAGACAGTCTTTCGTTCCTATTGCTAGATAAAATGTCAAATTCGTTTTCGGCTATTTTTACCACTGCATCTATTCGACGATTGTTTATAACGTCAGCAATGTATTTTCCTAAATAGACAACAAGATTTGAGATTGGCTGTTTTGAATGATTTCCTTCATATTTAGTTACGCTTCGCCGTAAATCTTGATTCTCTTCCCGATCATCGTCGTTCGATGCAATGCCATGAGGAGGTGTGACGTCAGTCGGAGCAACTTCGTCTGTAAAGTTGCTTGCGGTAACCGAAGAGAGATTCACTTCCAAGTTTTCTTCCTCGATTGGTTCGTTTTCGTGATGGGCTTCCTCAAAAGCACTATAGCTCTCTTCGTTTTCTTCTTCAGGAGGAACCATTGTTTGTTGAAGCAATTCAGCACCGTGTGTTTCTAAATAGTCATCCCCTAAAAACAATTTATAGTTTTTCGTGAGTTTTTCTAGGCGAACAGTTCTAATAAAATCTAGAGATTTTTTTTAATTTGTTAATTCATAGAAAATAATTTTTTTTTCAAAACATAAGACACATAGGCCAAAATTTGATTCCTCACAAATGTGCCACAGATATGAAAAAAAACGATTTTTTATTTGAGTGCAGTACATTATCAATCATTTGTTACCAAATTTTTATAAGTTATTTGGGTGAAGAAAATTAAGTAACTTACACATGGAATTCATCATTTCTTCAGGTTCCAAATTCAAACATCGATTAACTGAGACACAGTCTCCGTTGTATTGATAGAAGCCGGTCGGACAAGAACAGACCGGTTTACAACTTGAACAAGTCATTTCAACTTCAGTCATGTTTCTACCGGGTACACAATTACGAGGACAATCACATGAACGGTATTCAAACCCGTCTCTGTAAAATACGATATTTATATTGTTTTGTAAAAATTATTTTGATTTATTCAAAAACTAACTCTAAATTCATGTCAAAAATCAATACATTTCTTTGAAACAAAATTACCCTTACCCACAAGATTCTTCCGTAACGTGAGCATTTTCGATTTCGTCACTTTCAGCGCTGCTGTTTTCTTTGTACCATGTCAAAAATTCACTCCCTGATTAAAAATAAGAACAAAAATTAAAAGTTTTGAAAAACAAACTTTCTTAAAATGCTGTATCGAAAATAATCAGTTTAATTAATACGTTATTTACAAAGACTCGAAAATTTTTGGTAAATATTAATAGCTTCATTTTTTAATTGCAGATCTTACACAAAGAAGAATATTGACTAATGTTGAATAATGTAAATTCGACTTACACAAAGCAGAATATTGTTGGCAAACGTTCTGGCTTATAAACCTTGAAGTACCAGGTACTACTTCGGTGTTAGGAATAATATCGCCGGTTCGAGTTGAAACACAAAAAAAGAAGTTTTCGTTGCTTTGCATTGCCTGAAAACAATTAATTCAATTAGACATAATATAAGTGTTGTCAATTGCTTTGTATACAAAATTACTGCAGCATGAAAGGTTTCTATTCTAAAATTTAAAATCAAAGTTTAAACTGAAATTATCTGTCGGCGTAAAAACAGCTTACCATGAACTCCCCGTTTTCATTACATCGAGGACGATATCCTCCTGGAGAGTCAAGCACTCCAGGATTTTGTTCACTAAAAATGTTTACACTTTCTTGTTTCTCTTGACATTGACCCAAACTCAAAGTCACTGCAAGCAAAAATGTGTAAATATTAATTGTTGATGTTTGGTTTTTTTAAGTATGAACCTATATTCTGTTTTAAAAAATTTAAAAGTATAAAAGTCTATCAAAAAATAAACCATGAAAAAACGTAAAAATAAAATCACGATAAGAAAAGCAATTCGCTGATTGCACTTTTTCTTCACATCAACGCAACTTACCGTCAAAAAAAATCACTGATAAAAGTCCAAAAATCAATGCAAATTTTATCGTAGTTTTTGTCTCATCAAACATTTTGAAAGCTTTAGTTTTAGCGGAACTCAAACACTTCCAACTGCGTTTTAATTATTGATAGTTGCTTTTACTGATCTGAGGCATTGATAAATTGTCTGCTTATATATAGCGGGCTTGTGCTTTTTTTCTTTTTTTTCAGCCTTGAAGATTATTTTGGAAACTTTAGATTTAGATTACTCTATACGTAAGCGAAAGCATGATTTGAAGTACGTGCTCAAAGTAGCTGTTTCAGTATTTTATAATTAAATTTTAAAGGAAATTTCGATTTCTTGAACTGTAAGCTTGTTAAAGTTTTGTTAACGATAATGCAATATCATATCTAGCTTCTAATTACTATGTTATTTTTTTTTCATTTTTCGTTCATTCCTGTCATATATAAAATTAAGAAATCGTTTTACCTGTCGCGATATAGAAATAATTTCAAAATTTAAAAAAGTGAAACCTGATTTCTAACTATTTGAGCTTAACAAGAAACAAAAAAAAACTATCACTTTCGGATTTTTTAAAGTTATAATTTTCAATTTCTTTCAAGCATTTTTTTGCTTATCACTTATGATAATCCCGATCATTGCGCAATGAGTTTCTTAAACATAGCGCTACTGGCGCAATGTGTTCTATAAAGCATGTTAAACAGAGCGCAATTAGCGCAAGGTGTTTTTTAACTCACGTAAAACACAGCAACTAACGGAAAATGTATTTTAAATCATGTTAAACACAGGAAAACTAGCGCAATGAGTTTCCTTAAGCATGTTAAACAAAGTGCAATTAGCGCAATGCGTTTTATAAAGCATGTTAAGCACAGTAACTGAATAAAAAGTTCCAAACGTATCAAGCTGAAATTAATTGCATTCAAATCAATCTATTTGTTATGCTATACTTGTTTAAAAGAGCAAGTATTCCATTCTTTTTCTATATTTTGATGGTCATAAATGTTAACAAATTTAATTCTCAAAATAACTTTGTTTTCAATACTAAGTTAAGTTAAAATAAAAAAATAAGTTTGATTAAAGTTTTCATCAATTTATTATTTTTTAAGATATTGTCGCATGCGAAACTTCTAATCTATAAACTCTGTTTAAAAAAATAACAGAAAAGAATTCATGAACAAAGAAAATTCTAAAAAAAACAAGTTGATTAAGCAAGTCATTTCCCATTTATAAATGTCAGTGTTGATTTTTAGCTGGCCGTCGTGTGCAACGCATGTGATGTGTAATATTATAAAGAATAAAAGCTGTTTTTTTTTAAAGTTATATTTCATATTATTCTTTTAACTTTTTTAAGGACCACCAAAAATTTAATCTAAAGTACTTACAAATTTATAGTAACAGTCTCAAAACTTTTAACTAATAATAGTTATACTTAGTGTTTTTCTTCTTGCTACGCATAAACCATAAAGAATTAATTTTTATGATCCACATGCTATTGTTGTTTTAATGTTTGCATAAAGACACTGTTGCGTAACTACTTTTTGCTAACTTAATAAAAGTGATAACTTTTTTGGTCGTCAGTTGACCTTAATGAGACATTTCCCTTCAAAAGTACTTTTCTGCCTCCGACCTTAACGTGAGAGTAAATACTCGTATATATATTTTTTTTTTGGTCTCTAGTTGACTTTTACGAGGCCTTCTCTTTTTTGTGTTTACTGATTTTAAACTTTTGTTAAATTTAGTTGTGGTGACAAAGAGTGCTCAAACTTTTTTAACTGTCTTAAAAGATTTTTCCCGCCTTATGTTCTGCAGACTTGTTTAAAGGATTCCATGATAAAAATGTATAAAAGTAATCTATTTATTGGGCCCTGTAACAATGTCACATTTCATTTGTTTTTCTAATCTTGACCTTGTGACTCTGTAGTTGATTTTCAGCCTTTTGCCGTAATTTTTAAGCTTATATTTAAGACGTCATCTTATTTATTATTATGCAGTGATTGCGTAATCAATACCCCACTTCCCACTAAATTTATTTGCTTCCCAAATGCAATGCTGCAGAGATAAACACAGCGAACTTGTGACACGGTTTGGCGTATGAACTGCGTGCGAGAAAAGGCTTGATTTAGTTGAACGGTTTTCAATTGGGGGTGCTCGTACCCCCAGGGAGTGTGAGGAGGGACTTTTTGGGGTGCAAACTTCTCTGCCAAACTGTAGCTAAATTTATTTTACCGACCCAGTTAAGGATTTACGTGTAAGGAATGCGGTTTCTGTTCACCTACCGTGTACTTTTTCGATGCGAAGCAAAAAGAAAAGAAGCTACACCATCGGGCCATAACGCAGACCTTACCAATCCAGGAGTATCCACTTCATTCATGTTTTACGTACGATTCACTGTGATGTAATTGAAGACATGAAATTTCTCATGTCATAAAAACTCATTGTCTGCCTATATCACGTGGAGCGCATATTCCTAAATTAATATCCTCCTGCTTGTGTTAGTCACTAGTCAGTAATCGAACAGTTGGGATACTTTTGGCTATTTGATTATTTTGCGCAAAAGATTTTAGGTTATGAAAGTGTGGCAAGAAGCATTATCAAGGTTAAAAGAGTGTAGAATATTGTAAACGCCTATCTTGTAAACTATTAATAATCATTAAAGTCATTATGATCGTGATCTTTACAATCTACACTGCAGCATATCAAAAGACAAAGTGAGGAAGTGGAAAGAAGAGTGCAGTCAGTTTGGTTTCACAGCCACTACAGTTGACGGAGTTGAAAGGCCGCAATGCATTCTCTGTGATGCTGTGTTTTGTAATTCTAATCTAAAACTGTCAAAGTTAAGTAAGCATTTCAAAAACAAACATGAGGAAGTTGAAGCTGGATATAATGCTGAAACTTTAAAAACAAAAAGGAGCTCGTTACGACCGAAATGAACACTTCCAAAAATGGGATTCACTAGCGTCGAAAAACCTCATCTCCTCGCTTCGTACGAAGTAGTTTATCGCATTACAAAAGCAATAAAACTTCACAGGCTTGCCGAAGAAGTTATTAAACCTCGTGTTGTTGACATGGTTACATGTACAAAAACAATATATCAAATGTTGCAAGGGGTGCAAAAATGATTTTTTCTTCCGGATCGGGATTGAGATGAGAACCGCTGCGTTAGTTTTAAAGATTATCAAAACAAAAAATTGACAGCAAATATTGATCAAAATTTTAACGCTCCATTTCCTTGTATTAATCACTAACTTGATCAGTGTTTTTTTAAGGCGTTTTAAGGAACCGAAACCTTCTCTCAAAATTGTCCAGCGGTCTCTCAAAATCTGCTTCTACAATAGTGTAAACAAAGCTAAGTATACTCAGGAGCAATAGGGAAAAAAATTAGCGGTCTTTCAAAATTGCTTAGAGGTTCCTCAAGCCAAATCTTAAAAAAACACTGAACTTGATGATGAAACGGTGTCATACAGGAGCCAAACATAACCAGTCGAAAGCGATCGAATGTTTGTCGTCATAATTTTTTATGACTTATTGTGTTGGTCTCCCCTTCCTTTCATGCTACTTCAATTTGCTTGTGATTGAATTTTATTTCTTTTTGTTGACAAAGTATTTATTGTTCTAAAAACTAGTTTAGAGTATTAGTTTGTAATAGCGTATTCAATGATTATTTTTGGTTGTTCTAAGAGTTTATACAAAGACACTGAGGAAAAGTTTTGCTACGTCAATTTGACATCGCTTTCGGTTTTAATATTATTGGCATTTTAATTTATTAGCTTACTAAGAATGACTTAAACTATTAATAGTTTAAAAGTACATAGAACCAAAAGAAATGTTCTAACACTAAAAATTGCTGTTACGATACGATGCAGGTTTCATTCCAAAATTTTAAATTAAAATAATGATAAAACGTTACAAAAGATTAAATTTAGATCAAATTCTCGATACTGATGACCTGGAGTATAATGTCACTATTTTGTTTTAGTTAAAAGCGTATTGTGATTAATGATGCTGAAGTTATGACGTGTGTTCATCGCATAAGCGATTTTTAGTGTAAACCCTACGAATTAGCGTAAATCATTGAGTTGATAAAACCGAGCCCGGCATGAATTATGACATAATTACTATTTTGGTTCGTCTTTTTTAATGTAGTTCTCTATCAATAACCTTTTGACATCTCTCTTAAGAGGGCTTTTAAATCTGGTTATGACAAACACACGTGATTGAAGGCTTTGGCAAGATCACATCAATGTTACGTCATAAAAATTAGTCGGATTTATAACTTCGTTTTTTGAAAAAATATTATGATTTTTTTCTAAAATAAAGGAATTAAAAATCTGCTCATGTTGTTGTTTCATGCGGTGAATTAGTTTTTTGGATTCTATTTACTTTGAGTAAATGTCATGTAAAATTGAGGTAGTTATAAGCACGCAACATTCGCCGTATTTTGTAGATGATTCGCTCGAGCATTTATTTTTTAAAAATGAATAATAAGAAAACGTTTTATGGCACAATATGGACACGACTTGAAGCTATAAAACCTTTGCTCTTTTTTACTTTTGGAATAGATATTTCTCACTAAAGAAAAATATTGCTTTTAAAAAAATTAAAATAATGAATTTCTTGTTTAACAGCCAGTTACTAAAGCAGAAAAAGAAGAAAAGCTCTCTATAAACTAATCATAGCAGCTTAAGAGAATTATTTTTTATAAATTTTTTTGCAATGCCAAGTAAAACTATTCAAAAATTGTGCACAATTTAAATGACGGAATTAAAATAGCCATTTTTTTGTAGAATCTTGCTGGACGTGAAAGAAATTTTAAAATTCATTTGTTCTTCTGGTAAAATCAGAGGCAAGTAAAACTTCAACAAATATAAAAGGCGTAATATTTATTAAAGAAGAACTCAACGACGTTTCGTCCGTTACATCGGGCGGACTTCATCAGGTAAAAGCAGAACACAACGCGCACCGTATTTAAAAACCAAGAAATTAAAAACACAAACCAACAAACACAAGGTGAGAAGCGAACATATACAGTATAACAATTTCATAATTACTTAGTGCAAAAGAAACAAATTTAACTGGTTGAAAACCCACATTAGTTGAGATTTTTTATATTGCTGTATATTTTTGGAAAAACATTACGATCTTTATCATTTATTGAATTTTTTTGCATTATTAATATAAAACGATTCTAAAAATTTTCTTTTATCATAGTCAATGTTATAATCCAATATTTCAAAATTACCAAAATCAATCCTATGTTCACAATTAAAACAATGCTTAACCAATGCAGTTTTTTTATTCAAATCGTCTTCTTTTAATTTAGCCAAATTAATCGGTTTCAAATCACGTTATGTTCCGATAAGCGAGTATTAAAACATCTGCCCGTTTCACCAACATATACATTTGAACAATCTTTGCACGGAATTTTATAAATTGCACCACGCTTATATATATCATCCACAGAGTCTTTTATTTTTGGTAAAATATTTCCAATTATTTTATAAGGGTAAGTATACACATTAATATTAAATTTTCTCAAAATTCTAGCCATTTCATGACTTAAACCTTTAATATATGGTAAACAGACATAGTTGGATATTTTTTCACTCATGCAAACACTTTTATTAACTTTTTTATGTTTAATTTCTTTTTTCATTTTATTCAATAACCAATCTGGATAATCATTCTTATCAACTTCTTGTTCGACCGTAAATTTAATACTTTCTTCAATATTATTTATAAATTTATGAAAAGATACCACCTCGGTTTTTTTTAGCACAACAAAAGTATCGTCAATGTAACGTAACCAAATGCGAGGTGGGGAAGCAAAATCTTTTAGCATTTTATTCTCAATAAATTCCATAACTAAATTACCCACAATGACGGAGATAGGTGAACCCATCGCAACACCAAAAATTTGACGATAAAATTTCTTACGAAAATATAAATACGTAAGTATTGTCTAAACATATATCTAAAGCATTCATAATTTCGTTGATATTTAATTTACATCTAATTTTTAATTCGCTATCACATTTCAAACGTTTAAAAATAACTGATTTAGTTACATGTACAGGAATTTTAGTAAATAAATATTGTGATTACAAAAGCAGATTACAAAGGAGATAATACAAATACAGTAGAATTTGCCTAAGTCGCCACCTCAAGGGGAACAGAAAAAGTTCGACTTAGGCGAACTGGCGACTTAGGCAAACAACAGATTAATATGCTTAAGCCTACACAGACTTTAGATCCCTTTGTTTCTGCAGAAGCTGAATATTTGAGAAATAAAGAACACAAACAGAAAGGACTGTTTGGATTGCTGTACAACAACATAATATTTATTTAAACACTCAAGATGCAGTCTTAAAGAAATCCGAGATTTTCGACTGTTTTGCATTTGCCAAGGACTTGTCCACTATGTACGAATGGATTTTGGTCAATGCACCATATGATTCTCCCCCGTCTTCTTGACACATCATAAAATGTTGCAGCTTCTTTGCCATATTAAGAGCTTCTTTTATGGATGGAGGTGGCACTAAATCTTCTTCTTCTTCATCATCATCTTCTTCGTCTATTTCTTCGATTGTATCACATGTTTTCTCTTTGATTTCACTCAAAATGCTTTCTTCTGTAATGGTCTCTCTGTTTATCAAATTTTCGTCAGCGTCTGTGTACTGCGAAAAGCATACTGAGGCAGGAACAAGCTCAGCAGCTTGCAGCATTTCCCAAATTCTTTCTGCTTCTGCATCACTTTTTTCTGTACTTTCTTCAACTCTTTCAGTATCACTCAGCTTGAAGTTTACCTTCCTAAAACAGTTCTGGATGGTGACAGGAGAAACACCACTCCAGGCTTGACTCAGAAAGTTCATGGCAGTCAGGATGTCAATTTTAAAATCTTCAATATTTTCTTCCCACGCAACCAATCGTTCTTTTGCTAAATTGCTTCTGTAATGGGCTTTCAGACAGCGAATGACACCAGCATCCATAGGCTGCGTTTTTGCTGTAGTGTTTGGAGGTAGAAATATCAGTTTGACATTAGCCAAGCCATTTACATTTGGATGAGCAGTGCAATTGTCCAAAACCAAGGCAATTTTTCGGTTGCTGTTTTGTATCAGACTATCCAGTTTTCTCAGCCAAGATGTAAAAATACTGCAGGTCATCCAAGCTTTGGAGTTGGATTTATACTCAAGTGGAAGTCTTTTTACTCCTTTGAAACAACGTGGCTTTGCAGATTTTCCGATTACAAGAAGTGGAAGTTTTTCTCCCATCATACTTGCAGAGACAAGTACAGTCAGTCTTTCTTTGGACATTTTTCCACCAGCACAGTTTTCATGTTTTAGCACATGTGTTCTGTCAGGAAGACACTTGAAAAAAAGGCCAGTTTCATCTGTGTTGAAAATGTTTTCAGGTGCGAATTCTTTCAGAATTTCAAGAAGTCTGCTGTTTTGCCAGTTGTCCACAGCTTGTTGGTTTACAGATTCGGCTTCTCCATGCAGTTTCTTACAGACTATTTCATTCCTAAATTTCCACCTGTTGATCCAATTAGTGTCTAGTGTCTTCGGATTTTCATAACCACATGCTTCAGCAAACTGTTGAGCTTTCAGCCGCAAGTTATCTCCACTAATTGGTAATTTCTTGTCTCTGGCAGCTCTAAACCACTTCAACAATGGCTCATCCACGTCTTCAAAATTGTGCTTCCTCTTTCTTTTTGATTTACTGTTCTTTCCATCTTCGTAGTCAGAAATAATTTTTTCTGACACTTTGATGATGGAACTCAACGTTGATCGTGGGATGTTGTGTTCCATAGCAAACTGTGCCTTGTTCGTAATCTTCCCGCTTTTGTGCATTGCTACGATTTCATACTTTTCTTGCAAAGTTAAAGTTTTGAGCTTAAGATTTTTCCTCGACATTATCAACAACACTAAACGATTAAAACACAGCACTGTGCAGAAAAAACTGCGCTATAAAAAGCTTTATTTATTGGCAGTGGCGAGAATGCCGTTAAAGAACATTTGTTTCTTTACACAGTACAGTACAATCTACTCTATGCGCTTATTCTTCTTGCTCTGTGCTCTTTCTGTCTTCTTATTAATCTATTCTCTGCTGTAACCTTATTTTTTTGCCCATTCCCTAGTCACTAAGTACTGTAATTTATTGCAAATAAGCTGATAGCTTTTCTAATTGTCATAGCCAGGCTGCTTCACATGGCAATAAGATGGCTAACTGAACGGAAACTAAACCTGGTAAAAACAATCTAAAGTGATGAAATAATGGGGTTATGAAGGAAGTTTGTGACGCACAGTGGGGTTGTGTTACATCAGTAGGATCGTAAACAGATAGGCGAAACAACTGTAGTGTAGTGGTAGCAGACTAAAAGTTTGGAATATAATCACGCTGGCAAAGTTTTTATAGGTCTGACAACTTAGGCAAATTTTTTTGCTCATGGTGAGCAAAAACAGTGGCGAGTTAGGCGAAGACAACTTAGCCGAACTTGATAAAACAGAAAACAATAGGCTCTCAGCCGGGACCAAGCGATATGTGGCGACTTAGACGAACTGGCGACTTAGCCGAAGTCGACTTAGGCAAATTCTACTGTATAATATAACAGAGATGATACAATATATTACATGATACAGAGATGATACGGAGATGATACGATGATACGATACAAATATAACAGAGACGATACAAATATTGTGATTACAAAAGCAGATAAAGGTAACTGTACAGTTATTATTGATAAAGATAAATACGAAGAAAAAATTTTAAATTGTTAAACGATAAAGATACATATGTTTTAATAAAAAATGATTTAACGAAAAATATTGAACGAAAACTAAATAAATTTATTTTTGAATTATACAAAATTGATCGTTTATCTCAAAAAGAATATTTTTATTTGCGAAGTACTGATGCTATTGCGCCACGCATTTATTGTTTACCAAAGATTCATAAACCAGACTGGCCTCTTCGACCGATTGTTTCTTTTATTAATTCACCTTTATATAATCTTTCCAAATTTATGGCGAAAATATTAAAACCTTTAATAAATTCTAATAATTTATCAATAAAAAATTCATTTGAATTGATCGATAGAATATCTAACTTTAAAATTAATGATAACGATTTGATGCTTTCTTTCGATGTTGTGTCTTTATTTACTAAAATTCCTGTACATGTAACTAAATCAGTTATTTTTAAACGTTTGAAATGTGATAGCGAATTAAAAATTAGATGTAAATTAAATATCAACGAAATTATGAATGCTTTAGATATATGTTTAGACAATACTTACGTATTTATATTTTCGTAAGAAATTTTATCGTCAAATTTTTGGTGTTGCGATGGGTTCACCTATCTCCGTCATTGTGGCTAATTTAGTTATGGAATTTATTGAGAATAAAATGCTAAAAGATTTTGCTTCCCCACCTCGCATTTGGTTACGTTACATTGACGATACTTTTGTTGTGCTAAAAAAAACCGAGGTGGTATCTTTTCATAAATTTATAAATAATATTGAAGAAAGTATTAAATTTACGGTCGAACAAGAAGTTGATAATGCTATTCCGTTTTTAGATGTGTTAATAGTTCGTAACAATGGTCAACTAACTACAAAAGCCTATAGAAAACCTACACATACAACCAGATACTTAAATTTTAATTCATGTCATAATTTTTCTCAAAAAGTTGGTTTGGTTAAAACATTATTGTTTCGCGCTAATTCTAAATTAATTACAAATTATCGAGATAAAATCAATGAAGTTAAATTTGTTTGTAATGCTTTACGTGAGAATGATTATCCAGATTGGTTATTGAATAAAATGAAAAAAGAAATTAAACATAAAAAAGTTAATAAAAGTGTTTGCATGAGTGAAAAAATATCCAACTATGTCTGTTTACCATATATTAAAGGTTTAAGTCATGAAATGGCTAGAATTTTGAGAAAATTTAATATTAATGTGTATACTTACCCTTATAAAATAATTGGAAATATTTTACCAAAAATAAAAGACTCTGTGGATGATATATATAAGCGTGGTGCAATTTATAAAATTCCGTGCAAAGATTGTTCAAATGTATATGTTGGTGAAACGGGCAGATGTTTTAATACTCGCTTATCGGAACATAACGTGATTTGAAACCGATTAATTTGGCTAAATTAAAAGAAGACGATTTGAATAAAAAAACTGCATTGGTTAAGCATTGTTTTAATTGTGAACATAGGATTGATTTTGGTAATTTTGAAATATTGGATTATAACATTGACTATGATAAAAGAAAATTTTTAGAATCGTTTTATATTAATAATGCAAAAAAATTCAATAAATGATAAAGATCGTAATGTTTTTCCAAAAATATACAGCAATATAAAAAATCTCAACTAATGTGGGTTTTCAACCAGTTAAATTTGTTTCTTTTGCACTAAGTAATTATGAAATTGTTATACTGTATATGTTCGCTTCTCACCTTGTGTTTGTTGGTTTGTGTTTTTAATTTCTTGGTTTTTAAATACGGTGCGCGTTGTGTTCTGCTTTTACCTGATGAAGTCCGCCCGATGTAACGGACGAAACGTCGTTGAGTTCTTCTTTAATAAATATTACGCCTTTTATATTTGTTGAAGTTTTACTTGCCTCTGATTTCACCAGAAGAACAAATGAATTTTAAAATAAGTAATATCCCTGGTAACAGTGTTTATATTAAGTGAAAGAAATTATCAGCAAAAGTCTGCTTCTTAAATTTTGCTAAACTAGAATTAAAATCGTCAATCGTTTTTAAACACAACAATTTGATTAAATTTTAATTTGAAGATTAAAACTACAGTTGTTGATTATTTTCAAAACACTTCAAACAACCCTGATTCAAGTAGCACAAGGACCTGGTTCAAGTTCTTTTGCACTGGCACAATTTCACGCACTAGTTATAAAGCGTGGAATATACTGAACAATTTTAGTAGTAGGTCACGACACTCTCCTCATCACTGTCCCGTCTCAGCTGATGCTATTGCATCTCCGCTAGTCAGAATTGGAAGATACAAGGTTGTTGACCTCAAGTTATCTCGACTTGTTTCTCAAGAAGTGCCTGACTTTTGTAGGGCCACAACACTAGACCCAGTGAATATCTCTGAAAATTTATCGCATAGAAAATTCAATTTCAATTCAACTTCAATTCAATACTTAAAACCAGTTAAAATTCCGGGCCCTGATTCAATCTGCCAGAGGTGATAATCCATGCTAGAGCTGCTTTAAAATCCTGGTTACGTGACCTTCTTTCTTTCTGCTTGCATCGAATCAAATTGCCAAGATCTGAAAAAGAGCGCTTGTAGTCGCAATCGCAAAACCGATGAAGCCCGTGGGGGACCCAAATAGTTATAGACCGATATCTCTGCTCTGTGTCACTACAAGATCCTCAAGAGGCTTATGTACGCCCGCGTAAAACCATTTGATCCATGTTAGATCACCTAAAGAACAGGCTGAGTTTTGACGTGGGAAGTCAACCGTGGATTACATCCTTCTGTTAACACAGAACATCGAGGATTCTTTCGAAACTAAGAAGAAAGCCGGTGTCGCATTTGTCGTTCTGACAGCGGCTTATGAGACTGTCTGGCAATGTAGCCTTACCAGCAAGCTGTTGAGGCTTTTGCCGGATAAGCACATGATTAGAATAATGATGGAACTTGTCCAAAACCGACGTTTTGCTCTTAGTACCTGTGACAACAAGCAAAGCAGGCTACGCCGTCGGAAAAACGGCGTTCCTCAGGGATCTGTCTTGGCTCAATATGAGGTGCTGGTACTAAAACACTGCGCACACCTGCCCTATCTCTGGTGTACTCAACAGCTGAGTGCTGAGCACCAGTCTGGTGTCGCAGCACTCACTTCTGCTTTTCAGAAAGTGTTCTGAATGACGCCTTACGCACAGTCACTGAATGCCTGCCTCTCACTCCGACGTACCATTTACCCATACCTTCAGGCATCCATCAACCAAAACTTCGCCGTCTAGGTGTGACACTATCCTTGGCTTGCTCTGAATTTCTGAACCTTGATCATATCCTGCATGATCTTTAAAGTGGGCCCTCAAATGCTCGCTAAAAGAGACTAAGATCTAGGCGCCCGTTTGTGCCAGCTGTGCCAGCCGTTTTGTGTCTTTTTTAACAAGTTGTAAACAGCCACACCATACAGGTTCACGAAAACTAAATTAAAAATTTTAAAAGACAATTCACTAATAACATTGTCTTTTAAAATTTACTATTTATGTTTGTTACTAGACAACTATTTATGTTTGTTACTAGACAACTATTTATGTTTGCTAGCATTAGTTACAACAAAATTCGTAGATTCTATAATCAATATTTAAAACAACTCAGCACTTTTTGCCAATGTAAATTTGATTTATTTAATTTTACTGAAAAAATTCATCGTGTGGTTTTTAAGTTGTTTTATAATTGCAGACTTTCTGTTTTATTCTTTTCGAGCGTTCCAAAAATGTTTTCTTTAAAGAAGCTTTGTATATAAGAAAGTTCCAAAGCTAAAGTGCCGTAGTAATGCTTTGAAATTACAACCTTACTTCAACTTAATGCAATAATTGCATTATTGTTGTAAAAAGTCTGCAATTTTTTTAAAAAAAAAGCAATTATATTTTCATAATTGCTGTAGTCATAAAAGGATTTTTAGGGACGGCTATAGGCCACTTATAAAAAGTATAATTATTTACAGTCAATCAATTAGCTTTGTGAAAGGTCATTATAAACGTATTTTAAAGCAAGCAGAAACAAAAACATGTTGTGAAAAATATTTTGTTGAAAAATATTTTATTCAAAAACAGGATCAACAATAAGAGCGCAAAGCAATTACAGCCAAATAATTGTAAAAATATTATCAAAATTTAATAAAAAGCAAAAAAAACGTAAATTTTACTATATCAATTTGGAAACAGTAAAATAAATAACTTTATTTGAACAGTTTATTGCGTAAACCTAATTAAATAAGCAATCATGCAACTTTTTTTAAACTCCGATTTGTAACTATTTATGGTTACTTTCGTTTGTTCTCAACAGATTTGAATGTATTTTTTTGGAAAGATCTAGTACAGTGATTATGAACCTGTGATTTTTAAATCTCTAAGGGTGTACAAAATCATTTCTCGTGACTTTATAAGCAATTTGGTAATTTTCCACCAATTCGTTGTTACGCGTATCGCTTTGATAAACCCAACAAATTTTGGTTTTTAGCTGCCTTCTACAAGACTGACGTTGTCTAAGGCTGAGCATTTCAATTATGTACAGCTACAGAAGAAAATTAAGGTCTTGACTTCCAATCTGAAATGCAAAAATACCTTTTTCGGCACCTCTGGATTGTTCTAACAGCCTTTTTTGGTGTGGATATATCTCTTTAAAAAAGTTTGCAAGCACTGATCTAAAAGCATTCTCCAGTTTCTTTCAAAAATTGCTTATTTTGGCAGTGAAATAGATCTTTAGCTTTTGACCGAAAAATTATAAGTCGGCCGTCATCACGACATTCCGCCAAACTTAATTTTAGTTTGTAAAATCGTTTGTGATTTGGTACAAATCGCATCAACGCACTTTTTGCTTTCGTTAAATTTTGCACTTATTTTAAGATAAAATTATACCATTTTGAACAATTTGTTAATAGTTCATAAACCCTTTTTAATTCTGCTTTAAAAAAATATACTTTTTATGATGTGTCTTACAAATATTTTATTAAGACTTGATAAAAACTTTTAGCTGGAATTTTTTATTTCGCAGGTGTACTTGTTATCGGACATCAGAAGATTAAGTACGTCACAGGTTGAAAAGAATGGAAAGTATTAAAACTTTCATAAAGTGATTTATTAAGCGTTTCACTATCATCAAACAATAAAAAGTTTCCAGTAATGTAAGGTATGCGTAAGCAAGCAATCGAAGAATGTGCGAGAATCAGATTTCGAAAATTCGTAAATTCAATTTCTCTTCCGATTTTCGTCAATCGTTATAATTGCCTCAATTCATTTCTTAACGTTTTTTCCCAACAAATTAGTGGAATTGTTTTTTAATTTGCTAGTTCAATTGTTTTATGAGACACATTAAGTTACAAGCTTGTGAATTTTCATGGAGCAATGAAGACGTTAGAAAGCTAAAATGTTACTCTCAATATTACATATCTTATCACCGTCATAAGTAGTCGAACGTCATTAAAGTGTGATTGTGCGTCAAAATTTTTTTCAACCTTTATAGTTTGACTAATTAATTGCATAATAATGATTTGATTGTACTGAACACGTTTAAAATTGTGCAATTGCGTTTGGGCGTATTGTGTTAATAAAGTACAAAGAAATTTAAAAAATTTACAAAGCAGACCTCGTTATTTTTCATTTCCTATGGTTTTATGCAAAAAAGCATTTCTTAATTATAGATTCACTCACTTCGAAACAATTATGGTTTTTTACTTTCTATTTTTCAATTAAGTAAGTTGCAAAAGTAGATGCTTAAACCCAACATTATCAATAACCAAAAGAAAGTCGTAATTTGTCGTTGCCAAAATCACTTCCATAATTCTCCTGACTTGCAGGGAAACGTTGGTGGTGTTAGATTTATGGCGATAATTGAACGACTACCTGATTTGCATTGAAAATCCTGGGAAATAACTGACCGGATAAAATCTTAATTAGTTTTTAATGAACTTTAAAAGTTCATACATATCTGCTATTTTTTCTCCTGAGTCGTGTGCAAAATGCTGAGCTACCATATTAAATCTTTTTATTATCATAGTTATATCAACTATTTATCCTTCTCCCAACTCGAAGGACCACTGCAAAACCAAGAACTTAGAGTCGCCTTTTATAATGAGCTCACTTGTTCTCGAATTGTATGTCGGCGCCCTGATGCGTCTCTTGAATTTTTCCAAGTCGTATCAAATTTACTATATTTTCTAAAAAGATGTAGATGCAAAAGTTTTTTTGCTTCTTGATCTAACGTAATTATATAAGTTGATTTTAGAGCATTGAGAAAAATTTGTTGTAACCATAAAAACAATGGAATTCTCGTTTCGATACCCGTCTTTTTTTTTGTTTATTTCTAGTGGAATACGACAAATTTTTAAGACCAGGATGGTGTCCAACCTCGACCTACCGAGTCATTTTTTGCAATCCCCAGAACATTTAAAAAAGTTGACCAAGCTCTTTATGGCAGCTCGAGCAAAGAAATATTAACTACTTTTGATTGAAAACCAAAATATGTTTTTTAATCTGTAAATGAAGTTGCAAATATATAAAAAAAGGTTTTCATTTGGATTAGAAATCAAACCAATACTCATTTCTTAGTTTTCAATTTGTAAAGAAGATGTTTTTGTCTTCATTTTAAATATGGAAGCAAAAACTTTTTTAAAAAAAATAGAATTTTTTCAATCAAACTAATTGGGCCCAAAAGTTCTTTCCATTTTGAAAAGTGACCCGCCGGGGTAAATAGCTTGACCCAAGTTGCCTTGAACCAGGTTTTTCAAACTCTTTTGTCATGGAATTTTTTATATTTCATTTTTTATCCCATTTTTATATTTCATTCATTCATTTTTTTCTATTTCTGATCATTATTAAATAGTTCACACGAAAAATCATAAATATTGAAAAAGATCAAGAAAAGGAAGAAAGAACACAACGTCAGACGTTTAAACATGCATAAGATATTAAGAAAGTCTAAGTACAAAACGATAGAAAACATGGCCGCAACACCTTGATCAAGTAAAATATAAGAAATGAGAAAGAAAAAAGGAAAAAAGAAAGAAGAATATATATATGTATATAACATCACAAAAAAAATAGTCAAACAATTAAAGATTGTATAACCAGTGCATGACCAGTCTGCGTAAGGATGATGGGTGGCACAGCTAGTCAAGATGAGAATTTGGCTTATTTGAGCAAGGTGAATAAAGAAAAATCACCCATAAAAAGAAACCTGACCAGGTCCAAATACCTTTTCTTAATGCATCTGGTAACTATACAAAGAGTATATGCAAAACTTAAAGAGATAATAAATCAAATAATAAGCAAAAAATTTGTGATATGAAGAATAATATAAAGGACTACGATGCCAGTCGAAGTTGATGGAGTTGAAAAAGTATATGTATGTATTTGTACATAAAATAACAATTATAAAATGATCAGTTTCAAAAAATTAAATTAAAAAATAATAAAATAAAAAAAAGAACATTTATAAATGAATTCATAAATAAAAAATAAATAAAAAATAAAAAAAAGAACATTTATAAATGAATTCATAAATAAAAAATACAAAAATTAATACCAGCAAAATAAACAAGTTTCAATTTCACTTTACGGAACCCTAAATTCAAAGTTATTTATATTATGACGTACTTGCAATGCGCGTCGTGTTTGTTGTTGAACGGAACATTTTAAGCTTGAGAGAAAGACAGTTTGAGAAACGCGGTTTCATACTACTGAAGTGTCTTTAACTACAATCGTACAACAAATCGCTAAAATAAAAACTGTTTTTTAGCGATGCAGAAACTTTGAGGTTTTTATAAGTGACTAATCAAAAACCACAGTTGCAAGAATTCGAACTATAGTGCTGTACAAAACAAAAAATTTTCAACAGCATTACTTAATCAATTTCATCGGTTCCTTCAAAAATATTCAAAAAAATTTCAAAAACTGTTGTGAGAAAAGAAAAACAACATACGAATGGTCAGTTTGACACCTGTAAATTGTCCTAATAGTTTTCTAATCTCTAGAAAGTAAACAGGGGCAACAAGTTAAAACTTTAGTTTCTGAAATGAACGACACGTATATAGATGTTGTAATGTATAAAACTACTGCTCTTCAACAGCACGGAGCAAAACTTTTCTGGGTGATTCCACAGTGATTGGAGTATAATCGTAAAGATTATGTTAGATGTTAATAGTAATACTTGACTAAGAACCCAAAAAACCCAAAAAGGCTCTCACTTTAGATAAGAGGTCAAAAAGCACAGATTTTTAAACTTGGTGAAAAAAAAATTTTTGTATTGCCACTCAAAAGGTTGACGAATACTATACTAACTTAAAGCAAGTTATAGAAAAATAATCATGAGAAGGTTTAAAAATAAATGGCAGATTCACATAAAAAACTGCCTGCAAAGAAGCAAGAACTTTAGTTCTTGTTACGTGAATATTAATCAAACTGTCAATAAAACAGTTGAATTAATTATTAGCAGACAAAAAGTAAATGACTTAATTATAAATCTCTCCTAAATAAATTTATGACTTTCGATTTTCGTATTAAAAATCTCTTTTTTACATATTTGGCGTTTGTTTTTCTAAATTTATTCAATGATTGCGCTCACTCAGCAAAGTGCGATTATAGGTGTGCCAAGTAAGTGACCGTTGGAGCCATTTCGGTTTGTATATTTAATCATATTTACAGCAAAAATATTTCGCATATTTGCTAAAACTGCCTTTTTACGCAAAAAAGTGCTGCCAGCTATAAAAAAATTCAATTTCAGCAATTTTAAATCTTTTCAATTCAAACCTTTAAACCTTTGTTAGGATTAGTGGTTTTGTTTTAGGACCTAACCTTAACTAACCTAACTAACTCCCTCTGTGTAAACTTATACAAATAAAATCAATCAAATTTATTAATTAATTAAGTTATAATTTAATACGTTTCTGTCCTGAAGCGAGAAGATGGCTTGCTGTAACCTGTCTCTATCTTCAGCAGTCTGGGTAATTGTTGCAAGTAACTATTGTAAGTCTGTCGAACCGCTATATGTTTCTGACACGGCTAGATGTATTTCTGCAAAATCTTTTAAAGAGATCGTGTCTGTTATAACTGTCAGAGGCACATGTAATTGATTAACAGGCAGATTTAATGAGAAGGCAAATAGTTTTTGAAAAGAAGAAGTCGCAAAATCATTTGAAAGATAAAAGTTTGCTTACGGTGATAATGTTCCTAATACAATGGCTCGTCTTGGATTACAAAGTTTGGACTTGCAAGTCGGCCTATCCCGGGCTTACCAGCTTGGGTGCGTCCATACTCAACCAAAGGTACAAGAGAAAATTTCGTATCGTTATCAAAAGCTAAAGTAGGCACGACAGTTGCGTTGATTGATTATCAGGTAAGCTGTGTGATGACATCATCGGCCGAAATTGTAAGGCTAGGTCTTTGTAATGTTTATCATAGAAGTTCAGACGGATATAATGTGCTCAACGTTGAAAAGAAACAATATAGCAAGTATTCACTCTAATTGACAATGCAACATACAAGAAATCAAAATTATGGAAAAAGCCCTAATCAAAAAAAGCAAGGGAAAACTTCGAGTGATCAAAGAAAATAAAAACAATCAAGAAAAGCAAAAAGAAAAGGAATTATAGAATACAGTTTTTAACTTTGATAGCGACTAGGTGGGTTGGTTACTTGACCGAATGTAGGAGTTTTCTTTGTTGGTACGTTGCACGACGAAAGAAGATGATCCCACTAATCGATGTCAAATGAGACCGAGTATGGTTCGTTGAAAATATCTGTAAAATATAAAATATTTTCGATCGGCTGTCTTCGTGATTCCGTTGTCACAGTTGCCGCAGGTGTTGAAGTTAATTTCTGTCCACTTGAAAGAAAAGAATCATTAATATCTTTACTGTTAGGTCTATGATCATTTACAAAGTCAATAGTGTAAGATGGATTTAAGCAATCAATAGAAACCTTAGAATTACCGTTAGATGTTTCAATTATAAAATATTTATCAAATTATTCTAGAACAGAGGCGTGCAACATACGGCCCGCGGGCCAGAATGCGGCCCGTGGTACCTCTTTTTATGGCCAGCTTCTAGTGAGCTAAACAAGAGCTAAGCAAAAATGTTGAAAAGATAATTTTTTGTGGTAAAATGAGAAACAATTTTAAAGTCCAATAAATAAACCATATTCAGGTTCTCACTTGAAATCATCCTTAGATTTCCCACTTTTAATCCCAAATTCATAACGTTCTCTAAAAAAAAGGGTGTCGCACGAAATCATTCTCAGATTTCCCATATAAGTTTTCAATTTTTCAAAAGGTTTAAAGAGCCACAAGCAAGGGACCGAAGAGCCGCAGTTTGGCCACTCCTTTTTTGCTATAAAAATTACGCAATGCTTTGCGATATTATTGAAAATTACGAGGTCAATTAGAAATGCTGTTAACCGTTGTGCCTTTTAAATTGCCCAAAGAATTTACGCCTTCTGTATAGCGTTTATTGGATTTCATATATTCAATCGCACATTTTGCAAGTCCTATCCAATCTTTGTAAAACTAGTTGCCATTACATGCAGCTACTTTTGCAGGTAAAGCTTTTAAAAATCTCTCTTTAACCACAGCTTCGATTGAGGAAAGGATTTTCTTCAAGCGGCTAATAAGTGGCGTATTTAATCAGTGGGAGAACGACGGCCAACGCTAAATTATTAAGCAAAAGATCAAGTTTTTCAGAGTCGTCTTTGGCATGCAATGCCTTTATCTGAATGCACAATTTAGTATAGAACCTGGATCTTGCGGTTTTGGGATATTGCATAGCTTTTTAAGTTGTAGAAGTAGAAGTAGAAGGCATACACCGCCGTAGAAGTCATAACCACCAGGCAGGATGGAACAAATGGAGAAAAGTATCGGGAGTAATTTATGACAGGAGGTTACCAGCGAAAGCAAAAGAAGAAGTGTACCATTCAGTGGTGAGAGCAGCAATGATGTATGGACTTGAGACGGTGGTGGTTACAAAGAAACAAGTAGAAGAGATGGAAGTTGCAGAGATAAAAATGTTGAGGTTTGCTATGGAAGTGACGAGAAAAGACAAGATTAGAAATGAGTATATCAGGGGTACAGTTAAGGTAGAATGGCTAGGAATAAAGATGAGGAGGGCAGGTTGAGGTGGTATGGACATGTAATAAAGAGAGACCAGGAGTATGTAGGAAGAAGGATGATGGAAATAGAGTTACCGGAAAAGAGGAAAAGGGGGAGGCCGAAGAGAAGGTTTTCTGAATGTAATAAAAGAGGATATGGGGGAAGTTGGTGCGAGGGAGAAGAACATTGAAAACAGGACGCTGTGGAGGAATATCATACGTTACGATAACCCCTGATTAAAAGGAAAGGCCAAAAGAAGAAGAGTTACAGCTTTTTAAGTTGGCCCATGATTAAGTTTCTAAGGTTGTCATAAATTTTAACACTGGCGCTTCTATATCAGAAGTCGTAAATTTAGCCGCACACAAAGCTAACCAGCTATCCGCATTGTGCAACCTGAAAGAAGGCAATTTAAAATTAAAATATGAAGTAAAATTATCTTTACTATTGTTAACATAAAAATCAGGTTGCTCATCGCCGGTAAGTGGTGGCGAGATTCAACAGAATTTTTAATCATTTTGCAAATGGGCTTTAAATCAACGTCGCGCTGGGTTTTTCAAGAACTTATAAAATAAGGTTTAGAAGATTTTAATAAAGAAGTTTATTGTGGAATGTTCATTAAAATAAAAAACGACAGCTGTGGGTAAATAATTATTGGCGATCATTACGTAAGATTGATAACAAGGCAGAAAATACTAAAACCAAAAAAGTTATTTCTTACCTTTGTTTAACATTGTCGGGGCCGCCAAAATGTTAGGACTAAGGGTTGTGTTTCAGGAACTAACCCTAACACAGTATAACAAACTTATACTGTACAAATAGAATCAACCAAATTTATCAATTAATTACAATTTAAAAACGTCTTTGACACAGAGTACCGCCATCACGTCATACCGAATATCGCTGTTTGTTTCCGAATGGTATAGCCACGTCATTATATTTAAAAAGAATAAGCAAATGCACACGTAGCTCCAAGTTACTAATTGGCACACAGAAACGCTGTTGCACCATTCGGGAAGTCAAAAAACGATAATCCAAAATGTTACACGATAAATAAAATGGGAAGTAGAGTACGATCGATAAAATAATAAGACGTTGAGCAAGCTGTAATCACGCATTTGTTATGCACGAATCACGACACCTTCGTTTAAAGGAGATAGTCGGGAGCTGGATGGTCCACTAAATGGCCAAACATGTTTCCTTAATCAAGGGCAACGAGGCTCTTGTCGACATCTAAGGGAACACGGGCTCCGTTTGAATGGTGATAAATGGGGCAAGGTGTTATTACGTGCTCAGCTGTCTGCTTCTTTGCGCCACATTCACAGGCCGCCGTAGAAGCCATACCCCATTTGTGCGTTTCTGAGCAGAATAGACCAACACCGGTTCGGAGGCGGTTAAGTTTGACCCACGCAGGTCTGGGAAAGCCAAATCCAGATGGCATTGGGCTAACATCCTTAATAAATATATGGAGTTGTGGGGCATTTTCTGCCGACTTCCATGGTCCACCTATATTCCCCTAATTTTGCTACACTGATGCCTGAGTGGGTGAGGTTGTTCAGCAGTTTCAGTACGCCAGGCACAAATGGGTGTGTAGATTTAAGTTGCCGCAGCTGTCCACCAAGTGAAGACAGGAGCCTTTCATATGGAAGGTGTTCTGGCTCCTGAGCGCGGCGAGCTAGAGACTGTACGGCTTTTTGGCGGCGAAGCTCAGTTGGTTGGATGCCAGCAAAGACAAAAAGTTCTCCGTTGGTGTGTGACGCAGGCATCCGGTCACTATGCGCAAGGCATCGTTAGTGGGCTTGTCGATAAAGCGAGTATGAGCATTGCGACACCGTACTCAGTCGTGGAATAGACCAAGGCAAGGTTGGCTGTGCAAAGTATTATGGCATCCACACTCCAGCTTCATCCAGTTAATCGCCTTACAAGCCAACGCGATATGTTAACTTCTTTCGCAGTGACACTAATCGTGAGTACCCTATCCAGCTTTATACCGAGATAAGTGGGTTCAACACAAAACGGTAGAGCTTGTTCGTTGACTGTCGTGTCTCCTTGTTGTAAAGATGGAAGGCTGCTAACACAGACTTTGTTGTATTAAACTTGAGCTTCCATTTTTTAAGGTAGGAGGATATAGTTGCCATGTCCTGTGTAATAGTCTCTTCTAACGCCTGCCAGTAAATTGCATAATACAAGACGGCCAGGTCATCAGCATAAATAAATTTCCTGCCGACTGTCACTGGCATGTCATATGTATAGAAATTAAACAAGAGGAAAGCCAAGATTAATCCCTATGGAATACCCTTTTTAAGGAGTCGTAACCTGCTTTCTTTTCCGGGACCGGTAGTGAGGGTAAAACTTCGACTTGGAACACCCGTAATCAACGATACCATGTGCCTATCCTGAAGAAGACGAAGTAGCTTGCAGGTGAGGCATGCAGAAACACAGGAACTTGTTTAACCAGAACTTCAAAGCAGAGCTGGCATGGAGTATTAGCTTTGGGCATAGAGAGTCAAGGCCCGGAGCTTTTCCTGACTTTAACAACTGGAGGGCATTGGCAAATTGTTCCGGAGAAAAATCTCCAGAGATAGATTTGTCAGGTGGTGTTGGAATTCTCCAGAGTTGGGACACGTCTCCAATGACGAGTCTGGCTGACTTAAGGTTTGTTGTTTTGTATACTTCATTTTTAACCAACTGCGCGGCAATCGATTTGGCGGTAACGGGGCAGAGACGGCGTGCGAGTCTGGTTCTGCCGGTCAAGTTCTACACCAAAAATATATTTTATGCCAGCCGACTGGAGTACATAACGTTGATGTTATTGACAGCCTCGGATCAGCAATCTTTTCGTTTTTCATCAAGATGGGACAGCAAGTCGGAAGCAGCTGAACTACTTGCTTCACCTTAACCCTTTGAACGTCAATGTACCAATTTTGGTACATCGCCAATTCATGACTGAAATGCAAATGAGCCAATTTTGGTACATACCTTTTTAGAAGAATTTTTTAATGCTTGATAAAATAATTATTATAAGTTATCAAAGAAAAAAACTAAATTGCATTATGTGCAGTGGTTTTTCTTTGGTTAGAAAATATTTTTATGTAACACACATATATACACGAAAATTAAAGGGACGTTAAAAGGGTTAAGGCTTTTTTCCTTACTATTTTAGGATACCTAAACTCGATACAAGACAAGGTTAGTGTTTAGGCCAAAATGCCAGATCTCTAGAAAAATAAACGCAGATATGCCAGCTCATTATGACAAAAGAATACTGCCAGGATTCACAGTTGTAGATAGCAGTGGTCACTATGACATTAAAAAATTTGCTTATATTTCTAAGCAAGGCGCAAAGTTTTTGGGCAATGCCAAAAGATGATGACTAAAAACAAGTGTTCTTTCCAGTTTTACCCCAAGATAAGTAGGGACTGAAAAAAATGGCAAAAATTGAATGTTGTTTTAAACTTTTACTTTTTTTAGTTTTAAATTTTTTTAAAAATTAAAAAATGTTCGTGACTTAAACCTTTGAACAGAAAAAAAGATCGTCATTTGATTTCAATCAGTGAAAGTGAGGCAATTGATACAGTGCAGATCATAAAGGTCCAGTTTACCCTTTTCATACGTTTACAAAAAAAATTCCTTAAACGATCATCCCTATATATGGATTTAATGTCCAACCATTGATAACGCGTTAAATGTGACATTCGATGAATTAACTTAAGACGCCATTGTTGGTGCGTCTTTTGTGACACTTTTATAAATCATTAACTGGTTGTTTAATGCAAATTTTTCGAGCCATAACGCACTCAATTACTTTGATATCGTAAAAACGATTTTAAAAAAATTTTTTTACTGGCTTGCTGCTGTCAAAACAAGATTTTAAAAAATGCGCTAAATAAACTCTCATTCTCACTTAAGTAGTTTTAACATTTTATTTAAGTTGTGTTGTTATTACTACTTTTTGTCTTTATTAATTATTAATTTTTGTTTTTTTTTATTAGTATTGTACCGTGTTTAATAATCAGAAATATAAGTGTTTTTTATGGTTTTATTATTTCTTATCTGAAACGTAAAGTAGAATTTTTTTCATCAAAAGCACTTTAAATTTAAAAGTCATTTATAACAAAGATTATTAAATATTTACACTTTGATGTTGTTTTTTTTGTTCTCTTTTTTCTGAAAAAATCAACAAAAAAGTTATTGGATAGTTCTTGCGATTTTAAGGATTTTAATCAACTAACCCTTTATTAATTCATGCGATGTTTTTAAACCGCCTACTGCCTTCTTCTGGTGGTAAACAGTATCCTTGTTTTTTTGGTAAAATGATTTTTGGAAAGGACAAATCGAACAATGTCGGTCATTTGTCGAAAATTTTTTATAACGTTTCTAGTTGCTTTAAAGTTTTGAACCAATAACTCCTTATGCCTTTTTTAGCAACTCGATCCCATGTTAGCAGAGGTAGCTTTCTATTTGTTGGCAATATAGGGAAGCTATATTTGATATTGAATAATTTTTTTGTTATTACCGATCGTTTGCTTTTTCTTAGTTAAATTGCGATTTGAAAATAAAATTTTTTCCTTATTTTATCTTTTTAGAATCCTTTTTCATATATTTTTGGGCTTTTAATACTTTTTTAGTTCGGAATCATAAAAATAGACTTGCTTGGACGAAGCATTAAATTCGTATTTTTTGGATATAAGTTGGATATAAATAAGTTACTAATTGTTTTGACCACACATATCTGCTGTAAAAATTTCTTATTTTTTTTATCAATTATTGCAAGAAACACTACCCATTCTTCTATTAAAAATTATTTATTATTATTCAATATTAGTCCCTGTACAAAGCAATAAAAAACTTTGGCTTACTTGCCTTTATCTGCAATTGATAAGCATCGATGAGCAGTGTTTTGTTTCTGTTTCAAAATATAATATACTTTTTTTAAAAAATTTTAAAAATTTTTGATTGTCATAAATAAAAATTATTAAAAATATATTTATTTTGCAACTGGTAACATTTTACTTTAACTTTTACAAATTTTTGCTTTTTAATTAATCCATTCACCCACACATTTTATTGCGTTTCATAAGTTTGATTAAACAAATAGCTTATTGCCAGAGGTACTCAGCGCGCAACTTCCGCAACTTACGCAATAGCAGAAGCAGGGCATGCTATGGAACGGAATGCAATAAGAATTTTCCATATTCCATATCCATCGAAACCTTCCATTCCATTTCATTCCATACTAAAAAATCTTCCATTACATTACATTCCGTACTAAATTTCTTCCATCCCATATTTCATACATTTTCGATACTTTGTATTATACAAAAAACCCTAAATTTCATACCGTGTAAATTTTAATGAATGTTTTTATAAGTCCAACTCAGGGGTGGGCAAACTTTTTAGCTCGAGGGCCGCATTGAGGAATTGATTTTGTTGGAGGGCCATATTATAGTGATCTCTAAAAAAAAGTCTTCATTTTGAATTCATCCCGATTTTCTTGATTTTCGTACTCAAAAAGTAATGTAATGGTTAAGGGCGTTATATTCAAGTTTAATTCAGCGTGGTCGAAAGGCTAGAGAACCGAGATTGTGATCGACAAGGTCCCGGTTCAAAACCTACTTCTGCCATTCTGTTGTGTCTTTCGGAAAGACATTTTACGGCACTTTCCCCTGCTTGGTGGTCTTGCAAGCAGTTCTAAATTAAAAGTCATATCTCTATTAAATTACAAGCGGAAAGCAATATCTTGGTACTCCAAAAGCAGGTCAGAGTAATTGCTTACCTTTACGCATTAGTGCCTCCGTTGCTTTCCTGCGCGTCAAGAGGATAAATAGAGATAAAATAAAATAAATAAATTGCCGAACTTCAAACTCAGAAGGTTAACCACTAATTTGATTCTATTTACAGTACATGTATTCTCTTATATAAATAGAATATAAAAAAACAAAATAAAAATTAAAACAAACAATTACAATATTAAAGACAATTGAAGGGCTTAGTTTTAGATGTACCTAAGTTACATAATGTGTTTTGAGAAAATGAGGTTCAAAATTTTCAAAAGTCCTGGCAAATCAGAGTAATGATAGAAAAAACCTAAATGATTTTTTATTACATTAATTGTGTATCTCTCCCTATTTCAACAACTTTATAGAATTTTATTATGATGTCAAAAGGAATTAAGGCTTGTTTTGCAAATTGGACTTAGGTACTTTTGTTGGAAATTTTGATTTACAAGTGCTTTTCTAGCAAATTAACAGTGTAGTTAGGCAGAAAAAGTCAAGCACATGTAATAATAATGATAATATGCATTTTATTTTTTATAGAGTGACATATCAGAAAAGAATTTAGGATCTGGGGGAAATCAAAAAACCAAGTAATGAGAAGTTAATTTTCTTAAAATTTGCGTACCCAAACCAAGAAAACATAAAAAAAACTTTTCCATGATCTATTAACTAAAAGCTAAATCAATATAAAGCTATTCAGTACAAATTTTTAAAAAATGTTTCTGAATATCAATAGATAAGTAGATGCTTCGTGACTCCATTAGAATGCTATGTAACTAAATTATTAGGTTATAGACGGGAATCAAAAGCTCCAAATAAAACGTTAGGATTTCCAATTAATTTAAAAATAATGATTAAAATAATAATACAGGTAAACCTAATGCAAAAATAAGTTTTTGAGTAAGCTTGCCTATAATGAAAATGAAAGTTATTACTTCATTATAATGCTTGCGTTACTCTTATATTATTAACATTTGACAAACTTTTAAAAACTCCTATTTCAAATTTTATTGACAAAAGTAAAAAAAAATTGTTCAGGTAAGACTGCTTTGCAGGTCAAACCTTCAAACAGTAGGTTTAATAAGCTATCAAGTGTATATAGGAATTTTTAACATACGCGTAAATCAGTTGGACTTCTGTACTTCTAAAATAAAATTACGCTAAGATTTCAAACCTCTGTCCTATTTAAAAAGTGATTTTCGTACATTATCCTGAAAAGATTTTTTGTCAGAATATTTCTGGCGTGTAAATCAACAATTTTTTCAGCTTATCTCATTTTTTCAAAAATGTGACTTAGGTACTTTTAGAAATAGGGCCTTCAATTTAATATAGCATAATCATGACAGAAGTTTAACTTATCTAACTAATGAGAGAAACAGAACATTGTGCACTGAAGTTGACTATTTTTATTATTTGAGCACAAGCTTTCGTGGGCTACTGCCCACTTCATCAGGTGCAATGGAATGAAAATGCAATCAAAATAAGTTTTACACAACGGCATTAAACGTAACAAACAGACATATGTGACGTAATGAAATATGAAAATATCGGTAAAAAAGACTAAGTAGAGAAAATATGGCAGTACGGTAAATTACAGCAATTTAAGCAAAAAACAAATGCTAGAAAATGGCATGCAAGTATAAAACGATGCGAAATGGCGAAAGAAGTGAAAAACATAAATGACCCTCAAGTTTACAAAAATAAATATTACACGTAGTTGGACATAAATGAATAATCTTTATTTAAACCTTGATTAATAAAATCGAGTTTGAAAATAATTTTTTGTTCTTCCACTTCCCGTTGTTGCTTTGTTTTGCCTTTAACTTCCTTGATTACTGCTAATTTGAGATTGTCCAAAGTATGGTCGGGTTTATTGAAATGTTTGGCTACTGGTTTGTTTCTATTGTGTTTGATGTCACTCCTGTGTCCATTCATCCGTTGTCTGATTAAGTTGCTTGTTTCTCCTATATAGATTGCTTTAGGGCAAAGATTGCATGAAATTTCATATATGATATTTGATGAATTGCAGCTAAAATTTCCGGAGATTTTTATAGGGACTCCGTTAGGACCAGTTATTGTAGGATTAGTGTTTATGTTGGGGCAGAGATGGCATTTAGGAGAATTGCAGGGAAAGGTGCCCGTGATGAAACGTTCATTTGGTAAGGAGGCAGATGTAAGTAGAAGTTTGAGGTTAGGGGGTTGACGATATGATATAAGTGGTGGTGCAGAGAAGATTTGGTTAACATCTTAATGTAACTACGTGTAATATTTATTTTTGTAAACTTGAGTAGACAGGTTATTTTATTTTTATTAGCCGACAATTTATTTTTGTAAATTTGTAAACTTTAAAACTAGTAGACAGGTAACTAGAAATAGACGTTAAGTACTAAAAAAATTAAAGTAATGTCGTTACAGAAAACAGATATTGTTTGCGACGATGATGAATTAACAAGTGTTAATAAGAAAAGTAAGAAAAAAATTAATCATAAGAACGCTGAAAACGGGGAAACAAATAATTGTACTAAAAAAGCTGCAGTCAGTGAATTGCAACCTTTTCAGCTTGAAAGCGGCAATCACTAGCATCGGGGCGGCCAAACAGTGGCTTGCGAGCCGCATGCTGCTCTTCGGACCCTTGCTGGCGGCTCTTTAAACCTTTCGAAAAATTGAAAAATTATATGGGAAATCGGAGAATGATTTCATGCGACGACCTTTTTTTTGTAGAAAACATCATGACTTTGGGACGAGATTAGGGAAATGCGAGATCGATTCGAGGTGAAGACCTCTTTTGTTTTTTGGGAGAACACTATCAATTTCGGACGAAAAGTGAAAATCTGAGGAGGATTTCAAGTGAAGACCTTTATTTTTATCAGTAAATGAGTAAATAACTTTAGATTTTGTTTTTAGATTTTTGTGTTGCGGCTCTTTAAAAGTTTGGATTTATGATATGCGGCTCCAACATGGAACAGGTTTGGCCACCCCTGCACTAGTATCTTACACCCGATGCTATAGATTTTGTTTTAAACCAGCGTTTCCCAACATTTGTTGTCCCAGCGCCCCTTAAGTATACAGTAGAATTTGATTTAAAATAAACTGTCACCGCATCAAGTAATGTAAAATATAACATCATTAGCATATTTTGCTTTTGCACAAAAAAATAATAATAAATGAATTTGATGCACAGACAAAATAAAACGCACATTTTAATGGCTTCCTTGTACGTGATGCTGCGATGTTAAAACACTAAAATCCGGTTGATGTCAGTGTTAATGTTAATGTGACAAATTCAAATTGTTAATGTGACAAATTCTGCCAGCATTAGGCCTACAATTTTAATTCTGAACTGTTTTTGTTTTGTGGTGTGGTTTTCTAAATAGGAGCTTACAATGTATCAGCGCCCCCCAGTCGATTTAAAAAAATTTACCACCTTCTCAAATAGTTCAAACGCCCCTCGTTGGGAAACGTTGGTTTAATCAAAGTATTTGGAAAATACGATAGCTGCAAACCTCTTAGAATTGGTAAACTATTAGTCATGTGCGAATCTGCAAATCAAACTAATACTTTACTTCAATTTAAAGAATTCTATCAGATTTTTAAAAAAACAGTCCTATTGTGGCTTCATTATTGACTCGGCCCAAAAATGAGTATATAATACGCAATGTACCATTAGAACTTACTGAAAAAGATATCCTTGTATTATTTGTCGCACTATTAAAGTAAAACAGTTAAAAGATTTGCGTTTAAAAATGCAGATAGTAATGAACGGTGAAACAGTGCTTTTGCATTTCGAAAATTGTTGTAGACCGAAATCTGTGCGACTAGGTTTTTAAATTTTAAAACAGAGTTATATATTTCACGACCACCGGATGTTTTAAATGCAATCGTTGTGGCCACGTGACTGAACATTGCAAGACAAAGTTTGTTGCTCAATTTTGCAGCGCAGCGCAAGAAAGTAAATATTGTACCGCGGTTAACTTGAAATGCAGCAAACGCGCCATAACGTGCCATAACGATTAGCGCGGTTACATAAACCAATTTCTAAAAATATATATCTCAGTTATTAGTGAAACTCGAACCTGTTGTTATGTTTTTAAATAGTTCGAAATATTTAGATTTTTAAATCCAACGCCAAAAACACTAAAATAATATCGCTTTTATACTTTATAAGATTGAAATAAAAATATTACGTCATTAGCTTTTGTTTCAATCAGGTGGTTTTGACAGATGAATTAGACCAGGGGTCGGCAACCTTTTCAACGCAGTGTGCCAGTTTTTGAATTTTGTTAGCTGCGCGTGCCGAACTATTTTTGATAATATAGTACAGGGGTCGGCAACGTTTTCTTTCCAGTGTGCCATGTTGTGAAATTCAATGTCAAAATATACGTTTGCGTGCCGATGTCTTCACTTCGATTTCCCTATTTTTCTCCCAAAATCAGGATGTTCTCTAAAAAACAAAAAATGTCTTCACTTTGATTTCATCTCTAATTTCCCTATTTTTCTCCCAAAATCAGGATGTTCTCTAAGAAAAAAAAAAAAAAATCTTCACTTTGATTTCATCTCTGATTTCCCTATTTTTCTCCCAAAATCAGGGTGATCTCTAAAAAAAAAAGGTCCGTAAACGTGTTTTTGAAAAATATTCACGATGCCGCGTGCCGGGGGTTGCCGACCCCTGAATTAGACTATGTGATATTACGTTTCTATGTCGCACTGAGACAAGTCGGATATGGTTCATCTCTGTCTAATATGTCTGCGCCCATTTAGAACAAATTTAAGCAATAATCACTGCAGTTTTTGTTGCAAGAATGTCCAGAAAAGTAAAATTTACAACTGAGGAAACGTTGAAAATTTTGCTAGACATTTCATCTGATGGTGGAAGTGACTCGGAGGAGGATAATGTGGTTAATAATGACTCAAATTATGAAAGTGATGCTGAAAGTGTTGAGGGTTCTCTTAGTGGGTTTGAATACGAAGAAGAAAGTACTGAAAATTCTTCAGACAATGAACCTGTGCCTTCGACAAGTCAAGATTTACAACCAAGGAAAAATTTTCCAAAAGTTTTTGGGGTTAAAGAGTTAAAATTGGAAATCAAAAGATATCTTTTAAAACTTATTGCAAATATCGCGGAGTTGTTTTTCAAACCAACGGTAATTATAATAAACATGACTAATACATTACAGAAAAATATAAAAAACGAATCAATATTTACGATTTGTGAAGAATACAACTTTAGGTGCTTCTAAATACCCGATGATTGCTCTTTACAAAGCTCTTATTCGATCAGTAAGAGATTACGCCATGAAAATATATCTTACCCCAGTATGCAAAAACAAATTGAGACGATTCAAAATCAAACTTTACGAAATTGTACAGGGGCAATGAAGTCTTACCCTCATGTTTACAGCACGCATGCAACGAAATAAATCCCCATTTACGGCACATCCAAGTTTGTTTAAACTATAGAGCTCATGTTCTTGTTTTTTCTTCTCACCCTGCTTCCAGAGTAATTTCGGGCTGCTGGTACAACTGGTTTCCAAAAAATAATAATTATTTTTCTTTTAATCATCAAATAACAAGTTTTTTTCAGACTTTTTAAAAAACATCTTCTTTTAAATAATATCTGCATCTAGCAAACCCGCATTCCTGCTCGCAACTTATTCCTTGTATCCTGTGGCAAATGATTTACATTTCAAAGCTTTTTCAAGTAAGCATAATAATCCATTAGCTAATAAGCAATTGTTTTTTGAATATATTTTATCTAATTACAGTAGATTCCGTTTAACTGGATCACTTCGGGCAGAGAGCTTTTGATCCAGTTAGCCGAATGATCCAGTTAGCCGAAAAGTTGGCTATTTAAAAAAAGATCAAGCTTGTTATGTCATCAAAGAAAACCAAGTTGTTTTATTGTAAAAAACAGTTAATGCTGCGGAAAAAAACGACACAGAGTAGACTGTTTCAAGTCTGCTGTGAGAACATGACTGGATGCTCGTTCAAGCTTCGTCAGCAGATTTTTATTGTTAACGAAACCTCGTCCCAGCAGACCCCTTGTGAGAGTACTCAAAGCTTTGCGGGTCTCTGTAACACTTGGAATAGGTTCTTTATCTGCATCGTCATCACCTTCTTCTTCTTCTTCGTCTTCTTCTTCATGGCGAGCTCGCACAATATCCACGATTTCATCCTCATCAAGAACATGTGCAACCTCCAGGTCATCATCAGCTTTGACGAAATCTTCCCATTGTTTTTGGTTCATTGGTAGCTCAGAAGGAACTGCAGTTATTTGCGAAGGGTGAGCAGGTCTTTCATGCGGGCCCATTTTTAATCCAGACTTAACCCAGCAGTTTCTAATTGTAACTGAATCAATTTCTTCCCAGGATGCCTTCATAAGCAGAATCCCATCCAAAAGAGTGATTTTTTTGGCCAGTTCGCATGCAGTGGCAGTGACTGATTCATCCATTTGCTGCAGCACTTGTCGACACATGGCCTTGCGAAAAATTGCCTTGACAGCTCGAATGATTCCCATGTCACAAGGCTGCAGCACAGAGGTTGTATTATGTGGAAGAAATTCCACTCTAATGCTGGACAGTCCCGTGACTTGTGTGTGAGCTGAGCAGTTATCTGCTAACAGTAGGATTTTTCTATTCTTCTTCTTCAAATCTTTGTCCCAAGCACGAAGAAAACTCTTCCATATTCCTCCGGTCATCCAGGAATTGGAATTAGCTTCATAGTCAACTGGAAGTGGATTCACATTTTTAAAACAACGTGGGTTTTTTGACTTCCCAACAACAAGAATCTTCTTCTTTTCACCAGCCATACTGCATGTCAACAGACACGTGATGCGCTCTTTAGATTTCTTCGTGCCACGTCTTGTATCATTTCGAAAAGTTAGCGTTGAGTCAGGCATGGCGCGAAAGTAGATGCCTGTTTCATCAGCATTAAAAATGTTTTCCTCGTCATATTGTTGGCAAAGGCTTGGCCACACTGTTTCAATCCAATTTTCTCTTTGTTGAACATCTGAATCTTTGGCCTCGCCGTGCAATTTTTTATGCACCAGACCCTCTCGCTTCTTGAACCTCGAGAACCAGCCTTCACTTGCTTTCCAATCGCCTTGAACATCGAGTTTCTTGGCAAACTCTTCTGCCTTTTCACGCACAATTGGACCACTAAGGAAGTCGGCTCCTCGATGTAAACTTTGTTTGATCCATTCTTTCACAGCCTCATCCACAAGTGGGACCTTACTGTTGCGCCTCCGTTTTCGGTTGGACTCTTCACTTTCTTCAAGAGAATTCCGGTTTTTGAGGTGCCGGTTTAAAGTGCCTTGAGGAATGCCCAACAGCTCAGCTGCCTTTCTTTGTGATGTCCCCTGCAAAAATAAAATAAATAAGTTTCTGCATGTTTTATGCATCAAAAACAGCATTATGGATGCGAAACCTCAACTTACATTTGGTAGTTTGTCATAAGCTTGCAGCAATTCTTGAATTTCTTTTAGAGATCTTGAGGCACAGCGTTTTGACATGATGTCTGGTTAACTGCTAAAATTTAACTGTCACACGCTACTGAAGCAAGGCGGCATGTGACGATTGTTACGTATACTAATTGTAATTGTTACGATTGTAACTGCTACGGCCGCTTACCCGCATGATCACTGCATGGCACAAGCATGTTTTAGCGTGTTATCATTCAATGATTGAAATATGTGCCATTCGAAAATCGAAATACGGAATTTTACGGTAAGTTTCAGTGTAAAAGTGATCCAGTTATCCGAAATAGTGATCCAGATAAGCGGCGTACTTTTGCATAGAAAAAGCGCATGTGATTCGGGACTTAGAAAAAATGATCCAGTTAGCCGAGTGATCCAGTTATCCGTGAGTCAGTTAAGCGGAGTCTACTGTACTATGATTATATACATATTTATACAGATGGCTCAAAGACTGAACAGAGCACAAGCTTCGCTGTCTATATCAACAAATTTGTTATTGAACAAGTGATTAAATGACTTATCTTCAGTTTTTTTCTGCAGAACTGTTCGCAATACTTCTATCCTAGTACTGGACCTCGAAAAATAGGCATTAACTATCTTTATACTTAGTTAAATAGTCTCGGCTCATTAAAGGTACTTACTTTCTTTTCTAGTAAAAATTGGACTGCAGATATCAGTGATGTGAATACCTTGACATGTATAAATCGTGGGCCGAGATACCGATACCAGCTAAATTGCAAATCTGTCCAAAAGTATTTCTGGTCCTATATCGAGAAAATGTGCGACTCTGCCAATTTTGGAAATGGAAATGAAAGTTATGATCAAAGAATATGTCAATAATTTATACGACAATTTTTACAAGTCGTCACCTACTGGTGGTGGTTATAAATCTTTGTTTCCTTCTACTCGTATTTCTGCTGAAGTTACTTCATCTTCACCACTTACTTTTCGTTCAAGAACAGGTCACTGCGGACTTAATAAACATCGGCACAGAATAAATCTATATTCCTCAGGTCTATGTTCTATATACTCCGTTTCTGAAAATGTCGAACATGTACTTTTTCACTGTCCTCAATACTCTAATGCAAGAGATATTCATCGCTCCAACCTAACAAAATCTAAAGCTGAATTTAGCCGTTTATACTTTCTAATATATTTAAGCCTTATTTATCGTACTTCATCCATTCAACAAAAATTTCTATATAACATAATTTTTGCATAACATGCTATGTTATTATATGACAGGTTGATAAAATGGCTTTCTATATTTTGGCTGCCATAAGTTAGCTAGCTTGGTAAAGTTAGCGCTTTGCTTAAAAATCATTGCTAATCCTGCTTTCAACGTATCCATAGAGAAAGTGCTAAAAGAGAATTACTTAATGAAGTTTATCACGTTAATCCATTTAAACTTGAAAGTTATGCGTTTTTCCGCTTTTCCGTCAGTGTGCACCAGCTATTTAGTCATGTAAACTAGGCCAAATGTAGTAAAATAGGTTGTTTATAAAATGTATACAGAAATACGTCAACGTAACTTTTTTAGATAAAATAAAAAATTAAAGCCGAAATTTAATTTCTTTTAAATTCAACAATCCAACTCAATTATTTTTCATCATACTTTAGTGAGTTCTTTCAAAATTACACATGATAAAAATTACAATGCGAGCAATTCCTTGTGTTTACGAAATATATGCAGTTATACCCAGTAACGTACCGAGGATTTTTGAAAGGGAACCATATACAACCACAATCTAATAAGCTTAGTGGAAAAATTTTTTGAAGTGGTAGCTATTAAAAAAAAGTCTTCACTTTAAATATGTCTCTGATTTCTCGTATTAGTGATCTTTGTGAGGGGCTATGGCACAATGCCCCACTCTCGAAAATTGAAAATTAATAATTTTCTGTGCTTCAACTGTAGAAAACGACATCAAAACTCGCCATTGCGGCAATGTTGATCCCCACAAAGAAAAGTCTCTCCCACTGTTTTAGCCAGCTTACTGTACGTTTGAATACTCGAGTATGAGAATGAAATTACAAAGCAAATTAGTAATTTTGAACCCGAATCAGGCCAGAACTTTTTAAAAAAACTTCAGCCTGAACCCGGTCCGTTTTACAACTCTAAAAATAACTTTTTTATAAATCTTTTTTGCTTGTTTCAACGTTTAGTTTTATAAACATTTTGTCAATGGGGAAACGTTTAGCAAAAAGTTTTAAAAATTTTGTTGCATGTTTAATATGAGTGCTTTTAATTAAAAACTAGTTTACAAAACTTTTCTATCGTAATAATAGTTAAGAAGAAATTCAAAGATTTTTTTAAAATTTATTTTAAAAAAATTACTGTTAACTTTTCACATTGCAATTAACGAAAAGTGAGAACTTTCGTAGAAGTTAAAAGCAAAAGTACTTAGCAATAAATTTAGTATTTAAGCAGTGTTAAATGCTAAAAAAGCAATAAACAACTAAACTTGCCATTGCTATTTAACCGGACACAAATAAACTTTTACCTAAACGCAGTAATTGTCATGTAAAATGAGCAGGGCTTCTTTGAATCGATTAGCTTTCTACTGTTAAATCGCTGTAAAGGGTGTTGTTTTCAACAAAAATTTATTGACAATTGTGTTTTGAAGTTTCTCTGTTATTTTGCTGTCGTTAAAGCGTTTTTTACCCAATATGCTTTTAAAACTTCTTCACTGTAACGTCTAACTCCGATTATATTTCTGTATCATAAAAAACTTATTAAAAGCGAAGTACAATTGATGCCAAAAACTTTTGTCAAATTTTAATCAAGGCTAACTAGATTTATTTAAATTTCAGATCGCATTATTTGTCAGTTTAACAACATTTTTATTCTATGTTTTTGCTCTTTTTATTAGATTCATCCTGTTTACGGAAAAACCAATTACAGTAAAAAGATTTTGGCTAAAAGTATATTTCACTGCTGCTTCGCTTTAAATCATTAAAACCGAGAAAGGTATTATATTTTATTAAAATCAGAAAAAAAGCAAAAAACCAAATCACATTAAATGGATTTTGTGAATTACGTTTTATTGTTTTTTTATGCGTTAATTTAATATTTTCTGACTTGAAATACTAATAGAATTGGCATAAAACGTAGAAAAAGAGCTAGCGACGGTGGCTTCGTCCATTAACTTATAATTCTAAAATGAGAAAAACAGAACATTGTGCACTATTTTTATTATTGAGCACAAGCTTTCGTGGGCTACTGCCCACTTCGTCAGGTGCAATGGAATGGCAATTGTGTTTTGAAGTTTCTCTGTTATTTTGCTGTCGTTAAAGCGTCCATTCCATTGCACCTGACGAAGTGGGCAGTAGCCCACGAAAGCTTGTGCTCAATAATAAAAATAGTCAACTTCAGTGCACAATGTTCTGTTTTTCTCATTTTATTTGAAAAGTTGACACGGCTTTCCCAATTCTATTTCTTCCAATTCTTCGATTATAATTCTAACTTATAGTTTCTCACAAGTTTCAAGCAAAAAATTTTAAGAGAATGACTTGTCAAGGGTACATTGTCAATTGAAGTATAGATCACTTAAATAAATTCGATTAGCCGTTCTAAAAGGATAAAATTTATGTAATCCACTCTCAAAATCCAAAATATCGTCAACTTTAATCAAATCATTGAATTTTACAAGCACAAAAGACTAAAGTCATTATGAAATCGTTAATTTTTCTAAACGTCTTTGCAAGTGAAACTATGAAACTACATTTTTTGAGAAAATTTGAAACTATTTTCGGACAATACCGGAACATTCTTTTTAATGATTCAGCGCATATTGGGATTTCGATGATACTTTTTTAAAGTTTACATGCCATGTTGACTTATAATAAAAAAGTAATTAAATTTTTACACGAATTAGTGAAATCGTGGTATAGAAAAGGTTAAATATATTAATAATTGCCATAAAGTTTTCCCCAAATTGCAGGCAAAATCAGCAATCAGCATCTATTTCATCACACGTTTTAATATAAAAATATATCACGAGAGTAAAAACATGTGATTAAGTGAAAAAAACTTTATTAAAACTTTCGTAAAAAACAACTTTACCAAAAAAAAGTAAATTTTAATGTAAACAAATTTTTTTAAATAAAAATAAAAAAGTTTTTTTGGTGTTGCTTTGGCTGGTTATCTAAATGTCACAAATCTATTTTGGTATGATATTTATACCGGTTCGTTGCTTATATTCTTCATGATTGTATGAATTTCTCGTAGTATGTGAATCAACTTGCAGATAAAAGGAGTATTTTGTAGTTTTGAACGCTTAAATAATTCGGAAAGTTAGTTATAACTTCTACTCTTCAGTGAGTTCAGATAAACTATACATTGTAGATCAGGGCTGGGAAACCTGCGGCTCGCAAGATTTTTCAATGCGCCCGCGCGTGGCGTGGGGAGAAGCAAAACTATCACTACTTTTTCATATTTAAAACGGGGAAATTTTTAACAGATTCTAAGTGATGACCTTATTTTAGAGATCGCTACGTTTTTGGAACAAAAAACGTGAAATCAGAGACAGACTCGAAGTGATGACCTTTTCTGGGGCTACACCATAAATTTAAGATAAAATTTTTTTTATATCCGTAAAGTGCTAGAAGATCTTGATTCGTGCAAACGTATATAAAATTTGGGCAAAACTATATTGCCCAAAAATTTTATACGGCCCGCACCAATTTTTTAATTTGGGATACGACACGGGAGTGCAATAAAGCTCCCAATCTCTGTTGTAGGTTTTTGACCGGGTAGATAACCAGAAGAAGTATACATACGAAAACATAAAAAGTACGGTATAAAGCACTCCAATCTACATTATACTATAAACTTTATAATGAAATTTTTGTTTGTATTTCTGAAATAAGCTTTTGATTTATTTTCCTCTACGGCTCTAATTTATGATATTCCATGTTGGGGAATTTTGTTTCATAATGATTAGTTCATTTGCTATTGCTCTAACCTTTTCGTTTTAAAACTTCAAATAGTGGCGGACGGTGATCTGTTTTTAGGATGTGCGCTTAAACTATTCGTGATAAATTCAAAGCAAAACCAAAAAGTTGCAACCTTGTAACATAAAAAGGTTATTTTTTTGTTTTGCTTTGAATTTAACACAAAATTATATATTTTAGTTTAAGACCACACCCTAAAAACAGATCACCATCCGCCCCTGACTTCAATACTTTTGTAAGTATTGGAAAACGATTCTGATATTATTTTAATCGCTACAGTTTAACTTAACCGCTTTACACGAAACAAGAGACTTTTAGAACTTGTTTGATTTTGTTTTGGACTACTTGAACTGTTGATTATATCTCTGACTTGATGGACGAACAAGAGGAATTTCGAACCTTATAATTCTGTCTGCTTTGGAAACAGGTTTATTGAGATTTTTCTGTTAACTTTGATTTTTAATTTGTCTTATTTAGGCAAAAATGACTTTCATAAGTTAGCTAGCTCGGTAAAGTTATCCTTATCGCTTTTGCTTTTAAAAACCATTGCTAATCCTGCTTTCGACATATCCATAGAGAAAGTGCTAAAAGAGAATTACGTAATGAAGTTTACCACGTTAATCCATTTAAACTTGAAAGTTATGCGTTTTTCCGCTTTTCTGTCAGTGTGCACCAGCTATTTAGTCATGTAAATTAGGCCAAATGTAGCAAAATAAGTTTTTATCAAATGTATACAGAAATACGTCAACGTATCTTTTTTAGATAAAATAAAAAATTGAAGCCGAAATTTAATTTCTTTCAAACTCAACAATCCAACTCAATTATTTTTCATCATACTTTAGTGAGTTCTTTCAAAATTACACATGATGAAAATTACAATGCGAGCAATTCCTTGTGTTTACAAAATCTGTACAGTTATATACAGTACCCAGGATTTTTTGTGATAACTTTACTATTAAGGATCGTTTCCACTACGAGCGTGCAGTGAAGTATTCTTTGCTTCTTTTATAAATATATTTGCTTGTGGAAAGAAGTTAAAAAATCAATAAAACAAACAAAGAATGCTTCATACCACGCTGTAGTGGAAACAAGCCCTTAAACCGAACTTTTTGGTTAAAGTAAAACATAAGTTCGTGTCTAGAAAAGTCGATTTACATAAATGTCATCAGACAAGTTACAATATTTGTGACGTCCCTCGACATGATATGTTCTTTTAAAGCTAAATTTATTCTAATCGAAAAAAATTTTTTAAGAGATGCTTTCAAGTAACTAAAAAAGCAAAATTTGTGTAAATACATATACAGTATGTAGCTATAAGATCAGCTATATAATTGAGAAAATTATAGTTACTTTTATTTTCTCAATTATATAGCTGATTTTACAAAATACTTTAAAAAATTTTTTAACAGTTAAAAAAGATTTTAGAACAACCTTGCAAAAAATAGCTATAATTATGTTGCTTCCTTAAACAAATTTTAAAAATTGACAATTTCCAAAATACTTTTTTAATATTTTTAATTTATTTTCTAAAAAGATCTGAGAATTATATGAAGGAAATTCTAAAATTGCAGTCGAATCATTGGATTAAAATTTTATAGGTTCAACGGAAATTCGGTTCTGTATCGAAAACTACGACCCTCCTCAAAAAAAACCGGTAAGTTTCTTTTTGTTCATTTAAGTTGTAATCAGTGTTTGCAATAAATCTTCTCATGCCATTTCTTAATTAAAAACTTTTTTCTTTCTGTAGAGGTAGCAGGGCTTTTAATTTTTATTAATCGAAAAAAATCAAATTCCGTTTGTTTTTAACTATTTAGTTTTCTCTTAACCTAAAAATATTTCCACACGGTTCCTTCTTTTTGCCAAAACAAGGAAAGTGTAAAAGAAAAACAAAAAAAATAAACGGAAATTTTCTCTTAATCTACAACAATCCACGACAACTTCCTGGTTCAAAATAATATGTAAAAGATGTTTATCAATCAATCTTAATTTAAAAAATTCACGTCATGATTTCGTTTACCAAGTTTCAGTGTCTCAGTTTAAAATGACGCATTGTGTGATAATATGAACGTGTTCTACAATAGCTATATTAATATGATCAATTAACATAGCCAATAATATGCTTACGTACCTATCGGTTTGATCAAACTTTGTCCAAAAATCCTGGATCTTGAGCTTTATCAAAATTAAACAAATAATAAATAACTTTAAAACTGCAAATAAACATTTGATGTATAAAAATAAGCTTAAGTTTTAAAAAATTTGGACAACTTCAAGAAATAAAAGTTAGAATGCGACAACTTAAAACACAAAATTTTTACTCGAAAGTGTCAAATAGTGGCAAATTTAAAGTTTTAGAAATAAATAATAGTACAATCTATGACCAAGTTATTAGCCTCCCATTTATAATTGTTGCATGCAGAAAAAAAATTAACCTATAATATGATTCCAGCCAATTGTTCAAACTCGAAATTCAGGAATACCGTCACGCTCTGGTGATTCGGCGTAAGATTACCAAACGTCTCATTATCACTGGCAGCTGCCTCCCACTATTTAGGATAAAATATGTTATTGTCATAAAAACGCAAGAATGCAAGGTTATAGTACTACATTGTTTTTATTCCAAAATCTAACAACTAACTCTCTTTACATTCGTTTCTTACGCTGAAACCTGTCGAGAATTCGCAGTGGTTATGTCAGCAACATTGCGTTTGGACAGTATAACCCCTCACGTGTCACATCGGTGATGTGCTGTTGGAAACACTTTCTCATATTTCTCCGGTTTTTGAATCAAACCAAAATTTCCCCAAGAAGAGGCAAAAGCATTCCTATTGATTTGTCATTTCTATTATTTAGGCTAAATCTGCATTATTTTGCTGTGGTCTTTTTTCTAGTTTTAACCTTAAAAATCTATCGCTGTTTTTACATGTCATAACCGAAAAAAATTTTCTAATCGCAACGCTATCACTGTAATATAGTTTTAAGAAAATATATAAAATGGCTGGGTCGAAAAAATCGTGGAAAGTACTGTATAAAAAGTAGAAACGCCAAGTTTTTGGGCACTTATAGAACATATGAATTCTATAAAATGAAATTTAAACTTTAAATCATGTGTGGCTATTTTTTAATCATTGCAGACAAATAATTTGGCGAAAGCGATTAAATTCAAATGTAGTTTTGCTCTAACGCGCAAATTAAAATGAAAAACTAATTATTTTCCACATTTTGATCCTAACAGAAAGTACTTTACTAAATAACTTTAAATGTACTTTTAATATGCCTTAAATGATTCCTTTTTATGAAAAAAATAACTTAAGAAGTCAAAGATCCATTGTGTGATTTTAACTCAAAATGATTGTCGCGTAAAATACAGATTAGATTTGATTTTTATGACTAAAATTTTAGTATTGATGAGGCCAGTCAATATCCGAATTTTGTGCAATGTATAATCAAGATTTTAAGCACCGCCTCCAAATCTCACTAATGTTTTCATAATATTGCTTAACTGTGGCCATTCTGCTTGATTAAATTCTTTCCTTTTTTTATTAAATTTGCGATTCTAAATGTGTTTCAATAAATAACTTTACATATACGAGTATAGATGCTTAAAAAGTACAGTACATTTTTAAAGAAAAAACCTTACTTAAATAGCTCATTTGTGCCATCTAGTGAACTTTAAAAAGTGCAATATTTTTACATGGATGAAATGTGAAAAATATATATATATATACATAATATACAAAAAATATATATCTGTTTGCTTTACTTCGCCGGTACAGAGCTCAATAACCAAATAGTTAGAGCAATATTTATTAATAAAAGCACTAAAATAGATTAAAAATTAACAATTAAAATCCACAACAGCCTGTTTCATCCTAAGAATCGTCAGGTGGAAACTTATTCAAATAGAATTCAAAACATGCCTGTTTCATCCTAAAAATCGTCAGGTGGAAACTTATTCAAATAGAATTCAAAACATTCTATTTGAACAAGTTTCCATCTGACGATTCTTAGGATGAAACAGGCTGTCGTGGATTTTAATTCTTAATTTTTAATCTATTTTACTGCTTTTATTAATAATATACAAAAAATATATCCATAAAAATAAACAAGTAATAATATCTGTTAACTTGAGAAAATTGGCTAATACAAAAAACTAAGCCACTTAAAACGAGAAGAACTCGAGTCTGGTGCTTTTCGTTTTAAGTAGCTTAGTCTCTTAAATGTGAAAAATCTTATTTTGAAAACATACAAAAATAATCGATAATTGTTTAGTATAAAACAAACTGACTGTTTTTTAATAAGCTTTTTTTTCTTTGTAGAAAGTTCTTTTTGAAGTAATTTCAATAAAAAACACCTTGTGTAAATCTACGTATTATAAATAAACAATTAATAATATCGATTGAGTTATAAATCAACGTAGTTGTAATCACTTTTTTTGCTAAAAAGCTGAAGTTTCGAGTACTAACTTGGCTCATTGTTTTTTAAGAAAACTGCCCCTAGCATTTGAAAAACAGTTTTAGATTGTTCAAGCACTAAAATAGCAAGATAATAAGTGAATTTACTACTTAAAACGTCTGCCTTTAAGAAAAAAAATGATTTCAACTATGCTGGCTCCAAGGATGGGATGATTACGTGACAAATATAATTGATTACGATTACGATTACTTACCCATTCTGCAATTACGATTGCGATTACTCAAAATGATCTTGTGTTTTTCGATTGTAACAACAGAAATTCTGATAGAATAATCTTTTCTTTAATCAGCATCACGATCAGCATTTAAATTCTTTGTTAAACTTCATAAACATATGTTTTGAAATTGTTCATCTAAAAGGCGACAACATGCTACGTCACAAATGGGGTCCCCCCGCTTGAATACTAGCTCAATGTAATTGATTACATCTAAGTTTTTGTCAATGCATTTGATTACGATTACGATTACATGAAAAAGCGTAATCGATTACTTACTGATTACGATGACCCCACCCCTCGTCGGCTCTATGTTTCTCGTTGAACTACTAACACAATGCAATCATTTTGTTCCCAAGTTTTTTAAAAAATCAATTTGATTTGTCTCTTCTCGGCACTTATAAAAGATTTAACTTTGATTCCATTTATAAGTATCAGTTAACTTTTTTTAAGAGAAAATATTGTTTATTCGATCAACTGTATGTGTAACATCTGATTCGTGTGATGCAACTGCAATCAAAAGCGTAAAGTTAATTTTGTTTTCAAAAAATAATCAAAAACGGAATAAAAAAAGAAAAGTTTTCTGCAATCAAATTTTCTTTTAAGTGCGTGTCACAATATCAATCTTAGTTACGTTTTGTGCATATTTGTAGGCCTACGTTTATCTGTGCAGTGTTAATGGCATATTGAATTATGAAACTTTGGGATTAATTTCTTTTTTTGATTTTACTTGCGCCGATTTGGTTCGCCATATTTCACATCTTAATTGTTGTCTGATCATTGCTTTACCAAATTTAGCTCGACCTCATTTTGTTAATTTGAGTTTCTTTACTTCCATTCTTGCTCTATGTTTCGACGTCTTACCCATTGTGCTTTAATAAGTTATAATTAACTCGATTCATTGTTGCCAACGCTGACCATCATTTTCAAAACTATTCTGAAAAGCAACACGAAATTAAGGTTAATTGCATGCAATTTGATTATATCGGCAATCGTTTTTTTGTTTTTGGTGAATTACTTTGTGTCTTGTTCTGGTTCCAGCTTTAATTTCTTTCATTTATTTATTTTGCTTTGTTCGTCAGCCAATGTCGCCCGCTGGAAACGTATTTAGACTATAATTTTTTTGCTGCACCTCCATATACATTTGGGGAAAAATATATATAGAAACAGGTTTACTGAGGGAAACCGGACAGAAAGCCGAAAATAGAAGCTGCGAGAGACGCAGAAAAGATTCGGAGATCGCGATGACGATGGCTGAAATGAACGAGAGTGTTGAAATTGAGAATCGTGTAACGTGGGATTGCTTGACGCATCTGAATTTCTTTATTTATTTTTGCAGCTGCGATGAAAATTAATCATAAAAAATTGAACTTTTAAAAGAACTTCGAGAAATTATAAACAAAGTCTCATCCTCCTTGGTTTTTCTTGTCAAAGCCACCGCTTAGTAGCTAAATCAGTGTTAGTCTTATTACTTTTATTACTTTCTTTGGTCTATATTACTGTTATAATACTGATCACATTACTTTCTTTGGTCGATAAGCACCCTTCAGCGAGTTAGCAAATCGCTTTTTCCCCACAAAAATAGAATTGCTGGCTTTAGCTTAAAACGAGCAAGACAGACAGACAGTGTAATAAACATTTGTATAAGCGGAGTATTTTGTGCTAATCGATAAAAGTGTGTGAAAATCCGCTACGTCGCTGCTGTTTCTGTTTTATTTTTATAAATAGCAACTCATGGGAATTTTTGAAAGTTGTACATTGTCCTTTTAATCTTATTCATAGAACATAGTAGCTTCTATTACCTCATAAAAAGCTTTGAATTTTAATGCAATCATGTGTGGATATAAACAAATTTACAAGAGGTAAGTCTATGTTCAACAACTTTATAAATGATTGCTTATTTAATTTATGATAAGATATCGCTGCCTATTTTTGCAATCAATATTAAATTTTAAATTTTTCAACCGCATTTGAATAGTTTTATGAGATGTCAAATAAAGCTTGCAAATGATTTTTGAAAATTAAGAAAAATTTAATTGTTTGTTTTTTCGTAGTAATACAGTTATTTTGAAAACACTATTTTTAAATTTCTTTTGTCTTTTACACTTTTAAATAGTCTTAAAGCTTGTTTATATTGCTAATTGTCCTACCATGACAGATTAATTTTAAAAAAAGTAAGTTTATGGATCTTTTACAAAAAAACGAAAGTAAAATCTAAGATTTGTGGGCTTCTACCAGATGCATTGCTGCACTGATAGAAACGGCATTGTACATCACGCACGTCGATGACCAGATGCTAAAAATACATCGAATTATAGGACAAATGGCACTAAAGAGTGACATCTGTAGCATTGTGCATCACGCACGCCAAACCCAAGCTCGCCACCCGACCGTGTTTCAAGTTTTAAACTCTTATCAGCGTAAGCAGACTGTCCCTGAAGAGAGTTAAAAACTCGAAACCATGGTCGGGCAGAGCCATGCGGTTCCGCGTGCGCGATGTCATAGATGGTACTTTTTAGTCCCATCTGTCCCATAACACGACAAAACGAAAGTAAATGTATCAGCCCAAACTTGTATTAGCAAATAATTTATATCAATATTTTTATTAGTACACCCTATCTGCTTTATAAAAAATTGTACAAACCGCATAGATCTTTAAACAATTCTAACTTAATATTCAATCTTGGAAGCAAACACCTAGCATTGGACTTTTCTGATAGGCCTACTTAAGGCTGACTTCGATCAGACACCATGAAGATTGCTATAATACTTCAGTAATTGAAATCATCATTGTAGTAATCATCATCACATAATCTATTTGTTTTCCTGACGTGCAAGGCAACAGTGATTGAATTTAAAGCAACAAACAACAATTAAAACAGGCGATTGAATTTAAAGCAACCACCACGCAATTACCTTAACCTACTTTCAAAAATGCAAAAATATTGCTAGTCCGGTTAAAAGTTTCTTATTTAATCATAAATTTTCATTCAGAAATATGACTTTTAACATACTTTAACTCCATGATGAAGGCTGCTGATAAAAGTGCTCTACCAGAAGGGAGCGTAATAACACTGTAGGAAAATCAGTTCTTCTAAAGTGCTCGATAACAAAATTAGAGCTTGAATTTAAATTTTAATTCAAAATTTAAATTTAAAATTTTAATTTTAATTCAAGTTCTAACTTTGTTATCTAGCACTTTAGAAGAACTGATTTTCCAACAGTGACTTTTAACATGAATATAATATCTTTCCATAACTATTCCTTTTTAAAAAAATTCTTCGATACATATTGTTTGTGAAATTTAGTTGTTGGCGCTAAAAATATTTTTAACTTACTACGTGAAAAACAATTGTTTGAGAAAATAACCAACAACAGCATAAAGCTGGTAGTATAAAATCTGCAGCTAAACAGGTTTTTTAGTCGAGTCTATAAAAGTTATGTGAGAGATTCGTACGAAAAAACACGTAAAATTTTAAATAAATTAAATTTAAATAAGTCTTTCTTTTAGTACTTTTTGTTAAAGATAATGACATCACTCTGTTCTTATAGTTTCTGGTTCATGTTTCCCAACAAATTAATCGATAGTTTCAATGAAATCGTTCAACGATTTAAATGATTAAATGCTTTTTAATAAGCCATTAAACTTTTTCTCAAGTGTTTTTAAACGCTATTACACTTATAATTTCAAAAACACCTTATACATATATATATATGGTAAGTCTATTCTAAAATAGCTAAAATTCAATGCAAATAAACAAAATTTTTGCGGATATCTAGATTTTCAAATTTGTTTAATTTAGCCAAAAGCAAAAAGAAAACTTTATCAAAAAAATTATTATTTACATGTGATATTTTAATGTTGCGAAGATTTTAATTCAATGTTCAATCATTTGGTTTTGTGTTTTTTAGTCTGCAACATTACTTCGAAGTATTGGTTGTATCTATTTAAGTCATGCCTAGCAACCTTCACCAAGTTTGAAATTTGCTTGAACCAATGTAAGTATAAACAGAGTTTTCCATACAGAATGTGAACAATAGAAACGTAAGTAATTTAAACAATAGCAGGAAACCACTTTACCCGAGCGTTTCTTTGTCTAATTGTCTGGGAGATTTTTTTCAAAGACGACATAATTTTTAAATGTGAAAGAATATTTTTAGTTTAAAGTCAAAGATTTTTGAAGCCAAAAACTTTGTAAAATAGATAGCTTAATAAGATTAAATGAAAAATGCCAGTGTTATGACATTCCAACAAATAAACCACTGCAATATCAATAAAAGCTATTGTGCGTAGGTAAAATATCCAAAATTTTTATTGCTTACATAACAAACAGACAAATTGTGTTACAGAATGTCAAACATTAACTAGCATTTAAAACCGACCAAGAAATCGGATTTAAATGAAATGAGGACAAGCAGCTTTATAAAAGTTGGTTTTGTGCATGGTTGAGCTTTTAGATTTCATTAATTAAATAGATCAGTTAAAAAAATATTGAGCCAGTTATGACTTCATAGCTTCATATCATAATATTTACCTACCCTACTGACTCGTAGGACAATGTCAAAGGCTTAAGCTTAGAGTACCAGATTTGTTTTAAAGATGTTAAGATATTGCTGTCTGGCTGAAAGATTTTGTTTTTCATATAGTGATATGAATGTAATGCAGAATGCTAGAACAGCCAAACACAAAAAAATTCTGTAATGTGTCTTTTTCAAGGACACTACAGAAACACAAGGTGGGAGTTGAGCCGAGACTATGTCGGGGAATTGCACCCCTACTTATTCAGCATCATACTAACTTAGTTTATGGTAAATTTTTTTAAATTATCAACAACTTTTTAAACATTTTTTAGATACTAAAGCTAGCATAATGGCGTCAAGAAGTGCGGGAACCTTGATTACTGTCAACAATGCGACGTATATCCCGCCCGCCCTCATGCCGAGGTGATACAGTAGTTGCTTTTCATAAAGAATAACATTCAATATAAGTTTTTTTCACGTCATCTTTTTCAAATGTTATGCTTTTTTACTTTATCATATCCAGCTGCTAAAATAATGCTGCAGTTAAAAAAACTTAATCTTAGAAGGAAGCCTATGGCACAGACACGTTAAAAATTCATCTATAAAAAAATTTTAATTCATTGCTTTTGTTCATTGCATAATCTTGATGGTAAGTTTATATTTGCTTCAAGCAATACAACGTTACAAAAATTATAGAATTTTATCAAACTTGTAAAACGTTTGAATAAATCTGTGGTAAAACGAAAAAAATTTTCGTTTGATATTGTTATCGAAATGTTTTTTTAAGAATCAGTGACGTGCGATAACCTTTGAGACTAGTCAAGCAATTGGCATGCCAAAACCAGGTCATAAACTTGGGTTTATTCAAGACCACTTTTCGTCGTAGATTCAAGGTGATCTCCAAAAAAAGGTCATTACTTGAAGTCATTCCCTGAAATGCAGTTTTCGTCCCAGACATACAGTGATCTCTAAAAAAAAGGTCATCACTTGAAATCTTTCCTAAGTAATGCAGTTTCCGTCCTTCAAATCCAGTTATCAAAAAAAAAATCATCGCCTGAAATTGTTCCTGGTAATGCATTTTTTGCCCTGAAAATGCAGTGATCTCTAAAAAAAAAAAGATCATCGCCCGAAATCGTTCCGGGTAATGCACTTTTCGTCCTAGAAATACAGTGATCTCCAAAAAAAAAAGGTCATCGCCTGAAATTGCTCCGAGTAATGCATTTTTCTCCCTCAAAATGCAGTGATCTCAAAAAAAAAAGTCATCATTTCTAACCAGTCTCCGATTTCTTACTTTTCGCCCTAAATTCACTATATTCTCTAAAATAACACAAAAAAATAGCTCTTCATCTCGGATCGGCCTCACATTTCATCCAAAACAAGTAATATTTCTCATCCAAATCAACGACATTTACCTCATCACGCAAAACTTCGTGATGCAATTCCTAAAAACTGTGCGGTCAGGTCATGCAAGTCATGCGTTGCATGACCTGACCGCGCACGCCACTGTTAAGGATTAGTTCAAAGTCGTTACATATTTCAGACCTAATTTTACTTTTTGACATTGCATTGGAGAATAAAGCCACTATTTCGGCAAATTTTTGTTATCTTTTTAATACTTTTTTTTAGTTATCGTGGGTACGTGCCTAACATCAAGTACAAATATGGCGACACATATGGTAACACGACCCTGAAATACTTTCAAGATTTTCGTTCTGCGACTCTCAATTCAAGCAAGACAAATTATAGCAAGGGTGGATACGTACGGACATTTGACAGAAAAACACGAAAATTTTTACTTTGAGTTGATTATTATTTTTTCAGTTTCCCACAATTTACACTCACGATCCTGATTTGGTGATGACAAGTCGCACAAGAGAACGCGAAAAGTATCGAACTTCTCCGACTTGGAGCCGCTATAATTTCGACTACGATCGAAACAAAGAACTAGAAGATTTTTATAGTGTAAGTTATCAATGTTAATTTACTTTTTTATTTAGAAATGTTCGTTCCGATCTGTAAAATTAAAATCTACCCTTTGATTTACTGGCTTTTACCGGTCGGCCAGCTCTAAAAGGTTGAGAACTGCCGTTTTTTAAGGAACTTACGTTTGCTATAAATGCCAAAACAGTCGATGCAATGTCGCAACACAAAATTATAAAAGCAAATAAGCGGCGTTTTTTTATTGTTAGATAAGATAATTCATCGCACTAACTGACAGTAGCTCAGATTAATATCTTAAGATTTTAGTCTTATTGCCACGACACAATTTTAACCGAATGGTTTGATATTGCTTCTTTCAAGGTCAACCGACACTGGAGCAAGATTCCAAGTTAAAAAAATCATTTTATTTAGCAATTGTGCCACAAAAGTATTAGCATCACAAAACTATTCAATTTTAAGCTTCATTTTAAAAATAGCGAATAACGACAAGATAATATCCGAAATGTAGTAACGCTGCTGATTCAGCAACATCGCATAAAATGTAGCTGCGCTACACTTATCGCTACTTAATAGCAAAAGGAGCGCGCTGCTGCTTATCTCTGCCTACAGGATTGGAAAACTAGCATACAGATTTATTACAAGAGATAAAATGAGTTTGTGGAAGTTGTCTTCAGGACATTGTTAGCATCACTTACTGCGGAAGAATCTCAAAAGGCAATGCGGGGCTCCCGTTGTATTCAGAAGATAAAAATTTATCATTACTTATTTTTCGATCCTCTTCCTCCAGCAAACGCTAAACATTCCCAGTTGCAATCACTTATCTTTCCATATCAGAATTTCACTTTCTTGTATTTAAGAGTTATTTTGTAATCTTTTTTGGCAAAGAAATTTTATCTATGAGAAAGAAACTAAAACCCTTAAGCTGTATATCACAATAGTTTATAGATCAACAATTTAGAGAACAAACGTAAACTCAGAGTTAACACTTATATATTCTCTATTATTCTGTCCAGTACCAACCTATTTCGTGTTAAAACTGCAGACATCAACAACGTGAACAAGTACCGTGTTGATAGGTGTGAAAAGGTAGGTGTGTTGATGACTAACGCCATTCAAAACTTATTTTCGTCAATCGTCATTCTATTGTGTCCTTGGAAAAAACATTTTACGGCCCTTTCCTCTCAGCGGTTTTAGCACGCAGTTCTAAGTTGAAAAACTCAAAAAACAAAATAGAAAATTTTAACCGAATACAATATTTCGGCAATACGTAAGATCAATTCGGGATCTTACTTTACGATGTGAATTTAAAAACACTCCATCTTTTTTTTTGCGTAGGGGATATATAAATCCAGACTAAACAAATTAAAATCAGAGTTCCAATTAGAAGCAGTTGACTAAAAGTAAAAAAACACAAAATTAAAACATTACAAAACATTTATTAAAACAGATACTTACGATTTTGTGAGAACTCCAGGCAAAAGACCATACTTTAATTTTAAATTGATTTCCCATTTACAACGATTTAATATATTTTTTGACTTCTTTGTTCTACCTTATCTCACACGCGCCAAGAGTACACAACGATTCGACCAAAATTTTTTTTCTTTTTCTTTAAGGGATCGCGCTTACACATTTTACAAATGCAGGTCCGGGTAATCACATAACGGTTGTTCTAAGTTTAACGCTTCTTAAGTTGTCTTGCGAGTGAGGAGGTTAAATAGAGATGATGGATGAATACAATTGATCACATTCGGTCATCAGCTTGTGGCATTGCCAAAAATTATCTTCACATGTCACACTGCTGAGGCAACTTGGTCTCAAAGGGCTCAAAATGAGGTAGTGGTCGCAAAATAAAGTTTACAGCTTTCCTATTTTAACCAAAGCTACATTTGAGTGCTGAGCGCTGGTTTGGTGTCTAAGCAAACAGACATTGTATTGTATGACAGAATGATAGAATGCATGACAAAGATTATTAACAGAATGACACTGTCCGTGCTTTAACTGGGTACCTGCGCCTCCACTCCCATAGACCACTTACCAATTCTTTCAGGCATCCAGCTAGCTTTGCTTTGCCGACAAAGACCGGCACTTTCATTGGCTAACCATGGCACTTTGAACCCTGACCATAATTGTATGATCTATTAAGTGAGTATCCACGCCTGCCTGTAGAGACAAAAATATAAACGCCTGTTTGAAGCAGCTGCGCAGAAATTAATAAACAGGCTAGCTTTTTAAACATACTCGAACTGTAAATGGAATACGAAGCATTGTACAAGTATATGCAGGATCTATCTTTTTATGACATGGGTTTCGCCAGTACAGCCTTATTCCAAATCAATTGTTTACGGAATGGTGTTAGACATTTCCATTTATTCATACACAAACGGAGTCTGGCTTTTCTTCCAAATTAGGAATGCAACGCCACTAAATAAACCGCAAACCACCTCCTATCAGCATGCCCCATAACTTGGGCACAAGAACACAACAAGCAGGCCGAGAATTCCTATACAAACGTAACACCATCACTATCTGCATCTGATCCGGTCACTACAGCAACTTAAGGTTGTACAAGGATACATCTCTGCCCCAGTCTTGCCTATATCTGACCTTGTGCAGATGCTCTTCCATATGACGAGGATAATCTTGTGTCAATTCAAAAAGATAAGTTAGAACCTGGTTCGCGTTACAACTTGCAAAAGGTGTGAATTTAGTTTTCTATAATTTAGCACATTTGAAAACTTGAACGTAATGCTGGCGCCTGAATGGTTGCTTTTATGTGCACTTAAAATCGGTGGACAACAAATTGAATGACCAGAGCTTACAGTACCAAGATTTGGTTATTGTTTAATCTTTCGCAGACATTTGCAAATGTCGAGATTGAGTTTGGCATTAGGGTTTATGTCCCGTGATTCGGGACAATTTTTAAGTTTTAAATTCTCGGAACCCCGGACAAGCTTTCCGGGAAATCCCGGTTTATTGCATTTGAGTTAAAATTAATGATTTAAAACAAGGCTGCTCAATACGTTGGTCGATTGCAACCTGCGCATTAAGCAAAAGCTGGTGAAGATCTTTTTTTGGGACGAAAATGAAGAAATTGGAAACTAATTGTAAGAGAAGACTTTTTTAGTCTTTTGCAAATTTTTCAAACAAAATTATGAGACTTTTTGCCATCTCTGTGGTACATTTTGCCATCCGGGGATTTCCCGATAAGTTCAACTTTTTCCGGAAAATCCCCGGATAATAAAAAGTCCGGGAAATCATAAACCCTATTCAACATTCATCTATGTAAATGTATGAGGATATTCAGTGTTTCGACGAAGGGAGCTTCTTAAACTTAGGAATCATCACAAGAGGTATGCCGTCTTAAATGGGGCGGGAAAAATTAAATACGCTAGCACTTAAGAAAATCGCAGATGAGATCCCCTGCAAGTTGCAATCTTGCCTATACTAATACCATCAAACAATTGGAATTAGCTAACAATGAAAAATAGCAACAGCTCTCAGGCTGTAATCGACGTTAAGATGATTTAGCTTAAAATTTTTATATTAAATGGCAATTGCTATTAATCGGAATAAACTTTTTTTTGGTTTATCAGGCCAAATTTTGTCTCAATCTAACCCTGTATTTTTAGGCAAAACCAATTGTAAAAAAAATCATCGTTGACAAATTTATTAAAAGTCTGCTTTTGAGTGCGGTGATTTTGTTCAGCATAAATTAAAAAATCAAAAACTCTTTCAAATTTAACTCCACAGTAGACTGTAAAGTACTCTATTATTCTAAATTCAAGTAGCCTACTCAACATTTTTCATAAACGGCAAGGTTTCAATCATTTTTAAACCATAGCTATAGTAGCCTACTTGTTTATGAAAAATGATTTTGTAATTCTTAAACTATTTGTTCCTAGATTAGTTGTTATTTTAATGTTTTGTTGTTTTTACAAATTCTCAAATATTTTTAAGGAACGTACATATTGCTTTATTTTATTACCCAAGCCTTTCTTTTAATTGCACCTTAAAATTCATAAAGTACCATGCTAAAAAATTCAACATGATGCTATTTTGTCTTCACTATTAGAGTCAGTACCGTGTTTTACTTATTTAAGCATGCTTGTTTTCCGGAGCATCTCAAATAGCAGCAACGTCTTCAGCCAGGGATGTCTAACCTTTTTCCATAATGGGCCGGACAAATTATAAATTTGATTATAGTCGGCGGGCCACGAAAAAAGCTTCACATTAAATATGACTCTAAGTTTTCAATTTTCTTCTCAAAAACATAGTAATCTCAAAAAATATAAAAAAAAGGTCATCGCTTTGAATCTAATTCTTATTTTTCTATTGTCGAATCCAAGCGTTTCGCTGAACACTTCGAGTAAGTTCGCGGAACGCAGTTTGAGAAAGACTGCTATACATTTATGAAAATACTGCATAATAGTGGCGTGCGGTGACCTCTGAGACTAGTCATGCAATTGGGATGCCAAAACCAGGCTATAAAATTAGATATTTTCAAGACCAATTTTCGTCCTAGATTCAAGGTAATCTCCAACAAAAAAAGTTCATCACTTGAAGTCGTTCCAGGTAATGCACTTTTTGTCCTCGAAATGCAGTGATCTCCAAAAAAAAAAAAAAGGTCATCGCCTGAAATCATTCCGGGTGATGCACTTTTCGTCCTAAAAATGCAGTGATCTCTAAACAAAACACGGGTCCTCACTTCAAATCGCTCCGAGTAATGCACTTTTTCACCTAGAAATACAGTGATCTCTAAAAAAAAAAAAGAGTCATCTCTTCTAACCTGTCTCCGATTTCTTACTTTTCGCCCTAAATTCACGATATTTTCTAAAATAAAACAAAATAACAAGTCTTCGTCTCCGATCGGCCTAAAATTTCATTTGAAACAAGTAATATTTCTCATCCAATTCAATAATATCTACCTCATCACGCAAAAGTTCGTCATGCAATTCCTAAAAATTTGGTCATGCAACGCATGACTTGCATGCCCTGACCGCACGCCACTGCTGTATAACAAAAAAATTTGAGACAAGCAGTTGGCCACAGGCTGGAGATTCCCAGATTAGGCTATAATATTGACTTAGACATCGCTCAATGCTATTGAAAAATTGGGGATGTATTGTGACGTCGGAGTTCGATTGCTCACAAATAGACTGATTAGTAAATACTGCAGATGTACAAGTTTTATGAACTTAATTTTTTTTTTATTGCGACAAATAAAGATTACAATAATTATTTAAAAAAATTTTCTATAGCCTACTCGTGCCATATAAAAAATACACAATTAAGTGATGAAAAATAAGATAAATGAGAAATTTTGTGAAAAATGATAGGCCTATCACAAAAAACGACCATTGACGTATTGAGTCTTCAAAAACTTGCAATTTTTCTCGGCTCACAACTTTAGATATTAAGCATAATTATGATACATACAATCAAAACTATGGTTCATTTTGATTACCTACCAAGAAATAAAAGTAAGAACCATTTTTACTACATATGACAAACTTGTTACAATAAACGGAAGTTTATTTGTAACATAACACAAATTTTCTGGTAGTACAAAAGAACATATATCACCTTAGGGTCTACTTTAAAACTTACTTTAAAAAAGCTGTTAGTTTTTAAAAAAAAGGTCAACCGAAACCTGTTTACTGAGGAAATCGAACTGTGACGTCACCATATACCCCCAGTTTTTCATTTGCATTGAGCGATGTCCTGGCCTATATTATACTTTTCAACAACAAGTTAGCACATAATAATGCATGAAATCGATATCAACGCGTTTAAAATACAAGTTAATTTATAACCATATTGTCCGGTAGGTGTCGTCATTGTCACTCTTACTCCAAAGTGGTAGAACTCTGTTCGGTTTTTGATCAGCCGAATTTCGCCTTTCCGCAGCTTTTGTTCCAGTCAGCATTATTGGAATTTTTAACGTATAAGACAGCAATATCGTGGAGGTGGACACCAAAACTTAAACAAAACTTTATTGTGTGAATCGAGCATACTATATGAATAACATTGTAATCGTTTAAAAATTTGTTCGAAATTTTAAAAATTTTACTATAAAAAACTGATGCTTCCTTGTAGTGTGTGTTTATGCAAAACTATTTTCGAGATATTTCGATCATTCGATGAAAGTAGAACAAGGATATAAATTTTAAAATGCAAAATCGTTGTTTATCTTTTATTATTCAACTCACGTTTTTCTAAAGTTGATAAGCTAAAAATGCTCCTAATTTCTTCTAGAAGTAAGATGTATTAGTAGTTTCGATTAATGATTTCAAATTACCCGCAAAAAACAAGATCGAAAATAGTTGCTACTGCCAAAAAGCCAAAAACATTATTTTCAAAACTTTTTTATATTAACTAACAAACGGTTTATATTTTTTACCAGATTAGAAATAAAATATTTTTGCTTATATCGTAAAGGGGTTATTTTATTATGTGCTTCAAATGAAAAATTATAAGAGAAAGTTTTAGTTAGTTTGTGTGAAACGTCTATTCGGATTTATAAAAATAAAAACTTTATCTCTGATTCGATAAAAAAATTAAAAGTAGCTGTGAAAAAAGTTTTTCGGATTCCGTTCAACTTTATTATTAGTCAATGTATTAAAACAGGGATGTCCAACCTTTTTTCATAATGGGTCAAATTATAAATCTTGTTTTAGTCGGCGGGCCGCAAAAAACTTTTACTTTGAATTGGATTCTATTTTCTCGTTTTTCGTCTCAAAAATTTGGTGATCTTTAAAAAAAGTCTTCATTTTGAATCTGAGTCTCGATTTTTGTTTCAAACACGTAATGATCTCTAAAAAACAGGTCTTTTTTAGGGATGCGGCTTGTCAAAATTTTAAAGTGAGTCAAAATCCCGAGTCCGAGTCCGGACTAAAATGACTAGTCTGAGCCTAAATTCCGAGTCCGCATCCCTGCCCAATACTAAAAATCGTTCCTTTGACTTCTATGGAAGAAACCAGCCAAGAACTAACATAAGTTGAAAATATATAACTGGCAAGATTTTGTTCTGTACAAGTATTGAACACCCAGGGTACCCGAAAATGGGGAGGCAGAGAGGAATTACCCCTGCATTTTTGACCCCTTTAAATTGCCCCTGCACTTTTTAAAAAGGAGTATAGCCTATTGGTGCGCAGATACAGAAGCATTGGGTCAGATTTTCCCCTACAAACATAAAAACTCGAAGATGATGCCCCTACAATCATAAAATAATAAAAACACAATATGAAGATTTTGCACACTGATTGGAACTGATGATTTTTTTTAGCGATTACTAGATTTTTGTGCTGAAAGCGGTCGCGATACAAAATAGCAACTCTGTAAAACCATTTTTTTTGAAAAGTACTTTTTTAAAATATAAGGCACCATTTTTAAAATTTGCCTCCCCTTAAAATAGGCTTTCTGGCGCCCCTGTTTGATCACCCGGTATGACAAAAAAAGCGACGACCTTGAATGCAACATATAAAATTTAGAATAGTGAAGAGAAATAATATAAAGGAAATTATCTTTTAATTTCTCTTTTATTTTTTATTCAAGAATTAGTTTTTTTTCTCTATAAGTATTGTTAACAATAATCTGCCAAACCTTCAAATCGTCGTACTGCATGAAATCTAGACGTCGGACTCGTCGGACTTATTACTTTTTTGTTATGTCCGAGTCCAGTTATATTGCGCCAAATTGACAAATCCCAAGTCTCGATCCGAGTCTGCATCCCTGGTCTTCACTTTGAATCTGACTCTGGTTTCCCGATTTTCGTCTCAAAAACGTAGTGATCTGTAAAAAAAGTCTTCACTGTAAATCTTACTCTGGTTTCTCGATTTTGGTCAAAAAAGTAAGCTCGCGGAATACAGTTTTGAGAAACCTTCGATACAGCTATGAAAATATAACTAAAAAATTTGATTAAGCAGTGGGCCGCAGCTTGGACACCCCTGCCTTAAGCCAAAAGTTTATTAATCCAAAAGGTTTCTATTTCAACCTAAAAGTTTTAAGTACTTTTATATTTACAATCATTGATAGATTGTAAATATTCTTTATAATCTTTTTTGCTTAAAGATTTATACCACTACGGTCAGGGATATCTAGAACTACTTATCTAGATATCCCTGCACTACGGTCTACGGAAAAGGTTTAATTTTGTACTTAAAAATTTACCAAATAATTTGTTTCAGGTTTCGCAAAAGCATCGAAACTCGTACAGAGACAAAAGTGGAACCGTTCCTAGAGAAGATTTTTTCGTCATTCCTGTTAAGGCGCACGAACGTTTTGACGAGTTCCCAATGACGTAAGTTTCAAAAAAATTCTTTGATATTGACTTTATATGCGGTGTACAGTTGTTATTAACAATGTGTGCGTAATACTTCAAATAACTTTGCTTGAATTTAACAACTTAGAAATTAATGACATGATTTTGTTTAAAAATTTTTTTTTGGAGTTCAATAGCTTTTTTTTAAAAACCTTCTTTTTGAAGTTTAATCAACATGTAAGTGTGAAGTTAACGGGCAATTTAATGGTAAAAACAATCGCATTACACGTTTAATAAAAAATTAATTAATCATAAGGGTATGGGGTTATCTTTAAGTTAAGCATACATTATATGCTCTTGATCAAGGGTTTCTAAACTGGGGTACATGTATCCCTAGGGGTACAATTAGGCTTCTCAAGAGGTACATTATTATGTGACAGAATGTCCTTATTTAAGTTAAATTCCGTGACCGGAAGAAATAATAGACTCAAATGTCTAGAATTTTCAAATCCGGTCGATTGTAATTACGTCAAACAGGACAATTAAGAAGCAGTGGTGGATATTGGGTGAGGCGAATGAGGCAGTCGCCTCAGGCCCCCCTCGAAAATAGCACATACAGTTTCAGATGTTTGTTCAGAGCGTAAAGAACGATTCTGAGTGAAGACCTTTTTTTTTTAGAGACACCCTGATTTTGGGAGAAAAATAGAGAAATCAGAGATGAAATCGAAGTGAAAACCTTTTTTTTTTTTTTTTAGGACACCATGAGTTTCGGAGAAAAACATGCAAGCCAAGATCAAAGCTCTTTTTTTTCTCAGACAACATCAATTTTTAAAAATTCTTGCCTCGGGCCCCTAAATTGGAATATCCAGCACTGTTTTTTTTTTTACAGATCACCGTGATTTTGGGTTTAAATGGGAAAATTGTCTGGCTGCTGTAAAGTGAAGACTTTTCTTTTTTTTAGAGATCACTATGATTTTCGGCATAAATTGTGAAAATTTGTATCTGATTCAAAGTGAAGACCTTTTCTTTTTTCAGATATCACCTTGATTTCGGGCATGAATTGGGGGAAAATTAGTGGCTGATTCTTACTGAAAGCCTTTTTTTTAAAGAAACGTAGCAAAATTTTGGGGGTACATGCAAACCTGCTACAGTGTCTAAAGGGTACTGATCAACTAAAAGTTTGGGAAACCCTGCTCTTGATAAATGCGAATTGTCATTATAATAACGAGTTCCGTGCAAAATCAAGTTACAAAAACTGTGTCCTATCAAGGCAACTTTCACGAGAACTCTTTTTGGAATAAGTTTTTGTCGCCAGGTTTAAGCTGTTTATATGTATATCCAAGTTGATGCTACATTCAGGGTTATCACGTCACACAGGAATTGCTAATAAAACACTTACAAGCGTTTGGATTAAATTTGTTTATTTTGTTTTAAAAAAAACAAATTAGCGTAGCCACGTCATGATACCACCTTACCATAATTGGGTTTAGATTTTAAATTAAAAGTTACATTATTCTCCAAAAAATTTCATGACTTTTTAACGACTGAGAGAGTTACTTTAAATTGTTTGTTTTGGCGATCTGTTGGTGAAACAATCGTTATGCTTACCAAATATCATTGTTATAATGTTGTAATGTCATTGTTAAGTAATAATAATATTTTCATTTAATTTTTTGCTTTTGGCGTGGAAAGTGGCACGAGCCCGAGCCGCCATATTGGCCTTTTTTATGAAGCAAAATATTATTCGTAAATGCTAAAATTTTTGTTTAAAAAATTGAAGTTTGTAAGCCAAAATATTAGAATTTACGTTGTTGACTAAATTTTCAATTGTCTTCATCTTAAATTTGGGATCTAAATAGAGATTTTAGACACTGATGAAAAGTAACGACCTTTTTTTTAGTTTTCACTTTACATTTCGGATGGAAATAGAGAGTTTGTACGCTGATAGAAAGTGAGACCTTTTTTTTAGTCTTCACCTTAAATTTGGGACGTTAATAGAGAAAAAACAATTTGGCCTTATTTTTTGCGTTTGTCTTTTTTTGACTGATTGTCTGACCTTTTGAAAAAATGGTTTTCTGACCTTTGATACGAGCGCCGTTTGTTGACAATAAGCCTAATGATCAGTGATAGCTTTACAAAAGAATAAGGATCCTGGATCGAAAAAAAATGGGGGCCACTTTTTAAAACTCATTTGGCAATAGTAGGCTAATAAAAAATGCTCTCGTTCAAAACAAAGTAAAAACTTTTTTTAGCCTTCTTCACTTTTTTTAGCGCTTTATTTTTCTTTAGACTCTAAAGAAAAATAAAGTTTAGAGTAAGGCGGGGTAGCGGTAGATATTCAAAATTAGGAGCTTGAGGCAAAATCTTAACCAAGAGCCCCCAAAAAATCACGCAACAAGAATTCGACCACCGTTTTAACTTTGTCATCAAAGGTAGCCTACCATTTACAAAAAATTAATGCAGACAACTCACTTGAAATAAGTAAAATCCATTTTTTTACTTGAAAAGACTTGAACTCGATTCAAGTTTATTATTGCAAGAAACAAGGACTTAACTTGAGTTTTCAAATCAACTCACGACTTGAAAGTTACAGTATTTTTGTGTGCTTTAACTTTTAGTAGACATGATATGAAATGCATAAAAACGTCATGGCCCTACAGTTTAGTACCGTAAATTCGAGATTTGGTGGACTCGGAATCAAGCTTTGATGGGTCTAACAGACTATAAAGACTCGATTTTTAGTGGACTTGGACTCGACTCAGACTTGAAGCAGTCTAACAATTGAATTTGACTGTAAACGTCATCATGTAAACAATCTTTCAAAATCAGTGGGGTACGCAGAAATTTCTCAAGGGGGGGGGGGGTTTGCAAGTCGAAAACACTGTTACTAAAAGTGGTCCTGGTTATGATTCAAAATTTTTCCAAACTTTCACAAGCCTATTACGCTTTTTAGAGCGCCTTGCAGTAGCATGAATTTTTTTGCCCGATCGTAAACTAAAAAAAAAATCTTCACTTCAAATCTATCTCTAATCTATTAATTTATAATTTTATTATTATATTATACGCAACACACAATGGCACCAGAACCAACATTCAGTGGTGCACTTACAAGTGAAGTTAAAATTACACTTGCAGAAAAACAAACAGAGAAAGTAAAGCTGGTTCAATTAAATTCCTAAGCTACTATAGAACCTAGGTCAAATTTTTTTAAGCGACGTTTAAACAGCATCTAATTTGGTAGCACAAATTCTGATGATTAGAATTATTCTTTGAAACTCTGCCAATTTCACTGTTAAAATTCAAGTCAAAAATCTTTCTAGTCTCAAAAAATACAGATAAAAAAGATTAATTTGTTAATACTGTAGGCTATATTTTATTTCAATGACTAAAAATTGGACTAACTGACTTGATCACAGAAAAAAACTTGACCTTTTTAAACAGCAAAAACGAACTGATTGCATAGCAGCAACAACAATAACAATTATTATTATTCGACATCTATAAAACAATAATTCTAAGTGATTATCAACCCAATCTTTACAACACAAATAACTAAGCAAATTGAGATTAATCTCAAGAATTACGCTGAGTCCATAATGTCACAAGAATTTGTGCCATAACAATTGCACAACCTATGACCTAAACATTAATAGAAAAAGAAGTTTTAGTTTTTTTGATTTTAGTTACGTATCACAAAAGAAGATAAAGGAAACGGGGATAATATGGATCTTTACAAAATATATATAGGTTTATTTCTCTTTTAATTTTTTTTGACAAGTTTTAATTCTTTTTTTTAAGTAGTTTTTTAGTTGTCGAGTTGTTGCTGATAAATTTCAAGCAATTTAGATAACTATTATAACTATTTGAACCATCACTGCTTATGATATCAACATGTATTTGAAAACTGCCATAAGGTTTTGAAAAATAACTTTAATAACTTTTGCTCGCAATGTTACCGCGAAAAATGTTACTGTTCTAGGAAATTTATTTTCTTTTACTTGTCTCTTTTTTTGTGTTTGTACCTGTACCAGCATTCATTGTTTTACATTGATTTGCAAGGAATCAAATCTCATCGCACAACGGTGAATTCATCCCGAGAGCGCCACCTAAAGGAAAAGATCACAAATACGCTAGCATGTATTTCTAAAAAGAAGATTTGCCAGCAGCCACTGCGTAGCTGCTTGTTGTTAGTTAACGCTGTAAAATCTGTGTGTGAGTTTAATTACAAAAACAATTGCATTAATCAATGCCTTTAATTTACGTTTGTTTTAGCTGTTTCAAAAAAAAAATTCTGTCAACTGTAAGGAACTCGTCACAAAACAACTTTTGCAATTTTTTTAAAAATTGCTAAAGTTGTTTTAACTAAGTTTTGCTGATGGCGGTAGATCTACCACACACCGCCAATGCGTTGCAAAATTTTATATTGTGGTATTGCAGACCTAATAAGTATAGCCAAAGGGAGCGAAAAAATTGAAGGCACAATTCTTTGCCAGAATTTTGTGCAAGGTTCTCCAAACTATGATTTTGCACGATTCTGCAAGTACTATTAAAGTCAACCGAAAACCAAATATAGTAAAAAGTTTTTTTTAAACCTCGATTCAGGTGATGGCAAGGTAAGTGCATTTTATGAGTTTACCAATAAAGGCCCAAAATGGGCCAAAGAACAATTGAAATTGCTAAAAAAAATTTTTTAAATAGGGCAAAACGCGGGTCTTCTACGATTATGGTAACAATGATTATTGCATTTAACTCTCTTACTAATTAAATAAATTAAATAAAAAAAGTTGTAAATTACGGATTCTATTCAATTGCATCCGCAAACTCGGACTAATTTGTTGCAGTGTCTTTTATTAGTTTGTGTAGTTTAAAAACCTCATGGTTTTGTTTTTTGCAATAATATACCGATATTTGTTTTCCAACCAAAAATTGACAACGTGTTTAACATTTCTAGTGAATTAATCTCTACAGTTGAAGTGTTTCTTTTCTTTGATCTGTCAAAAAATTTTACGGTTTTTGTGGTTTATTGTTGATTGTTTTCAAAAATTTACAAAAAAACTCTATTTTTGTCGTGAAAGCGTATTCTACTAACCACTACTATTTGAGAACGAAAACCTAATTCTCGTTATTGAAGGAACAGGTCGGAGGTGCTAAAATGCTCTTCACGTTGATTTATAGAAAACAGCAATTTTTAAAATTACAATTTCTGCAGTAGGGTAAAATCGTTTTTGTTTTACGTTGCAAGAAACTAAAAAAAAAAACGCAATTTTTGTAAAAAAAAATAATTAAAATAGTTTGTGAATGTGGCTACAAGTAGCTTTAAAAATTGCTTTTTTGGGGGGAATCGAAGAAAGCTGCCAATTTTTTATTCGCATGTTTTCGTCTTTTTTTACAATTGCTATTAAATCTTTTTAACTCTGTATTTTAATTAAGTTAAAAAGCAAAATAGGTTCAGTCTGAGTTTGTCAGCATTGCGGGTCAAAAGGATAACTAGAAATTTAAAACCGTAACAGTAGACGAGTGATTGTTTTTTCAGAACAATGGAAGTCGCTCATCTAACTCGATCAGCTGACCTTGACGTCAGTCGCGTGACCGACATACAGACACGCCAAGACGCAATGCGAAGTCGTTTCCGCAAGCAGTCAACAATTCGAGAAAGACAAATAAGAGATATCTATTGTGAAAAGCGCTAAACCTTATCTGAGCGATGAGCGCCCACTGCCAAGTGACATCTATAGCCATGTTTTGCCACTGTCAGCACCATTCACATTTCCATTAAAAACGTCGAGATTTAATAGCATTCCGCATACACGTGTTTCAAAATAATCGAATCGATATCCAATAAAGGCTGTTTATTCAAATTTACTGCAAGTTATAATTGCAAATATAAAAACTATAACAAGTGATTGTTCAAAAAAATAGGATCAAGATGGGAGAATCTGATTGGTTAAACCTTCAATTTCAATCAAAGATCAACGACACTGAAGCTTATGACACACAAGTTAAGCTTCTAACTATTAAATAAAATTTCAAACAAGCTAAACTAATTCTGCTTCATTCTGACGATTTCCCCTGAAGAGTGTCAAATGAAAAGCTTTGGTAAGAAAAATCTTTTACTTCACGCAATCTTCAAATTCTGTACCACCAAACGTCTATTACAAAACTAGCAACCATAATCAAAAAAGTGTTTGAAATAGTGCAGTTAAAAAAAATATGCAAAATAACTCTCACTAAAAAAGGCATTTAGGCATCACAGTTTAAAAAAACCTAGTAATCAAATAGTAGCCAAAAAAATAATACAGTGAATTAAGGACTTGATATCAGACTAATGATTATGAAAAAAATATATTTAAATTTTGTAAAAAATTTAAGTGGAAAAAAGATGGTTTAAACTTTAAATCAAGCGATCTTTCAATAAAACTTCAAATATCTGTTCAGTTAAGCCTTGCAGTGCGAAAGTTGGTGTTTTGTCGGTAAACAATGCGAATATCTGATAACTGGACTTAATCATAGCGAAACACTTATGATGTTTCATGCAGCGGTAATGGGCAAGACCAACGTGAGATTCCGGAACAAATTCTTCTTCACTGTCAAATTGTTCCGGTCCAAGAAAAGTCGTGCCGACAGTGAACCTGAATAATTTAACGTTAGACATATAGAGCATGATAGTTAAATATTTAGTAAATCAAACAAAGTCATCGCTAGCTACCAGTCGCCTGTCACGATGTTTTATATTTTTTTGGCAGTCGACTAATGTCGTACTCACTTCTGATCAATCAATTCAAAATAACATACCCGTAAAACCTCTAATTGAGCGCCACCCTGTTTTTTCAAAATTCGCCGTAAGCGATTTACTAACCCGGATTCCCCTGCGGTTACTATCGCTTCTTCAGAGATCCATTTTCTCTTGTTTTTTTTTTATTCCATGCTAATGCTGATGCTAAAAGAGGGATTTCGGGTTAGTTTCACCGCAAAAAGAAATCGCTTACGGCGACTTGTTGGAGAGACAGGGTGGCGCTAAATTAGAGGTTTTACGGTATTTGACAATAGCAGAAACTTGGATAATTATTTCATTTATGATAAAAACTAAATTTGTGAAAAACTATTCACAATAAGCCTAACGCCTTGATCGCCACAAATAGCAAATAACAGAAACAGCGATAGCTGAATAGTGTCGAAGATTTTTTTGATTAAAGAAACCCGCAAAAATTCAGATATTTTGCAAAAACCTTGTCACACGCCTATAGCTGCCTTAGTGGAGTAAAATAGAAAAGTTTATCAAATTTTTCAAAAAAATATTATCACCAAAAAATATACTTTTACAATAAAAACGAGATGAAATTGGAAGTAAATTTGTTTAAACGTGTCGATGATAACTATTATCACCGTCATAATCGTCCTTCTCAACACCTACTTGTAAAATTCAACCAATTTAGTGTAGATCCAGTCAGAATGATAAAAGTTTTCTTGTTTTTGTTGCTTGCGTCGATTTCCAGCGTCTTGAGAAGCAGGAGGCGACAGGTAAGAGACACACCCCCTACGCTCAGTATCGATAAGGAGAAAACCGAGCATATCACAAGGCAAAACTGCTTTCGTTGCGTCAGGAATATCATTTAAAACACAGCACTTTTGAAGAGTACTGGCGGCCGGACCCCAGAAGCTATTAAATAAATTAAATAAATACGAAGATTTTCATTAATCTACGATTATTCCTTTAATTGACTAGAAAATAAGTTTTGAGTTTAAATCGACAATTAGAATTGAAACGATTTTTTTATAGAACTCAGCGTGAATAAGTTGACAAAGTGACTATTATCAGGCACACAGCCGTACATGGTAAATAGATGAATCGTTTTATGTTTATTGCAACATAACAGGAAAACATTTTTGCACTTTATGTCGTAAGTAACGGGGATGAACAAATAGCGAAACAATAGACACTTTCAAGGCGAGTTTTTTCCAATGGCACCTCAATACCATGATCCATGACCTTCTATTAGTAGGCCATGCATGATCGCAGAAAATCATTAAAATGATTATTAAATTAAGTCATAAGTCAGACAAATTGAAACGGAATTTCCAGCAAAAGGATAATTAATAGACAGTAGGGTAATTCAAAAATTACGAAAACATAAAAAGCTTATCAGATTTAAGTTATATCATGTCAATTAACTCGCTTTTAATTCTATTATCGACTCAATGTCAATGTATATCTTGTAAAACTTTTCTTGACAAGTATTACAAAAAAACGTCTTTCAAATACAATTATTTTATATTCATTAGTAAATTTATAATTAATCGCTTTAGATCAGTGTTTCTTAATCTTTCATGACGAGCAAGTGTCTACAATTGATAAGAACCTTTTCAGTGGTTTGTGGCCTCTAAAAGATCTGTATCAATCATAGAGCCTTGTTCGAGATTGAATTTTAAAAAGTACTCTTCAATCAAATTGGAGATATAAGTAGCGTTTTATAGCATCAACCTCCGAAAGTTAATTGAAGAGTTTTTAAAAAAAAGTTCTATCCAAATCCGAAAAGTATGTTTTGATTGTATATGTCCGTGAAAATCAATTAAAGATTTAAAGAGTTCATGATTAAGTATTTCCTTTCATCAGTTAAAAAAAAAGAGAAACAGTCAAGAAGCAGAACAGCAGAACAACAGCTTCAGAAAAACCACACTCATTATGATTAAACGATATGAGAAATATTAATATCAAAGCTTGTTATTGTGGCCTGTATTCGTATATATCAATCAAAACCCAGATTTTAAACCTCAAGGAAGCTATTGGTTAACCCTAGCTCAAGATTAAAACTTAAGATTTGACAAAATATATGCATTCATGGAAAAATTTCAATAACTGCAGACAGTGTCAATGTTTCGACTTACATGCTTTAATACAGTGTTCGTCAAACTGTGGGTCGCGACCCCAAATGGGGTCGCTTTATTACTGGAATTCTGCACTTGAAATTCCTGAGCTAAAATGTGTAGAGAACATCCTGATTTTGGGATGGAAATAGGGAAATCAGAGATGAAATCGAAGTGAAGACCTTTTTTTTTTTTTTTTTAGAGAACACCCTGATTTTCGGAGAAAAATGGGGAAATCAGAGATGAAATCGAAGGGAAGACCTTTTTTTTTTTAGAGAACACTATAACTTTCGGAGAAAAAAAGACTGTTCAAAGAAGTAATTGAACTGAATACCTTTTTTTCATTACGGCGCCGCGAGTATTGTTAAGTTTTCAAAGGGCGCCGTGAAAAAAAAAGTTTGGGAACCGCTGATCTATAGCTATTAACATTTTAAATTTGTAATTGAACCATTTTGTATTTGCTTTGGGGTCGCGTGTATTGGTATTGTTAATAAATTCTTTAACTTGGGTCGCTTTTTGTAAAGGTTGGAGAACACTGTTGTAAAATATATTTCTTTGCAAACTGTCTGTACATAATTGGGGTCGCGATATCTTTCAGATTTAATTTTTTTTTAAATTGGGGTCACTTCTTAAAAAGTTTGGGGACCACTGCTTTAATACATTAGTTCACAACCTATTTGCGCCATTCTGTGTGTCCTTGGGAAAGGTACTTTACGGCAGTTTCTCCTGTTACGTGGTTTGGGCAAGCAGTACTAAACTTCAGTCATAACCCTATAAAACTAAAAAACCAAAAGAAAAAATTTCAACAGGACAGCAATATCTTGGCATCTCCGGAAGCAGGTCAGGGTCATTGCTTGCCCTATGTAAAGCGCTTCAGACGCTTTTCTGCGAGTCAGGAGGATAAATATAAAAAATAAACAAATAATCAATACATGACTGGTGTTGATCAGTACTTGTTTCGGACTACTGGTATGTAAATACATGAAACAAAATTTAACCATAGTGCTAATAAGCCGTATGTATAATAAAATAGAAACGGATATGTCAGCTAACTACAACCAAACCATTCTGCTAAGATCAACAGTGTGGATCTACAAGCTGAAACAGTGAAACTGTCTGCTGTTATTGACGCTTTAAGCTGTTTTAAGTTTATTGAAAAAACTGGTTTTAAAAAGTAAGTATTACAAAAAAATAGTCTAAAATTATTCTTACTACGACAAATCCAAATGTATGAGAGAATGAAACATCAAGATAAACTAAAGATTTCATGACTGGCTCTATCTAAAAGTATAATTTGACAGTTTTTCTTATTTTCTTGATTAAACCATTCCATTGTCAAAGTTGGTGTTCATTTAAACAAGTACTTGTAAAAATTTCCATTTGTTAAAAGCAAATTACGATTTTAGCTAGATCAAAGTCGGAAAGTAACTTTAAAAATTATTAAGCGCGAGTTTAAACGCCAGTCAAATTGTTAAAATTAAGCAAAAGTGAACATAAATGTTACGAATAGTTATAGAATTGGGACACTGCATTTAGAATTGACTTGTTGTGATCAACAAAAGGAACGGATATAAAACATTGTTGTAACAGCAAAATAACTCAAATTACCGATCTATAAATTTATCTTGAATGTGCGTGAGAGATGGTTCGGGGCCACAAAGAGCACAGGTCCTCATACCACCCTCGCTTCCAACCACTAAAGTAAAAATAAGCAGACGGTGAGCGACGTTGGGGCTGACTTGTGGCAGATAAACGGGAATGTCACATGACGTAATTGATGAAGGTAAAGTGGAAATAAGCTAAAAAACAAATTGGCTTTAAGAAATTTATTTATTTTTTATGTCATCTCTATATTTATATTTCTGACTCGCAGGAAAGCGACGGAGGCGCTATTACATAGGGCAAGCAATTACCTAGACCTGCTTCCGGAGATGCCAAGATATTGCTGTGCGATTGAAATTTTTTCTTTTGGTTTTTTGGTTTTATAGAGATATTACTGAAATTTAAAACTGCTTGCCAAGACCTCCAAGCAGGAGAAATGGCCTTTGCCAATGGCACAACAGAATGGCGCGAGTAGGTTTTGAACCAAGACCATGTCGATCACAATCACGGCGCTCTAACCACGCTGCCGAAAATAAAACACTTTATCAAGAATCATTTTAAACTATAAAAAATATTTTTTTTTTTTATCTCTATATTTATCCTCCTGACTCGCAGGAAAGCGACGGAGGCGCTAATACATAGGGTAGGCAAGTACCCCGACCTGCTTACGGAGATACCAAGATATTGCTGTCCGCTTGTAATTTAATAAAGATATGACTGTAATTTAGAACTGCTTGCTAGGATCACCAAGCAGGGGAAAGTGCCGTCAAGTGTTTTTCCCAAGGACACAACAGAATGGGGCGAGTGGGTTTTGAACCCAGACCGTGTTGGTCACGAGCCCTGCGCTTTAACCATTCGACCACGCTGCCGACTTCTTTTTGCAAATAAAAAACGACAAAACAAAATTAGAAAAAATTGTCAATAAGCATTAAGCAGTTACCCTTGCTAATAAAGCCAGTTCCTTTCCATCAAGCATTCTCCACTTCTCTGTTGCACAAAGAAGTTTTCCATTGAAAACCAAGCAGCCGTACTGGCTATCGGCTGCTTCCAAAAATGCTTGCAAGTGATCCTTTCAAACAAATAAGATGCAAAAGTATTCCTTAATGATATAATGTAACATCTTCTTTAATTAGATTGAGCAATTTTTAAATTGCCCAAAAACAAAAATAATCATAATTTAGGTCAAAGTTATTTATAATTACCTCTAAAATTTTTGCTTCTGGGTTTAATATAATATCAACACAATGTGTCAAATCACCAAAAAGAAAATGTCTTTCATTTCTTTGTTTTGAATTATCTGCAAGAAAACTTTAAATACTTTTTCAAGAGATATGAAAATAAAAAACTTACCAGTTTCTAAAAATGTGTCAATCAATCGATGACATGCTTTTAAATCTTTCTTCAATCGATCAACATTTTGAATATTTTGCAGTTCATTTAAGCCTGAATCAATGCAGATCAATAACAAGACACTATATAGAAAGCTATGGTTAACATATTCCAGGGGTGGACAACTTCAGATCGTTCGAGATCGACTACAAATTTTCTTACAAGCTCGCGATCGACCGGTCAATGATGCGTTGCAAAAAAGCCAAAACTTTCCTTTGGCTTTTTCGGTACTATACCTCATATCTTTAATGCATATTACTGCTGTCAACAGAAATAAATTATTGATAAAAATCGTTTATTAAAATAATTGGTCACTTCGGTTTAATGAATAAACCAGCAAGTTAATTATGAATGAATAAAGCACAAAACGAATGATACACAGTTCATTTAGTGAGATGCTTGAGTCATCATATTGTTGACCAGCTTTTCATAATCAGGAGTATATCCCGTGAAAGACAACTTCAAACAATCGGTCAAGTGGGAATCGGTTAGTACAGAACGTTGTTTAGTTTTAATAGCATTCATAAATGAAAACGCGGATTCACATAAATACGTTGACCCAAAACAAGAATGGATATATTCCGCACATTTTTTCAAGTTGTTGTATTTCGAATCAACGAACCTCCATAAGTCTGGTTGGGATGCCCGGGCCTTGAGGAACACGTCTACTTTCAGTGCTAACATTTCCATTTCAAGATCACCTCTTTCCAACGCAAATACGTCACTTATTTGTTGAGAAACAGATGACACGTTTAAATCCGACTTAATGGGTACGATACGAATTCAACTATTTCTTCTATCTTTCGAAAATCACTGAACCGATCTTCAAATTCATCAGAAATCAAATTTATTTCATGAATATATTTCTCATGGTCCCAAATACCACCAGAATGCTTTTCCAAATGGTGTTTAATGTTTGGAAAAAATTTGAACTGCTTTTCTTTTAGATCGGAGATCAGTGCAGGAATTTGAATTTTAAAGGCACTAATAGCACTGATCATTTCATTAATTGGTTTGTCCTTTCCTTGCAACTGTAGATTTAAGGCCGCTAATCTGCCAGTGATATCAGCCAGGAAAGCCAGGTCGCTCAGCCAATCCAAATCGTTCAACTTGGAGTCGTTATCACCTCTGTTTTGAAGAAAAACACGAATTTTCTCCAATAGATCACGGAACCTTTGAAGAAATTTCCCGCTACTTAACCACCTTACATCCGTGTGTAAAATAAGCTGCTTTCCCTCAAATTCCTGCGTGAAAAGGCATCGTTGAAGGGCTTTTGCTCTTATGGAGTTTGAAATTTTGAATGCGACATCATTATCTCTTTTGTGTTTAGTCGCTTGCTGCATAGAACTTGCTGGTGGATTATGCAGTGGTACTGCAAAAAATCTGGAAAATCATCGTCTTTTCGGCACAAGGCAACAAAGCCGTTTACAATGCCTACCATTGACTTTGCTCCATCTGTTGTAATTGCAACCAACTTCCACAAAGGCAATCCTATTTCTGTGCAATACTTTTTAAATGAAATGTAAATATCTGTCCCCCTCGTCCTTTCTTTCAAAGTTATAACACCAAACACTTCCTCTTTAACTGTCCAATCATTAAATACCATTCTAATGAACACAACAATTTGAGCCGCATCTCTGATATCCGTCGACTCATCAAGCTGTAATGAAAAACACTCGCATTTGGTAAAATCATTTCTAAGCTGGTCTGCCACATTTTCACTCATCTTTTCTATTCTCCTCATCACAGTGTTTCTTGATAATTGTAGGTCTTTAATTGCATTTTTAATTTCACTCTTATTATGAATATTCTGAAAAAGACTATCTGAAATTTCTAGAAAACATTCCTTCATCAATTCTCCATCTGAAAATGCCTTGCCTTTCTTTGCTAAGAAATAACTGGCTTTGAATGAGGCTAAAGTAGTTGCCTTTGACGATGTGAAAAATAGTTTTAGGCTTCTTTGCTGTCCACGTAGATTACTTTTAAGTTCATTAAATTTTATCTTTCTCACCTCACTTCCGAGGGGAAAATCGTCGTTATAGTTTGCATGGCGTGTCATAAAACGTCTTTCGATATTTTCTTTTTTAGGCAAAGCAAGAGCTAAATTACAAATAAGACAGGTACAGTTGTTGTTTACCATTAGGCAGAAGTAAGCCAGTTCCCATTCTTCATTAAAGTGGTACGTTTTCTTCCTCTTTACAGCACTCATTGTAAAAATTAGACTAGGCTACGACTGAAATACAACAAACACACCGTAACTGAAGCAATGAATTAACACTTTGTTACTGTTAGGGCTAATCGGCAAACATTCTTTCCATTTTTACTTCTAACACGTCACAAATAATATCCATCATATACGTCACAAATGATATTTTGGCGATCTATCACTTGGTAGCTCGCGATCGACCACTTGATAGCTCGCGATCGACCGGTCGATCGCGATCGACTTGTTGGCCACCCCTGACATATTCATTATCACAATTGCGACCACTGTGTATGACAAGGTTATATTAAAATTTTTAAGTAAAATTTGGGTTCATAAAAAGTTTTATGTCCAAAATGGTACAATACAATTGTTAATAAAGACAATAAAACTTTTTTAAATCCAAAATTGTTTTTTTGTATCTAACATTTTTATTATTATATTTGACAATGAGTTAAGTTATGTACTCAAAATGATAAAGCTAATAAAAAGATCAAAGTATTGATCTTTGTTTTATTTTTAAAACCTTTTTATGATAAGACTTTGTTTTTACTAACTAAAATTACCTGTAAGTAAAACCAAAGAATTAAACACATTGTCAAGGACACGTAGAAGATGATCATCTGTTATAGTAGATGATGAGTTTTGTGAAGAAACATCCAAATTAATAGCAGGATCAATAGTTTTTTCATAAGTTTTGGCTTGAATTTTGTTTTTATAATCCAAAGTTTGAGCAATTGCTATTATAATAATACTGTCTACAAATAAAAACAGTTGGGTTTTTCAAAAAGACAAAATTAGTTATAAATTAAAATCCTAATATATTAAAGAGCTACAATAAATCCAGAACTGACAGATGCCAAGACTGCTGTATTATGCAATAAAATACTTTTCAACATACTGCAAAAAGAAAAAAATACATAACAAACATCATAGAAAAACTTTATTTATATATCAAATCTTATAGTCATAATCTTAAGTAGATATATTACAACAATACAATATCATAAAGACTCAAAAAATTTCAAGATCAATGCACAACTTAAAAAAATTGAATACTATCGATTAAAACTTTGCAATAGTAAACCAGGAAAAATCAAAATCTTGTCCTACGTTTAAATTTTTTGGGGCAATAGTAATATTAATCAATAAAACCAAAATTACTTTTTTATCTAAACAAAAAGCATAGCAAAAAACAAATACAATTAGTAAACTTTAACACAAACTTTTTTTAAATGAAACAAGATTGTCTTACAAAGCCGTGTTGAGCCATATATTTAGGTAAACCAAGCAATTTGTATTAATTTGTATTTTTACGTAACAAAAAGATCTATTGAACTAAATTATAATTAAAAAACAAAACACCAAACTTGTATAAATAATTTTTATTGACAATCAATGAATAAATGTAAAGCTAAAAATATCATAAAACTTTAACCATGATATGACTTCCACACAATTCGATAGTCTTTTGAAATCATGCTTTTCAAAGAAACATCTCTATTTAAACCAAACATATGAACTCCATATAAAGATCCAATAACTGGAAATGAGATAGGATGGATACCTAAATATCAGTATTAAAGAAAAAAAGTAATAAGCTATATATACATTGATAAATTTTTTTTCTTTTATAGACCAAAAAGTAGACCCAAAATTTCCACTCACATTAATACAGCAAAAAAATAATGATTCAAAAGTTAATAACTTGATTAAAGCTACAAAAAAACTACCACCTACAATGTATTCACTTCAAGATCTCAAATTGTAAAGACAGTACCACTTTAATAAACTTAACTCATATACACAGCACCTGGTTTTGTTCTTGTCAACAAAGGGATCCCCCCAGCAGCTGTAATGCACAGTATGTGATCAACCATGATGAAATAACTTGAAAATCAAAAATAAATATTTCTATTATAAAAATATAAGACTATTTATATTTAAGGCAACAATAGTATAAAATCATAAAATTTGAGTCAGGAGTGTGTCATCTTAGTGCTGCTGGGCCAAATGCACACAACAAGATTAAACAGCATGCCATCATGAAAAAAGTTTGGCACTTTATCTTTCTAGCCACTTTCTTGTTTTTACTTTTTTTGTTTTTTACAATCATAATGTGCCAACATAGTCTTGGTTCAAAACCCACTCATGCCATTCTGTTGTGTCCTTTGAAAAGACACTTTACAGCACATTCCCCTGCTTGGTGATCTTGGCAAGCAGTTCTAAATTACAGTTATATCTCTATTAAATTACAAGCTGATAGCAATATCTTGCCATCTCCGGAAGCTGGTCGGGGTAATTGCTTACCCTATGTATTAGCATCTCAGTCACTTTCCTGCGAGTCAGGAGGATAAATATAGAGATAAAAAAAAATAAAATAAAAAAATAAATAATGTAACAATGGAAAAAATAAATTAAGGGGGGGCAAGGTATTGATTGAGCAATCATAACATAACAATGAAAAAGATTACATCATAATTAAAAAGTCAAAAATTAATGTAAGATTTAAAATCAAGTACAGAGTTATAAGGTTAAGATTAAAATTATAAATGAAGTGCAACAAACATCTTGACAATACCAATCACAAATCCCCACTGCCCTTGGGGCATCATCAACACTTACACAACAGAATAGACGCATATGCAAGTCCAATTAGCCATCATATTTAATATTTATATTTCTATATTCAACTCCCCCAAAAAACATACAAATCACAACATAACAATTACGGCATCTCAAATCAAACACCATTCAAGGCCCAACAACTCAGTCAACCATATCTTCTCAAAATTTATGAATGGGCTACAACTAATAATCTTCCCATAAACACAGACAAAACAACAACTTTATTGTTTGAATTAAACAATTAAACATTACTACTCACAACAAACCATCCCAAAAATTCTTGGGTTCACTCTAGAAGCAAAACTAACATTTTCACAAATATAAACATCACTATTATTAAAGCAAAAACAAACACAACATTCTCAAAGCACACACTTTCCCCAAGTGGGTTAACAAAAAAACAAATCATCTCTATATTTAAAACTATCACTCACCCCATTTTGGAATATGCAAACACCATATAAAGTCTTATCATTAAAAAACTGCAAACCATTTAAAACACAGCCTTTGCACATAAGTCACAAGCACTGCACTTCGATGACAAAATCAGCATCTTTTCTGTGGACATCACACTCTTAACATGATCTTAATACACAGTCAGATCATCCCAGAAACATGAAAACAACAATCTTTCATAACAATGACCAAATTATCATCATATCAGATCCAGGTATAACAGCTAAGACATGTAAAAAAACCTTAAGCATATTCACATTATCATCACCTCACAATACCTCAGTTCCTAAAAAAATAACAAACTTACTAACACAATACCTTATGACATACATTCATCAGAAAAAACATTACCACAATACATATAAAACTTGCACAGCTCAGAGCCAACAAATAGCCACTCTTGCAAAGTTACCTGCACAAAGTAAACTCTAATATATAGGTACATGCCACAATGCCAACTATGCATGACACTTATCACTTTTTTAACTGTAACCAACTACCAACACATCACGCCTCTGTGTGAAAAAAGCCTTTTAAGGCAGCAGAGATCATTAAAAAATATGAGTCTAGATTGGCTTCTTTAAATGGTTAAAGGACAACTTGTCAAAGATATCCTTGGATAAGGGGCAACAACCATAACAGCAACCCTTGATGTAAACAGATATTACTTTTTACAGCAAGCAATATGTTATTTCAACACATTGTCAAACTATCTTTTGGTGACTTACTTACAAATTCACTGTGATCACTGGTTAAGAAACCATGATGTAAAGCTTTTTAAACTATATTTTGGTTTTCACAATTACAATTACTAAAAATTAACGAATATATTTTACAGTATACTTTTTTTGGATTAACGTACTATGTATATAATATTATGGCGTTCATATGTTATAAAACGCAATGCTCAAAATTAACTCCAGCAATTAACTGCATAAATATAGTTTAAAATTTTTACACCAAAATATTCATGCGTTATTTCTATACACTTCTTATTTCGATTTAGTTTTTCCACATCACATGGTTAAGCAATACTACGTCCACTTGTATACAGCAATGTGGCTTTGCCAGAGAACGCTATAGACTTCGATTAACCACCATACAACTTTGATAATTATTTAAATTCAGTTTCTCTCACTCATAGGATAATAAAATAAGATTCAAATCCGCTTTTAGGACTGCAAAAAAACTGAGGTTATAATGCAGCAGTGGCATGCGGTCAGGGCATGAAGTTATGCATTGCATAACCAACAAACTTTCACTTGCACAATTTTGGAACGAAAATTGAGAAATCTGAGACTGATTCCAAGCGAAAACCTTTTTTTCGGAGAACACCATAATTTTGGGACGAAAATTGGTCTTCGTTCCAGAATTTTAGACAATTTTTTTGTCCTATCCGAAAAATATCACTTTTACATCTTTTACATCTTTTAAAACTTTTACATCTTTTGGCTTTTTTTTTTATGCTTTGCTTTTGTTGTCTGACATGTGCTACTTATTTTTTCGATTAAACTTATAGGCTATTGTTTATTTGCTTTATTATTCAAACTGCTTTTTATTTTCACTGAACATATTTTTTTTGTTATTGTTGTGTGTGTAATTGATAAATAATTGAATATGTACCTATCTTATAAAGGGATGTAGCTGACTTGGACTTGGTGACCCTCTTGAGGGTCTCTCGCTGCATCCCTGTTGTAGAAACGTATTAATAAATAATGGTAAAATAATATTTTTTTTGTTTTCTATATTGTATATGTATTCTGCAACAAATAAACAAAGATTGATTGATTTAAAAAAAAAAAAAGCTTAAAAAGCATTTACTAAATGCTTATAAAATAAATACACCTGGTGCAGTTTTCTTTTAGTTTGGTTTGTCTTATTTTTTACTTCATTATTGTCTGATTAATTGGATATTGCTCACTTGCTTTTTTTGTTGTTTCTTGCTTTATGCGGTTAAAACACTTTTACAACTTTTGGCTTTTTTTTTTTTATGTTTTGCTTTTGTTGTCTGATATGTGCTACTTTATTTTTTCTGATTAAACTTATAGGCTATTGTTTATTTGCTTTATTATTCAAATTGCTTTTTATTTTTACTGAACTTTTTTTTTTATGTTTTGTTTTCTGCTTTTTTTTTTTTGTTGTTGTCTGTACAATTGATAAATAATTGAATGTGTACCTATCTTGTAAAGGGATGTGGCTGACTTGGTGACCCTCTTGACGGTCTTTCGCTGCATCCCTGTTGTAGAATCGTATTAACAAATAATGATAAAATAATATTCTATTGTTTTCTATATTGTATATGTATTCTGCAACAAATAAACAAAGATTGATTGATTTATTGATATCGCATACCAATTGTATGACTAGCATTGGCATAACAATTGCATGACCAGTCTCAGAAATCACCGCACGCCACTGTAAAGCAGTCCTTTAAAACTTTTTTTTTTAAGTCTCAAATCATAAATAAGTTGGGTAATAAAAACACTTTTTATACCAGATCCATGTAAATATAGCACAACTCTGTTACTTTAATAAAGACAAATTTTAAATGTAGAGTAGAGTTAATTTTTTTAACCAAAGCACACACACACGCAAAAAAATAAAACAACATTTCGAATTTCAGAAAAAACACATTAATAAGAAAAGATAATTATATCGCAAACAAGGACGTGCCGCCAGGGGAAAGTGAGGCGGTGCCTCACCTGTGGAAATCAATTAAAGCAGAAATAAAATATTGAAGTCCTACTCTTTGCAAAATAGATGCAAATTTCTATTAGTTGAAAAAAACATTATAAATCATACAGTATTTGTAGTAGTTTAATTAGTTTTGCTTTTAACCTTAATTTTGGACGGTTTAATTGTTATATCTTCAGCGCTTTAATCATTTTGTTAAGTGTTCTTGTCAACAAAATCGCTAATACACGCTAGCGAGGCAGTTTCAAGATTTACTTGCCTTGAGGCAAAAAAAGAAAAAAAAATTAAACAATAGGCCTATAGCATTTTTTTTTAGTGTAGAGCATCTATTGAAATGAGAGACATTTGAGGCATGCTGCAATCGTAACCTTGTAAAAAAAAGTTTTTCTTACTTCAGGCATTTGCTAAAACAAGATAAATCGGTTTGTTCTCAGTAAGTCCAAATACACTCATTATGCAATTGCAAAGCGATAAATTTACTGTAAGAAGCGATAAATTTATTGCAAGTATTAGGAATGGAAGATCATTTAGCATCTAAGCTAAGAAAATTTTTACATTAAGCTTTTAATTGAAATTTGGTAACTCAGCGTTTGAACCTTAATTTTTGACAGTATTTGTTATCTATAACGTACATTTCTAACTAATACTAATTTATAAACTATACCGTACCCTAACTTGTAAAACTGATTGCGAATTTTTTTACTTCCGATGTTAAAACAATTCAAACTAATGAAATAATTGCCATTGTAAACAACAATAGCCCTTCCGACTTTTAGTTTGAAAATGTAGAAAGTCTTGCTGTATTTTTAGACAACCTTCGGGGACTAAGGTTTGAATTAATTTAAGCCAGAGGTCTAATTCTTAACAAAAGAGACGCCTCTCTTGAAGGGAGTTTAAAATTCAAGGGATCAGTTTTAAATAAACATTTTTAACTATCCATATATTTTCCCAACTTCAAAAATAATATTTATTTCCAATTAAGTATGCATGAAAATTAAAGTCTCGTCTGTAGCGGTTACTGGTTTATATAACTCTAGCTACATATAAATTCCACAAACTTTTTATAAATCTTCTTTTTATTCATAAACCAACAATCCTTTTCAAACTAACAATTATTCTTAAACCAACCATGATTCCAACTTTTCGACATGTGCTTTTTCGCTGAACAAAGACTCTCTCGTTTCTTATCAAAAAGAAAAAATGAATAAACGAACAAAAAAAATACAATTATGTCAAGCGTGAAAATGTGGTAATTGCCACATATCTCCCCCCCAAGTGGTATGGCCGCAAAGAGGCAAATACCACTAAAAGAAGAGAAAAAATAATTGATTGCAATAGAAAATACGACAAAATTTTACACGCACTGACAGAAGCAAAAAAATCACTATATACAAGCAAACGCGCAAAAATGCAACACGTGATTAAAACGTCGAACCAAACCAGACATAAAAAAATGAAAAAAATAAAAACTAGTCGCGATAACGTATAGGTTTTGTAATTAGTCTGCCTCTGCGGGAGTAAACGCGATTAGCGGGGAGTTCGTCTAAGTCTTCCACAAAAATGTCCCCATTCTCACTCGAAGATGTGGACTAAAAAGATCGAGTCTCGGCAGATTCCTCCTCGACTGAGGAGCCGGTGGGAGATATAGGCTCAACAAAGGCCGGTTTTAAACGATCAATTGATACGGTGTCAGTGTGACCGTCTTTTTCGATGACAAAATATTTATCGTGTCGTTCAAGTACAAAATGAGGTCCCGAATAGGGTTGTTGCAACGGAGATTTTACACTGTCAATGCGAACAAATACTTGGGAACACCGGAAAAGAAGTGGGTCGACATAAATTGGTTGTTTTTTTAGGATGACGTGGTGCAGTATAACGTAATGACTTCATGAAAGAACAAAGTGTCTTAGCATACTGCGAAGTTGGTTGGACTGTGTTTTCCTCGGACAACTCTACAGGAGTCGAATTTTCAAAATATTCCCCGGGGAGTCGTATAGAAGTCCCTAAAGCCATTTCAACTGCAGAACATCCCAGATCCTCTTTTATGGCCGATCGCAAGCCTAAGAGTACAAGACTCAAGTTTCGATACCAAAGATCGGGAGAAGATTGACATTTCAATGCAACTTTGAGACTGCGATTGAATCGCTCGTTTAATCCGTTTGCAGCCGGATGGAAAGCTGTTGTGTGACATAATTTCGAACCCAAAATTTGGCACATTCCTGTCCAAAGGAGAGACGCGAATTGGGCCCCTCTATCTGTAGTGATTATTGTAGGCGATCCAAAACGGGCCACCCAATGTAAAAGAAAAGAATCTGCACAAGATTGCGCAGTGATATCCTTCATGGGTATGGCCTCCGGTCAACGCGTAAACCTGTCTACAACTGTCAGTAAATATTTGTAACCAGAAGAATCGGGAAGAGGACCGACGATATCGACGTGTACATGTGAAAATCTGGCATCTGGGGTTCTGAAATGCTGTAAGGGTGTAACTTGATGTCAGGTGATTTTTGTTTGTTGGCAAGAAATGCAGGTACGGCACTTTTCAGCAATATCCCGTCTCATATTCGGCCACACAAATCGCTCTCCGATGAGTTTTTGAGTAGTCTTAATGCCTGGTTGGAAAGGTTGTGCATGCGCTCAAAAATTGTGGTTCGTAATGAATTTGAAATGATGGGGCGAAATTTTCCCGTACTAGTGTCTCCAAGTAACAAAAGGCCTGAATTAGGAATCGCACGTTCACATAGTTTTAATGAAGTCATCGATTGAGAGAGCTCGCAAATCGATGGATCGTCCCTCTGTGCCAAAACCAGCTCGGTATAATCTGTGAAAGAAGGCGAAAGAGCAGCAGTGATTTCAGGACGGCTCAAGCAATCGGCAACCACGTTGTTTTTTCCTTCAATATGTCTAACATCAGTTGTGAATTTTGAGATAAACGATAGATGTCGAGCTTGCCTGTTACTTAAAGGAGTTTTTTTTCTAGATATAGCACCAACTAATGGTTTGTGGTCCGTGTAAAGAGTAAACGAACGGCCCTCTAAGAAGTACGTGAAATAATGAACTGCCAAATAAGCTGCCAGCAATTCTTTATCAAAAGTACTATACCGTTTTTGGGCATCAGAAAAGGCGGCCGAAAAGTACTCCAATGGTCTGTGCGAACCACTACTGTCAATCTGACTGAGTACAGCACCACAGAATTTATCGCTTGCGTCTACAAACAATGCTGCGGGACTGTCGTGCTGAGGAAAATTTAATAGTGTTGCATTACTCAGTGCTACTTTTATGTCCTCGAACACAGTTGAGGCCTCCTCGTTCCAAGAAAGATTTGCATTGCGACCGGCAGGAATCCCCTGGAGGAGAGAATTTAAAGGGGCCAAAATTTTTGCGCATTGAGGAATAAACTTTCTATAAAAATTGACCATGCCCAAAAATCGCCGTAAAGACTGGGCGTTCTGTGGGATCGAAAAAGAATTTATGGCATCAACCTTACATGCAACAGGGGCGATACCTTTGTCCGAAACAATACGCCCTAAAAAGCGTAGCCGATTTTGGCCGAATAAGCACTTAGCTGCATTGATGATTAATCCGTTGCGTTGTAGGCGCTCAAATACTTGTGAAGGTGGGCTCGGTGTTCTTCAATGGAGGACAAAAATATCAAAATGTCATCTATATAGACAAAGACGAATGGCAAGTCTTGAAATAGAGAGTTCATAAAGCGTTTGGAATGTTTGGCCAGCATTAGTTAGGCCCATAGACATCTTTAAAAATTCCCAATTTCCGGCCGGTGTGCAAATTGCGGTTTTGGCAATATGTTCTGGGGGAATATGAATTTGGTGATATGATTTAAACAAATCGATGCTAGAAAATATTGTAGAACCGGATATATGTATTTTCGGTAAAGTCATGAAGGAAAGGAATGGAATAAGAGTCCTTGACGGTTACTTGATTTAGACGCCGATAGTCTCCTACTACTCGCCAAGATCCGTTAGATTTTTTTACCATATGAACGGGAGATCCCCACGGGGAGGAACTGGGTCTAATTATTCCCAACTGCTCAAGCTGACTTAATTCCTTTCTTAAAACAGCAAGTTTTTCGGGAGAAAGACGACGTGGCCGCTGTTTGATGGGTGGACCGGTTGTTTCAATGTAGTGAACGATGTCATGTTTTGGAGGAAGCCTTAAGTTCGAAACAGAGAACACCTCGGGATATTCAGCTTCAAGAAATTGATTATCTCCTAAGTTGTAAACCGGACGTTCGACATTACACAAACTAGGCTTAAGTTCGGTATTAGATAAAAAAGAACAAGGATCACGACACTTTTGTGCATGAGGACCAAAACGTTGATGAAACCAGCAGAATGATTTAATATTTTCAGATTGCGGTATGTGTTCGGGAAATATCAATCTTCCTTTTCTAGGATCAATCTTGATATCAAAGTGCGATAGAAAATCTATTCCTATAATGGGTTTTAACGTCTCAGCAATGCAAAATTCCCAGTTTAAAGGCACAGGACCTCCCAGGTCAATAGTAATATTTTTGCAACCAAACGTAGGGACAGAGCTTCCATTAACAGCAGACAAATAATCCTGCGGATGATCTCGAGAATTAGGGTCCACAGGAATTACAGAACAAGAACTGCCCGTATCAATCAAAAACTTCAAATTAGTAATGAAACATTTTATGTACAGTAGTTGCGATGTAAGAGTTGAGCACTCATTATTTCCTCCGGTAAAGTCGCCTTTCTTTACCGGAACTATTAGTTTAAATGATTCTTTTGAGAATGAGACATTGCGTTATTTGTATGCCAAGAGCAAGGGGATATGCATTTATGAGCTCGATTGCCATAACGGTTGTGGTAAAAACATACAGCCTGGGACAAAAGTTTAAGACCACTTTTGGAAAAAGGCACATTTTAGAAAAAAGCTTCTTAATCACCTAATACTAAATATTCTTGTGTCAAAGTGCATATTTAGTTTTTGGATATAAACCTTATCACACATTAATTTTTAATTTTTACTTTCGTTCAATTTTTTAAATGTTTAGCTTAAAAATACAAAATTTTGAACCACGAAAATTGGCAAAAAATCTAGCAGTTAACGTTGAAAAACGTATTCAATTTACCGGTCGTTGCACAATGAAGGTCTCAGAACGTCAAGGCAGATGAAAGTTAGAAAAACTGCTGTACCTAACACTATCAAAAAAATTTCAAAAAATAAGTACTTTCAAGGACAGCAAAAAAACAGGCCGTCTGAGCATTTTTAGTAGTGGAAATAAACGTTTTATTAGGAAGAGAGTGAGTCAATTCCCTTAGAGTTCTGCTAAAAAAATACAAGCTAAAATGGCACAAGGAAGCTTCAAAATTAGTAAAATTGTTTTTTTGATAATATAGAGATTTAAAAAAAAACTTTTCATCCATGTCAACCGCCGTTTTATTGAACCGTATTATGTTTTAAGGTACCGAATTGTTTTCGAAAAGTTGTACGTTTTTTCAAAAAATATTCATATTCCAAACGAATTGAAATACTAAACGAAGTAAATGTCAAGGCCTGATAATACTGAGTTGCGTAATAGAACTTGAAAAAAAAGGCACTGTAAGCAAATACAATTGTTTATAGCGCCATTCAAACCCTGACTATCAATTTTTTCAAACACACTCCCTTAAACTAAGCAAAACATTGAATTTTGTTGCGAAATCATGATTTCTTCAACTAAAAAGTTTCGAAATCAAGTTTCAAACAATGAGTCTTCGGAAAAAATATTTATTTTCCATCTAAATTTTTTTTATAACATATTTCAAATTGGCAAAGAGCTCTTGTGGACGTTGACTATAAAAGTTACGAACCATTAAAACCTAAACCGTTCCGAGTTAATTAAACGGCTTTACAAACAAAGCAATGCGGGAAGCTGTCAAACAGTGTCTGATAAGCTGTCTAATTGCTTCAAAACAGAAAAGTTGCGCCATGAAACAATGCGATTGCCAAAGATGAGTTTTCTCGTTTTACGCAGAAAACGGGTTGATGTGGTCAGGGGCGCCGGAAGCGGGGGGGCACAGGGGGCAGATTGTGCCTTTTGAAATTTGTCTTACAGAAATATTTTTAGATCTGCTCTACATTTAACCTATGTAATCTCGATCACCGTCAAATGCAACGATGTTTCTAAAACTAAAGACATCCGTAAATCATGGTACGATAATGAAAGTCGCGAAAATCGTAAGTTTTAGGTAGTGATGGATTTTGGGTGAGGCGAATGAGGCAGATGCTTGTTTAGAGTGAAAGAACGATTTTGAGTGAAGACCTTTGATTTTGGGAAAATCAGAGATCGACTACAAGTGAAGACCTTTTTTTTTTTTAGAGAACACTATGATTTTGGGGCTAAAACAGGAAAATTGGATATCGACTACAAGTGAAGACCTTTTTTTTTAGAGAATATGCTAATTTGATTGCGACATGGTTGCTATAAACGACTTTCGTTGGAGTGCCCTTTTTTTGAAATTTTCCCCCCTGGAAAAAAAACTCCGGCGCCCCTGGATGTGGTTATAATGATTTACTGCTTTCTTCACCATAAAAAACTCCCCTTGCGAAATAAAATTGAAAGCCTTTTATTGCCTTGTAAAATTTTTGAGTAAACGTAGTCGATAAATGGTTTAGTTTAGTGGTTCTTAACCGGGGAAACACGCCTCAATTTTGATAATCAAAATGACAGGGAACTTGACCTCAGCAAGAATCGAATTGAACAACGAAATCCAGCAAGCTTTTTTTAATTGGATTTTGCTCTCACAAACGGTAACTGTGAGTCCAAATTAAAGCACAAATAAAAACTCATTTATCTGATTTTAAAAAAAAATTAATCAAATAAAATTCTCCTATGGATGAGAAGCAAGAAACATATTACAGTGCGAAATAGGAGACATTTTTGATGAAACACAAGAACAGTTTCTCGAGTTTAAATTTAACTCAGCAGCCAAGGACAAATTTAAAGTGCTGGACCTTGAGGCGTTTTGGGCCACATACCTTCCTGTTTACCATCTTATTACTACGGCACACTAATAAATTCTGAGTTTACCAGCGGCACACTTACTTCATGAAGGCGAAAGCCTACTTAATACACTCTTTAAGTTTACATACAGAAATTATATTCACTTCGATTTGATCTCATATTTCGCTATTTTTCTCTCAAAATCATTGTGATCTCTAAAAAAAACAAAAAAAAAGGTCTTCATTTCGATTTGATCTCATATTTTGCTATTTTTTTCCCAAAATCATGGTGATCTCTAAAAAAACATATACAGCAAAATGAAGCTATATGCGGTATTTTCAAGGGGTGCCCGAGGCAGCTGCCTCATTCGTCTCACCCCATATCCACCATTGACTCTATGGATTTCTGTCAAAAACGCGAAAATTTCGCGGCACACTTTAATCCCTTTCACGGCACACCAGTGTGCCGCGAAATTTTGGGAAACCCTGCTCTATAGTAGGCTATAAAGTTTTTTTCATAATTGTGACCTGATTAGCTGAAATATAATTTATTACATTGAACAAATTATCTCTATTCCGTTCGTTGCGGGGCTTCAGATGATTTTTGCTAATAAAAAATTCTGACTTCAAAGCAACGCACAGCCGTATACAAAGGAATTGCGCATTTGTTGGGGTATTGTGACGTAAACAAGACTTTCTTCCATACGACCACATAGAGCAGGGGTCGGCAAACTGCGGCCCGCGACAAATTTTTTGTGGCCCTCGAACGACCTCACCTTTAATGCATAAAAACAAAAATTCCTAATAAATTTATTATTATTGCGTTATACGCATGGCACGAATTTATGTAGTAACAATGGCTGATGCACGGCGTTTATTTTGTAGTAAGTAGCGAAAGCGAAAGCACATCTCAGTTGTATGTCGTTTATTTGCCGAACGTACCTACCGTTAGTTGTAATTATCAGTTTAGTTTAGTTTTAACGTTTCATTAATTTTATTTTTTTTAATTTAACATTAAAATGGCTGGGAAACGTAGAAAAGTTGACGATGAGGGTCGAACATTCTAAAGTGCTTGGACGAAAAAATATTTTTTTGTTGAGCATTATTCAAAACCTGTTTGTTTAATATGCCAAACCAGCATCGCAGTTATGAAAGAATTTAATGTTAAATGTCATTACGAAACGTGTCATAGCAAATACAAAGAATATGTTGGAGAAAGGAGAAAGTTAAAGATAAAGAATTTAAAAAGTGGATTTGAATAGCAATCTAATTTTTTTAAGAAGAAACAAGAAGAAAGCGAATCAGTTACAAAGGCAGCATTGGTTGTTAGTTCGCTTATCGCTAAACGAATGAAACCATTTACTGATGTCGGCAGCGTGGTCGAGTGGTAAAAGCACCGGACTGATGATCAGCATGGTCTCGGTTCAAAACCCACTTGTGCCATTCTGTTGTGTCCTTGGGAAAGACACTTTACGGCACTTTCCCTGCTTGGTGGTCTTGACAAGCAGTTCTAAATTGCAGTCATATCTCTACTAAATTACTAGCGGACAACAATATCTTGGCATCTCCGGAAGCAGGTCAGGGTAATTGCCTGCCCTATGTATAGCACCTCCGTCGCTTTCCTGCGAGTCAGGAGGATAAATATAGAGATAAAAATATAAAAAAATAAATAAATAAATGAATAAAAATGCCGAGTTTATTAAAGAGTGCACATTAGCCATTGTCAACGAAGTTTGTCCTAAAAAGAAACTCCTGTTTGATAGTATTCCGTTATCTGCCAGAACAATTACTTGCAAAGTGGAAGTTATCTCTGAAAATCTTAAATTGCAACTAAAAAACAAATGTACTGATTTTGATTATTTTTTCCTCGCATTTGATGAAAGTATGGATGCATGCGATATTGCGCGACTAGCCATTTTTACTCGAGGTATCACAGGTAATTTTGACGTAATTGAGGAGTTTGCCGAATTGATTCCGATAAAAGGTACTACACGAGGAGAGAACATAGCGCAAGCAATATTGGAATGTACCGGTAGAATGCAGCTTGATCTATCAAAATTTGTTTCTGCTACTACCGATGGCGCCCCAGCTATGGTTGGCTCTCACAAAGGTGCAATCGCTGTTTTACAAAATCATGTAACTTCGTTGGGGTTTTCCAACACAATTATAAAACTACAATGCATAATTCATCAGGAAGTTTTAGCATCAAAGGTGACGCATTTGGATATGACAGGTTTAATGTCTACTGTAGTTAAAATTATCAACTTTGTTTTGGCAAGAAGCCTAAACCACCGCCAATTCCGAAGTTTACTGGAAGAAATGAATGCTCAGTATCAAGATGTGCTGTATTTTTGCAAGGTTAGATGGCTAAGTCGCGGTGCTATGTTGCAACGGTTTTATGATTTGCGAAACAAAATTGTGACATTCTTGAAACAAAAAATGCAAGTTTTTGTATTGATGAACTTGGTGATCCAGATTGGTTAACAGATTTAGCCTTTCTTTCAGATTTCACGTCTCATATGAACAAGCTTAACTTACAACTGCTAGAAAAGGGGCAATTTATTAATCGGATGTAATATTGTATTGCTGCCTTTGTAAACAAGCTACGTCTTTGGGAAACTCAACTAATCAATTCCAACTTTGCTCATTTTCCCAACTTAGGCCTTTGTAAACCTGCCAACTCTGATAAATACGTATCAGTAATCGTTTCCACTAAAACTCAATTTGAATCTCGATTTTGTGATATGAAAATTCAAAAAGAAAAATTTGATTTATTTGCCATGCCATTTTCAGTTGATGTTAATACTGCGCCACATGAAATGCAAATGAAAATAATTGAATTTCAATCATCCAATATGTTGAAGGCTAAATATGATTCAGTTCCAATTGCCAACTTTTATAAAGAATATGTCCAGAAATCCACCTATCCTCATCTGTTCGACAATGCAAAACGTGCAGTGTGCATGTTTAAAAGCACATATTGCTGTGAGCAGCTTTTTTCCAAAATGATTTACACTAAGAATAAACTTCGTACTCGTTTGTCAGATCGTCATTTGAACAACGTACTGCAGATATCATCAACAAAGTTGCCTGTTGATTTTAACGCTTTGGCCATCGCACAGAAACAACAACATCCTTCACATTGATGATAAGTAAATAAAAACAATGTATTGTGTTTTAATATGTGTTAGACAATAAATAAGAAACAGCCACATACACGTCTCATTGTGACAGACGCTTAACACAGGAATAGGAGTTGCGGGTGCGTCATAATTTGAAGAATAATGTAGCGATTGTTTATTGACGGAAATTAATGTGGCCCGCACGCTATTGGAAATCTGTAGATTTGGCCCAGTAGTACAAAAAGTTTGCCGACCACTGACATAGAGCAAGGCTTTCTTATAACATGCTGGGGATGTTAGTTTATTTGAAATGTAACTTTGGATTTTTGGAAAAATAAAAATTAATGTCGTTAATAAATTAAATTTTTTTACAAAAAATATCCTGGTCTCGATCTGGGTCTCAATCTCGATAGTTTCTCGTCTCGGTCTCGAACCTTAGGTCTCGAAATTTTCCGGTCTCGATCTCGGTCTTGGTCTCGAAAAAATTTTACGGTCTCGGTCTCGACTACATCACTGGTAGCCATCGCCCCCTTTTGCATGCAGACGCGATTGCATCAGGTGCGGATCCTACCCCGGTGTATAGCACGGCAATAGCAAACGCTGTTGGCTCAATTGGTCGAGCTTTTCGTTCCTTCCTCGATATAGTTCCTGTTCTTGTGTGTTGTGAAGAGGCAGAGGTTGCTACTTATGCTTTGTTGGACCCCGGATCGTCGATGTCCTTCTGTGAACCAGCATTAATTGATGCCCTAGGTTTGTGTGGAACTGGCTTAAAGTTTGAAACCTCTGTGGAGACCTTGACTACTAAGTGTCCCTAACGTTTGCAATCGGAGACATTCTCTTTTTTGGTTAAGTCTTTAGATGGTCTCAATCGTTTCAAACTGAGTAGAGTGGCCGTAATTGAGCACACACCAGTGAACCCTGAAAGCAGAAATGTGCTGTGTAATTTGGAAAGCTTTGACCATCTTAAGGGTGTCACTTTGCCTGGACTTGACTATGCTACGGTTTCTTTGCTGATAGGAAATGATCACTATTTGGCCCAGTTTCCTGTAGAAACACACATTTCTCCAGATCCTCACTCGAGTCCTCATGCAATAAGAACACCGCTACGGTGGCTTCTTAAAGGACCAAACTTAGACACAAGTGTTGTGTAGCCCTGTACCAATCTTCTTCTCAATGGTAAACGTGCTCCAGAGTGTGTTGATGCTATAAAGGGTTTACTTGTGACTGAAGAGGGAGAACTTATATCACCGCCGGAAGGGCTAGATGCTGCGGACATAGACAGTCTGATGTCATGGCTAAAAATGAATTGAAAAGTTTGTGAGTTTGGATCAAAATATTCTGCCGAGGATGTAGTAGCTTATAATTGCATGAGTAAGTCAATTGTTCACAAGGATGACACTACCAACTTCCGCTGCTGTAGAAAAACGCTTCTGTAAAATTGCCCGACAGCTTGGATATGGCTAAACGGAGATTAGAAAGCTTGAAGCGGAGACTTGAACGAGATGATATGTTGAAGATAAAATATACGCAAGAGATGCAAAGAGTGCTCGACAAAGGTTATGCAGAAGTAGTGCCGGAAGAAGAGCGAGACTCCTCAAACCGTGTCTGGTACATTCCGCATCACCCGAATTCCAATAAACCTGACAAAGTCAGAATTGTGTACGACTGCGCAGCCAAAAGCAAGGGTGTTAGTCTTAATGAAAAGCTCATGAAGGGACCCGACCTTGTCAACCGACTAGTCGGAGTACTTTTGCGCTTCCGCAAGGAGCGGATAGCCATTGTTTCTGATATTGAAGGCATGTTTCACCAGGTTAGGTGTGCACCTGAAGACCGTGATTGCCTAAGATTTCTGTGGTGGCCCCAGGGTGACCTTAGTAAAGAATGTGCAGCTTTTGCACTGTTAGAGACTGCTAAGCAATTTGGAAAGAACTATGGTGTTGTTGTAGTTGAAATTGTTAAGAAGAGCTTTTATGTCGACGATTGTTTGATAACAGTAGCGGATGAGAACAAAGGCATAAGGCTAATAAAAGACCTCCAAAATCTGCTTGCTTGTGGAAGATTTCAATTAAACAAGTGGATCTCTACCAGTCCTGCTGTTATTCAAACCATCAATGTTGAAGATAGAGCTCAAGTAATGTCGAAACTTGAGCTCGGGGATGTGGCGAGTGAGAGAGTATTAGGAATGAGATGGAACGTACAAAGTGATGACTTTCAATTTGTCACTAATCTGCGAATAAGCCACCAACGCGTAGAAATTTGCTTTCTATCACCAACGCTGTGTTTGATCCTTTGGGATTTTTATCCTCTGTCGTACTTGAAGCAAGGCTGCTGTTTAGAAAGTTGTTTCATGGTAAGATTAAATGGGACGAATCTGTATCCCCAATCGATGCCGTGCATTGGGAGAGGTGGAAGGAGAGTTTGTGCAGTCTGAAGGATCTTGTAGCTCCTCGTTGTGTAAAGCCAATGAGCGATATTAGTGATGTTCAGTTGCACACGTTTGCAGATGCCTCAAACGTGGCGCGTGGTGCGTGGTGCTGTGTGTTACTTGCGATATGTGGATCGTATTGAACAGGTACACTGTTCACTGGTTATGGCAAAATCTTTGCTTGCCGGATCGGAAAAGCACACTATTCCCAGACTAGAATTGGAGGCTGCTTTGGATGCTGTAAAACTTGCAAAGTTTGTTTGTACTGAATTGGAGTTACATTCATGTCCTTGCATATATTGAACGATTGTTTTGCAAAGCCTGAGGGCTCAAAGTAAAAAATTTTCCGTTTTTTCGAGGAATCGTTTGGCGCAAATTTAGCGCTATGCATGCGTTTACGATTGGTGTCAAGTACCGTCCGCATTGAACCCAGCTAATCTCGCTTCGCGTGGCTGTACTGCTGATGCGTTAGCGTCCGACAAAGTATGGTTTTGTGGCCGGGACTTTTTGAAAAAATCGGCCAACAATTGGCCGCAACAGTTTAATGCGAAGTTTACTGATGATAATTTCTACAAAGTTTACGATTTAGAAAAGAAGGGTTCTGTTTCAATGCTGATCGACGTAGCAACTCCTGGTTTGCCTTCGGCTTGTGATAAGCTTATTGACTATTTTTCGTCCTTCTATAGACTGAAAGTAGCAACGGCATGGCTGTTGCGATCCAAAGCCTATTTGTTGAATCGCGTTAGAGGGCTTAAATCTCGTGTCAATTTTGGATCTCCGATTACTTCTGATAAATTGGAAGCTGCAGCAGCGGAGCTGGTAAAATATATGCAAAGGAGAAGTTTTTCGGAATGGTTTGCCAAATTTGAAGGATCGAGAATTAGTGATAAGTTGCTCAAGGCTAGTGGACTTTATCAGTTAAACCCGATATTAGTCGAAGAAATGTTGCGTGTTGGCGACCGTCTGGCTAACGCCAAGTTACCCTTTGAAATTAAACACCCGGTCATTTTACCATCGAAGCATGATTTAACAGATTTAATTGTGCACAGTTGCCATTCCGACCAATCCGGACACCAAGGTGTCAACGCTACATTAAACAATTTAATGAAGCGGTTCTGTGTGGTCAATCCCAAAGTCACTGTGAAGCGGGTGATTAAGCAGTGTCTTTCGTGCAAAAGAAGAAAAGCCCAACCTGAAGTTCAGATCATGGCTGACTTGCCACCAGCTAGGCTACAGATGTTTGATGCTCCATTTTCCCACAGTGGAGTGGACTATTTTGGTCCATTTTGCATTAAGGAACGGAGAAATGAAATAAAGAGGTACGGATGCATTTTCGTGTGTATGACTAGTCGTGCTGTGCATCTTGAGGTAGCCTCAGATTTGACAGTGTCCCTTTTTAAATGCTTTTTGGCGTTTTATAGCGTGTCGTGGACCTATTCAGTGCGTACACTCCGACAATGGAACCAATTTTGTGGGATCGGAGAAGGTGTTACGACAGTTTATTGAAACATGGAACAAGGAGCACATCAATTCAAACCTTCGTCAAAAGCTTGTGAGGCTCATCAGGGAACACAACAACTGAAAAAAGCAATATTATTTACGTTGAAAGAAATAAAATAAGGAAAAACTAAAAGTTGAAACAAATTTTTACGCTTCAGATGAAAACTCGCATCCTAAAAAAATAACGCCACCAAAAGTTGGGATTTAAACGATTGTTTTACTAAAGTTTGTGATTAATTATTAAATAATTACTTTTGTCACCAGATATTAAAAGAAAAGATGCTGTAATGTTGCGCATAGATGCATTAAACTTGGCCAAGCTGCTGAAAAGATTAAAGCGTAGCAAAGTTTATGGATCATTAGTTAAGAGCAAGTGTTATAAAAAAATTTTTTTATACTTTATAAAACATTAATATGGATCATTAGTTAAGAGAGAATGTTATAAAAACATTTTTTTATAACACTTTCTTTTAACTAATGAACTATATATTTTTCTACGCTTTAACTTTTTCGGCAGCTTGGCTAAGTTTAAGAATACATCTATGTGCAACATTACAGCATATTTTCTTTTAATATCTCGTAACAAAAGTAATTATTAGCTGATCAATCAATGACTTTAGTAAAATAATTGTTTGAATCCAAACTTTTGGGAGTGCTATTTTTCTAAAATGCGAGTTTTCATCTGAAGCGTAAAAACTTATTCTAACTGTGTCCCCTGATAACCTTACAAGTGAAACAGTCTGTTGGGACTATTTTAAAAAAATGGTTTTGTGTTTCGATAATCAGGAATAATCGCTCTGACTATTCAAATGATTGAGCACTCTTCTGAAAAGCACCAACAATTTGCTGTAGGGTTGCCATACGTCCGGTTTTTCCCGGACATGTCTGGGATATTAGTGGTAAAATCTCCGTCAGGAAAAATTGTTAAAAAGAGCTTAAATGTCGGGGATTTTAGCGTCAACTGAAAACTGTCACAAACTTTGTTCGGGAATCCTAAAGGACCAGTTGAGCTAGGTAACCCGAATACTTGCGCTGAAACAAAGCTGTGTCTAAATTTTATTTTATTCCGGCTCGAGAAGTAGCCTGCTATGAGCCTGAAGCTTTTATACATTTGGTTTGAACAAAAGCTTGAATTGATCCGTTGAAGACTCTTCTTCACAAACAAACAGAGACCACTGTCTCTGATAAGAACGAATATATTACAAAATTCACGACCGTAGAAAATTCTATTCCACGCTTTGCCAAACTGCAAAGCGAAATCAACACTATAACTTGATTCAGTCAACACAAATGTTTCTACCTCTGTAGGACACAACTCCAAAACACTGAAGCAAAATAACTTCAACGCTCGGCCCAAATTCTACTGTCTCTCGTTTTTGTCGTCGTTGTCCGCTTTCTCTTTTTCGTCTCTGTTTCTCGCTTCGCATCTCGCATTTATATAGATAAAAGTCACGTGCCGACTAATTACTCGCAAACGCTCATTCTCTACCTTCTTAGGGAAGGCGCTTTTGCTCGAGCCAGTTAGCATATACGCGAACATTCCACATGGCGCTTGGACAAAAACATATTACGTCATTACTGTCGGGCGTTGCAAGAAATAAATCAAGCGAATCGAGGCATTATACTATGCAATAAAAGATTAGCGCTTTACGGCAGGGGTTCTCAAACTGGGGCACATGTACCCCTAGGGGTACATTTAGGCTTCTCAAGGGGTACATTATTATGTGAGAAAATGTCCTTATTTAAGTTAAATTCCGTGTCCGGAAGAAATAATAGACTCAAATGTCTAGAATTTTCGAATTCAGTCGACTGTAATTACGTCAAACAGGACAATTAAGAGGGAAGACTTTTTTCTACAGATCACCGTGATTTTGGGTTTGAATGGGGAAAATTTGTGGCTGCTGAAAAGTGAAGATATTCTTTTTTTTAGAGATCACCTTGATTTTGGGCATGAATTGGGGGAAAATTAGTGGCTGATTTTAACTGAAAGCCTTTTTTTTAGAGAAACGTCACAAAATTTTGGGGGTACATGCAAACCTGCTACAGTGTCCAAAGGGTACCGATGAACTAAAAGCTTGGGAAACCCTGCTTTACTGCGACGCGATTATTATTTTATGATAAAACTTTGAATTATTTTAATGCGGAAAATAAGCTACATCACCATGATTAAAATTATTAGGAATGAAGTGCGACAAAAACAATGTGCAATTTTTTAAGAAAATACGTTGATTTTGGGACGAAAATAGGGAAATCCGAGATCGATTGGAAGAAAAGATCTTTTTTTTTTTGGTCTTTATCCTAGATTTGGAAACAAATTTATTTTGTCCGCCTCTTTAAGAATTTTTTTGTTGGTGCGCCTATGTCCGTCCGGAATTTAGCCTATTCAGATATGGCAACCCTATACACTCATATACATAATTTTTTTAAATAAATATCTTTTTATGTATTTGAAAAACCTGACTTATTTTGTGCAACTGTCAACTCGTAAGGATGATTTTTTTAGTTAAATCTAATTTAAGATAAATACTTTGCCCTTACTTGGGAATCGAAGTCGGATCTTAATCTTCCGACTCCGCAACGCTGGTTGCCACAACAAGAATGCAAAAAAAGTTCTATTTTTAATTAAAAATCAGTGGTTTGGTATTTGATAAAGTCGTGAAACGTTCTATAACATTGAACTTGTCACTTATTTGAATACATGAATATTTTGGTGTAAACGTTATAATTGGGTGGTGGTTGTGTGGTGGAGTCACGTGGGAATATCAGATGACCTCAACGTTGCCACAACGTGAATATAAAGTGTTGTGTTTTTAATTGTGTGCTGCAACCATGTACATTTATTCTCCAAAACTTGTTTTTATCTTGATCGCATGTCATATTGCTTATCGTTTTGTTTTCTCTTCCTTTTTCTGTTCTGCTTTCTATTACTTACAAACTTTCTACTTCACTATACTTTTTTTATGACTGAAATAAAAGACACTGATAATAAAATTATTGATTATCATTTTTTTATTATTAGTAGTAGTAGTTTGTTTTTATTTGCATCCAAAAGTACAATTGGTTATAATTGAAGATAAAATAGAGCAAAGGTTGCAAATAGGGAGTCTTCAAGGTTATTACTTCAAGGTCGTTTGCGTTTGTATTTACTAATTTTACTATCTTATCTTTTAGTAACGGTGTATATTATCAAGCACGCAAATATGAACATTTACATGTAATACAAACAAATCATTTTGCGTTTGCTTGTTATGAAACATAGAGAATTTAAAACGTTTCACTTGGTTGACTGTTAGTGGGAACCATAGATATCCTATGATATCTATGGTGGGAACGCATTCTTGTCGTTTCATAAAGTGTACTGTAGATGGCGCTTTGGCGCAGAAAAATGTCATTGAAATTAATTGACCGTGCGATGATGTTGCGCCAAGCTCTTTCTTGAAAAGAAAAGCAATGATAGTATACTTTCGTTTCTTCACCGGCTTTCACATTAAGCTGCATATCTATGTAAATCCCAAAAACAATAGATTACCGCCCGTAGTAGTGTATGGGCCCTTTATTTTTTACAATGTGCGTATAATTCCATTTGAATACGGCATGCGGGGCCGACCTCAAACAATTTTCGTACGACATACATTTCGACTGTATTGAGCACTGGGTTGCTCTGCATAAGACGCTGACTCACTGTGCAAATTGTCATCCAAAAACAACGGCGAGGTTTGAGGAATGCCCTGGCTGACACAGGTTTTCATGTCAAGCATTTTAAACCGTAATACATTTATTTTCAATAAACGAAAACAATTGCAAGCGCATTGTAATATGCATTACACCATTAAATGGCTTGCGACTAATGGAGAAAAGTACGAAAAAAGAAGGACGAGATTTACGAAATAAAGGCTAGCGTATGTGCCTGGCGTCCGATATATAGGACGGCTCATATTGTCAAAACTGAAATGCAAAAATTAAAAAGATATTCTTAATGTGTTGTTTGGACCTGAATAGCATTACTTTATATATGTAAAATGTAACAAAAAAATTTGCAACCTTCGGCACAAATGGGTTAAAAAAGCGCTGCGTTTCGAAGTTAAAAGCGAATTAATACGAACAGAACAGAACAGAATTTATTGTTTTGCCCGAAAATAAACACACAATCAACTTCAACACAGAACTATTCAGGCCAGGAAGCATCGAAAAACCCTAAGGTTTTCAAGTCAAGATGCTCCCTGTTTATTATCAATCAAGCATGAATTAGAATGAGTAACTATAAACTGAGCAATGTTTACATAAATCACAGTAATAGGTTTACATAAAATTCAAATAAGCACACAAACATAATAATACACAATTACGCATATCTTTAAACTACTATACAGACAAGACTATTGTGGACATTATTTATAACTTGTAATTAAATATTTTTTAATTGTTTAGAAAAAGCATAAATGTGGCATGATGATTTAATTAAATCTGGTAATTCATTCCAATATTTGACACCTCTATATTGTAGTGTTCTTAGACCAATTGTCTTTTGCTTTCTTGGTAAGAAATAATTACTTTTAGACGTATTTCTGGTGTTATAGTTATGAATTGAATTGTGTTTAGAAAAATATTTTGAAAAGACATTTGGCAGCAGATCATATTTAAAACGAAACATAAATTTACATATTTCAAGAATATAGATGTCATGTATTTTGAGTACATTAGATAATGCATATAGATCTGTTACATGGATTTGCCTTTTTCCTACCATATTTATGCATCTTAGTATTCGATTATGAACAACTTCAACAAGTTTAGAAACAGTTTTTGAGCAGCTACCCCAGCAAATTACACCATAAAGTAATATTGGATATATAAGTGTATAGTACACTTTCTTAAGTACTTGCTTATCCACATATAATCTTAATTTATAAAATAGTCCACATAATTTTGCTAGTTTAGAAGCAACAACTGACAAATGTGGTTTCCACGATAACTTTTCATTTATAACGATACCTAAGTACTTCTGAGTTTCTGTTTGGCACAACAGATGCTCTTAAGTTTGATTTGAAATTTGTATCTTTCTCTAAGTTTAGGTGATATGATAATGTATTTGGTTTTGGAAACATTAAGAGATAATTTATTTACATCAAGCCACCGTTGTATCTTATCAAGTTCAATATTAACATGTTTTTCTAGATCGCATGGTTTTTTTTTTTTGAAAAATATAACAGGGTATCATCTGCAAATAATCTTATATTAAAATTTGAAGCATTTTGAATATTGTTGTGATATTGTGCAATAGATGACGTAGTGTTTTCTTGCGCTTCTTAATCTTAATCAGCGCCTTCTACTCGAACAATTATTGGACAAGTGTCTCCAAGCATAATTGTTACAATTTAAAATTGCGCATCTATTTCGGTTCATCAGTCAGTTCAAAGTTATCAAGCTACTACACCAAACGAACTAAAAGCATTCTATTTCAATACGGTTGTTTTTGGCTAAGTACTTTTTGTGAATTTTAATTATTGTTCTTTAATAAACCTGTGTATTCGTGCAAAGATACAACAAATATCATTTACATATAACAAAAAAAGAAATGGTCCAAGAACACTACCTTGAGGTACTCCACACAATATTTCTTTATTTGAAGAAATAAAGTTATTTATCTGCACATATTGAACTCTATCATTTAGATATGATTTAATTAATTCAAAAGCATTACCTCTTATGCCATAATGTATCAATTTTTTTAGTAATATTCAGTGATTTACTGTATCGAAAGCTTTTGCTAAGTCAATAAAAATGCCACACAAGTTATTTCATTGTTATCAAGAGCATTTTGAAATTAATCACATATATCAGCAAGAGCAAGAGTTGTAGACATTCCTTCTCAAAAATCAAACTGATAATCAGAAATAACATTATGCTTCTTTAAGAAATCAATGAATCTCTTATTGATTACTTTTTCAAATATTTTTGATAGGCTGGACAAAATAGAAATTGGTCTATAATTATTTATTTATCAATTTTTCCTCCTTTATGGAGTGGAATTATTTTAGCTATTTTTAATTTGTCAGGAAATATACCAAGCTGCATTGATTTATTAATGATATTTGATAACACTGGACTAATAACAGATTTTAAAATATGTAATATTTTTGAAGATATTCCATCAGGTCTAACTGCTTTTTTAATGTTCAAAGAGGATATGATCTTAGATATTTCTTCTGGATCAGTGTCATCTAGAAAAATGGAGTTACTAATTCTATTGCAAAGATAGTCAGAAGATGAATTTGCATAACTTGGAATTGAATTTGCTAAATTTGGACCCACATTAACAAAGTGATTGTTTAAGATATCACAGATACTTTTTTGACACGATATTGATATATTATAATGTCTAATATTGGATAGAAATTTAGAGGTATTCTTTTGATTAATAATTTCATTTATTAATTTCCAAGTATTAGTTCAATCATTTTTATTAACATTGAATGAATGCCTGTAGTAATTTATTTTTGCCTTATCTTGTAAACGAGTGAGAAGATTTCTGTATTTTTTATATTTCAAATGAAGTGTCTTATCAGCAAAGTTTTGTTTACATAAAGTAATAAACATTTTATTTCTAGTTTTAATTGATTTTAGCAATCCCTTAGTTATCCATAGTTTTTTTCAACTTTGCTTCTCTCCTAGATAATTTGCATAATGGCATATATTGATCTATCGAGTTATTTAAAACATAAAGTAACATTTTTACTTGTTCATTTATAGATTTGGAGAAGTCAATATTTTGTCTACAAGATTCTTCTACATTATTACAAAACTCAACCTCATTAAAATTTTTTAAACTACGAATATATATTACTGATTTTTGTTTACATTTGTTTATAAGTTTTGAATAAATAATTACTGCTAATGGAAAATGATCAGTAAAGTCAGATTTGATAATATAGCAATTTGAACAAGTTATGGTGTTATTTGTGTAAAAATGATCAATTAAAGAAGCAGTATTGGAAGTTAAGCGAGTAGCTTTTGTAACAATATTATAAGCATTATAACTTGAAATAAAATCATGATACTGTAACACATAGTTAAAACTTAATACGAACCGAAGAACTTAAAATGTTCTTAGTTTAGAAACGCAGTAGTTTTTGTTTGCACGGTTTTGCAACTGGAAAAATTAATCCATTTATTAGGACGTCGTCGATTTATTGTCTTTTGAAGAAATAGATTAATACCTTTAAAAGCCATTTTTTTTATTCCTTGATACAAAAAATACTATGAGCTACAAGCAGAGTTTTATGGTGGAACCCAGTTTATATGGTATTTTTCAAAACCTTTAACATGTTGAAATAAATGGAACTGCAAAAAATAAAAGATACTGATACTGATATCTCAGAAACTTATATCAGATATTATCACAATAATGGCAAACGGTTAGAAATTTAGTAGGCACGGGAATTGAACACAGAACTCCTGCTCTTTAATATGGAATGATGATATGTATGCCAAATTGGAGTTTGTTCCAGCCTTAATTCTCGCTAGCCCGAAAAATTTTTTAACTTAGCTTTCTTTGGCGTCATGCTTTTCATTAAACCGCCATATTGACGTTTCAGGAAAATATGATTCTAGAACATCGAGATAAATTAAAATTCTAAGGAAATTAAAAATATAAATATACAATTTTTATTTCTGCCATTCTTTTCTACTATCTTACTATTTTTCTTACCAAATCGGATACCCAGATTCTGCAATTTCAAAATGTTTGACAGATTGTATAAATATTCAGAATCATGAGAATCATGCGAATTTTAAATTGGCTCATCATTCCATTGGTTTGCAATCTCTCGGATATACTTTCAGGAAAAGTTACAACAAACTAGACCTCTTGATGCTTTTTATAACAATAGGAATCGTTATGTTTTCCAGATAATGAAAAATAATTTAAATTTTTTGCGCTAACACAACTGTCTTAATTTCATGTAATCAAGTGAAAAACTCAAACCAAAAAATATTAATACAAATAAAAGAGCCAAATGATAAACAAGTAAGTCATAAAAACGTTTTGTTAAAAATTTGAAACAGCCATCGATTCTGAAAAAAAAACAAGGAATTAAACCATTAAAGATAAATGTAGATACAACAAATTTTAGTAGATAAAGATGATAACATGTTTTAGTTAGTTTCTCCAAAAAACTTTAGACGTTCAAATATGTAAGGTGTAATATTTTATTTTTGGTATATTGTTACAGCTTTAATTTAGTAAAAGTGTTAATTTCTTTTTTTAGTACTGATGACTCTAAAAGTTTTTAGTAAAACGTTTGCATGACTTTATCGCTAATATTTCAGCAATTTTTATTTGAATTAAAATTATTTAAAAAATTTATTTTTATTTATTTTTTTATTTTATCTTTATATTTATTCTCCTGACTCGCAGGAAAGCGACGGAGGCGCTAATACATAAGGTAGGCAATTACCCCGATCTGCTTCCGGAGATGCCAAGATATTGCTGTCGACTGTAATTTAGAACTGCTTGCCAGGACCACCAAGCAGGGGAATGTTCCGTAAAGTGTCTTTCCCAAAGACACAACAGAATGGCGCGAGTGGGTTTTGAACCGAGACCGTGTTGGTCACGAGCCCGCTTTAACCACTCGACCACGCTGCCGATAAATCATTGGCTCATTCGAAGTTAACAAATAAGTTATCAAAGTTTTTTCTTTTACGTTTGAGACACGTTTGTAAAAATTTTTTGCTTCGAATGTCATTTTTAGCTATTCTTTAAATTTAAATTGTTAAAGCTATTTACATGGCGATCAAACGGATTTTTTGAAGTAAAATTTATAACGTATTAAACCCCTTCGTATCCTATTCAAAGTTTTTACACGGTTATATTTGCTTTGCTGATTATATTTTGTTAGCCGCACTTCTGCAATAAAAAAAAAACATTGTACATTCCTTTTAGCTTGGCATATTTTGCTGAAAAAGACGTGAATTCGGATGAATTCAGCAGCATTCCAGCTTCTTTCTGGTGGGCCACTATCACAATGACCACAGTTGGACACAGTGCCGTGGCACCAAAAACGTTACTAGATGAGTTCTGACTTTTTGGTCCACTTTGCACATAACAGCAACAAAAATTATTGAAGAATAATTTTAACAGTTTTATATCTTTAGAAAAAATTGTTGGTTGTATTTGCTGTATAACTGGAGTCCTAGTAATTGCTCTATCCATTCCTATCATAGTTAGTAATTTTTCGGAATTCTACAAGGAACAAAAACGTCAAGAAAAAAGCTGTAAAAAGACATGAAGCATTTGTAAAAGCAAGAAAAAAATTTGATTCGCTACATCTTGATATGAAAAACCTCTTTGCCTCAGTAAGTTTATGTTAGTTCTATGAAATTGGCAACTAATAACGTAAACCAAGACTTTCCAGTTATACGAGTATTGTAAAATTTAATTTAATCAACTAGATAATAGGCAAAAACTTTGATAATTAACAAATCATTTCGAATTCTTTTTTAAAGTGGATCTTAAAAATTTATATTCCAAATGATATTGTCCGACAGCACTTGACTAGCTTCTGTAAAGATTTTTATAACCCAAAAGATTACTAAAACAATAATTCCAAAACGTAAAGAAGATTTAATTGCACACCGGTGTTAAGATGCTTTTTAGAAAAATGAAGTTATTCATTACACAATGTATGTTAAGTACATTTTTGTCTATTCTAATCAAGAAAATCAAACCAATAACAAGAATCAAACATACGGAGAGGTGATAAACTGAAAGACGGTTTAAAAAATGTCAACTGTAGATTATTTTTAATATGTAAAGTTCTACTTACAAAAATCAATTTTTTTTAACGCAATCAAAGTTTTGTCAAACTTTCTGAAGATTTACTTTCTTAATTTCTAAACACGACATTTTACTTGTCTTAAGTTTTCTGAACTTAATATGACAGTTTCTTGTGCAATATCGCTCTGTTTAAAACTTGAAATTTAAGGTAATTTGTAGTGCGAAAACACGTACACAAGCTTCGTGCCGATTTTTGTAAGAAGGTAAAATTGCTTTGGCGCAATTTGTCTTGTGCAATTATAGGCTTGACGTGAACATATCGTTAAAAATTGCCATAAATTACTTTCCGGAAGCGTTTGCATGGAAAAATTCTCAGCTAAATATTTTGTAAAAATTTACTTCTATTTGAAAAAAGTGCAAAAATGAACCGTTTCTTTTTTTCAGCCATTCGATTATTTTGTGTGTGAAGATATTACGAAAACTGAAAAGCAACATTTGATAAAGGCAAACGAAAAAATATTTCTACCTGAGTAAATAATCGTTTTTTTTTTAAGACTTTCTGCAACTATGTTTTTGCAACAATAAACGTAAAGTGAAGTAACCATCTTTATCGTTTACATTTTGTATCAGTTAACATTTAACAAGCTACTTATCCACCTAAAATTTTAGTAGCGCTTGTTAAGTTATGTTTAAATTTAATTGGATTGGAAAATGCTTTTCCATAAAATCGGATAGGGTGAGCATTATATCATTAACTTAATCACGATTTTTTAATGTGCTCTTTGGCAAGGATTAATAAGCTTTAGGAAATACTTACATGCTTTACGGTCGATTTAAATCCAAAATGTTTTATATTTTTTATTTATTTTTGTCAACTTTTTAAAAAAGCGCTTTTGTTTAGACCTACTGATGGTTCTATGTTCGACGTTTCTGATCTAACAGAAAAACAATTTTCTGAAATTAATCCAAATTATTTTTTTCCAAATCGAAATCAATTCGATGAAACTGCTGAATATTCAAAATCAATGTTTGGCTCTACTATCATAAATGTTCCTTCAATAATCTCGCCAAGCGTAATTGACCATCAACTTCACGCCGAAACTTTCATAAATGCCAACTACTCAAAATTTGGTTAATATAATCAATGCTACCTATAGGCAGAAAGAAAAAGTACCGTAAATAATTATAATTTAAACCAGTAGTGTATAAGTTGTGGCTCTTGGAGAAAATATCTTTATGTCTTTTGGCCCTCCGATCGCTATCAAAAACAAAAAAATTTTCAGTTTAAATCGGAGGCAAAAACACATTTTTTGCCAAATGCTTTTGCTCGTGCTCAAGGTTAACAGTGGGTAATTCCTTATGAGGCGCTAAAATTTAACTGCGTGACAAATTGTTTCTATTTGAAAAGTACATGTAAACAGAGTGTCAATCAAAAAAAAGATTTAACTGCTTATTAAATTCAAAGCAAGGGATTATTCACGAAGATATTTAGTAAAGCAGCTTCATTCTAAATTTTAGGAGCAACCGACAGCCTCGATGAAGACGGTGATTCGCTTAAAACCTTGCCGAGCAGTCATTTGACTGAAAGATGGTCAAACACTTTAGAAGATCCATTTCCTTTGAGCAATGTTAGGAGTAGGCGACAGAGCCTCTATTCAGATTACGACGTGTCTTTGCAGCAAATAGCTGAGCACGAGCACGAAGATCAATTTTTACCCTTGAAAAATTTAAAAAGCTCTCAAAATCATTCCAATCAATTACACACAATTTCTGCTGCAAAACAATCAGCCATTGATTCTTCACAAGCGGAATCGAATAAATTGTTTGACGTCGAATTTGGCAAGAAATCAACAGATTTTGATGATAATGACTCCCACTCGTTAAAGAAAACCAAACAAGGTAAAATTATCGTTTGTATTTTTTTATCGTTTAGGAAGAAAGCTAATTTTTAGAATCCACTTGTAAATAATAGCAATCAATAGCCATCATTTTATCATTTATAATTGCGAAGTTTTATTAAAAAACAAAAAAGTTGAATGTTTTCGACTTTCATAATCCTTAGCAAAGCATCTACACACAATTTAACAATAAAACAACAATCATATGCAACTAAACTTAGGGTTACCATATCTGAATAAGCGGAATTCCGAACAGACAGACGCGACCGAGACAAAAAAATTTTTGGGAGTCGGAGAAAATAAAATTGTCTGGGATTCTAGGATAAAGACCAAAAAAAAAGATCTTCACTTAGAATCTGTTTCCGATTTTTCGATTTTCGTGCCAAACTCGGGGTGTTCTCTAAAAAAAAAAAAAAAGATTTTCAACCAACCGCAAACATGCGAGTTTCATGTCCTTTTCATGTCATTTTAAAATATTTTCTAAAACTCCAAAATTCCCGACAATCTACTAAAAATTCTGGACGGTATGGAAACCCTATTTAAGCTACAATATACTGTATATAACAATTTTCTCAAGTTTATGCTCATACTGGTATTGCTAATTTAATTTAAAACCAATCACAATTCAGTAATTGTTATGACAACAAAGCCATATTTCAAAGTAAAAAGTATAATAATCGCACAAAGGAGTATAGCAAAATAGTTGTAGTAAAAAAGACAAACCATTTTCGTACAGTTGTTTAATTACTTTTGGTTGATATTTTTAATTAATAAAGCTTCATGAATTTTACAACCGTAGTCTGATAAACATTTTTTTATAACAGCAAAATGATTTATTAAATTATCCATATCTTTTATCCGACAGTAGTTACTTACGACAGTAGTAATAACTTAGTAAGTACGTAGACAGTAATTACTTACAACAGTAATTACGAAAGTAATTAATTCTAATCATAGGTGGGCACGGTACTTCTTAAAAGTACCGGGGTACCGGTACTCGGTACCTTGCTAAAATTGTACCGCGGTACTGGTACGGTACTAAAAAAGTACCGCGGTACCGGTACTCGGTACTTTTGAATAATACGAACTAATGGTAATGACTAAAACTCTGTCATACATTGGATTTTATTTGACATTTAAAAATTGTATTTAACAAAGCAAAAACAAATCGTACGTATCCAACTGTTCACTTTGAAAAATCAATTATGCTTTGGATGTAAAAAACATGCAGTGAATATGTTTTTAACTTGATTTTTCGCATAAAATATGCCTTGGATATATGAAAAGCCTGATGAACACGTTGTCTTCTGCTTTGTTTTTTATATTAAAAAAAGTTTGTCAAAAATTGTACTACTCGTAATTTCCAAATAACCTATTACAGTGGTTTAGTCACAGCTATTCTCAAACTTTTTGGGTCACGACCTCTATTTGCAAATCTTTTTTTTATCATGGACCCCAATCTTATATCACATCAATTTTCTGCCCAACCAACGAGGAAAAATACAACAAACAAACCCAAAAATAAATAACACAAAATCCATTAAAAAATAAATGCTTATAAACAGGCATACCATATTTCCGTAGGGGCAAACCGGGACGCTCATTTATAGACAAAAATTCGTCCCTAAAAAAAGTGTTCTCTAAAAAAAAGGTCTTTACTTTGAATCTGTCTCGGATTTCATGGTATGGATTACTTTACCAGGTATATATGTTGACAAATTTTGTCATATCGTCGCGGACCCCTTGTGCGCTCATCACGGACCTCATTTTGGGAAACTCTGGTTTTGGTAATTTAGTAAAATTACTCAACCTTCGCTGGCCGTTAAATGTTATGATAATTTTTTATACTTTTGCTTGCAAAGCAACAAAATTAAAATTTCATCAAGTCCTTTTTGCATTGGTATGAATATGAAATTTGGTGTTTAGTGGATTTTTGATTTTATGCAAAATATTTCCATTTTTATAATTAGACAACTAGAATGTTCCTTGCAAATGCAATATCTTCAGAAAATATTTACTACACTAAGATTGAGTCCTATAATTTCTGATATACCATATTTAGCGCCGAAAGCGCTAAAGATTTGACATAATTGCACGCAAAAATGCTACTTTTTCCAAAGCTACAATCTCTTTTTTGCACAATAATTACTATATGCACATTAAACACGATAATCACTCTTTTTTTTTTGCACAACTGGTGTGGTGGCCATGCACAATTTTTTTGTACTGTACATGTTATAACGTATGTAGTTTAACGAAAACAATGCACTACCAGCGTAACTACGACAAGCACGGCTAAGCCGCAAGGGCATACTGACCACATCGTCGAGTCAGCTAACACGAATCGGGTAAAGTCAAGTTAAACCCTGCAGTTTCATTGCTAGCATTAAGTAAGAATAGTCAAGCCAATCAACAAGCAAATGCCGACAGACCTGTTTCGTCCTTGTTAGGACTCGTCAGGATACTACAGCTTGTTGTTGACCCCAGCTGAAAACAAAAGTGTTATTTAAGATTGCATAGAAAAAAATTTCATACTCTTTGGATAGAGATACTTAAATGTTGTAATAAAATATTATTTCGGATTGAAAAAGCAAGTTTTCGAAAGGTAGTCAACTTTTGTAAATTGGCCGAAAAGCAGAGATTGGTTTCAGAAAGTTAACGACTTTGGCAGTTTGATTGATCGTGTAATTAAAAGTAAAATTCTTTCATGGTTGGAATCCCCTTAGGGAGGTTACTGCAGTTCACAGAAGAAGAAACTCAATTTCTGCAAAATCTGATTTCATTATTAAAATGCTTCGATCTTAGCAACAACGAATGTTTTCAAAATTCACTGGACTTTTTAAACAATTTTGGAAATGAACTTTTCGTATAATAAAAAGAAATACAATTCATTCTAATTGAAATTTTAAATGTCACATCGTACTTTTTTATAATTATTTCAAAATGTTATAATAAGCCTAATTTAAAAAATTTAGTTAGGATTGATTACTTTGGTGAAATAAATTTTTTTGATTTTTGCAACCTTTTTTTCTTTTTTAGTAGGTTAGTCTAGCTTACATAGTAGAATATTTTATAGTTGAACTTGACTAATGCGGCGTATATTTTTTGATTTTAAATTTACCGTACATTGAATTGTTTATTAATACATTTCGTCAGAGCAGGGCTGCCCAACCCGAGACCCGCAAAGTCTATTGTTGAAGCCCACCAAAGAATTTGTAATTACTTAATCGATCAAATTATTGTAATGCTTTGAATCAATCCAATAACTCGCAGAAAAATCGGAATAAATAGGCTAATTTTTGTCCCGCTAGAGATTTTTCGCTTTATATAAGAATAAAACACGTAGATATATCAAACTGGTGACCTTTTTTGTTTGGTCTTTAACTAAATTTGTAGTCCGAATTCCTGTTACCAAGCAGGTTCATTAAAAAATAACACATTAAAAATAAGTAAAAACAAAAAAGAAGATACTTTGATTTCTGCACCGATTGCGACTCGCAATAAACTTTTCGACAAAAGTTGGACCATAATGGTTAAAAGATTGAGCATCCCTGCGTCAGAGTATAAAACAACCTAACATTTTCTAAAACAGTCATTATCATCAAAATGAATTTCTACCGAGAGTAATTTGGGATTTTAATATTGATTTTGTCACAACTTACGACACCGACATTGTTTCTTTCAGAATTATTTAATTTATAGTACGAATTTTGACATTAGAATATCGGTATCATAACATCGGTACAACCAATCATAGTCGTACCTGCCGGGGGGGCAGGGAGGGCAAATGCTCACCCAAGTTTCTAAGATTTGGGCAAAATTGAAATTTTTCGGGCAGTGACAAGAAAATATTTGGGCAAAGTCAAAAATTTTAGGACAGTGACAATGATCAAACTGCAAAAATAGTTACCAAATTTCGGTGAAGACTTTTTTTTTGTAGAGAACACCTTGCTTTTGGGTCGAAAATTGAAAAATATGAGACTGAATTCAAGTGAAGACTTTTTTTTTTTAGAGATTACCATGATTTTAGGACAAAATTTGTTCTTAATTTGCGAATCTCAGACAATTTTTTGTTCTATCCGTAATGTGCTAGAAAATTATGATTTGGGCAAACGTCACAAAATTTGGGCAAAACTTCATTGGCCCCCATATTTTTTGGCTGGTACGCCTATACAACCAATTAATGATATTGCACTCAAGCGTAACACAATATGTATGCTATTCGAATGTCTTTTAACTTTGTTTACGTAAATGTTCGATACAGTTCCCAGCATAATTCAAAAGTAGGACAAAAGTCCTTTGATAATTTTCGATCACCTCAAGCAAACTGCGACAAATATTTCTTAAAACTTCACTTTTTAAATGAATCTATATACCGTAAAATCTCTATTTGAATGCCACCTCTAATAGAACGCCACTATAAAGGAAGGGTTGAAAAATAGAGCGCCACCCTCTAATTGAACACCATCTCTAATAGACCGCCACTTTGACATTCATTATGCTAATTAGTAATTAAAGGTTTCCTTCACCAGTGAATTTTTGATTACTTACCAGTAACTGTGTTATGGTAGATGTTTTTTTTCTTCTTCTTTAGATGTTAGATGTTAACTGTGTTAGATGTTTTTTCTTTTCATTAATTGATTTTCACCAGTGAATTTCACCAGTGAATTTTTGATTACTTACCACTAACTGTGTTACGGTAGATGTTTTTTCTTCTTCTTTAGATGTTAGATGTTAACTGTGTTAGACGTTTTTTCTTTTCATTAATTAAATTTATCTTCCCAAAATTCTGACCAGCTAGTCGAAAAATAGAGCGCCACCCTCTAATTGAACACCACCTCTAATAGAACGCCACCATAGGGGAAGGGTTGAAAAATAGAGCGCCATGGCGTTCAAATAGAGATTTTACGGTAGTTCAATCTTTTGGTTATTTTCATCAAACGCTCAGTGCAACAAAAAAAAGTAGGCTATTCTATTTAAAGTTATTTCAAACATAAACTTACAAGAAGGAAAAACGAAAGCACACCTATCTAAATATTGTACTGTACAGAAAGTAACATATAAAAATAAAATACCTATTCACGCCAAGTCATTTATGCTAAATTTTAATACCGGTGCGTAGTGTTGTAAAATATTTTTCACTGCCTGTTCTTGTCGCAAACAAAAATATAAGAAAAGAGCTGGAGCAGGGATCTTTTAACTCTGCTACATTTGATGTGTCATCTTCTTGAATAAAAACAAGTCAAATAACCTCTGTTGGTGCGTTTTTCGTTAAGTTCAATATTAACACTGAAAAATGATTGTGCCATTTTTTTGTGGTAATTAGAATTTTATTGGTTGATTTTATTTCAGTAACCTCTTTTTATTCTGTTAAAATTGGTCAAAAAAATGGAGCTTGAATAAAGTTTCAAGAAAAACACAGAGTCGAATGACATAGACTGACGCTGGCGTATAAAAAAATGATACAATTAATTATATAATGTAAAACTTCAAGCGCATAAGCAATTAATGATCTTTCTTCAATTTAGTCAAAACAAAACCGACAGTTAAACGGATAAGTTAAAACAATATTTTTTCAACCAATTTTAAAATTGTTTCTTTTTCTATGCACATTAATAACATGATTAAGATTGATTGAAAAATATAAGACAGAATAAGCTTCATACACAAACCCATCATTCGTTTTCAAGATTTAAAATTTTTGTTGAATTTTATCGTATTTCAACTCCATTTATTCTTCAGATTCGTACAAAAACTTTATACTAAGGGCAACTTTTAAGCAATACCGTACCTGCTTCTTTAATGCTATATATACAGGTCCGCAAGCAACCAGAAGATCTAGCAGATAATTGCTTTCAGAGATGCCAAAATATTGTATTGAATTGGAATTTTTAATTTACTTTTTTAGTTTTTATTTGAGACATAACTAAAATGCTAGTCTACCCAGACTACCCTACTAGCCTGAGTAAGCTTAGCCTAAATAAAAAGTTGCAAAAGGGCTACTGGCTATGAAGTGCGTAAAACGTTCCTCAAAATTAACTAGTAACTACTACCGGAAGGATGGGGAAAGTACTGGTAAACACTTAAGTTTAACAAATGTCAATTTGTGATAATACTACTGTAAATCAAGAAACTACTTTGAAGTTGCAATCGATACGAAAAACAAAAACATGTCGCAATGCTTGCAAAAAAAAACTTTCAATGACCCTAAAATTAGACGGAGTACCGCTGTACTTTTGTACACGGTACTGCCCACCTATGATTCTAATACAAGCATTGAATATATAACCACAAATTTTTTTGCGTTTTTGCGTTATGGGCTACCACAATTTTTTTGCGTTTTTTCAATATTGAGCTATGTCGGCAGCGTGGTCGAGTGGTTAATGCGCCGTGTCTGTGATCAACATGGTCTCGGTTCAAAACCTACTCGCGCTATTCTGTTATGTCCTTGGGAAAGACACTTCACGGCACTTTCCCATGCTTGGTGGTCTTGGCAAGCAGTTCTAAATTACAGCCATATCTCTATTAAATTACAAGCGGACAGCAATATCTTGGCATCTCCGGAAGCAGGTCGGGGTAATTTGCTACCCTATGTATTAGCGCCTCCGTCGCTTTCCTGCGAGTCAGAAGGATAAATATAAAGATAAAATAATATAAAAAAAAATCTAGCATTAAAAAATTTTAAAACATCCTTTAAAGTTGATTTCGACAATTGAAACAGAAACATTTGAGGATGTGGTTAAAATCGATTTGGGCAATAATTAAACAAGAACCTAAACAAGATCAAGTCATTCGTTCTGCTGCGGCCCGCTGAATCGTGGTTCATGTTGTTGTGTATCAGTGGATGAATTTACTAAAAAAATTGGGAAGAAATAATTTTTGATTTTTTTTTGGTTAAAATGTTGCTTCTCGGTAAATATCAAAAAACAGCCGAAGTTTAAAAAATTGAAACGAACAACAGCTTCGACGCAAACCTGGAACTTTTTTGTGTGTTGTTTTACTGCGTTTTTTGCTTGTATCAGAAAACAAAAATTTTAAACGAAAAAATCCATAAAACTTAATAAAATTTTTCTTGCTACATTAATTGGAATATTTTTTTGCTTTTGTTGAAATCAGCTTTTGTAATTTCAGGAGTGGAACAGCTCAAGCAACGTCAAACGACGCCAAATATGAAAGGACAACCAACATCTTCTAACACTTTAACCATCTCAGAGGAGTCAAATGAATACCTCAAAACGCTTCCGAAACAACAAACACCAATTCTATCGTCCTATATACGGTGTGTTAGTGAAGATAGCCAATCAATAATCAATCCTAAATCGTTTTCACTCAATCAGCGCAACGTTCCGAAATTCAAAATAACTGCTTCAGATCACGAGGATGAGGTTTAGCCCGATTATAACAAACGTTTCTTGCTACAAAAACAACATTCCGTTTTTATCCGTGACGATCTAAACTTGAAACAAATATACAACTTTGGGTTCCAACCAGACAAAAATTATTTTGCAAATGGTTGTGAAGAAGTAGAAACACCTAAAAGTACTTAATAGAATAAGGCTTGTCGTTCAAAACACTTCAAGCCCGCAAAACAGGTCTTTGCTTAATAATTAACATTTAAATCAATTTTTGACATCAAGAACCTATGTGCTGCAATTAAAAGTCAAAGGCCATTAGCCTATTTTTATTCTTGCATGTAATCACGTCGATTTGACGTGATTATTATAACAATGACAATTTGTGATGCTCTCCCACCCGGACAATGGATGATAGTTTTGTAACCTTCGAGTGAGGAGTTATCACGAGTTTGATCTTTACACTAGAATGCACCAAAAGTGTTTAACAATTATTTATTATCGCCTCGTCAGATATAACCAAGCTATGGTTGGCCTGCATTTTCACGCATTTCAATTTGTGCTTAAATTAAAACCAGTAAAATAAATTTTAACTTGGTCCATCAGACAATTGCCAATAAACTTAAAAACTGCTTGTAAACTGTTTTTGTCCATTTGCATCAATGTTATATAAATCTATAAGACTTCGCTTATTAAAATACAAAATTAAATTAGGTTTTGTACTGTGTTAAAAGTATTCAAAGCTGTATGTTAATGTTAGCTTATTAGGTAACATTTTTAAATGAGAATTGGCAGTATGTGCCTGTGCTGTGACGTTTTTAATCAAAAAACAAAACTTGCAAAAAATGTTTGTAAAAATCTTTTTCTATTTCTTTTTCTTATTATCACCCTTAATGTTTTGAGTTCTTTAGTTACGTAATGTGATTTTTTAATATACAGGGTGGGCCAAAAGTAGGTATACGGTTATAAACTATTTTTTTGATGGATGCATGACTGTGAATGGTGAGAACTACTTGGAAATGCTTCATGAAGTGGTAGTGCCACAACTTCAAACCAAACCTAATTTTGATAAACTGTTCTTTCAACAAGATGGAGCATCTCCACATTATGTGCTAAGAGTAAGAGATTACCTTAACAAAAGTCTTTTCACAACGTTGGTTTTGAAGAAGAGGTAGCATTAAATGGCCACTATGTTCACCTGACCTGACACCAATGAATTTCTTTTTTGGCGGGTTATTGCAAAGAACAAGGTGTATGAGAAGAATTCCAAAACAGTAACTGAATTAAAAAATTACATTTATGACAAATTCAGAGAAACTGATGAAAATTTGTGGCGCACTGTGTGTCAGAGTGTTCTGGACAGGTGTGAAGAATGTTGCAATGTTGCCAGAGGACATTTTGAACACCAGAGATTAACAGGCTTGTCCATGGGAAATATTTTTCTGTTCCATCTCACCCCATCCCATGGCAATTTATGCCTGTCCCATCCCATCCCAAGGGATTTCCATTATAATGTTAATATGGAATACAGCTTATTTAAAATTATTAAATTTATGAAAGTCACAAAAATAAAACAGGAAATACTCTGTTACGTCACTGCTGCGCATGTGCATCAAGTTAAAACCGCGTCACTTTTTCAAAAATTACCAACAACAGTTAAAGACATAATGTTAATTTTGGTGACGCACCAAAACGTAATCTTATATAAAAAAAAGGCTATGTGTATTTATTTATTTATTCGGTTTCCCACCACAAAATAAATAATAGATACAAGTACATAAAGAAAAAAGGAGAGTAAAAGGCTCTTAAAATGTAAAAAGTATAAAAACTAAGGGTAGCTCTGACGTAATCAAGTTGCTATGACATGGCTACTGTCTTATGGGAAATACAAATGTGTGTTGTCCCATCGCACCCCTTCTCATCCCACGGGCATCCCGTCCATGGAAATCCCATGGGAATGACATTTCCATGGACAAACCTGGAGATTAAACAGTTTCTGACTAAGATATTACTAGCATTCTTAAACTTAAAAAATGTCTACATGAAAACTACAAACCTACTTTTAAACCTAAACCATACATTTAATAACTGTATACATAGCCTACTTTTGGCCAACCCTGTATATTACTTTTTTGGCCTCTCTATTTCACAATGAATATTGAATTTAAAGAGTAATCCAAAAGAAGAAATAGAAAATTCATTGTGTACAAATTTTGAAGTGATGAATTCTATAAATTGTAAAAGTTTTTCGAATTTGTCTTTTCTAGTCCGAAATTTATTTTTTGTCAGCTTTTCTCCAATTGGTCTTTTTCCATCTGATTTTCGATGTTAGCTACTGTAAATTTTTCCAATTTAACATATTTCATTTAATTCGACTAAGTCCGAAATTCAAATTTCATTAAACCTTGTCGATGCTGCTTCAAGGTTTTTTTCGATAAAATCTATTCCCAATGGTTCGTTGCAGTACGACTATACGAAATTCAATTTTTCAACTCTCTTCCTGATGGGTGTGTTTTCGATGTTGACTGTCGATATTTAACCTTGTAATTGCAGATTATTAATTGAAATTCCTATTTCCAAAAGAGTGACTTCTTGGAATTCTAACTTTAACTTTTCGCACTACCGTTTCGTCTTAGAGGCTACGATAACTTATGCCTGATAAGGTCCATAAGACCGAAACAGGCCTGTTGCATAATAATCATCCTCTTTGCTGATTTGTTTTAATCGCTTTTTTACTGTTCCTATTTAACTCGTTAAAATTACATTTGATCGATTACATTATAATCTCTTTAGAGAATACATTGTACTTGATGTATTATTGCTTGGTTTAATGATAAACAATCAAAAGTTTACAAATGTTTTTTCAAAAGACTTGTATCTGCCGATGAAATATAATAAATGTTTGTTTACATTTCTAGCTTTCAACTTCTAATCCAAAAACACATGAAAGATCACCAACCAAATTAGGCGAGACAACAAAGCTTTCCAAAAGTGCATTTTATCAATTTATGCAAAGTGTTAATTTATGTTCTTTTTTAACTGAAAAAACGTTAAAACTATTCGGGCAAGGCAAAATGCTTGTGAACCATTGGATTAGCTAACCATTCATCTAATTTCTCGTACAGTTTGTCAAGCATCAGCTTTTAGCAAACTTTTTGGTGTTAAAACATATAAAGTTATTTCCCTTTTATCAATTTTAGATGATTATTTACTTGCCGAACAAATAACAAACATTCATAAAGAAGTTAGAGTGAGCGCGCAGCATGGAAAGGCCACATAGTGCAATTCGGTGAAGCGTGCAAGAAAAGAAGAAACTGATCCAAAAAATACTCGGGAGTTGTGCAACTGCTTCTGAAGAAGCAGAAATTTTAAACAAACTGATGGAAAGTCTGGAAGAGTTTGAAGCCTTTTGCTTTGACTTAGAAGATAGAACAATTAAAAAAAACGGTATGTATAGATTCGTGCATTTTTTCAGTTAACGTTTTTATTTCTTTTATCTTCATTCACATTATTTAACTTTTCTGACACTGACGTTATTGTGACTGCATATTTGACTTTAGTCCACGTCTTAAAAAACTTTTTACCACAATATTCGACCTTAACCACTAACTTAATTAGGCTGCCCGACGTGCGACACACTTTGCGCTTTAAAAGCAGAAATTTAAACTTTTATTTATTGAAAAATTTGTACAAGTAAAGTTTATCATACTTGCCCTATTGCCATATTTTATTTAATTTTGTTAGATTGCATTTCATGTATTTTTTATGCTATATAAAGTGAGTGACGTCGACAGGTGAATCAGGAGGGGGATTTAAGCTCAAAATCTTTAGTACATTGCATTTCATAGCGTATATTAAGTCAGTGCTTTGAGGAGTTACCGTTGACCTGGGCTGAAATTTGTAAAAATTCGCAGCTATACAATACTTTTTTTCTATAGTTTTTTTTAATATTCAAATTTATTAGCCTATTCTTTAGTTTAGTGTACCAAAATTTGCCATAAAAATTTGTTATTTGGCGTAAACATGATCCTTTTAAATAAGAGTTAAAAATTAATTTGATGCAGTGCATGAGCAAAAAAATATCATTTTGAGTTTATATTAGCTTTAAATTAAAAAATAAAACAAAAAGAAACCATAAACGTTTTCGGCGTACATCAGCCTTCCACAGATGAATAAACTACAAAACATTATCAACTCTAAACTTCAATTAACTTTGAAAATAAATCATGTCTATAAAACTTTTAAAATATCACAGTATTTTCAATTGAAGACTCGTTTTTGCATGTACTCTGCTCGAATGTTGTTTGTCAATTTTCGTGTTCGTGTGATTCGAGCTTGACGTACATAGGTATGTCAACCCGCCATTTGAGCATTAGATTGGGTGAACACTTGGGCTTTTATTTGAAAACTGATAGTGCCGTTAAAGATCATATTATGTCTTGCGATATTTGTGCTAATTCCAAATTCAACGTAAATTCGTATAAGATAATTAAAAAATGTAACTCTAATTTTGAAACTAAAATTCACGGAGCTTTATTAATCAAAAAACATAACCCTGGACTTAATCGACAATTATTTGCGAATGGATCATGGTTTTTGTTAAATATATTTTGAATTATTATTTTTGTTACCGTATTTGGATTTTACGTGGTGCATTGGCTTTACGGTTGTTGTTTTGCCTTTGCATTTTTAAATTAATTTTCTACAATTCCTTTTATGAAAACTTTGTGCGACAAATTTGGTAAGCAAATACCACGTAATCAGGTTATTGACCCCGATCTTTAAATTACATGACAAAACTTCTAGGCATTTTATTTTTATTCATCTGAAGAGGCCGAAAACGTTTATGGTTTCTTTTTGTCTTATTTTATCATGAATATATGTATATTGTTGTATGTAATTGTAATATGGTTGAAAAAAGCATACTCTCTCCCTAAATTGTATTTAAATTAAAAAATCCAAAAAAAGGAAAACAAATTTCATGTTACTTTGGCATCTGCAATAAAACCATTATTAATTATTTTCTCCATTGCATAGGCTACTGTTTATCCTGTCGACGTTTGCATTCAAGAGTCCTGTGCCTGGCAACCGTAAAAATGTGGGCGTTTTGCATAATGATTCATGGGTTAAACAAAAGTGAAAATGCCACACCATGAAACCTCAGTTAAACCCTTGGCTCTGAAAATTGTCGTAGCATGTAATTTCTATAATGTGAAAATGTACAAAATTTAAACCGGAATTTTCGATTTTTATTTTACTGATAATAGACTTGGTTTCCTGGGTCGGATGGGGACAACGAATTTGTGGTTGAAATATAGTTATAAAGGAAAAAAAAATTTTCGTCTACAAGTAAAAAAATTTTTTTCTTCTGCTGTACATTTTTATGAAATATTAACTGATTGACTGATTATATTTTGGCAGAAGGAACACAACAGACTTTCAAGTCCGCAAAAATTTTAGAGATTGAAACAGCTGTTGTGGACGCTCTAAAATATGCACCAGAGTTTAAGGATAGTAGTTTGTTTAAAAATTGCCAATGTTTTTATTCTTGCTTTAACCTGGAACGGAAGAATTAAATCTTGATTAACAGCTTCTCGGATGTGCAATTAAATAAAGGATTTGATTTTAATATAAAACTTTTGTTTGCTGCCTCTTTTAGAGCGTGTAGGAAAATTTCCTTTTTAAGTCTGATAATCACAGTTTTTGGGTTCTTGTAAAAAACAATGTAGCATTGTAAAAATTTTGCGTAATTCTTTACTGACGAATGGCATTTTTGGTAGATGAAGTTAAATACCGTATTTCTTTGAATATAACTCGTTCTAGGTTAAAAACCGCTCTCAAATAGGAACAACACAAAATAATAAAAGAATAAAAATGGAAGACGCCTTTGTCTGAAAGCTGCTCAAAATACAGTTACAATCGAAATTTGTCTTCAATTTTGTCTTTTGTGTAAAGATTTTGTCTCAATGAACCAGGATACACATTGCGCTTTTTCTTGAGTAGTCATTTTATGGGGGTTCAGTTCGTATAACTCAATCATTAAACATAAGAAATTTTATCTGAAACAGTTCAGTTCAGTTCAGTTCAGTTTTCTTTTATTTCTGCTCCGCCACATGAACAAAATAACAAAATGTTGAAAAGTTTGTGTGTTGTTAAAGACGGGGTTAGAAAAAGGAAGAAGCAACAAAACGAGTTGACGTTGTGTCTTGCTAATTAGCGATGAAAGGTGTGACTTGTTGTTTAATATAGAAGCAAGGTTGCTTCACCTCATTATAAAATTGTTTAAAAAAATAGAAAGAGGAAAAGAAAAAAAAAAAAAAGTATAGGACAGTAAGTTTTAGTGTCAATGAAAACTTTATGAAATACTGATTAACATAAAACAACCCTCATTGCGATATGTTATCATTTCACTTTGTAATAATTTTATTAAATTGTAAAGAGACTTTATGGACACCCTGTATATGCATTTTTAACATTTATCCAAAACTTGCTCGGGGGCTGTTTGTGAATTGTAATTTCTAATTACCATCGCTTGGAGGTTCGATAAATTCCTCCATTTATGTCACACAAACCACGAGAGAGTTAAATACCGTAACTTAATCCTAAACATCTACAACAAATTTAGAAAACTTTCCAATCTCTCATCTACAAATGGAGCCAGAAAAAAAGCTTGTTGTGACGTAATATAGCCTGTCTTTGCATAAATCCCAATTTCTAATCTGCCAGATATTTACATAAATTAATCTTTGCAAATTGCGAATTTGGCAATCTGTCGGCTTTTACATTTTGCGAATTTGGCTGTAAAAGGCTTAAACTTTCAGGAAACTCGCGGAACATTAAAAAAAGCTTATGGAACACAGTTTGGCAAACGCTGGCCTGCTTCATCGGTAATTTACTTCCAGAAAGCAAAAGCTATCAACCGCATCAACTTTATGTAGCTTTTGATCAATTTGGGTGGTGGCGTAACTTCTTTTTTAAAAAGAATAAAGATTCAGTGCGCTTACATTGCAACGCTTTGCAAAATAGGACCATATGAAACGCAATTGATTTGTTTGGTCTTTGATGCGCATCGCAATTAAGCGAAACTTAAAATTCTTTCGTCATTAGCGCAGCGCAAAGCTGCCAAAAAAATTGACAAACATTTGTGTGAGAAGTAGAGGGCCGGGGTTAAGGAGGAGGTACAGATGACGCGCTGAGAGTGGGTAAGTAAAAGTTAGTTGAGGGTGGTTAGGAAGATCTGGGCGGTTATTAATAGTATAGGAATTTTTTGGGAGGTTCATTTTTGAAGATGAGGATTTTTGAGTTTTGCGAGTATTTGAAGATGAAGATAGGGAGACAGTTTGAGAAGAGGAGGGAAAAGTTTAAGAGGAAGATGGGCACATTGGACAAGTCCAAAAGTGTCCTAGAGAAACTTTTTAAAAATCAGCAGGAGAGAGACCAGAGCAAGAGAAGTGCACCCAGAAAGAACAGTTGGCACATTGTACTGATCTGTTTCCCCAGGTGACTTGACGGGAGCAGACAGAACAGGGATCTATACGGCCAAGGTTGGGGTGAATGTCGCCGCTTATAAGAAATATGAGATTGAGTAGCAGCGATAGGTAAGACAAATAAAAAAAAAGTCTTGAATTGAAAGAAATAGAGGGAGTTGTTAATAAGGTAAATGATAAAGGGTGGCGGCCATTTGGGGTTAAGAACGCCGTCGTTCTGTGACCGCTTAGTGGACAGCAGGAACAAAAAAACGTGGACAAAAATGTCCGTAGGGATGAGAGGTTCGGGGAATTGACAAGCCATTTCAACCTTCCCCGGTGCAGGAAAGGGGACTGCACCACCACGATGAGGTGGTTTGTCGTTGGCGCAGAAAACCTGATCTCGATGGTAAAGCAGTATGAAATACAAAATGATGAATCCTCGGCCTCGCTTTTATTTCGCAGCTGATCAAAAGTCAAATTCTTTTCTACAAAAAGTAAAACATTGATCTTCGCCTCATAAGGCTGTAGTAACTATTCCAAAATGCTGAAAAATTTTGTGTTGAATTTATCACATCCTGATTATTTTGGTGTCAAGAAAAAATGAAACGATTTGTCGGAACTTCATTAAGCTTATCGGGATGTTTGGCTGTGACAACATAGATCAATGTCTACAATGTAAACGTGAACTGCAGAAAAGGTTTGAGGATACTTGGTAAAATGCGGTGATCGTGCGATTGAATTTCTGGAGAGAAATAGACTGGTGATATAGATAACACTTTTAGTCCCGCATTACCTAATAAATTACTGACCATAAAAACTAAAACCATTTAAAGATCAAATTTTATATCCTTGATGCCGCATAAACAACTTTTTGACTTTTACGAGAACAACCCCGTGACCTTTGCTTTAAGCAACTTTCAGCTGAAATGAAGAGAGGCATTGCACAAGAAAAACAATATACCGTGATATACTTTCAAACAGAGACTAACACCACAAAATATACAATTTATTACAAAGTAAATGAAACATTAAAAAGTTGCACCAACGAATGAGCAAACTTCTTGTTGTTTTTTACGAAGTTATCGAAAGTTTTATTGTTATATGTAAGCTATCACTTATACACTAACACAAAGGCGTGCAACATGCGGCCCGCGCCACTTTTTATGGCCCGCTTCTAGTAAAGTAAACACGAGTTAAGCAAAAATGTTTAAAAAAGAATTTTTTGTGGTAAAATAAGAAACAATTTTAAAGTTAAATAGACATATTTAATTATTCTTTTTAACCTGTTTAACAGTTTTTTATTCTTATTGCTATTTTACACTATTAAATTTTACTACGAACCATGGCAATTTGTTCTTGCTGCATCATAGTGCTTGTTGAACTAGTTAAAACGAATATTCATCCTAGAAATTAGCCTAAAAACCTAAAATGTCTTGATTAATTGTGAAGGAAGACCGTTCAGCAACGAGTTGCAAAAAGTACTTCGTTATTCAACATAATGAAAATGTAATTTGTCTGATTTTTCTAAATGATATAGCAGCAATGTTGCACAAAACATCCTGCCAAATTTGATGGCATTGAACGTCAATTATGGTTTGATGAAATAGAGCAGTATAAAAAATTTTCGAGCATGCAAGAGGTGCATGTATTTCATGCATGAAAAATACATTGAGCTTGTTAAAAAACTGATCTTTGAAACATCTGAGGCAATTCAAGAAAAAGAAAAGTTTAGGCCTACAGTGATGGTGAATTTATTAAGAATTGTTTGGAGTTGTTCACTAGACGTGTGTTTCCAGAAAAAAAATGTGTTGTGGAGGAACTACGTCTGTCTTGGTTTACAATAGCAAGGCGAATAGATGACCTTTCGAAAAATATTGAACTTTCTTTAAAGCAAAAAATAAACAAATGTTCTGCTTTTAGTATTGCTTTGGGCGAGAGTAAAGACGTAAGCGATAGTGCGCAGAAAGTTTTTCAGTACCTCAGTTATGTCAGCATCTTCAAATAGAAAATTTTAACGTTACATGTAAATTAATGGAGAAATTCTTTTTTACAATGCAAGGAATAATAACAACAGCTGTTTTGCTTGGTACTACATTGTCCGGCCCGCAGCATTATTACTATTGTACAATTTGGCCATTGAGATAAACAGTTGCACGCCCCTGTACTAACAGTTCGATAATAAAGCAAAGCAGTCATTAACCCAAAAATGTCGTCAATAAAAATAAAAAATTCAAAAACGAAAATTAAAACAGAGTCACAGCAGCTTCGCCACGAAAATTATAAAGCATAAAGAAAACACTGCCTTAATAAGCTTAAAGGTAGATCAGCTAAGTTAACAAAAATCAGGACGAAAGCTTTTTAAAACAATTCGTAACATAAATTAGCAAAAGATTTTCCTTAATCTTATAACCCGCAGTTAATTGATTTTTATACTATCGCAAATTTTTGTTTCAAATAAAAGTTTTCAATGAAAAAATAGATTTTGAAAAAAAAAACCTTTAGTGCTTCATTATTGAAAAAAGCAGAAGGTTTTTTTACATCAAAACTACAGACAAATATAATGATTAATTCGGCGGTTTATAATCAATCAGCGTCTAACGGAGTTAATCGGCATACTCGTTGCAGCTATTAAAACACTTTAAGAACTTTAAGTCAAGCACGGTTTTTAGCATTTAAAAATGGTGTTCAATAATCTTTAAATGCATTAAAATAAACATAGGTAAGCATTTGAATAACATATTTTAATGCATTAAAACAAACATAGGTAAGCATTTGAATAACATATAAGTTTATTTCTGGACCAATGACGCTTAAAAATAGAATATTCACGAACATATACAATTTCATACGACACCAGTACAGACTTGAAAAAACCTGACAAAAAATAAACAGTCACACTGTACACCGCAAACAATCGTGGCAGAACACAAACAGTAATAAATTATCATGGCAAAAATTTTTAAATGTTGAAGTTCAACATATAAAAAAATTCGAGGCAGACAATAAATACAAATTGAACTATTTTAGAGATTTTTTTAAAACCTCGCTAATAACGTATTTGCTTTGCATATACGGTATATCAAGCTGTGCCGTGTGCGTACTTGTTTTGTTCATTCAGATTAACAAGAAACAGCTTTTACAATTTTTTGTATTTAATGTTTCAGATAGACTTTTAACAGACCATAAGTAAAAGTGACGTTTATAAATAGTCAAGCACTATCAACCCCAAAAAGTACTCTTTATTTTCGAAAGTTCAACAAGCGAGATGAATCGTATGTTAAGCGTTTTTAAAATTTTGATCGTAAATTTCAAAATTTAATCAGGTATTTAAGTTTATTGCAAGCGTTTTACAAAACACAAAACAAGTTGAACGAAAAAAAAATCATTTATGTAAATAATTAGGATTAAAAAGACAGACTGACGAACAAGCAAATGTAAAACACTGAAACTCACTGAAATACAACAATATACTACAAGAACTTTATTGCTTTTTTAACGCATTGGCAAGTTTTAAAACTGGCAAGAAGATTCTGATCTTCACAGGAAAACTTTCAGAAACAGAAGTCCAACGATTAAAACTAAAAAAAAATGTGAAAGAATACCAAGATTAACTAAATAGCTTTCTTAATGTTTCTCTTTTTCTTTAATTGTTTTCCGATTAATGACCTATTTTTAAAATCTTTTTTTTAATGTTATTATAATAATAAAAGTTGTTTGCACTACGAAATTTTGATTGGCTCTAAGTTCCAAAACATTTTTCCGCTTTAAAATGTCAAAATAATCAAAATTAAACCTCATCCCCTTTAAATCAACAAACGCGAACATTACGTATTCGAGTCTAATTGGTCAAATCTTTTTCTCCCAAGTGTTTGACAAAAATAATAAAACGTAAACATTTTCATTAATAAAATTATTATCATTACGTATGAAATCCAATAATATTCTTAATGTTCTGTTCAGAAGCAAATACTACTCATATTGCAATTAGATGTACACAAACCTTAAGCCATTTAAATTACGAAGTTTAAAAATTGGGCTAAAATAATAATTCAAAATGTTGACAAAATTCAAAAAACTTGGCGGGCCGTGGTTTTCTGAAAGTAACCAATTCAAAAAAACTATTATGCCAAAGTAACACTAGCCGGTTATTTTTCTTTAAAAACGCAAACACTTAGCTTTGCTGTAACGTATTGGAACAAGCAAATCTTGCAGAGATGCACCGAATTAAATTACCTTGAAGCAGTATAAAAACGTAACACAAATTATGATTTTTCGATCAGTGACCCAAAAATGTCTGATTAAATACGAAGTGCAGGGACTAAAAAATTTTCAAAAGCAAGCATAAAAAAGATGACTAATTTTTTAATTCATACATAAAAGGTTGGCTTATTCTTGTTTTGTTTTCAATAATTTCCTAAGCCCATTCGGCTACAAGGCTCAAATTCTTTACACTTAATTTTTTTAACCAAGCCCTTAAAGCTCAGCAATTAAAAGACATTGAATTTTGGCTCGTAAATTAATCATGAAACGACCCAATAACATAAATAATGAAGTTATAAGAAAACTAGTTTCGGGATAAAATTATTCTTTCGGAATAAAAATAAATATTATTGCTAAATGAGAAACATTGAGTTCTTACCGAGGCTGCTGGTTGTCGCTGATCCGTGATTTCCTCCCGACTTGGTCGTTTCTATAAAGTTATTTTAAATTGATACAAAAATCGTGTTCACATAGAGCTAGTACTTGAAAAAAGATGAATTCAAATGGCATTAGAGTCTAATAGTAGATGTTTTCTTCAAATATGAATAGAAAATAAATTTTTCATTTTGTACTTTTTCTGTACGTATTCAGATGCTGCTCAAGGCCTTTGAAATAATTTTAATTTTAATTTAAAAAGATTTTTCTCTATTACCTCTTTTGCACTTAAATAAAAGAAGCTCTTATGACTAAATGAAAACAAGTAAGACATTTTCAAAGACACCAATTTCTCAACTAACTTTAAGTATCACCACGTTTTTTCTCTTTAAAACAATGATATTATTAAAGGTATGCTTACCTTGCTCACCACCCACAGTTGGAGTCATGGCTCGTCCTGAAAACAAAAAGCTGATCAAACCACCGTTGAACCGAGATAATTTGACCCACGTAAACCGTAACCAAACTCTTTCATCTTTATCTAACTGCAACTTTGACTCGTCTATTTTACATTCTAATAGCTATAACAAAAAACTTTCTTATCTTAAACAAAAAACTTGCTAAATGTTTGAAGCAAACAAATCTTACCAGACATTACCAGTTTTGTGCCATTACCTATGATAGTTGACATTTCTGCATCTTCAAGAGTAAAATCTAACAACAAAATGCCAGTAAAATCTTTAAAATAAAGAATGCAATCGATAATGCAAAAAGTTACACGATTCTAGACGTATAATATTTAATGTAACGAAACAAATCTTACCAGATATCAACAGTTTTGTGCTGGTATCAATGAAAGTTGACATTTCTGTACCTGCAGTAGTAAATCTAACAACAAAATGACAGTAGAAATCTTTAAAATAACAATTGTTACAACTCTCGAACAAAACAACCACTCTTGCAAAGTTACCTACATACAGTGAACCCTGAAACTTACATGCCACAATGCCCACTATGTTTGTCACACAAACATGACACGAATGAACTCTTTTAACTGTAGTCAAGTATCAACACAACACCACTAGTCTGTGGAAAAAAGCTTTTAGAAGCAGCAGAGGTAATCCAAGAGTGGGAATCTAGATTGACTTCTTTGAGGGATTAAGAGATGGCTACTCCAAAATATCCTTGGAAGGGGTAACAACAACAAAAGACATCAAAAGTCAAGTATAGAAGACTTGAATTTAAGTTAAAATATTTTATGGTTTTGAAAGTTTACTCAAATTAGCAAACTTTGACGCAATTGGAGCTATAGAAAAACGATCTTTAATAAAATTACTAATAATTAAAGTTAAAAAAACGAAGTGCAAAAATAATAAAAGCTTATACCATACTATTGTAGTCTATTTGTCGCTGATATGTTATTTACGTATAAGTGCATATCTCTGATTACTTTTCTTCAAGGGGAAGTTGACGCCTGAAACCTCTTTTTTCGTACGCTTATGCTTATAATTACCCTCTGATTGCAAAATGAAGAAACCGTATTTTTATCATTTTGTTTATTGACAGCTAGTCACGGCTCTTAAAGTAGGTTTTTTTCTCTTTTTTTATTTATAAAGATTTACATATGAACTACGAGATTCATGGTATTTTGAAAGCATTTCAGTACATTAAAAGAGAGTGTCAGGCGCTGGCTCTTTAGCAAACTTGTTTTTGATTTTTTTCTTTTCCCAGCACGAGAAAAGAAGTGTACCCGACAGCTGTAAAAACATTGCTAAGTTGTAATAAATATTGAAAGTCGAAATTTTTGAGTCGTTTCGTACGGTATTCTAATGTCGTCGAGCGATTATATTGCCCTGCTTTAAGAAAAGCCAAGAAATTGCTGTCAAGCTAAAAATTTTTATATGTGTTTTTCAGTTTTATATTTAGAGACATGAGCGAAATATAGAGCTGCTTGCTGAGACCACCAAGAAGAGAAAAGTGCCGTAATGTTTTCCCAAAGACACAACAAAACAACGTGAGTAGGTTTTGAACTACGAACGTATCACTCATGTTCATATTCATAATCACCTAATAGCGAAACATGACACCAAAGGAAAGCAAAAAAAACTTTAACTCAATTATTATTAACTTTCAATACCTCAACTGAAAACATTCAAGTGGTTATAAGACTTTATTTCTAGATACAGTATGTATCTATTAGAGCAAACACAATCACGCCCCATAGAGTATATGAAATTAATCATTAGTAAAATAAAAAACATAAATTGACGTTTAAAAAATTAAAAATATCCCTAAGTGGCATATTGAGTAACATTTTATTAGAATTACGCAGTTTAATTTAAAACAATCAACCAAAAAAATACATGTAGTTTGTTTTTAACTGTTCAAATATTTTACAAACGGATGCATGAAAAATTCTAGTTCATAGATCATTATTATTATACACAGTGTTTTTTTAAGGTGTTTTGAGGGACCGAAATGGTCTCTCAAAATTGTCCAGTGGTCTCTCAAAATCTGCTACTACCATAGCTGTACTACCATAACCGGTCTCTCAAAATTTGCTACAGTCAAAGTCAGGAAATTTAGAGAGGTGATGGTGAGGAACTGCAAGAAATAATAATCCAAATTTAGGTGAAGACCTTTGTTTTTTTTTTTAGAGAACACCTTGATTTTGGGACAAAAATCGAAAATTAGGAGACTGAATTTAAGTGAAGACCTTTTTTTTTTTTTTTTTTTTTTTTTTTAGAGAACACCTTGATTTTGGGACAAAAATCGAAAATTAGGAGACTGAATTTAAGTGAAGACCTTTTTTTTTTTTTTTTTTTTTTTTAGAGAACACCTTGATTTTGGGACGAAAATTGAAAATTAGGAGACTGAATTTAACTGAAGACCTTTTTTTTTTTTTTTTTTTTTTTTTTAGAGATCACCATGATTTTCGGACAAAATTGGTTTTTGTCTGAGAAACTCAGACAATTTTTTTGTCATATCCGAAATGTACTCTAAAATCATGATTTGGGCAAACGTCACAAAATTATGGCTACTACAATAGTGTAAACAAAGCCAAGTATGCTCAGGAACAATAGGAAAAAATTAGCGCTTTTTCAAAATTGCTTAGAGGTTCCTCAAGCCAAACCTTAAAAAAAACACTGATTATACATGTTAATAAAAAATTTGTTTTATCACTTTTAAAAAACCACAACAGTGTGTTTCATCTTAAAAAATCATAATTACTTATTGAAATAGAATTTTAAATAGGAAACCACCGGACGATTTCAAAAGACGAAACAGATTTATTGCTTTTTAAAAAATAATTATTATAAAAAAATATATTTCTATATACCCCTTAAAAAACAATAATTTGAAGAAATTTACCATCAAATTAGACTTATTTCCTCCGCGACACCTACTCTATATGGTGTTCCTCAGTTACATAAAGACAACACTCCACTGAGACCTATTTTATCGTCAATTGGAAGTTATTCTTACGAAACTGCAGTTTGGATAAATAACCTTTTAAAAGAATTTCGCGATCATCCAACTACCGTGGACAAAATAACTGAAAGTTCTAATTTACACAAGAAAACTTTGGTTAGTTTTGATGAAAAAAGCTTATTCCCTATTCCCCTTAATTTTACATTGAACTTAATTTTGGAAAAGCTGTTTACAGACATATCAACAACAATTTATGGATTAAATAAAACACAATTTCGAAAACTACTCTTATGGGCCACAACTAACTCAACATTCCAATTTACAGGGTGGGGACTTCAATTTGTCGTCTTCATATATTCATGATATATTCTATTTTACTTTTCAGATTACATAAGTGTAATATATCGTTGGATAGCTATAGAAATAAGGTAATCACCAGTGTTGAGTTTGACACTATGAAGAGAACATACGCAGAGTTATCGAAAATATCGTTCACCAAAGCGGAAGTGAGATGTGCTGTGGTCATGGCCCTGGTTCACAACAATGATGAAATAAACAACAGAACCATCGCCAACACCCTCGGGGTCGACATGAGAACCATCCAGTAACTGCAGACGAGTCGCCGATTCAAAAAAGAACTCGTAAAAAGTTGGAGGAGAGTAAAGATCCACGTGGAGTTATCACAAGAGCTCCAAAGTCTCTGGACGACTGCCGGAAGTCGAGAGATGCAGATTTTGTCAAAAGGGTTGAGGCCATGATCGACATTAACCCCTCCAAGTCCATAATATCCATGGCTGCTGAACTGGGGGTTGATAAAAGGACAATTCAACGATGTGTAGACGAGGATTTGCGTTGCAAAAGCTACAGAATGCAAACTGGCCAGCTTTTGACCCAGGCGACCAAGAACAAAAGGCTGCTTAACTCCACCAAGCTCATCAACAAGCTGAAGCACCCGAAGGAGTCCAACATGCTGTGGCTCTTCTCTGATGAGAAGAATTTCTGCCAGGACCAGGCCCACAACAGGCAGAACCATCGATGGATTGCTACGAGGTGCATTCAATAAGTTTCCAGACTTTTTTGGTATGGACACTTTTATTAACCGTACACACAAAAAACTCTAGTCCCCTTCAAGGTATTCTCCTCCGACATCAATGCACTTGTTGTACCGTTCCAACAACTTCTGAAAAGCCCCCTGGAAATCTTCTTGTGTGAGCGTGTTTAGGACCCTCGTCACAGCCTCTTTCATGTCCTCAATTGTGGAATAACGATTGCCTCTGAGGTTTTCCTTGAGCTTTGGGAATAGCCAAAAGTCGCAGGGAGCAAGGTCCGGGCTGTAGGGAGGATGGGGAACCGTCTTGATGCCCATCTGGGTCAAATAGTCTGTGACGAGGATGGATTTGTGGACTGGGGCATTGTCCTGATGGAAATGCCACTGACCTGATTCGAAGAGTTCTGGCCTCTTCCGACGGAATCTCTTCCTGAACTCCCTTAAAACTTCAATATAGTACTCCTTGTTGACTGTGATTCCAGTGGGAACCCAGTGAATGTAGATTATGCCCATGCTGTCAAAAAAAGGGATCATCATGAGTTTCTGGGTGGACTTGCTCTGTCTGGCCTTCTTGGGTCTGGGAGATCCAGCATGCTTCCACTGGGAACTCTGTCTCTTGGTCTCTGGGTCATAACAATAGATCCAGCTTTCATCGCAGGTTACCAGGGCATTAAGAACTTGGGGATCTGAATTAATGAGCTCGAATTAAGGAGCTGCTTTGAAGTCCTGGTTACGTGACTTCCTTTCTTCCTGTTTGCGCCGACTCAAAATTCCCAAGATCTGGAGAAGAGCGCTTGTGGTCGCGATCCCAAAACCAGGAAAGCCCGTGGGGGACCCAAAGAGTTATCGACCGATATCTCTGCTCTGTGTCCCCTACAAGATCCTCAAGAGGCTTATCTACGCCCGCGTTGAACCATTAATCGATCCACTGCTATCTAAAGAGCAGGCTGGGTTCCGACGCGGGAAGTCAACCGTAGATCAAGTTGTTCTGCTAACCCAGAACATCGAGGATTCTTTTGAGGCTAAAAAGAAGGCCGGTGCCGTATTTATCGATCTGACAGCTGCTTATGACACTGTCTGGCACCGTGGCCTTACCTGCAAGCTGCTGAGACTACTTCCGGATAAGCACATGGTCAAAATGATCATGGAGCTTGTCCGAAATCGAAGTTTCACCCTTACCACCGGTGACAGCAAGCAAAGCAGGCTACGCCGTCTTAAAAACGGCGTTCCTCAGGGATCGGTCTTGGCTCCCCTCTTATTTAACATCTATACGTACGATCTTCCTTCCATGATTTCCAGAAAGTTTGCTTATGCTGATGATTTAGCATTGTTGCACTCTTCTGGAAACTGGAAGGACTTGGAGGGGACATTAAGCCAAGACATGTCCACACTGTCAGCGTATCTCCAGACTTGGAGGTTGAAGCTCAGTCACACTAAGACGGTGACGACAGCCTTTCACTTAAACAACCGAGAGGCCAAACGTGAGCTAAAGGTCTACAACAATAGTAGACTTTTACCGTTCTGTCCAATCCCTACATACCTTGGGGTAAAACTGGACAGATCGCTCACGTTTCGTAACCATTTAGTGGCATTGCGCAAAAAACTATCATCGCGCGTCACACTGTTGAGGCGACTTGTGGGCTCGGGATGGGGTGCTGGTGCTAAAACACTACGCATAGCCACCTTGTCTCTAGTCTACTCAACAGCTGAGTACTGTGCGCCAGTCTGGTGTCGCAGTGCTCACACTCGCCTCATTGACAGTGTCTTGAATGACGCCTTGCGCATAGTTACTGGATGCCTGCGTCCCACTCCAACGGACCACCTACCTGTACTTTCAGGCATCCAGCCAGCTGAGCTTCGCCGATTGGGAGCGACACTCTCCTTGGCTTACCGTGGATCTCTGGACCCCGATCATATTTTGCATGGTCTGTTAAATGGGTCCTCAGATACTGGCCAAGTGAGACTAAGATCCAGACGCCCGTTTGTGCCAGGTGCGCGGAATCTCTTGGACAATCTTGCCAGACTTGGCATCCGCGCCTCTGAATGGACAAATCACAAATGGAACGCGGAGTACTGTGAAAATGCTTCCAGGCTCCGTGCTTTTGTGCCCGGGACCAGTGTCAGGCCTGTTGGGATGGGCTTACCCCGAGCAGCTTGGGTTAAGCTCAACCGCCTGCGGACTGGTGTTGGGCGATTCCATTCGTCCATGCACAAATGGGGTCTCGCTCCTTCACCGAATTGCGAGTGTGGCGCCTCAGAGCAAACCGCAGACCATGTACTAACAGCGTGCCCCATACATCGGGCACCACATGGAGCACGCGGTCTGACGGTTTTGGATGACGAAACTCGATGTTGGCTTAATAACATCACTGCCAGCATCTGATCCAGGCAGTGCAGCAGTCTGGGGTAGTAAAAGGATAAACCCTCGGCCCCAGTTCTGTTTGTGTCTGGCCTGGAGTGGATGCCCTTCAAACGATGACGACGACGACGAGCTCGACCATCTCCTTGCTGTCATTGCAACGTCTTTCTCTCTGATCTTCCCGGAGCACTCTTGGGACGAACTTCGCGCAAATCTTCCGCATCTTCAGTTCCTCACGAATGATTTTGTGTACAGCTCCCACACTGACATTAAACTGTGCGCTTAGTGTCTCTATAGAAACACGACGGTCCCTATTCATGAAATCGTTTATTTGGCCAATCATCTCTGATGTTCTGACTTCCCTACTCCTCCCACATCTCTCATCATCTCTCAAGGACTCCCTGCCTTCCTTGAATCTCTTGTGCCACTGAAAAACTGATGATCGATTCATGCAAGATGGTCCATAAGCAGTCTGAAGCATACCATACGTTTCCGTGGCAGTTTTTCCAAGTTTAAAACAGAACTTGATCGCATATCGTTCTTCTAATGTGTCCTCACGTCCAGATTGCATTTTTGAAATTCACCAGCTGTGACAATCAGGATTTAGTAAGGTGTACTCTAATTCCTACTGTAGCTATAAATTTGCACCTAAACAAGAAAAAATTGGTCAATCATCTCATAAGGAGTATAGTAACAACATACTGAAATATCTCGAGTTTACGGCAATTATAAATGCCTGTACAAAAAAAGTCTGGAAACTTATTGAATGCACCTCGTATGTGCTCCAACAATGTGCCCAGAGTGATGAAGACCAAGTTCCCTAACAAGGTCATGGTCTTTGGTGTGATCAGTTCCGACGGGGACGTGATGCCGCCGCACATCTTTGAGACAGGTCTTAGGGTTGATACTGAGATCTACCTGCAGGTTATGGAGACTGTAGTGTTACCCTGGATCAAGCAGGTGGCCCGGGACAGGCCCTGGATATGGCAGCAAGACAGTGCGCCTTGTCATGTCTCCAAACACTCCCTCGCCTGGCTGGAGGAGCACTGCTCCGACTTCGTAACCAAGGACAAATGGCCTCCCAGTAGCCCGGATCTGAACCCAATGAATTATTTCTTTTGGGGCGTTTTGGAGAATCGAACTAACCGACGCCCTCATACCACCAAGGCATCTCTCATCGCCTCCATCAAGGAGTGATGCATCTCCATAGACAAGGAGATGGTGAAGGCCTGCGGGAGCTTCAGGACCAGGATTGAGCGCGTCATCGAGGCTGAGGGCAATTATGTCGAGTAGAATGTGTTTCTCGCATCATATCCTTATTCCGTTTTTTATTTGAAATAAATATCTTCTAAAATTGACCGTTTTATGTCCTTTTAATTAAAAAGCAAGCTACAGCGACAATTTGAAGTCCCCAACCTGTAACAAAAAATTATACAAATAGACGGTGAGCTATGGGCTCTCCTTTGGTTCCAGCTCAGGCAGGCATCTTTATAAATTGCCTCATTGATGAGTTTCAAAAGAAAACAAATATTTCTATCACCATTTATTGTTCCGTAGATGACCAACTTTTGGCTTTCGATAATCAAATTGAAATTGACATTATTTGTAACTTATTCAACTCAATTCATAAAAAAATTATTTTTACTAAAGCATTAGAAAAAAACAATCATCTTCCTTTCTGGATGTTAATATTAGGAAAACTCAAGACAATATTGAAACTACTGTTTTCAAGAAATAAACTCACACAGGATTATAAACAAAATAGGACAGCTATATTCTATACAAATATTAACAAAACTTAGTTTTGACACTACGTACTTGACAGAGCACTTAAAATCTGCAGTAACTATAAATTAATTCATAAAGAATTTCAAAATATTTCCGCTGCACTTCAAAAAACGGATTGCCAAATTATTTTCTTGACAAACAAATTTCAAATTATCTCAACAAAAAGTTTTTAAACCAAATAAGAACTATTAGCAAACCTACTCAAAAGCATAGCATTTCATCATATTGCCTTTTCTTGAAAACATTTCGCAACAAACTAAAAAAGAAATTACTTTCTTTTTAAGAAAAATAAATCCTAATTTTAAATTCATTCCTGTGGAGGAAACTTTTAACATTGGAAAATATTTTAAATTTCGGAAAATATTTTACTTACGAAGATAAACAATCAGTGCTTCGTCGACCAAATGTTGTATAAAAAATTACTTGTAGTTGTGGCAATAGCTACATTGGACAGAAAAAAAAACCTCGAATTCAGAATAAAAGAACACAAACCCGAACCTTCCAAAAACGATATGGACGTCTCCAAACATTTAACCGGACCATCGAATTGATTTTAATAATGTTAACATTTTAGCACACTCGGACAATTGTCGTAAATTATTAATTAAAGATACATTATTAATACAAAATCAAAAACCATCGCTAAACATTGATCAAAGTTCGGTCCTTTATATTCATTTAACACGTAATTAAATTTGTATTTTTTCTTTCTTGTGACGTACAGCGTTTTAAGGTTTTAAGTTTTGTTTTTCAAAAAAACTGTATTTTGCTTTGACAATGAGTAAAGTTAACTCTCGAAACGTCAGCTTGTAAATAAAATGTTTTTAATTGCATTGACTCTTTGCTTTTTATTGAAAATTTTACCACGTTTGCTCCGATGATTATTTAAATTTCGTATTAATTGCTTTCATCATTTTATTGAGTACTCTGCGAGATCCATTCACTCTGGCAATATACAAAATGGTATATGGCCTACACCAGTGGTTTTCAAAGTGGTCCATTGGGGTCAATCAATAAATAAAGGCGTCTACTGCAGCAATAAAGCAACGGTGCCTTATTTGCAAAAATTCAAAACTAAAAACTGTATGGTTATTAAAGTTAAGACCTTTTTTGTTTTTACTTGTTTTTCTTCACACCTAATAAAAAAAATATGGTTGCATGGTGAAGAGATCGACGTGCAAAAAGTTTGAAACCCACTGGCTCAGAGAAAAACAAAGTTCTGATCACATAACGACTGGTACTTTTAAAAAATCATAAATAGACTGATTGCGCCTGAAGATTTTGGCATGCGTTTAAAACTTTTGAAACTGTTGCTTTAATTCAAGACCATGTTAGTAAATTAACACCGACATGCTCACCCAGTAAATTTACAAAAGCGATGATAGGGATTTAAAATTAATCTATTGACATGTGTGTCAGAACAGAAAAATTTCGAACATAACAAGCAATGATTCGTAAAAGAAAAAGCAACATCAAGGATGACATAGATTTGCTGGAAATAACATAAAAGCAAATTTATTTAAAAACTTTGTTTACAATATATCACTCAGCATGCGAGCAACCACGTAAACCTGTTTGCAACTTGTGTAAAAATCTTTAAACTTGCCATTAAATTTTTCTGTTGCTGAAACTTCCGTATTTTCTGATACAAACACACTGTTGCTACTTGAGCTTGATGTGGTTGTAGAAGGTAAGTCAGTTTGAACTTGTACAACAGTTGGCTCGTTAATATTTGCCGATTTTACTGACAAATTACCCTGTTTTTCTGAAATAAAGTTTAAGCACCCCTGGTTAACTTTTTTTAGAAAAGTCCATCGTTTTATTTACAAAATTATTTTGCAGATGTTTCTATATTTCTAAACAATAAAAATAACAAAATTTAAAACACTGTATTGTATCTTTCGCCATTACTTACTGTATAAACGTAGAGAGACCTAAAACATTTCAATATACTGTTGTAGTAAAATAAACAAAATGTATGTACAAAAAACATAATCTACTAAAAGCGTTAGGATCTTTTGTAGAAAGCCCCCGCCATCTATTGCGAGTAATTTTTTTTCGTGAAACTAACCCGAAATCCCTCTACAACACTAGGATGAAATAAAAAAGAAACTTTAGGGAGGATTCCGGGTTTGTTTCACAAAAAAAACTACTTGTTATAGATGGTGGGGCGATAAAAATTACTCGCAATAGATGGCGGGGGCTTTCTACAAAAGGTCCAAGCATTAACAATCCGATCCCGTTCGCATCAAAACAAAGGTAAGTTGAGATTCTTAAATACATTGATTGTAAGCTTTTATCGGTGACGTTTCATGCGAGAGTGGAAATTTTGTAAAAAAATTACTAGTGACTTCACCTCAACAGGAAGCAACGTCATTGTTACTAAAGTTTGTCGATTTTTGCAAATATCAATTTAATTTATCAATCAAAAATAAAAAAATTTCCTTGAATTGAGAGTTTGTTTTTTATTAATGATAAGTCGCAAATCAATATGTGCCAATTGGCACATATAATATGAGCCAATTGGCTCATTTTTTCAATAACTTTAAAACTAAGACAAAAAATAAAAATTCCTGTGAAAAAAATATTTTGTATGATATAATTCAAGTTTCCCTCTAAAAAAAAGTAAAAAATTTTTTTCTTCAGGTTGACCTCAACCTCTGAAAATATTGTGCAATATGTGCCAATTGGCACATATTTGCGACTTATTATTAACACAAGGTTTTGGGGGCTGCCGCCAACTTCTTCAGACGCAAAGATTATCTAGATGCCTTTATTTCGTCTTGTGTTAAAAACAAACAGTCAACTAAAATGTGTTTTTTCTATTATTTTAATAGTTGACATAACTTTCCTCCGTATATTCATTTAATAATTTATTAATGCCATTGATAGAAATTGATATACAGTACTACTTTTAGATTAATGACGAAACCCTATACAGGATGCAAACTGGAAAGTAATTTTATGACGTAAATAAGGTCGTGATATCGTATAAACTGGGCATTTTCAAATGCCATGTGATCAAGTAACAGCTACGTTAGTTTGCGTTTTTAGTAATCGATATACAGACCATTTTGTCAGTCATTTTGTCAATTCTAGACAAGCAAACTTCTCGTGTTTTCCAGCAAGGTTGTTTCATGTTTTTTTCATTCCGCACATGATGATAAGCGCTACAAAATCTTCCTGTTTCGCAGTTCAGCAAAATCGAATCAGTTTATTTCAATGCAGCAGGCATTTCAACGGCGTTTTGGTATTGCTGCGTCAGGTGCCAAAAACATTGGTCATAATTATAAACAAGTTGAAGAAACAGACTACTTGTGTAAAAGAGCGCAGGACGAAAAACTTCTCTGTTTGCTAATGGGAAAATTTATTACTATGACAACACAAGTATAAAGACTTTTAAAAATACTATTTCTTTTTTTTTTCATTTCACATTCTGTTTCATTCACTGGCGGTTTGTGGTTAAACAGATATAGTTAGTTAAAAATTGGGGCATTCTTTTTGAATCATCATATAAAATACTAAATGTTGCGAAAATTAAATTTTATTCTTGCTACATCCACTTTTATTTCTGCTAAATTAAATTTCATTTTTACGAAATAAACTTACAGTAAAGGATCGTTTCCACTACAAGCGTGGAATGGAGTATTCTTTATTTCTTCTATTGATTTTTTTGCTTCGCTTAGCGCTTTTTGCCGTTTTAAGCGCCGAAAGAAGTAAAAAAAAATCAATAAAACAAAGAAAAATGCTCCATTCCACGCTCGTAATGGAAACGAGCCCTAAATGGTATGGTTTTGATTTTTGGTTTTAACGAGGTCATAAAATGCAGGCTCCTATGAACAGTTAAATTGTCAAACCTTATTTTCACAAAACGAAATTACAAAGGAACAGTTTAGATAAAAACAATTTGATTATTTCTTAAAAATTAATCAATAACGATTTTAATTATGTTATATTTAATTTGATTTAATTTTTGAGGAATAAACATAATTAACAAACGATTCAAATAAGCAACATTATCAATTCTATGGTTAGCACATGCGTGATACAGAGAGCAATATTTTTTTTAAATTTTATATAGCAAAATGTGATTGTATTAATAATTAGTAACGAATAGAGTTTATGTCCCGGGATCCGGGACGCATATTATCAATTTGTAAACCATTTCAATGCACGGAGGCATTCAATAAATAGCCCCGTGCATTGAAATGGTTTACAAATTGGTAACACGCATCTCGGGCTATTTTTAAGTTTGAAATTTCAGGGAAATCTAGTTTATTGCATTTGAATTGAAAGTAATGATTTAAAGAAGGGATATCCAATACGTCGGCCGATCAAGACCTACGTATTGGGTAAAGGCTTTGGAATGCAGTTCAAGACCTTTTTTTAGGAAGGAAAATGCAGAGATTGGGTAATAATTGTAAGTGAAGACTTTTTTTAGTAATCACCTGCCATTTGGGAGAAAAACGGAAAAATTGAAAACTAATTGTAGGTGAAGTCTTTTAGTCCTCAGTAAATTTTTCAGACAAAACTGTGGAACATTTTGCAATAACGGAAAGATTAATTTTCTCCCGGGAAATCCCGGAAAAATAAAAAGTCCTAGAAATCATAAATCCTACTAACGAAGCAAAAAAATACATTACTGGCAAATGTAAAGACTTTAAATATTTTTTGCCGTCGCAATAAGTTACGGAACGAGAATTGCTTCATTTTGCTTTCTAAAGTTGACTGACGTAAATGACTGACGTAAATCTCATTGTGATAATTATTGCATAACTTCCGGTTGAGTTTATTTAAATTCTAGTTAGAAATACGTATGAAAAAATTTATTGTTAAATAGTAGCGAATGCGCTCTTTTCTGTCTAATAATAATCATAGATTTTCTTATTTTTAGAGTATTTTGATTTTATATCTATGAACCGATGTTGGCCGTTCCATTCGTTCAAGCACGAGTAACATTTGCTCTTTGCCGAATGCTAAAATTCTCACCTATTTCTTAGTGCTCTATACATTGAAAATTTAGAAGAACACCTGATAGAAAACTGTCGATAGGTCAATTAAACGTGATAATGGCTTAATACTACCACTGCCAACATCTGATTCGGACAGTGCAACAGCCTGAAAAAGTGAAGTCTAAGAAGAAAACAAAGTATTACCTGTTCTTTTATTTATTTTTTTCATTCCATCAATATATTTATCCTTCTGACTCGCAAGAAAGCCACGGGGCCGCTAATACATTAGGCAAGCAATTACCCCGATTTGCTTCCGGATATTGCTGTCGGGTAAAATTTTTTATTTTGGTTTTTTAGTTTATGACTGCTTGCCCAGCCCTAAACCACCAAGCAGGGAAAAGTGCTGTAAAGTGTCTTTCCCAAGGACACAATAGAATGGAGCGAGTTGATTTTGAACCTGAGACCATATCGATCACTATCACGGCGCTCTAAGCACTCGATCAGGTTGCCGACATTCTATACAATCAACAAAGCGGCAAAAAGTCATTGAGCCACAACCAGTTTGCTGCGCTTAGGTCAGACATGGTTGATTTACATGTTACGCGTTGTTAAGAAACTAAATAATTTCTAGTTCAACTACAAATTAATTTACAGTCACCTGTGGTCTGCGGAGGAGCTGTAATGGCTGGACCTGATGAAATACAGGCGAAAAATGTTAACTATCTATTTTAAAATACTATACAAAATACTACTGTATATAAAAATACAAAGACATTCTATACAATCAACAAAGCGGCAAAAAGTCATTGAGCCACAACCAGTTTGCTGCGCTTAGGTCAGACATGGTTGATTTACATGTTACGCGTTGTTAAGAAACTAAATAATTTCTAGTTCAACTAAAAATTAATTTACAGTCACCTGTGGTCTGCAGAGGAGCTATAGCGGCCGGATCTGATGAAATACAGGCGAAAAATGTTAACTTTCTATTTTAAAAAGATAAAATCGAAAAAATTTATGTTAAAGCACATTAAACTAATTTAGTGTCAACAAAGTTAACATTTTTTTGCATCATAAACACTTCATCAAAACATCATAAAAAATTTTGTGGTTGTATTTAAATACTGTGTGGTAAATCATTAAAAATATTCTAAGATTTTCAAAGATATAGTTTTATTATGCAGATCAAATTGAAATAAGCATAAATGCATTTATTATTGTTGCTTTAAGGTATTAATTGAAAAAAGTTTCTTATTACTTAAATACGGGGGGATCGCAATTAACATCCTTGCCATATATATACGAATATTGCAAATAGACAATTATATAAAAGCAAGTAAACTAGTTTGGAAAAAAAAAAACTTTTGTAAAGTCCAATTTGGAATTAAATCTAAACAAATGCTAATTACCACAAAATATTTAAAGCCTACAAATTTCTTTGCTTTGATTTAGCTTTCTCGGATTGAAGTTTTTTATCAAAGGCTAATTAACGTACAAGATTCTCTTTTTAACACTATTTCATCCAGTTCAATGTTTGCCACAACTGCATTATCAACAGTGAAGGACCATCGAATGTTTTGCATATTTTCTGGTATCGGTAAGTAGACGTTTTCCCAGCCGTTTGTCGGGCCTTGTTTTTGAAAAAGAACAGATTTTTCGCTAAGAAACAAAGCAAAATATTCCTATTACAAAAACTATGGAGAAAAGCTTTTCAGCTTGAGGGAAAATAAGGATTGCAAACACTTGCTGACACATGTTTCAGAATCTTAAAACTTTCAAAAGAAATGTAATAACTGACCACTTATACTGTATATGCTACATTAGATTTACACTAAAAATGACCAAAAAAATTTTAATGCAATCAGACTTATCAAGCAAATTATCGCCTTGTTTATTAACTAATTATATGTTGTTCACATTTATTATTTCCACAAGAAGATGCAATAATCCCAAAATTATGTCTCCCAAATTAAAATAATGCTTTCCTCAAGTGTCTTTACTTTATACTTTTGTCAATATGCATCAGCTTTTGCCATAGCCATCAACGTCTACAAACCACCACCAGCGCGATTGCAATCCCTGGATCTCCCAGTGTTTCCCCACCCATGTCTCTATGCTGGCGACTTAATTGTCGCTATTCTGACTGGGGTTATGATGATAACAGCCTGGACAGTGAGTGCTTAGCTAACTGGGCAAGTATTAACTGTCTTGCCCTCCTACATAATGCTAAGGACGCTGCCAGTTTTTATTCCAGCCGCTGGAACACTGGCACCAATCCAGATCTAGCTTTCGCCAGCGTAGGTCCAAACAGTCGCTTACTGAATAGACGTGTCCTTGAAAAGTTCCCCAGGTCACAACAATGACCTTTGCTTATTACACCACCAAGGTTTGCTATGGAAGTGCCAAGCATGCCTGGTAAGTGATGGAACTTCCACAAGGCAAAATGGAGTCACTACATTGCTTTGACAAATGAACTTGCAAAGACTTTGTTGCTGCCTGATTCACTTGATGCAGATGTGGCTCAGCAGGACTTCTGTAACAACATTAAGAAAGCAGCCAAAAAGACTATCCTACATGGTTATCGAAATAACTATGTTCCCTGTTGGGATGCAGAGTGTGAATCCCTCTATAAAACTTTCCTGCAGTCTCCTCAGGGAGACGACTCAAATTTGGCTGCTACAGCTCTGCTTGCCAAGCTTGACAGAAAGCAGAGGGATTGATGGTCCAAAGCAGTTCGGAGCATTGACTTTTCACACTCTAGTCAAAAAGCATGGAGTATTTTAAACAACCTTACTGGTAGGTCACAACACTCTCCTTGTCACTGTCCCATTTCAGCCGATGCTATTGCATCTCAGCTGATTAGAAATGGGAAATACGAGGCTGTTAATTGCAAGTCTTTGCAACTTGTCTATTAAGAAGAGTCTGATCTTTGGAGGGCCACAACACCAGACCCAATAAATATCTCTGGCACTTTTTCACAGAGAGAATTTACTGCTGCCCTCCAACATTTAAAACCAAATAAAGCTTCACGACTTGATTCCATCTGCCCAGAGTTTATACTCCATGCCAGAGCTGCTTTGAAGTCCTGGTTACGTGACTTCCTCTCTTCCTGTTTGTGCTGACTCAAAATTTCCAAGATCTGGAGAAGAGCACTTGTAATCGCAATCCCAAAACCAACAAAGCCTGTGGCGGACCCAAGGAGTTATCGACCGATATCTCTGCTCTGTGTCCCCTAGAAGATCCTCAAGAGGCTTATCTATACCTGCATTGAACCATTAATCAATCCACTGCTCCCCAAAGAGCAGGCTGGGTTCTGATGCGGGAAGTCAATCATAGATCAAGTTGTTCTGCTAACCCAGAACATCAAGGATTCTTTTGGGGCTAAAAAGAAGGCCAGTGCCGTATTTGTCGATCTGGCAGCTGCTTATGACACCGTCTGGCACTGCAGCCTTACCTGTAAGCTGCTGAGACTACTTCCGGATAAGCACATGGTCAGAATGATCATGGAGCTTGCCCAAAATCGGAGTTTCACCCTAACTACCAGTGACAGCAAGCAAAGCAGGCTATACCGTCTAAAAACGGCATTCCTTAGGGATCAGTCTTGGCTCCCCTCTTATTTAACATCTATATGTACAATCTTTCTTCCATGATTTCCAGAAAGTTTGCTTATGTTGATGATTTAGCATTGTTGCACTCTTCTGGAAAATGGAAGGACTTGGAGGGGACTTTAACCCTTTGCCTCCCATAATTGGGATAAGCGGTTTTTTATGAATACAGTATATGTGCAACTTTTATTCATATTAGTCACATATATACAGCTTATGTTGTCTTTTATGTAAAAAGTTAATTTAGTAAGTATTTAACAAGGTGGTAACTTAAGTAACCGACAGCTGTTTGACATCTATTCTTGCGCTAGTTGTTTAATACAAGGAAAATTTTAAGATGGTAACTAGAGTTACCATCGGTAGACAAAGGGTTAAGCCAAGACATGTCTACACTTTCAATGTATCTCCAGACTTTGAGGTTGAAGCTCAGTCACACTAAGACGGTGACGGCAGCCTTTCACTTAAATAACCGAGAGGCCAAACATGAGCTAAAAGTCTACAACAACAATAGACTTTTACCGTTCTGTCTAACCCCTACTTACCTTGGGGTAAAACTGGACAGATCGTTTATGTTTTGTCACCATTTAGTGGCACTGCACAAAAAACTATCCTTGCGTGTCACACTGCTGAGGCGACTCGTGGGCTTGGGATGGGGTGCTGGTGCTAAAACATTATGCAGAGCTACCTTATCTCTAGTCTATTCAACAGCTGAGTACTGTGAGCCAGTCTGGTGTTGCGGTGCTCACACTCACCTCATCGACAGTGTCTTGAACAACGCCTTGCGCATAGTCACTGGATGCCTCCATTCCACTCCAACAGACCACCTACCTATACTCTCAGGCATCCAGCCAGCTGAGCTTCACCAACTGGGAGCAACACTCTCCTTGGCTCATTGTGGATCTCTGGACCCTGATCATATCTTGTATAGTCTTTTAAGTAGGTTCTCAGATACTCACCAAGCGAGACTAAGATCCAGGCACCTGTTTGTGCCAGCTGCGCGAAATCTTTTTCTTAAAGAGTGGCACAAGCAAATGGCTGCAAAGTGAGTACATAATTTAATCAGAGTGATGCAACAAATAGGGCAAATAAAATTGAAATTTATCAGTAATATCACTGTTTGAGTGTATCAAAAATTTTAGTCAAATGTAAAACCAAAAAATACAAAAGTATATTTATTCTTGTTATATTTGCTATCAGGAAAAAGGCAAGTTTTTTGCTGAAATTGAAAATTCAAAAAGGTGCAAAAATTCTAGAAATTCCCAAACCAGGGTCCCAGTTTTCAAACCTAAGCTGCCGTCACCACCTTAGCATGACTGAGCTTCAATCTCTAAGTCTTGTGATGCACAAAAAGTGTAGTCATATCTTGACTTAAACTTTCCTCCAAAGCTTTCTATTTACCAGATAATTGCAACAATGCCAAACCATCAGTAGAGGAATAATTTTAACAGATTGTGGAGACAGGTCATATGACATATGTATAGATGTAAAAAAATGGAGGATCCTGAAAAGCATTGTTTCTTAATGACAAAACCAAGGGTCAAAATTCTTGCTAATTGTTGGAACCTTCATAGCTTTAAAAATTAAAAATCAACTTGAAAATACTAAAATATATTTACAATTAAATTCAAACAAAATACAATTTAAAAAAGAATAACTAAACAAAAGGCTTGCTTTGTTAAAACCAAAATCTATTGTAATTGTGTGCAAAAAACCAATTAAAAATTATGTACAAAAGCTAAGGCAATTGCAACATTGCTTTTAATTATTGAATTTAGATAACAAAGTTTGTTAAAATGACATTAACTTTCTACCATTATTCAATCAATTTGCAAAAAAATCACTAAAAAAATTGATCACTTTATACAAAAAAATTATTGTTTTGAACAAACAAAGGATATAAGCTGATTTTTTCAGATAAAAATATCTATATTGTACTACAGCAGTGGTTCTCAATCTTTTTATTATCGCAAACCCTTCAATCTTTCAAGCAATCATGTACCCCTTGACCATGGGTGCCAGCTGAATCAATTTTAGAGGAGCAAGATAGGCATAAATTATATCGAGAAAGAAGCAAGATGGTTAAAACTTACAAAAAGCTGTGTTTTTCATAAACAAAATTCAGATTCTAGGGGCAGCAAGGCCTCTTCTTGCTCTCCCCCAGTGCCAACATCCATATCACATTTCCTTCCCTTGACCTTCATTTGGAAACCAGATTTGCATCCAAGCATTGTCAAGACTCCATCCATACATATGCCACAAAGCTTTACCCACTGCAAACCTTACGTTTCAAACAACTTTAAGATGCTGTTCAATGTTCATTAAATCTTGAGCTGAGTTGTTGCTGTAGTTTCCAAAGAATTGCAATACAAAAACTCTTCTTTAACATCCTCTTTATGTGTGTATTGAACAAATACCAAGAGCTGCAAGCATGGTGCAACATCTGTTGATTTGTTGAGTTGCACAGCAAACATGGGAGATCTGATTTCCACAATAATTTGCTGTTGTCTGTTTACATGAAACACGCCTCTTAATTGTGTCGTTGAAAAAGGCACTTGTTGCATCTTTTCTGCACTTGTTTCTCCTAAAAGCAACTTCACCATATCTACTGCACATGGTTTTACAAGTGTTACTCTGATGGTATGGGGCTTTTTTTGCTTAGCTATATGTAATGCCACTTCAAAAAAGCCATCAGGCTTGTAGTGCTCTGTTCTTGAAAATATCCACTAACATCTAATTTTTGCCATTTCAACAAGAGTTTTTGTCTTTGAAAAAATTTAAGCTTTTTTCTGCATGCTCTTGGTGCTTCTGCTGCAGGTGACACTAAAGCTTTGATGGCTTTACTGTTTTGTTGCTGAGGACAGACAAATATAAAATGCATTGTGGTTTTTTATTGCCATTGTCTAACACAGAGGTAAATGCCATTTTAAGGTAACTTTCTGAAAACTTTCTAGATTTGGTCATGCCATTTCAGTTCAAATATTAAACCTTTCTCATAACTATGTGCTACCAACTGAAAAAAAGACTATTTTGCTTTTTTCAATCATTTAGCATAATAGTATCCAGCTGCATTCTACAAGGGGCGTTCACAAAGTAATGCAACTGACTTAATTTCTTGCAGCATTCATTTAACTAACATCTGATTCTTTTATATATTATAGATTGATAACTAAGATTTACAGCTTTTTTAAAAAAATAAAAGTTTGAATTACTGCAATCTGCAATTCAAATTTTAGGCAATCCCTCTATGTCTGCTCCATTAAGAAGGTAAAACTGGCATGATTGCCCCAAAGCAATCTCAGTAGAAGCAAAGAGTTGTTATTGAATTTCTACTGTCTGAGGGAGAAACAGCTCAGAACATAAGCAGAAGGCTAAAGCAAGTGTATGGTGACAATACGATAGACTTCAGCACAGTGGTGAGGTGGGTGAAGCAAATCAATGATGGACAGGAAGAACCTGCTGAAAGCGATCTTTGCAATAGGCCAAGATGGGTAGGCCATCTTCTGCTCACAGTTCTGCTAACATTGATCAGGCAGATACATTAAGGAAAACAGACACATCACTATTAATGAGCTTGCTGAGTCATTAGGAGTAAGTGCAGGGAGTGCAGTAAAGATCATGGATACCCTGGGGTGTTCAAAAGTGTGTGCAAGGTGGGTCCCAAAGTAGCTCACAGAGGCTTATAAACAATCCTGCCATGAAGCTTGTTCTAAATTTTTGGAATATTGCCATAGTGACAAAACCTTTTTGCAGTGAATAGTGACTGGAGATGAGACTTGGGTTCAGCACTTTGAACTAGAGTCAAAGAGAGCATCAATGGAGTGGCGCCATCGCACCTCACCACACTTGAAGAAGTTCAAATCTCAGCAGTCTACAGAAAAAATGATGGTGACTGCATTCTGGGATAGTGTTGGTGTGATACTGGTAGACTTCAAGTCCAAAGGAGCAACAATCAATTCTGATGTTTACATCGATACATTAAAAAAGTTGAAAGCAAAAATATGAAGAGTTCAACCTGCTTTGAAAATGTCTAAGGTTTTATTGCAACATGACAACGCTAGGCCTCACACCAGCCTCAAAACCCGTGAGATCATCAGCTCCTTTGGCTGGATAACAATTTCACATCCCCCATATTTGCCAGACCTGGCACCCTCTGACTTCCATTTGTTTGGGCCCCTCAAAGAAAGTTTGAGGGGGCAACATTTCTCCAGTAATGAAAAGGTCAAAACTGCCATTAGGAAGTGGTTAAAAATGCAGCCTGTAGAATTTTACAATGAAGAAATATGTGCACTCATTAAAAGGTGGGAAAAGGCAGTTTGGAAAGCGGGAGATAATGAGAAGTAACTATAAAATGCTTGTGCTATATACTTTCTTGTGATGCATGATTTGTGTACCTTTAAAACTCAATGTCATGAAAAGAAACCCAGTTGCATTACTTTATAAATGCCCCTCATATTGTATAAGTGGCAATAGGTTTGACTAATATGATATCACAATGCAGATAATGGCAATAGGTTTTTTGGCGATTTCAAAAATCAGTAATTAAGCAAATATTTCTAAATTTCATAAATATTTTAAAACAAATGATGATCAACACTCACCATGCTCATTTGAGCTAAATTCATAGTTAGCAATAAAGGGCGGTTGTGCCTCCCAATGATTTACATAACCATTCCTGCACTGTACATTTTTTGTCTTTTTTTTCTTTTTAAATATTAATATTTAGTTTGAATTTAAAATAATGCAGCCATGCTTCTCATTTTTTCTCTTTCTATACTTTCTGCATGTTTAACGTTTGTCATTGTGTCGCGTTTCCTTTTCATGCTTCATAGTACTGTACATTGCATATACTTAATAATGTTACTAAGCATGAATAAAATATCATCATCATCATCATCAACATGCCATTTTAAAAGAGCATTAAAAAAAATTCGGTTTAACAGTTGGAAATTTATATCCTTTCACAGACTGCCAGTTGAGAACCACTGTACTACAGTATGTATACCTATGCAAGTTGGGACAACACCCCAATTTCCATTTTCATTGCAAGTGCCAAGTTTTAAAGCAGAGTTCGATAAAACATATCCATTGTTGCAAGAATATTCTACAACCGAACCATATTCAGGTTGTGCACCATAATCTTCAACTTTTCCATTTTCAGGAGAAATAGGACTAGGACAAGTAACAACTAAAAATAAAATATTGTTAAGCAATACTAAATAATTCTATTAAAAACTAATATGAAAGCATTGACTTATAGTTACCCAATATCTAGCAGAAAAAAGATAACACAATGGTATACAAGTTAGAGCATTCACTTCTGCAGTCATATACCAGATTTCAAAACCAGAGTGATTCAATACCAAAAAACTTAACAATTACCATATATACCAGCTAATAAGCCGATTTTCTGGACCTAATTTTTTAACCTAATTTTCTGGACTCGGCTTATTGGGTGAATATAGCTTTGGACCAAAAATACCAGAGGTCAAAATTGATCACAAAATGACACCTTCAATCTCACAATAGCACGATCTCACCGCATGTCAATCACAGCTAGAGTTAGATAAAGACGGTAAATTAAAGAACAAGTTTAAAGCCAGCATCATAGCACATTCTTTTTTTTTTTTGCAGAAGCAGACATCTTTTCACGCACAAAAATTAACAAATTAACCATACCAAATTATTTAGTGACTGATTAAAACAAAGCACTTTGTCTCTTGCGTTTGTACTATAAAGTGTGTTGGTGCGTAAAAAGGAAAAAAGCGCGAATAGAATGATATTAGTTTAAAAGAACATGCATTGGTGCATAAGGAATGTAACGCATAACTGAAAAAAAATGTATAAAAAAGAGAAAAAGGGACAATAGTTAACACAATTTTTCCACCTCGACTTATTGGATGGTAATATGTAAAAACCCTCATTTTCTGAGCTAAAAATTGACCTCGGCTTATTAGCTGGTATATACGGTATTAGTGCAATTTTATATGATAGCAATCAGAACAAATTAAAGATTAAGTAAACAGACTGTGCTACTAAAAGGATAGTCCACTCAATTATAACAATATAATCACAAAGCAGCTGTTAGGCCTTTAGGCCATAGACCAGGACATGAAGATTGATCTATCTTAATACAATAAAGAATAACTTTGTCAACTTCTAAAAATAAAAAATTAAAAGTAATCAATTTTAAAATATGAAATCTAAAAAAGACAACTTTTCATTTTTATCACGAGCAAAATGCAGCTATCAAGCAAACACCAAAACTTGTTTTTGAAAGTACAGTTGAAATTCTTTATTTAATTTTTAAATTAAAGTTATAAGATTGGAATTTAGGATCACATATTGAAGCTACTGTTGGAGAATCATCTATGTATTTCATAAACTTCTGTAGGACTCAAACTCAGTCTCATCCCAGCCTTTGACCTTTATCATAATAGTATGCACCTTTTCTACATTCTTGTTTGATGCATTTAGTTTATGTTAAAGTTTGATTCTTTTTTGGTTATTGCCTTTTGTTTTTCACTTCAGTTATCGTTTTGGTTGCCGGGAAGAGCCATCACTATTTCAATTTGCCAAACTGTATTGTATTTTAGCTGTGCCATTGTTCTTTGGATTTATGTTTAAAGTTGAATTGGAATAAAAATTTTGGTTTTGGTATAGTTGAAATTTCATAGAAAGCACAGTTGGTGAAGGCCTTGGAGCTCCTTCAGGCCATGTTGCGGTCAACTTGGCTGATTGCAACATAAGAATTAAAATAGTGAAAGAAGTAATTTGCTACAATCTCTGTGCACATGGATATCTTTGGGACCTTCCTTCAAGTGCTTGGAATTCAGCTGAGTTAGCAGTCGCTATGCAAGTTTTGTATTGCCTCTTGAGGTGCAGCTTCTTGAATTCACAACTGCCCTTCTTATCTTGTTCAAAAGTCAGCAACTTCATTCTTTCCGTTTCTGTGATTTCCTACTGGTGCCCTGTCGACTTGGTTCCAGCTCTTTGTCGTTGAAGAAGGATTGTTTTTGAAGCTTCTATTAGTGATCTTTTCCTTCAAGTTCAAGAGTCACCGACTTTGTCTTCCTGTTGATCTGTGCATTGAAAACCTGTCAACCTACTATGGCTATTCTTTGTCGAGTCTGGCTCAACAGTCATTGACTTCGTCTTTGTTGCAATCATAATCTTCTTCAAGAATTATCAACTTCGTCTCCTTTCCATTCATTCATGATCACAGTCTTCAACAATTTGGGAATTGCCAATTCTTTCTTGTCAAATGAGGAATTTACCAGAAATGGTGGTTAGAATATATATCATTTGTGTTATTTATCTTTCGTGTATAGTTTATTTGTTGTTTGTTGTTGTAATAGTTTTGTGCATTTATTATGGCCTCCACATCACCTAAATCTAGAGATAAACGGGATTAGTGTAACGTTGGGATTAGTTTTGATAAGGTGCAAACTATGCAAGTGCTAAGTGCCTCTACTTCCTCTGGCCCTCTTGTTAAGGAGTCCTTGACAGGCCTAGTGCCCCATAAATTGTTAACTACTAAACATTTGCTTGTGCTTAATATGAAGGCTTTCTCCTCTAGTTTGAAGAAATGTAAATCAAAAGAAGAGTTTTGTGAAATAACACCTAAGTTTGATGAGATTAGTGCTTCTTACAATGATTTTCGTAAGGCACTTGATGAAGTCACTGACATTGAATTTGCAGCTGAGCTAAGTGATTGTGTTTGCTCACCTTTTTGAGAAATGCTCTAATTTGCATGAAATTTGTAAACAGCGCTATTTTTATTGTTTAGATGATAGCTGCAACCAGATGGCTGAAGTAAAATTTACGGATAGTGTTTTGCAAGTATCAAGAGGCACTGGCAGTTTACCTCTAAGGTGAGTAGTGTGGCTTGTTTGATTGAGTTAGAATGTAAACGGTCAGCTCTTCGTGCTGTTTGAGATTTGGAATTAGCTAAAGCTAAGGTTAAAGCCCAAGAAATGGAAGCTGAAGCTAAAGCACAGAAGGCTGAAGCTGAGGCTAAGGCACAGGCAGCTAAAGCCCAGGAAACTGCAATTGAAGCTCAGGCTAAGGCTCGTTTTAGCATTGAGGAAGCAAAATTGGAAGCTGAACTCAAATTACTGAAGTTGTCTGAATGTGGTTCATCTGTGGCAAGTAAATCAACTCTAAGAAGAGTTCGTTCAATAAAAGGTTCAAATAAAGGTTCCACAATTGGTACTGTCCCTCACATTTCCTTCTCTGGAAATCAAAATAGTCGGGAGTTCTATGATGGTGGAGTTACAACATTGGATGTGCGTCCTAAGGTGTCAATGTTCTTCAGTTCTAAAAATTGAAAGTATAAGGAAACTAAACCACACTTGACTTTTGAGCAAGATCAAACTGAGACCAAACAATGTCCTTCTGAAAAAGCCAGTCCATAAGAGACAGAGTCAATGTGTTGTAAGAACTTACCCAGACATTCTAAAGCAGATTTCTCTACTTGTGCTGAAGGAATTTTAAGACCTATCTTGACCAACAAGGTAGGAATGAGTATGTTAATTTAGCATCACAAATCGGTTATGATAAAGTAACCAGTGGCACAACCAGAAATTATCAAAGGGAATGGCAATTAAAGTAAAAAAACTTTTTTCAGACACTCAATTTTTGCAAAGCTAAAAATTCCATTCTTGGCTACACTCACTCTCACTATTCTTCCATTCTCTGTCTTTCACTTTTTCCTCCCAACATCTTAGTTATCTCTAAAAAAAAGGTCTTCAATTTCATCTCCGAATTCGCTATATTTTTTCCCAAATCATGGTGATCTCTAAAAAAAAAAAGGTCTTCACTTCAATTTCGTCTCCAAATTCGCTATCTTTCTCCTGAAATCATGGTGATCTCTAAAAGAAAAAAAAGGTCTTCACTTCAATTTCATCTTTGAATTTGCTATATTTCTCCCGAAGTCATGGTGATCTCTTAAAAAAAAAAGTCTTCACCTCGATTTTGTCTCCCAATTCACTGTTTTTCTCCCAAAGTCATGCTGATCTCTAAGGGTTTTTAACTCGAACTTATATTCCCAGTTTTTATCTCCACTTCATCTTGATCTCAATGAAAAATCGTTGTTTTGTAAGATGGTCTATTTTTTTTGGTTTGATAGGTATTGTAAAGGGGGATGGCATGCTGTCCAAACATCCCCCCTAGTTGCACCCCTATAAGTAACATTGCCTTTGTTTTTTATGAGAGTCAGGTCTATCGACTCATGAGTGAAAGCCCATGCAGCAAAAGACACCTGGAGATTCTCAGACCTTCATGTGTTGGTCAACCACGAGAATTAGTGAATTTGTTTTTTGCCCCTATGAAAAATTTGTCAATGTCAGAACGGGTCAAAAAAGCCATTGCAAGGTTATGCAAAAGATATGGTGTTTTAGGAGGTCTTATTACAGAGCCCGAAATAGTTAGAATATGCATTGGCTCTAAAGTAGTTCACATTGTTGCTTCATTAAAAGCTTTTAATGAATACCCATGATGAGGTAGAAAAACTATCTGGTTAGTTGTTATTAGATGTTGCTAATCGTCTTCCTGGAGTTCTTAAAAGGCGTTATCTTGATTACCTTAAACAAGTTGGCCTTGACTTAAATCAACCTGGGTTCAACTCTTAACGTAAATTTGTTGTAAATGATTTAAGTATTATGATGTTCAAGTATGTGCAAACTTTTTTTAAATCAAGTGAGAAGGAAAAGTCTAGAGACCCTGCACCTGGATCATTGCATGTTAGACAGGTCGGCATAGAGATTGTGGAACAGAGCAACAGTGATAAACGTCCAGACAAACAAGAAAATAGCTCAAAAAAGTGGAGCAAATGGAATGTTAAGTTGCTGCCTAATTGCTTGTGCATAGATGAGAAACTGAAATATTTTCTTGTAGATTGTGTGAAGTTTAAAAAGTTGAGTATTGCCAATAAAAGAAAATCATAGAAGCTGAAAGATGTTTTAATTGCCTTTCTGTAGGACATTTTGTTCGTGACTGTGAGCTTCATTCTAAATGTGATAAGTGTGGACCTAAATATAAAAATTAACATTTAGGCACTTTGCACGAATTTTACAGTAGATCAACCTCGGTTAATCTTGGGGTCGCCAAGCCAGTGAGTACCGAAAAATCTAATGAGGAAGAAACAAGTAATGAAAATCACATCGTTAGGAAGATGGTTCCTAATAATAATAATTTAGTATGGCATGGCACAAGTACTGTAAAGGTCATTAATCCTAGCTCTGGAAGGTGTGCGTTAATGTATGCACCACATGATACTGCGTCCCAAGTTAGTCTTATTTCAGAAAGATTCAGCAACAAACTTGGTAAAATGAAGGACAGACCTGCAATAACAATTTGTACATCAGCAAAAGAGACCACACCTGCTAGTGGGGTAGTGCAATTGAACCTTGAGTCTCTTACAACTAAAGAAGTATTTGCAGTAAATGATGCAGTACAGGATGTTGCAGCTAAATTCAGACTAATTTTAACAAAATAGAAAAACCTCAAATAAAACAATTGTCATCAATACATTTACTTGTAATTCATATGGTAGCTTTATTACAACATACATAATCAAATTATTCAATATGGCTGCCCTTCTTCTCAATGACGGCCTCGAGGCAATGGTGGAAGGTGGAGCAGGCCTTCTTGACCTCCAACCTGTCCATGTGGTCCATGGCACCCACTATAGCATCTTTCAGCTCCTGCTTGGTGTTGTATGGGTGGTAGTTAACCTTCTCCAAAACACCCCAGACATAATAGTCTAATGGGTTAAGATCAGGGCTGGAGGGTGGCCAGAGGTTTGGCAGCCAGTGGCGGGGTAGTTGCTGGTACAATCAGGCCTGGATCGTACAGGCCATATGCACTGGTGCAGAGTCTTGTTGAAAGACATACAGCCTCTCATCGGCTACTCCAACCATCCAGGGCTTGACCACAGTTTCCAGAACCTTGATGTAGTCATTAGTGGCCACCTTGAGGCCTGCAGGGAAGAAGTAAGGGAGCATGACATCTCCATTGCTTGACACGACGCCCAGAACCATAACAGAGGTAGGAAACTTGGTTGACATCACAATGGGAACTTCTTCAGGGTCGTCAGTGATGAAGCGATTGTTTTGTTGTGGTGCTTGTCCTGGATAAATTTTTTCTCATCTGAAAAGAATCTGACATGGCCGGACAATCCATGTTTTAGCTCATTGAGCAAGGCAGTCCCCTTGATCAACCGTTGCTCCTGACGTTTATTTTGAAGGCTAAAGCGGCCATAGACTTGGAGGGGTCATCCTGAATCTTCTGCTTGACTTTAGTGACAAACTCGGGGCTTCTGATGGCATCAGAACGTTGCTTGTGGGTTTTCCTCTCTCCAGTGAAGGTCTCAGGGTCATCACAAACTTCAAATTGCTTTTTAATTCTATAAACAAGGTCCTTGTTGTAATTAAAAAAATCAATAATCTCCTTAGCAGTCCTGCCAGCATGGAGGGCCTCGATGATGGCATGCCTTTTCGTTATTTCTTGAGGCATTGTGTTGGACACTCCGAAAAAAACAATGCTGTTTAGTACCAATATAAAGCCTAAGTAATTATTTTAAGTTTCACGTAAATCGGACAAGTCATCTCTGAAATATTTAAAATTGAAAACAGTCTGAATTTAGCTGCAACAGCCTGTAGTTGTTTCTGGATTTATGGATGATGAGCGTGTTTTACCTTGTAAGATAAATACTGCAAATTTAGAATATTTTAAAGGAGTTCAAATTTCAACCATACCTGAAATGAATTCTGCAGACATTTTAATCGGACAACCTCATAAATTTTTACTCACCATTTTGGAAAGAGAAGGTGCATGCCCAGAAAAATCAAATTACATCCTAACTAGACTTGGTCCTATTGCAAGTGGTGGGTCTTTGAATGTCGAATCAAATTTGCATCACAACTTCAAAATTAATAACGTCAGAGAAATTCACAAGTGCAGTTGTGAGTAATTACAACAAAAAGTCTCGTTTTTGAAAAGATTGTTTGCACAACTATGAGGCAGAGGATGAGTTAATTCAACCTTCAAAAAACAATCAAATCACATGTCTGTTGGTAGAACCAAATATTAAAATTGTTGATTGCTAATCTATTCAACATTATTGTTTTGGAAATGAGGGAGTTAATAAAAACACTTGCAACCAGATCAAGTATCAACTTCATGGCTTTTGTGATGCTTCAAATTATGCTCTCTCTTTTGTGGTGTACTTGAGATGGGTAGTTGAAGATCACTTTGAAGCAGGGTTCCTAATGGTTATTTTTATAAAATCAAGTTAATTTGATAATTTTGCATAAAGCACTGGAAGCAGCTAAGTTGAGTGCAGAATTAATGAGGGATATATAGGGTTTTTAAGTCATACTATCTGGATTAAGGGCCCAAGTTTTTGTATGAAGAAAGTGAAGAAGTGCATTGTCCTGTTCCAGTGACTGCTTGTAATTACTGCTTAATTCAAAACCTTCAGCCAGTACTGATATTACCTTGCAATATCTTATTGAGAGAGACCCTAATCTTTATACCTTAAGTAAGAGAGCTTTTAACCCTTTGCCTCCCATAATTAGGATATGCGGTTTTTATGAATACAGTATACGTGCAATTTTTATTCATATCAGGCACATATATACAGCTTATGTCATCTTTTATGTAAAAAGTTAATTTAGTAAGTATTTAACAAGGTGGTAAAACCTGAGTCATTGACAGCTGTTTGACATCTATTCTTGCGCTAGTTGTTTAATACAAGGGAAATTTTAAGATTGTAACCAGAGTTACCGTCAGTAGACAAAGGGTTAAACAATTTACTTTAACAAAGGCAAAAAAAGCTGCCTTTTGTAGACCTAAGTTAGATGTTAAGTATTAAGATGTATCTCTTCTTGATGTGGTGAAATATGTTCAGACAAATTACTTCCTGGATGAGTTTGATAGTTTTTTGAAACGTATGAGCAAGATTTCTGAGTTAAAAACATTGCACCCTTTACGACTGTGTATAAATGCAGGATTAATTTTACTAGTTGAATTACAAACATTCATGTCAGATGCTGTTTGGGTTGTTAACAACCAACCTTTAACTACTGTCAGTGATAAGCCAAATGACCTTGCTCTTTTGTGCTTGTCATCCTTTTTGGGGGCAACAACTTGCTCCTTACATGCCTGTAGGCACTTTTACGATAGAGGTGACCTCCAACAGGACAGGACTATTTGTATAACACCACCCTTGCACAAAGGTTTTATGAGAGTTGGTCTAAAGGGTATCTTCCAACCTGGCAAAAACGTGGGAAATGGAGGATTTCTCAGGAAAACCTTTCACCAGGTCAACTTGTCCTGGTTGGGGATGCAAATGATTTTTCAAAATGTGGGTCCTTGCACTTAGCTTATATTCACTGCATTCATCTGCAAACTCAGCATGGGAAAGAATATGTGCATAGGGCGACTGTGGCAGTTTTAAAGTGTGATGGCTCAGGCAATGTGGAACATGTTCTTAACTTTTTGCGCCAGGCAGTTTTTTAAAAAAAAGCAAGGCAAAAATTATTCCCAAGTTTATTAATTATTTCTGCCTTTACTTGTTTGAAGAGCGATTCATATTTTATATCAACTAAAAGCTTGTTTCTTTCTGATTAAAATGATATGCTATTTATAAAAATTGAATAAAAAATGAGTTAGTAATAAATAAAAGTATTGACCCAGTTTTTCTTCAAAAATTGTCTTTTTTTCTTCTTGTGCCAAGGTGTGGCAAGATATTTCAACTATTTTAGTCACTAACAGTAGCTAGAGATCTAAACTTTGCATTGGAAAAAAATTTTTTTCGAAATGTGAAGTAACGAACAACTTATTTGAAGAAGTTTGTTTGACATATTTTCATATCCTCAAGCATGTGAGTGATCTCAACAAGATTGTGTGTTTGCACACACTTCAAAAAGTCATGTGATCCAACTGAAGCAGAAAAGAAAAGTCAACTATGTCAGCTTCTAAACTATTAGAAAGTTATTTTGTTGATAAGCTGAAATATTAGGTTGTGGAATATGTGTTGTCCAAACCTTAGCCTGTTTAAAAACTAATTAATAAATTAATTTTGATCCAATTAATTCCACAGATTTACATTTTAGAATCATAATAATTACAAAAAATGTTTAAATTTTTTTGTAATTTTAAATTTTTGTGCAAAAAATTTCATTTAAAAAATAGTGTGAAAATCCAGCTGACAATTTACTCCTTAGTGTATTCTCCATTATTTTCAATAGTTTTCTTCCACCTCATTACAAGCTTGTTGAATCCTTTTTCATGTGGGATCCATTGACTCAATTTTCTTTTTTCCCCAATTTTTTTAGACCGTTAGAAATTGTTTTTGGATCACATTTGAATTCTTCGGCAAGTTTTCTCGTTGTTGTTTTTGGCTGTTTCTCGACCTTTTCTTTAAGAAAATCGAAGCTGATCTTACGCTTTTGTCCAGACTTTGGATGATCATCAAGATTGAAATCTCCTTTCTCAAATTTTATAAGCCACCTTTTGCAATTTTTTTCCAAGATTGCACTTCTTCCGTAGACTAAGCAAAATTTTTTTGGAGCAATAAATGAAAAAAATAGAGCTGTTTGACTGATTGAAGAAGAAGAGTAAAAAATGTTGGCAATGATTTTTTGCAGTTTTTCCATTATTTTTGAATAATTAATGATAAGTATGAAAAAATTATGAAAATTTTACATATTTGATGCATCTACAAGAAAGCAAAAACATTTTATGCATTTACTTTTTCTCTTATTTTTAAATACGTCAGTATTTAGGTAGGTTTAGTTTGGACAACATATATTCCACAACCAATAGTTAACGCATGGCAAGGCCTTGAAATTCTTCTATGTTGCTTATGTTTCACACAAAATAATACAATTTTTGATAAACATAACTTATTTATTTGAAATGTTAGTAAGTGATTCACTTCAATGTTTTTAAATAATTTTTATAACGCGAATAGTGGAATATGCAAACATTTAACCAACAGTCATCAGAAAAGTTATTACTGAATAAAAGCTACATTGTTTCACGTTGTGGTTAAAGTAATCACACAGCAAAAAGTAAAAAAAGCTTTTCCATGACAAAATGCAGCAAATTGTGTTCCCTGAAGCGTAGCAATGCACATTAGAGAAAAAAGCTACCCTTCTGGGAAGGGTTCCCAGTGCAAAAGAGTTAAAGATGTTTCCAAAATTGCATCTTTGTAATATTATATGTGTTTCCCTGTGTTGTGGTTTGTTGTGCTCAGTGGCACAACCAGAAATTATCAAAGGGGAATGGCAATTAAAGTAAAAAAAACTTTTTTTAGACATTCAATTTTTGCAAAGCTAAAAATTCCATTCTTCTGTTCTCCGTCATAGTGATCTCTAAAAAAAAATTCAAATTTGTCTCCGAATTCGCTATTTTGTCCCAAAATCATGGTGATCTCTAAAAAAAAGAAAAGGTTTTCACTTTAATTTTGTCTCTGAATTAGCTATTTTGTCCCAAAATTGAGGCAATTTTTAAAAAAAAAAAAAAGGTCTTCACTTCGATTTCGTATCCAAATTTGCTATTTTGTCCCGAAATCAAGGCAATCTCTAAAAAAAAAAAGGTCTTCACTTGGACTTCGTCTCCAAATTTGCTATTTTCTCCCGAAATCGAGGTGATCTCTAAAAATTCTCTAAGAATTTGCTATTTTCTCCCAAAATCGTGGTTCGATAGAGATTGTAAAGAGGGATGGCATGTCATTCTAGTCGTAAAACGTTTTTAGTTTGCTTTTCGTTTAATAGGTATTGCAAAGGGGGATGGCATGCCGTCCAAACATCCCCCCTAGTTGCACCCCTGGTTGTGCTTATAATTTTTCTGTGCCATTATATTGTATTTGTATTCTTCTTATTTATTTATATTGTATTATATGTATATGTTTTGTAATTTATCATGATGGGTTTAGAGATTTAGTAATATCATTGCCTTTGATCCTCCAGCCGTTTTTGTTTTTTGTGTGTTTGAAACTTTACCTTTTGTTTTGGTTTCAAAGGGCCCACAATGTTGGAGAATCATCTATGTATTTTGTAAACTTCTATAGGACTCAAACTCCGTCTCATCCCAGCCTTTGACCTCTGCCATAATAGTATGCGCCTTTTCTACATTCTTGCTTGATGCATTTGGCTGATGTTCAAGTTTGATTCTTTTCAGTTATTGCCTTTTGTTTTTCACTTTGGTTGTCATTTTGATTGCTGGAAAGAGCAATCACTATTTTAATTGGCCAAACTGTATTGTAGCTGTGCTGTTCTTCTTTGGATTTATATTTAAAATTGGAATAAAGCTTTTGGTTTTGGTATAGTTGAACTTTTGTAGAAAGTGCAGTTGGTGAAGGCCTTGGAGCTCCCCTGGGCCACGTTGCAGTCAACTTGGTTGATTGCAACAGCTATTAAAGCAAAAAAAATCTAAAATGTCTTAACTACTTGTTACAGTTAAATTTTATTAGCCAGAAATAACCATGTCATGCTATTAAAAGTAAAAACTAATAATTTTTAAAACTTCATTGAAAAATTATGAATTTTTTTAATTAAAAACAATAATTTAGAATCATAATTAGCAGTTGTTACGAAACACAAAAAACTAAATCATGTAAATTTTAGAAATTACTTTGACATTCAGGACTTCTTCGGTTTTCAAAATTCCAACCAATCTTACTGCTTCCAATAAATGTACATGAATATATACTGACATTTGGAAAAATATTGTAACCTGCAGCAAAGTGAATTTAAATAAAAAAATAGAATAATTAAGTTGAAAAAAATAAGGACTAAACAACAGATTAACAGCTTTAATAAAAAAATTTTCTATTATACAATATACAAGTTAGAATTTAAGTAAAGCATTTTTCTTTGCAAACTGCTCAATGAAAAAATCAGGGCATAAATACAAAATTTATTTAAACTTGTTGTTTGAAAAAAAAATTACAATAGTCTGTTTTATACAATAAAATTGTTAGTTGGTTACTGCTTTATTTGATTATGATAAATAGAATGAATACAGATTGCTGTGGTAGTAGAAAAAAAGTGGTTTAAATAAATATTGTATATGTGTATTGAAATATTAATTAATGTAAACAGTCAAAAGAGAAATTCAGAGCTTGCAGAATCAAAAACACCCCTACAGTTGTTATCATTTAGAAAGACAAACACAGACACAAACAGGGACTAGGATCAAGATTTATCCGTTTACTACTACAAGCTGCTGCATTGACTGGATCAAACCAATGTCAAGCCATTATGAAGTTTTGTACTCCAGAACTATGATGTTAAAATGTTATCTATGGTTTGTTTAGTGAGGCTGCACTTGCAACCTGGTGAAGGAGCAACATCCTGTTTATGTATGGACAAATAAAATCACCCAAAGGCCAGTCTGCTGGAAATTAAGCTTAACCCAAGCTGTTTCAACCAGCCAATTCTAACAGACTACTGGTCATGTGTATAAAAGTGCAAAGTCTGAATGTATTTTGTAGTACTTTCCATCAATAATTCAGTACAAACAAGCATTTAGATCTTAATCTTTCTTGGTGGCCATTTGCAAACCCCTAAAACATGCAATACATGGTCGTGGTCCAGAGTGCAACAATTATACAAAATGAGTGTCATTCTAGTCAACATAGCTCAGCTGGCTGAATGCCTGAAAGTATGGGTAGGTGTTCCATTGAGAGTGGGACACAGACATTCAGTAACAATGCTCAAAGTGTCGTTCAAGACACTGTCTACAAGGCAAGTGTAAGTGTTGCAATACTAGGCAGGCATACAAAACTTAATTGTCAATTAGACCAAAGATAGGGCAACTGTACACTATATTTTGGCACCAGCACCTATCCAGAGCCTGCAAGTTGCCAGAGCAGTGTGACAGGCAAAAATAGTTTTATGCACAAAGCCATTAGATGGTGAGGAAATGTGAGTGAACTGTTCAGTTTTGCCCCAAAATAAGTTGGAACTGGACAGAATGGTAAAAGTGTGACATGTAGCAGCAGCCTGACATCCAAAGATAGTTGATGGGACTTGAGCAATATGTCACACATTACATCAAATCAAGACTGGACAGAATAGTAAAAGTTTATCATAATTGTAAATTTTTAGCTAATATTGGGTCTCATGGTTATTTAAATGAAAGACTACTGTCACTATCAAGTCTTGGTAGTCTGTATATGGATGTTCCACTATATTATTTAGCATTTTTGCAAACTACTTTCTGTGTGCAAGAATAGGCTAAACTATCTGCATATCATATACAGGGTGCCAATTTTCCCCTTTTCTTGAAATGATCCACCGATCCTTCATTGGCTGCTTCCATTGCTTTTCTAATTAGGCAACCACTGCACTGATTAAATGGAATAGGGAAAAGGGAACATTTATATCTACAAAACCTTCCAACTTGGCATGCTTCTTAGGTCTCCATTACAGCCAATTGATCCTGATACAGCGCAGGTATAAATCTTCTATCATTCCAATTTTTTTTTTTTTGCTTTATATTATTTGTGAATTTCTGGTCAATTAAGTATCAAAATGCATGAGAACCTCTATGGCATCTTAATTCCTTTCCTTCCTGAAATCAAACTGATCTTTGCCCAGATATGCCTCTATCTTAACTTCTTGTCTTTCTTTCAAATATTATCATATTTACAAAAGTGCATTTCATTAAATTAGCACAAAGCTGGAGAGCAAGTGAAATTTTTACCTCTGTATCTAAAAGAAAAGAAGATGCAAAGTGTAGTAGAAGCTACAGATGTGTGAAATTATTGAAATATGAGATAGAAGTTGTGGAAAGATTTTTTGAAAAGCAGTTTAGGATGAAAGGTAAATGAAACTTAAGCCAGGAAAAACACAATGAATGTGATATTCTCAGTTAGAAGTTTTGAGTTGGAAACCTAAAAACTTCAATCAGTGTGAAAGTAATAGTCAGTTCTTTGCTTGTGTTGGCAAGGTTAGTGAAAAGTGCTGATACTTACTATTTTGCATTAAGTAGTTCTTGATAAGCAAACAAATTTTTTGACCAAATAAAATTTTTTTGTATTTAGTAAAAGTAGTTCTATCATATCAATAAAAAATTTTTAATGTTTGCTTATTGTGATTAATGTTGTATCAATTAGTTTAAACGGGCCAGATCTGTCCACCTCATCCATAAAGTTTTATTTATGTGCTGAAGCTCTAAATATAATCTGAGTGTTATGTTGCAGTTTTTTTGAATATTTTGAGTAAATATAGTATAATAATAAATTACTTATGAATGTTCAAAATTTTTATGGCATAAAGAATTGGGCAGCTATTGCTGGGGGCAAAAATGGGGAGAGTGAAAATAAATTTCTAGAAGTGACTCTGATGATGAATATGTTTATGTGAATCCAGTTACAACAACACTCAGATTACAGAGAAAAAAGAGCCAGATGCAAACTGCCTGAGTGCACAACAAAAACCATAGATTTTTTGCATAAAATGCGAAACGTTTCTTTGCCTGAACAAAAATAAAAACTGCTTTGAAATATTTCACAAAAGCTAAAAGTATTCAAATTGTATACTTTTGTACTCGTTTTTGACTTTTATGGTTCAATTATTGCATGATATATAACAGTTGATTTTTCATACTATGGACTAGTGGGACAGATCTGGCACGTTTAAAAATATATAAAAGAATTTTTATCCAATAGAATGTGGATAAGCAGACTTGCATATTTAGCAAATATATTGAGCCGTTTGAATGACCTAAAAAGCTCTTTTTAAGGTTAGTGCATTAATATATTTACAGTGTGCAACAAAACTAATGGTTTCAAAAGAAGTGGTGAAGAAAAAGTATGAAAATGAATTAAGAAATCAGTCTCTAGTTATTGAGAGGAATGGCCCCAGACTATCCTTCAACTGAGTTAAAACAGTCATCCAAAAAGACTAAGCAGGAAAAGATAAGAATTCCACAAAGTAACTTTTTTGGAAATTTGAATTGTAACCAAAAATCTGCAATTTCAAACTTAAATAGGAGTAGTAAAGATGGAAAGTACTGGACATTGTCGTAAAAGAAACAATCAGAAATCAGTATAATCAAGAAAGAAAATTTTGAAAGCTTGGTTTTGAAGAAATTATATTAAAAAGTACTTTGTACTTGTAAATTTTCTACCCCACTATGTCCCCACCCGCTTCTGGCATCCCTGACTTTGCCATTCAAAAACTTCAATAGAGCTACGTTTACTACATATAATATTGAGAAGACAGTTTTCACATTAAATAGAGTTCTTCTGATGCTAAATGCTTACTTTTGTTTTAATAAAAAAAATTTCTATCAATTTATTGCGTTTATTATGTCTGCAAATTTTTTTTATATACTACCAGTCCAGAGGCTTAAAAAGGTTGAGAACCACTGCTCTAGAATATTTTGTACCTATTTTACCTGCAACTCATTTTATAAGTGATATAAAGCCCACAATTTTAAACATAAAAAAATAAAATTTATGATTAGTTTTATATGAGTTTAAGCTTGGCAACAATGCTTCTCAAACTACTGCAAACATCGATAAGGCAAGGGGAAAAGGCACAAGTCAAAGAACAGCACCAAGATGGTTCAAGAAATTTTGTGGTAAAGATGAGATAGTAAGAGAGACACCCATTTTTCATAAAGAAGATTTCAGAGCTATTGTCAAGGAAAATCCATGACAAAAGTGTTACAAAACTTTTTCAGTGATTTAGAGTCAGCATTTCAAATGGGTCAGACCATCTGAAGCAAATCAGCAAAGTCAAAAAGCTCAACAAATGAGTCTCAAATGAACTCAAAATTTTAAAACATCCACTTGAAACAGCCATTATTTTCCGAACAAAGTGATATTTATAAGAACGCAAAGCAAAAATTAACCACCAAATATCCACAAGCAATCTGTGGAAAGAGTGTTGGAGTCAATTTTATTCAATGCAGAAAATGCATGAAATAGGTACATAAGTGCTCAAAATTAAAGGAAGCTTGGCAAAGGTAAAAATGTTTGAGTACAGTATGTGCAAACCAAACCAAGTTGCTGCAGATTCTCTCTAAAGTGCAAATATGACAGGAGATCTATTTAAAAAGTAGAGATGTTTTGCTATCTTAAAGAAATTTTGTGTGCAGAAAATTGAGTTTAAGAAACTGTGACTATAAGAATAAGAGTTGGGTGGTAAGAGATTTTAAAATTGTGTCAGGTGTATTATGCAAGAAAAGTTTGTCAATAAAGTTGAGGGGGCTTCTGTATAAAATGTATATCAGAAATGCCATGAATTATGGAGAAGAGTGCTGGCCAATAAAGCCAAACAATGTAAGGATAATAAAGTCCACTTAAAAGAGAATTCACCTAAATAAAAAAACATGTGGCAAGACATAGAAGGATAGAGTAACAAAACTCTGAAAGAACTGAAATCTGATAATTCAATCAAAATTTTGAAAGCCAACAAAGATAACTCTGCAGTGATTAAGGCAGTTTAGATTATGATACTAAGTTTATGAGTCTTTTAAAAAAACAAAACTAACTACAAAATTGTTCTGGTTCACCCTAATCTCATAATTGCTATTGAAAAATAATTTAATAAATTATTGCAGCATTCAGTTCAAAAAATAATCAGCCCCACTTAAAATGTGATAGAGAAATCACTCCTAAATTTTATGGACTATCTAAAACTTATAAATGCAATAATCCATTATGGTCTATTGTTTCATTTTTGAACTTCTAATTTATTTAAAATTTTAAGTAAAAAAATTATTTCACCTCTACATAACTATGAATATTCTGTTCTTGATTCAAACAAATTTATTAAAAAAATTAAAGGCTTTTGTGTTAATAAAAATTGTAAAATATGGTTTCTTTTGATGTTGTGAGTCTTTTTATATCTGTTCCACTTTATAAAGCATTATATATTATTTCAAAAAAACTGTTATCAGATTGCACTAAACTCACATTAGATGATATTTTTGAACAAGAGTCAGCAACCTTATGCATGCTACAGGCAAAAGAACAACTTTATAACGTTATGGTGAACTGCACTTTTTTCCACCTACCAAAACCTTTCTTTTATTGATCGCTTGTCTTAACACAGGTAGTGTTTCCAACTGAGGTAAACAGAAAAGAGCTAAAAGATATATAAAAAAGGGCTAAATTTTTAAGAAAAGAGCTAAATCATATAAACATGTTTTATCTACCGTATATACTCATGTATATGTCGATCTCATGTATAAGTCGATAGGTATTTTAAGACAAAAAAATTGTATTATTATAGGTATTACTCATGTATAAGTCGACTCCGCTATTCTAGAATATTCTGGAATAATTATATATATTAAATCTGAATCTAATTCTGCTATTCCGGAATAAAAAACATAACTTTCAAAATTTAAAGTTTTTTTTACTCAATACAATAAATAGAGTTCTTCGACATGTTTTAAACAAGGTCTGGGATGACACGCTTACAGTATTATTTATGCAATGAATGTACAGAATAAAATATGTATAAATGATGCCAGGTAAAAGAAATAAATATAGTGCTTAATTCAAACTTTTAGTAATAAGATTTAGTAAAGATTCTAACAATTATGCTGTCAAACGTGAGTATTGTTGAACATTTAATTTTGGGTTTTCTTTTTATATTCACATTCTATTCGACTCGGCAGCAACATGTCCATAAACATTACTCATGTATAAGTCGACCCCAAAAATTTTACCTTAAAATCGTCTCCCAGAAATTCGACTTATACATGAGTATATACTGTAGTTGTAACTTATTATTAAACATTAAATTTGTGTATTTATAAATTTAATTAATTTACATGAAATTGATTAAAATTCATTTTTTTCTTCTTTTAAAACATTAACAATATCTTCATCATCATTCAAAAATTCATGGCAGCATTTGCCATGAATAACTTATTTTAATAGGAGCTAAACAATGCAATTGTAGTTTTAATATCAAAAGCCCATTCTTATAATTGGCTCTATAGGCATTGGCACTTGCACCAACATTACTCAACTCAACAGGCTGAATTTTTAAATTTCAGGAGTTTCTATGATATTTCAAAATGGTCTGTTTATAACTGCTTCATAAAATTTTGTTCACAATTGTTGTGTTCTTTCCTTCAGCTCTCACTCTCCTTGTTACCATAGTGCATATTTTCTCAATGCATATCTCTTTATTTTTGTGCCTGCAAAACCATTCTAGTCACATTGAAATGGAACAAATTTCTATCTGGGTGTATATGATGATGCTGCTTTGGCAAAAATTACTTTTGGCTTCAGCACATCCCTAATTAAAACAAAGAATTAGCATTTAATTACCCAATTATCTGAAACTTTACAAGTAGATTCAAGTGAATAAGACATTCTCAAAAATTAGGAATGTCTTGAGCTTGTCATTAAATGCATTACTTCTGGCATGCTAAAATTGCATATGCTTCTTGGTTAACAGCAATAACTTTTATTAGGAATTAATGCTTGATTTGAATGCTTTGCTGTTCAAATATAGCTGTGTAGATTGCAAAAATGGATTCAGCATCATCAATTCATCATAATATAACCCCAGATAGAAATTTGTTCCATTTGAATATGCGTAAAATGTCGATTAGCAGTACAAAACTTTAAGATAGCTTTGAAAAGCAGGTTTATTCCTCAAAGACTTTTTATCTGACACTCATCAGGAGGAATTGTCAGAATGAACTGAGAGCAATCCGATTGTGCTTATATAGGCAACCAATCCAGAATAGAAAAGAAAAGAAAACAAGAGTGCATCTAATTGGTCAAGAGAGACAATCAATCAGAAGTGAAAGTAAAAGAGCGTTAATGAATGAGTGTTAAACTGTAAAGAAATTCCTTGTGTCAACAGAGATTGGGTTGAAAAGATTTGATAAACATAGCTTCAAGAGCAAAGAGGTGGAAAGAAGCACATCCTTGGGCAAGGATAGAGAATTTGGTGTCACTCTTTTGGCTGGCAGAGGGAGGGTTTTCCAAAAGTATGCTGTCCAATAGCAGAGTCATGGGCAGTGGCTTGAGAAGTGCTGTTTTTTTGCAGGCACTGGAAAGATTAGAGTGATCTTGAGAAGGATGGTTTCTGATCGACCTGGGAACACATTGCTTAATGCATTCTTGCAACCTTTGGGATGTACGTCCTACATACCGACTATCACAGTGGCACATAAATTGATAGATAACAATATTGCAGTGATTGGCAGGTAGTACATCCTTCTTGGTTGTGGGAAGAAGAGACCTGGTTGTAAAAACAATAGGTGTCTCAACAGCAAAGTAGCAACACTGAACAACTGTAGTAATTTGCTTTTCAAATTTGGTTGAAACAGTTCCCAGCCATGAAAAATGGAGATAAACCAGGCATTTCTTGAGTCCATGTTGAGATGACTGGTTAAATTGTCGGATCTTCTTAGAAAATGTGGATGTAATAATGTGTTTAGGGTACCCATTAGCAACCAAGATAGATTGTATTTTGTCAAGCTCAGCCTGAAGCTTGCTGCTAGAGCAGATAAACAGAGCTTGGTGAACCAGTGTAGCCACAAGACTGATTTTTCACTTCCTAGGGCTAAAAGAATTCCAGTGTATGTATTGGCCAGTAAAGGTGAGTTTTCTATACACAGATGTGATAAATCCAGTTTTGTACTTCTCAACTAGGACATTAAGAAATGGGAAGAAAGAGTTAAGTTCTTTTTCAAATGTGAAACGTAACAAAAAATGAAGAGAGTTGAGTGAAGAAAGAAATTTTTCACAATTGTCTTCATTTTCAAAAACCACAAAGGTATCATCAACATAGCTGTAGCAAATAAGAGGTTTCTTCATGTTGAGAAAGAGTTTGGTTTTTTGGTAACCAACAAAGATATTAGCAAGGGCTGGACCCAACAGGAACCCCATAGCAACACCATCAGTCTGCTGGTATATAGTGTTGTTGAAACTGAATTCAACCAATGAGGTGGCTGTTTGCATCAGCTCAATAAAAATTTCCCTGGGAAACGGAGTGGTATTAGGTCATCATCATAGAGAGCATTGGTACAGATTTCGATAGTTTCTTGCAGGAAGACATTAGTAAAAAGGCTGCAAATATCAAAGGAACAGAGAAACAGTGATGAAGTAAAAAATTGAAATTTTCTGAGAGTTTCAACAAAGGTGAAAGAATGAGGTATGCAGTTCATAAAAAAAAGTTGGAGTACAGGATCAAGGAGAGAAGTGAGCCATTTTGCAAGTTGATATTGGGCTGAGCCAATTATGGACAGGATGGGGCATAGAGCCACATCTTTGTGGGTTTTGGGAAAATCATACATACATGGGCATTGAGAGCCTGTAGGTTGGATGGTTTCATAGACTCTAGCAGGAATAAGGTTCTTCTTCTTCATTTCCAATAGTCAACATTGGATTTGAGACTTAATCTTAACTGTGTTGTCATTTTGACTAGCTGGACCAAGGTTTTCCAATTTGGAAGCATCGTGAAGAAGCATGTCCATTTTTGAAACATAGTCATGAGCCTAAAATGGTTTTGTGGGCACAAAAATAAAGATACGAGGGCTGTTTGAAAAGTAACGGGACTGTGTAAATAATTATTTTATTTGAAATGCCAAGTAAAAATTACAACTTGTCCCCTTCAAAGTAATCTCCTTGAGCTCAAATGCACTTTTCTAATCTCTGCTGCCATGCTTCTATGCACTTCTGGAAAGATTCCATTGGGATCGCTCGTAGTTCCTTCGTTACGGCTGTTGTTATGGCTTTTGAATTTTGAAAATGGGTTCCTTTAATGACTCCCTTGAGCTTAGGAAACAAGAAAAAATCACAGGGAGCCAGATCTGGCGAGTAGGGTGGTTGCTCCAGCATGGCAATGTTATTTTCTGCAAGAAATTGTCGTATGCTTAAGGCATTGTGAGCAGGAGCATTGTCATGATGAAGCAGCCATGACTTTGTCTCCCACAATTCTCTTCTTTTCTCCCTTACCGAATGCATCAAACGTCGCAAGATGTCTTTGTAAACATTCTGGTTAATGGTTTGGCCCTGTGGCAAGAATTCTAGATGAACAATTCCATGAACATCAAAGAAAACAATCAGCATTACCTTAATTTTGGACTTGAACAGCCTTGCTTTCTTGGGTCTTGGTGAGGATGCACTCTTCCATTCAAGGCTCTGCCGTTTGGTGAGTGGATCGTACTCGAAGATCCATGACTCATCACCGGTAACAACTCTACTCAGCAGATCTGGTGTAATTTCAAGTTGTTTCAGGATGTCTTGACACACTTGCACACGATTTTCCTTTTGCCCATCATTCAGTAACCTTGGTACCATTTTTGCACAAACCTTCCTCATCCCCAGATCTTCTGTAATGATCCTCCACACCCTCTCACTATTCATGCTCAACTCATCTGCTATCATTCTAACAGTAAGGCGGCAGTCACTGCGCACTTTTTCTCTCACACGCTCAACATTTTCGTTTGTTCTGCTTGCTGTTGGCCTTCCACTCTTAGGATCATCTTCCACATCCTCTCTTCCCTCTCTGAACCTCTTGTGCCACTCAAAAATCCGAGTTCTTGACATCGTAGCATCTCCGTAAACTTCTTGGAGCAAATTGAATGTTTCAGTTGGAGTTTTTCCAAGTCGAACGAGAAACTTCAAGTTGATTCTTTGTTCAATGCTCATTATTTGTTAACAAAAGAAAAAAAAAGAAAAAAATATTTACTAAATAAATTATCCCAAAACAAACTACAGTAAAGCACCTTTCAAGAAAAGCCTGTAAAAAAGCATATGGTTGTCACAGAATGCTGAAACTACATTTTTACAACCACAAGACATTGCGCCATCTTAAAAAACAAAGCTTTTATCACTGTTGCAAGTGTTGTTTGTACAAAGCATACAGTCCCGATACTTTTCAAACACACCTCGTATATGCATGGAGAAAAATACGCCACCTAATGGCATTTTAAAATGAAAGTTACAACCAAACAATAGCTAATAAAGACCTGGAATTTTCCTTATCAATTTAGCTCTAACTTTTTGATTAATCTATAAAATTTCATCAAAATTATAGATAGAAAGTGAAATTTTACACTTTTTTCAATATGGTAAAAACTAAATTTCTGACATAAAAGATGACTATGCCTCACCCCCTAACAGTTTTGGAACAAAGTTGAAAGTTGGTGTGTGAGTTCCTTAAGAGAAGCTCTTTTACATGTTAAAAAAACTGTTTTTAAGAACAGTGTTTTGCAAGGCTATTTTTTAATCACAAGATGAGGCATTTTTGGCAATTTTACAACTGGTCCATACTTTGAAGTGGTGTAACTTTTTTTTTTAAGCTGGTGTTTTCTTTTATATTTGGTGAAGTTATAGTCCAGTTGGTAGGGAGTACCATGTTAAAAATTACAGCAGTGCTATGTCTTGTATAGCAGCTATAGCTTTTTAAATATGGCTGAAAATTTGTTCTTGGGTCAAAATGTGGACATTTTTGGGCTCAATATTTTTATTATGTTATAAGCTAATATTATTTTAGCACTTGATCCATGTAATATACCAGAAAGTTGGTCAACATACCAAAAATCAGCTTTCCACAGTTTTTATAATTGGAGAAATGCTTGTTTAAAAATGGCTGGAAATGAGCAAATGCTAATCGTTGCAAAGGGGTACCAAATTTCAATAAGTCATATTTCATATAGTACAATAGATATTAAGCTATTTTGGTTTCCTGGTGATTTATAATATACGAAATTTTGACAAATTTTGAGAACATTTGGAAAGAGTCAAGCTGGACCCAGCCAACAATGCTATGCAGGGCCCATGCAGGCCCATGCAGGCCCATGCAGGTGTAATTTGGTTTTCAGTTTTAAGCCATAATCAAAAATTAAAACATGCAAATAAGCTAAGCTTTTTATTTGTTTAAAAAAAGAAACAATTTGCATAAATAGTTTGAACCACATGAAACCATGTGTGGCCCATCAACATGCCCATACAGGGCCACTGCAGCGCCCACAGCCAAATTGATATGGGTCTTGTATACACAGCCCTTGCAGGGGTGCTGCATAGTATTGTTGGCTGGGGAGGGTCCAGGATACTTGACACAGAATGACCCAATTGTAAACAAGACAGAAGGTCAAGTTCTGGTAATTCTGTCATTGTCAGCAGTGTGGTCCAGTGATTAAAGCACTGTGCTTATGATTAAGATTATCTCGGTTCAAAACCCACTCACACCATTCTGTTGTGTCCTTGAGAAAGACACTTTACAGCACTTTTCCCTGCTTGGTGGTTTTGGCTAGCAGTTCTAAATTTCAGTATTATCTCTATTAAAAAAATTTCAAGCAGACAGCAATATCTTGGCATCTCCAGAAGCAGGTTGGTGTAATTGCTTACCCTATGTATAAGCACCTCCATCGCTTTCTTGCAAGTCAGGAGGCTAAATATAGAGATAAAAATAATAAATAACTTATTAACATTTCATGGACCAGGTGATTTTGCTTGGCAGGCCAAATCAGATGCGTGGGCCATAGGTTGCCAACCCTTGTTATAAAATGTGTAAATTTATGTTTCAATTCAAGTGTTTTCATTTACAAAAATATGTTATATTGCCTGGTTTTGGGTACCCCCATGGGGTTGTGCATTTCCCCAATAATAGCAAATATACTTATCAAGGACTTTGACCATTATCCTTTACCTTCCTTCTCTTCACCACCTCTTATTTGGATTTGCTATGTTGATAATACATTCTCTTTGTTAACCCTGATTTCCTTCTAACATTTCTTGAAAATTTAAGTTCAATCTGCCCTTCTATTACTTTTACAATTAAAAAAAAAAACTTAATTGCCTTTCTTTTCTAGATGTCATGGTCTATTGAAACCAAAACAACACTCTCTCAACTTTGATATAGAAGAAGCCAGGCCATACAGATAGATATTTACAACTCTCCTCTGACCACCCTAGATTTCAGAAAACTCACAACAGCTAATACTTTAAATCATCAAATTAAAACACACATTTCAAATAAAAACAAACCAAAATCATATTACATTTTGACAAATTTTAATGCTCAATGGTTTTTCTTGAACATATTTGCTTAAAGAAAATTCATGTTCTAATTGGTCTAATAAACATGAAGTTTTTGGTTTGATTTATCAAGTTCCTTGTGCTGATTGCAATGCAATCATCAGCATCATTATCATCATCATCATCAATCCAATTTTAATCTAGTTTAAATATCCCCAGTGAATGGAGGTGGTCAGATGTATTTTACTACTTCCACAACTCTTCCTACACCTTCTCTCCACCTACACTAATCTGCTGCGTCTTCTTTCCTTAAACCAATTCTTCTTGTGTTTCTTTCAACTGCTTCCCTCCATTTCAGCCTTGGTTGCCCTGTTTACATTTCCCATTCACTTCATGTAACATTGCCTTCATCAAAAAACCTTTCTTGGGTCATGTCAAAACATGATCATACCACCTCACACCATTTGCCCTAGCCAGCTTATCTGCTGCTTACTTCAATCTCAATATGTCATCAGCTCCTTTGTATTCCTCTTGTCCACCAACTTTACACTGCACATCACCCTCATCATAGATCTTTCTGCTTTTCTCAAAATAACTACTTCATTTTCTTTCAAACACTACATTTTGCTTCCAAATAACATAGCTGATCTTACATAGCTTTTACTTACCTTTCCTTTCATCTGCAAAGAGAATCTTTTTCTAAACAGTATCTTACCACACTCTCTGAATTTCTACCATCTCACTCTTGTTCTTGCAGTCACTATGGTTTCACATTGTCCACTGGCATTCAACCCATTGCCAAGATAGCAAAATCCCTTCATAGTTTCCACTTTATCACACATTACCTCCTGTTGCACTTCTCTGGCACCATTCCTCACTTTATCATATTTACTACAAAAAAACAATCTTGCCACACTTGGATTTACTTTGTTTAACTTAGAACACCTTCCATAAATTCATTGCTCACATTTTGTCCATAAGATTGAGTTTAGAGTCACCCTTTTACCACAGATTCCACATGAGTCTATTCCACTTCATATGACTTCAACTTCATCTTTTCAAGATTCAATTTCAGTCCCTTGCTCTCCAATGCACTTCTCTATTTTACAAACCTTTCCTTCAGACCCTCCATTGTTTCACTCATCAGTACCAAGTCATCTGTGTACAAAACCTCTATCATAACATCCACCAAAGATGACAAAACACATCTCTGATGTAAACCAACTGCTTAAATAAAATTATTCTGAGAATTCAGATCCAACTTTAACCTTTGTCTTTAAACCCTCATACAGACTCATCACCGCTTTTACCAAGATCTTTGGTAGTCCTTTCTTCCTCAGTGCCCATTGCATTACTCTTCTTGCAACTCTTTCAAAGGCCTTCTTTAAATCCATGTAACACATGTACAATTTTTTATCTTTCTCCCTGTATTCCTCTTGTATTCTTCTCACTATAAAAAGAGCTTCTATCATTCCTCTTCCTTTCATAAAGCCAAATTGCATACCACCCATTACCACTAATGCTCTTATTCTTTTCTCCAATACCCTTTTAAAGATCTTCATTCCATGCTCCAAAACTTCACTCCTCTATATGCTCTGCAGTTTGTCAAATCTTCTTTTCCCTTACAGGTTGGCACCAACACACTAATCTTCCAATCTTCTGGCATTCCTTTTCCATCAAGTACTTTCAAATAAAATTTCATGTCACATCAATACCAACTTTCTCACTTGCATTTATCATTTCCATGCTCACTTCAAAAAGTTCAGATGCTTTTCCTAGTTTCATTTTCTTCATTGCACTAGTTATTTCCTCTAAGAAAACCTCTTCCACTAAACTTTCCATTATACCAATCTCAGTCTTTTGGTCCCAAGCTCTCTTTATTCATCATCTTTTTCATATGTTCTTTTCACACTCTCTTTTGATCCTTCTTGTTGAATGCAAATTTGCCATTTATTTCTCTTAAACATCATAAACTGTTTACATCTTGTCTTTTTTTAAAAAAAAACTTCACAAGCTTAGGCACATTGCTCAGTTTATCACATAAATCATTCATCTCTTGCTCAGCCTCTCTCCTCATTGCTCTACTGACAATTTTTCTAGTGAGATTTCTCTCTCTTTTGTAATTATTTTTATTCTTTTCTGATTGGATTTTGCACATTTCTCTAAATGTGTTTTTTTTCTTTATTGCTTCTTGCACTTCCTAACTCCCTTCTTCATTATTAAGTTCCTTTGCCTAAAAAGACAATACCTGCAAGGCAATAGGTTGATCTATTTTATCCATAGTTGGAACTCTAACAGGTGCTCCCACTCCAGATCAGAGTGGTCCTGGGAATAATGGGAATTAAAGGGTAACTCCACTTTTCTTATAACTTCAAAACTCCCAAACTGAAGCTATCCCATCAGATGGCCATTTTGTGAGCATTTAATGATTATGGGCCATATAACAGATTGGGAAAACAGAATTATTTTAAAAGTTAAAACTGATTATAATAACAGATTGTTGGTAAAAAATGCAATTGCAATCCCTGGATCTCCCAGTGTTTCCTCACCCATTTGATTGGGGTTATGATAACAGTCCAGACAGTGAGTGCTTGGCTGGCTGGGCAAGTGTTAAATACTTGTCTTGCCGGATAATGCTAAGGATGTTGAAACACTGTATAATGCTAAGGACACTTCCAGTTTTTACTCCGGCTGCTGAAACACTGGCACCAATCCAGATCTAGCTTTCACTAGCATAGGTCCAAACAGTTGCTTACTGAATAGACATGTCCTTGAAAAGTTCCCTAGGTCACAACATTGACCTTTGCTTATTACACCACCAAGGTTTGCTATGGCACTGCCAAGCATGCCTGTTAAGCGATGGAACTTCTGCAAGGCCAAATGGAGTCACTACATTGCTTTGACAAATAAATTCACAAAGACTTTCGTTGCTACCTGATTCACTTGATGTGGATGCAGCTTACCAGGACTTCTGTAACACCATTAAGAAAGCAGCCAAAAAGACTATCCCACGCTGATATCAAAATAACTATCCTCTTTAAAACTTTCCTGCAGTTTCCTCAGGGAGGCAACTTAAGTTTGGTTGCTACAGCTCTGCTTGCCAAGCTTGACAGGAAGTGGAGGGATCGATGGTCCAAGGCAGTTCGGAGCATTGACTTCTCACACTCTAGTCGAAAAGCATGGAGTATTTTGAAAAACCTTACTGGTAGGTCATGACACTCTCCTCATCACTGTCCCATTTCAGCCAATGCTATTGCATCTCAGCTGATTAGAAATGGGAAAACAAGACTGTTGACCACAAGTCTTCTTGACTTGTTTCTCAAGAAGTGTCTGACCTTTGGAGGGCCACAACACCAGACCCAGCAAATATCTCTAACACTTTTTCACAGAGAAAATTTACTGCTGCCCTCCAACATTTAAAACCAGGTAAAGCTCCGGGACCTGATTCCATCTGTCCAGAGCTTATACCCCATGTCGGAGCTGCTTTGAAGTCCTGTTACCTGACTTCCTCTCTTCCTATTTGCGCCGACTCAAAATTCCCAAGGTCTGGAGAAGAGTGCTTGAAGTCGCAATCCCAAAATCAACTAAGCCCGTGAGGGACCCAAAGAGTTATCAACCAATATCTCTGCTCTGTGTCCCCTACAAGACCCTCGATAGGCTTATCTACACCAGCTTTGAGCCATTGTGGCACCCTTGAACAAACTGCAGACCATGCTCTAACAGCATGCCTCATACATGGGGCACCATATGGAGCATGAGTTCTGACAGTTTTGGATAATGAAACCCGATGCTGGCTTAATAACATCACTGCCAGCATCTGATTCAGGCAGTACAGCAGCCTGAAGTAGTAAAAGGATAAACCCTCAGCCCCAGTTCTGTTTGTGTCTGACCTGCAGTGAATACCTCTTCAAACAACAACAACAGTAGAAAATTGGTTTATAAATTTAAAATCAAATGTAATAAACAGAAATGACAGTCATTCTTTCCATTTGGTTTATAAAAAGTTATTAGATTTTAATTAAATATTTTAGTTTGTATCCTTGTCAAGTTAATAATGTGAACAGTTACAATTTTTTCAATCTTTTGCCTCAGAGTAAAAATTTTTACCTCCTTTTCTAATTGCAGATTTAAAGCTAAAAACAAAATTCACTCCAAGAAACATTAATATGTTATTATTATTTATAAAAAAGATAGTAATTCTAACTCTCATAAGCAACTAAAGTCAACTCAAGAACAGGTAAAAAGAAATGCTGCAATCAACTACAGTTAATTTAAAAAGCCAAAGGGTTAACTAGTTATTTTGGTTTAATTCTTTAATATTGCAATTGTATTATTAATTGCTGTGTCTTTTAAATTAGAATGTTTTGGTTTGTTTTTTGGTCTTTAAGAGTGTAGCATGCATTAAAAGTTGTTCAGTTTCTTTAATGATCACTATGCCTTTGTTCTTCATAACTCAATTTTGTTGCAGCAGCAATCAATAAAGTAACTCTCCTGTCATTTGACATTGGGTGCATTTTAAAATTAATGAAGATAAGCTTTTAGCAGTTGTTACTGTGAACTTTTTAATGTCTCTGAAGATGTGTGTCTATTTTTGACCATGTCAGTTTAAATAAAAATTCCTTGCTGATTTTGGGTTCAATATTGTCACCAGTAAAGGATTTAATGTTTTTAGCAATATTAATGTCTGGTGAGCAAATAATGAATATGTGAAATCTCTGTGAAATGAATATGTGAGAGGGACTGCAAAAATTGCAAAGCTGGGAGAAAAACTTCGGAATGTGAGGCTACGTTGGTATGGACATGTAAAAAGGAGAGAAGAAGACTACGTGGGGAAAAGGATGATGGAGATGGCAGTGCCAGGCAGAAGGAAAAGAGGAAGGCCAAGGAGAAGGTGGATGGATTTGGTGAGAGAAGACATGGAAAGGGTTGGAGCTAGGGAAGGAGATGAAGTAGACCGAGTGAAATGGAGATTACTATCGCGCTGTGGCGACCCTGAGTAGGGAGAAGCCGAAAGAAGAAGAAGAAGAATGTCTGGTGAGCAAAATCATTACATTTTTACACAAGTTAATACTAGAGATAACTAGTGTTCAACAAGTAAAGAAATTTTTGAGAAATTAAAAACTGAGGTGATTTGAACATATTGAACAGATGAGCAAAGAAAAAGCTTCAGTGATAGCTATGACAATTATGGTGGAAGGCAAGAAAAAAGAAAGTCCTAAGAAATGATGAGTGAAGGTTGTTGAAGAAAACATAAGAGGCTCGGCAAAAAACAGGCAAAGAAAAAATAAGAGTAAAGACATGGCTATTCTTCACCAGCAGGGAAAATACATCATGTTCCTTACTTCAAGATGAAAATGAATGATAATAATTAGATTTACATAATGACTTTATTTAGATTTTAAAGTGATACATAAGATTCAAAATTACAAATCTTATTTAAAACAACATTCTTGCAAAAATTTTCATTTTAAAACTGTTAATTAATAAAATTAATTTAATGGATAAAATTACCCATCAACCAAGTTTCACATATGTAATAAACTGTTTCTAGATGCATTGCTAATGCAATAAAAACATTTACTTTTATTTAGGATACTCCATTTAAATTAGTAATTAAGATATTTCATCAAACCATAAAATTCAAATTATTGTGGATTACTTCTCAAATAAAAACTTTCTAATAACCTAAATAAAATAAATATTTCAAAATAAAAAGTATAGCCAATATATTTTCAAACATTGTTTTATTAAGGATGTTTTGGAATTATAACTCATTCCATTATCATAATAGAATAAGTTATAATTCTGAAATCTCTTAAATAAAACAATGTTTTAAAATATTTTGGCTATACTTTTTATTCTGAAACTAGTTAAGCATTCCAAATTTTATGCTCAAGAAAACAAACATGTTTTTTTTAATTCAATAAAAATCTAACCTGTAAAACATGTATAAGTTACAGTACTTGATAAAGTTCGGGTTGTATAAACTCTTTCACCATTATCAATGAAAGGTGGAACATTACAACTTTTTGGTTGACAAACACCAGAAGGATTTGTCCAAGTACCATCAGCTAAACAAGTTCGAGAAATCGACCCACTTGCAGTACTACCTAATTTAAAATATTGTTTAAAAACAATATATAAAATCATACTATCATATATCAAAATATTTTGAAATATTCTAAAAATGTTAAATGTCTTTTAACAGAAATCTATTACCCTTTTTAGCAAAGTCTAATTGACGATTTTATTTAATTGGTCAAATTGCAATTAAAATCAGTCAATGCAATTTTTAGCAAAGTCTAATTGACAATTTTATTTAACTGGTCAAATTGCAATTAAAATCAGTCAAATCAGTCAAATTGCAATTAAAATTAGTCAAAAAAGTCAAATTGCAATTACAATCAGTCAATGGGCCAAATCTAACTCATAACAAAAAATTAATTCCAACCTATAAAGGTCATCATCAGTTTCAGTAAAAACTTAAAATTTAAAAAATTAAAAACATTACTCATTCTAATCAGGTCCTGACTCCAAAGACACAAAGTGAAGCCTCAATGAATGTTAAGTTACAAGGCAAACAACACAACAGCTGACATCATGATTATCAATCATGTGATAAAGATGAAAAACACACATGGTAAACATCTTTAGTAAATAATAATAAAAAAAGCAAACTCCCGCTAGGATCAAAAGTGTTGGTAGAAAAGATCAAAAAAGCTACTGTAGTCTCCTCACAGTGTATACAGTTTGAAAGATAGTGAACAAATAACAGATTTAAAACTCAATCACAATTATAAGACAGAACAAATCTACTAATATTAATTTTAGCATTCAAATAATTATTCCATTTATTTTCACACCAATCTAATAGTTTTATCCAGTTGTTCTACAAATATAACTGTAGAGCACTCTGTGATGTCTGGTTTAGCATTAAGAGCATTGAAGTAAAATTTATAAAAATATTTAATGATAATACAAATCAGGGCTGGGGAGGTGTAGGAGTAAAAGGAGTCAGAGTTTTTTCAAGAAGTAAGAGTAACAAAAAATATTCATTACTCCTTACTTCTCAACTGCATTATTGGTTTGCCATACTGTCTGGAATTTTTGGAATATTCTAATCAAAAACCCAAGACTAATTCCAAGTGAAGACTTTTTTTTTTAGAGAACACTATGATTTTTTCACGAATATTGAAAAATCTACAATTGATTCTAAGTGGAGAAACTTAAAAAAAACTTATTTCAATGTAGGAGTAGGATTAAAAAAAAAACATTTCACTCCAGAGTAGAATAGGAGTAGGAGTAAAAATCACCACTATTTCCCAGCCCTGATACAAATGCTAGAATGTGAAGATATATGATTCATGTAACGTAAAAAAAAACTGATGCACATTTAGATTGCACCCTTAACTCTTTATGGACAAATGGGACATATCTGGCACATTCCAAAAAAAATGTTATTTAGTGAACCTTTTTAAAAAAATTTTTAAACAACTTCCTTAGATTTGTCATATCTAGTTGGTGTGGTTTTGAGTTGGAAACCTAAAAACTTCAATCAGTGTGAAAGTAATAGTCAGTTCTTTGCTTGTTTGGCAAGGTTAGTGAAAAGTGCTGATACTTACTATTTTGCATTAAGTAGTTCTTGATAAGCAAACAAATTTTTTGACCAAATAAAATTTTTTTGTATTTAGTAAAAGTAGTTCTATCATATCAATAAAAAATTTTCAATGTTTGCTTATTGTGATTAATGTGGTATCAATTAGTTTAAATGGGCCAGATCTGTCCACCTGGTCCATAAAGTTTGATTTATATGCTGAAGATCTAAATATAATCTGAGTGTTATGTTGCAGTTTTTTTGAATATTTTGAGTAAATATAGTGTAATAATAAATTACTTATGAATGTTCAAAATTTTAATGGCATGAAGAATCGGGCAGCTATTGCTGGGGTAAAAATGGGGGAAAGAAAATGAATTTCTAAGAAAAAGTGACTCTAATGATGAATATGTTTATTGTGAATCCAGTTACAACAACCCTAAAAGTGAAGGAAGTATTTAGATTACAGAGAAAAAAGAGTCAGATGCAACTACATTTTTTGCATAAAATGCAAAACGTTTCTTTGCCTGAACAAAAATAAAAACTGCTTTAAAACATTTCACAAAAGCTAAAAGTATTTAAATTGTAATGTAAAATTACTTGTGTACTCGTTTTTGACTTTTATGGTTCAATTATTGCATGATATATAATGATTGATTTTTCATACTATGGACTAGTGGGACAGATCTGGCACGTTTAAAAATATCAAAAATGCATAAAAATTCTTTCAATATTTTGTCAAATATTGTATAATAGAAAACTACTGTCACTAAAAAACAGTTGAAATAACTTTTACATGCACAAAATTAAATTGGTCCATATAGGGTTAATATTGATAAGTTACAGGCATCATATATATCAACAACTTCAGCAATATATCTACAGTGTTATACATTATTGATTCAATAAAAAAATTGATGTCAGTATGAAAAAAGTTGTTTTTCTATTATTAAAAGCCTGCCTTAATATGCCTTTAATTTGTGTATTCATTATAAAACAAAACTAAAGTAACAAAAAATTTGTAAACTAAGCTTTTAAGCTTCACATGCATGCATTAATTTCTACAATGAATTGAAGTCATAAAAATAACTTAAGTAAACAAAACACAAGCATTGAAATTAAAAACTGTTGGTTAGTTATTTATGTTACAGTAAAAATGTGAAACTAGGGATTTTATGAAATTACATGATGGTCCAAATATTTTGCCAAATACTGAAAGTTTTCAAAGATTTTGTGAAATCCTTAGTTCCACAGTTTTACTGTAACATATATACTGAAGAAATTTATTCAATAATTGAATTATATTTAATAAGCTTGAACAACTTTTATTAAAACAATTTTTTTTACAATTTAAGTCAAACTTAGGATTTAGACTTGACATTTTAATCCAAACACAGTACTTTAAATATTTACCACCTTTTGTCTTTGTATTCAATATATTTGATTCTTTAGAGTCATAAAAAACAGCAAAAGCATTATACAGCATGTAGTGTAGGTAACACCCTTTTTACATTTGTAATGCCTATATTGTCATAAACAATGCTTAAGAACTTTCCAACAAGTTATTATCTTTATTTTCTTTAAGGTAATGCAATAAATTTATGTTCAATAAAAGTTACAGGTGAAAGTTTTTGTAATATAAATATTTTTAAATATAAAATGGGCATTACTTGTGCTGCACCCTGTATTTTTATCAATCATCAAGTAAGTACCAGATTAATGCTTAAAAATAAGCATAATTTTATTCACCTTTGAACAATAGCTTAAAAGTCAAGAAAAAATAGTTTCCAAGTTAAATTTGATATGTTGCTTTTCTTAAGTTTAGCAATTCCAACATTTTAATTTTGTAATTTTTTACATAATACATTTTTCTGCATTAAAATGTTGCATAATGACATTTCTAATAAAGTTTCCATTTTTAAAAAGACAATGGCTGGAGGTTTGGTACCAGACTACAAATTTTTGAAAATTAAAAGTCCTGTAATGGCTTTTTCAAATCAATTGTAATATTGATATAAACACTGTTACCAGGGATATTACTTAGTTTAAAATCCATTTGTTCTTCTGGTAGAATTAGAGGCAAGTAAAACTTCAACAAATACAGAAGGCGTAATATATTTATTAAAAAAAACAAATTTAACTTCATTGGTCTTATCTCGATAATTTGTAATAATGTTTTAACCAAACCAACTTTTTGAGAAAAATTAAGATTTGAATTAAAATTTAAGTATCTAGTTGTATGTGTAGGTTTTCTATAGGCTTTTGTAGTTAGTTGACCATTGTTACAAATTATTAACACATCTAAAAATGGAATAGCATTATCAACTTCTTGTTCGACCGTAAATTTAATACTTTCTTCAATATTATTTATAAATTTATGAAAAGATACCACCTCGGTTTTTTTTAGCACAACAAAAGTATTGTCAATGTAACGTAACCAAATGCGAGGTGGGGAAGCAAAATCTTTTAGCATTTTATTCTCAATAGATTCCATAACTAAATTAGCCACAATGACGGAGATAGGTGAACCCATCGCAACACCAAAAATTTGACGATAAAATTTCTTACGAAAACATAAATAAGTATTGTCTAAATATATATCTAAAGCATTCATAATTTCGTTGATATTTAATTTACATCTAATTTTTAATTCGCTATCACATTTCAAACGTTCAAAAATAACTGATTTCGCTACATCTACAGGAATTTTAGTAAATAAATATTGTGATTACAAAAGCAGATTACAAAAGAGATAATACAAATATAATATAACAGAGATGATACAATATATTACATGATACAGAGATGATACAGAGATGATACGATGATACGATACAAATATAACAGAGACGATACAAATATTGTGATTACAAAAGCAGATAAAGGTAATTGTACAGTTATTATTGATAAAGATAAATACGAAGAAAAAATTTTAAATTGCTAAACGATAAAGATACGTATTTTTTAATAAAAAATTATTTAACGAAAAATATTGAACGAAAACTAAATAAATTTATTTTTGACTTATACAAAATTGATCATTTATCTCAAAAAGAATATTTTTATTTGCGAAGTACTGACGCTATTGCGCCACGCATTTATGGTTTACCAAAGATTCATAAACCAGACTGGCCTCTTCAACCGATTGTTTCTTTTATTAATTTACCTTTATATAATCTTTCCAAATTTATGGCGAAAATATTAACACCTTAAATAAATTCTAATAATTTATCAATAAAAAATTCATTTGAATTGATCAATAGAATATTTAACTTTAAAATTAATGATAACGATTTGATGCTTTCTTTTGATGTTGTGTCTTTATTTACTAAAATTCCTGTACATGTAGCGAAATTAGTTATTTTTGAACGTTTGAAATGTGATAGTGAATTAAAAATTAGATGTAAATTAAATATCAACGAAATTATGAATGCTTTAGATATATGTTTAGACAATACTTATTTATGTTTTCGTAAGAAATTTTATCGTCAAATTTTTGGTGTTGTGATGGGTTCACCTATCTCCGTCATTGTGGCTAATTTAGTTATGGAATCTATTGAGAATAAAATGCTAAAAGATTTTGCTTCCCCACCTCGCATTTGGTTACGTTACATTGACAATACTTTTGTTGTGCTAAAAAAAAACCAAGGTGGTATCTTTTCATAAATTTATAAATAATATTGAAGAAAGTATTAAATTTACGGTCGAACAAGAAGTTGATAATGCTATTCCGTTTTTAGATGTGTTAATAGTTTGTAACAATGGTCAACTAACTACAAAAGCCTATAGAAAACCTACACATACAACCAGATACTTAAATTTTAATTCATGTCATAATTTTTCTCAAAAAGTTGATTTGGTTAAAACATTATTGTTTCGCGCTAATTCTAAATTAATTACAAATTATCGAGATAAAATCAATGAAGTTAAATTTGTTTGTAATGCTTTACGTGAGAATGATTATCCAGATTGGTTATTGAATAAAATGAAAAAAGAAATTAAACATAAAAAAGTTAATAAAAGTGTTTGCATGAGTGAAAAAATATCCAACTATGTCGCTTTACCATATATTAAAGGTTTAAGTCATGAAATGGCTAGAATTTTGAGAAAATTTAATATTAATGTGTATACTTACCCTTATAAAATAATTGGAAATATTTTACCAAAAATAAAAGACTCTGTGGATGATATATATAAGCGTGGTGCAATTTATAAAATTCCGTGCACAGATTGTTCAAATGTATATGTTGGTGAAACGGGCAGATGTTTTAATACTCGCTTATCGGAACATAACGTGATTTGAAACCGATTAATTTGGCTAAATTAAAAGAAGACGATTTGAATAAAAAAACTGCATTGGTTAAGCATTGTTTTAATTGTGAACATAGGATTGATTTTGGTAATTTTGAAATATTGGATTATAACATTGACTATGATAAAAGAAAATTTTTAGAATCGTTTTATATTAATAATGCAAAAAATTCAATAAATAATAAAGATCGTAATGTTTTTCCAAAAATATACAGCAATATAAAAAATCTCAACTAATGTGGGTTTTCAACCAGTTAAATTTGTTTCTTTTGCACTAAGTAATTATTAAATTGTTATATATGTTCGCTTCTCACCTTGTGTTTGTTGGTTTGTGTTTTTAACTTCTTGGTTTTTAAATACGGTGCGCGTTGTGTTCTGCTTTTACCTGATGAAGTCCGCCCAATGTAACGGACGAAACATCGTTGAGTTCTTCTTTAATAAATATATTACGCCTTCTGTATTTGTTGAAGTTTTACTTGCCTCTGATTCTACCAGAAGAAAGGGATTTTAAATTGTAATATTACTTTTACACATTGTCTTGACCAGTGAATGTCAAAATTGTTTAAGTTTTCAGGTCCATGGTCCCTTACAGAGACTTTTAAATACCCATGGCCCCCTGCTTACAATATTGTATCAAAATTCAAGTGAAGACAAAAAAATTTTTATCACTTTGAAACTGTCTCTGATTTTGTCAATTTTGTAACTGTCCTTAACTTTGCCTCCTTTGAGAACCCTGGTCTTGACAATTACTGAATATCTTATAAAACACCTGTTGACAATAGGAGGTGCTGGCCAGGTCATAGAAATAAATGAGTCTAAATTCATAAAAAAAACTGTTGGCCATCTAGTGAAAACACAGTGGGTCTTTAGAGGAATAGATACAAGAGACTCAATAAGGCTTCCTGGTTGCCAAAAAAAACAAGATGTTGCTACTTTGTTGCTGGTCTTGCAACAGTATGTTCTGCCTGCAACAACCATGATTTCCAATTTATGGGGGCTAATAATACAGTCAGTAACATGAGATATCAACATTTAATAGTTAACCATCAACTCCATTCTGTAGACCTGGTTATTCATGCAACCACAAGATGGTTATCAAATCCGTCTTCTTCCAACATTGCCTGCATTTGGGTATAAAAGTCTTTGTAAGCTGGTTTGTCGGTGTCCTTCAAATGCTGGAGCAAATGCAGTTTATAAGGTATCACATGCAGGTGTTTTCTTACCACTTGCCAAATGGTTGTTGAAGACATCTTAAGTTCATGACTAGCTCTTCTGATTGACTTCCTGGGGCTCTGCTGGAAGATGCTTCAAACTCTTTTAATCGTTTCAGTTGAAGGTGATGGGGCAATTCTTTTCTGGGAGCACAAACATCCCTCCTACTTAAATTTCAAGTGCCATTTTTGTTTGGTACATTGGTCTGTGGCTGCTTTGAAAATTCTGTCCAAAATTTACATTGAACACATATCCATGAGTTGTTTTTATCAAATACCAAAACACAAAACGCTTTCTCCTTTCCAGTAAAAGACATTTTAAGCAAATAAGAGGCAAATTGATGGAAATATTTTACACAAAAAGCTGAAATTTTGATTGTGACATAAACAATGGTCTGGTAAAAAAAAATTGGAGATTTTACCTACTCAACAAAACCAATTTTATCCTTCTACTTTTGCCAGTTACCGAGATATAAGATTTTTTAAAGTGACATATTGAGATGAAACACCCTGTACTTATCTTTTTGACTCACTGGAAAGAGATGGAGGCACAACACTTAGGGCAAACAACTACCCTGATGTGCTTCATTTAGCAAATTTTATTTAGCATATTTCTTTTATTTAAGTATATTTCATTTAGCAAAGCTCAGCTAGCCCGTATGACCAATTATCGTCTGTTTTACTGATATCAAAACTAAAATAGCATTTAAAGTAAATATTTTGGTTTAAAACCATGTTGTCCATGTTTACTAATTTAAAATAATGTGGTCAAAAATATAAACAAAATGTTTGAAGTATTTCATTTAGCAAAGCTTAGCTTGCCCAGATGACCAATTATCATCTGTTTTACTGTAAGCCATTACACAAATTAAAACTAAAAAAGCATTTAAAGTGAATATTTTGGTTTAAAATCATGTTGTCCATGTTTACTAATTTAAAATAATGTGGTCAAAAATATTAACAAAATGTTTGAAGTATTTCATTTAGCAAAGCTTAGCTTGCCCAGATGACCAATTATCATCTGTTTTACTGTAAGCCGTCGCACAAATCAAAACTAAAATAAAAATTAAAGTAAATATTTTGGCTTAAAATCATGTTGTCCATGTTTACTAATTTAAAATAATGTGATAAAAAATATAAAAAAAGATGTTTGAAGTATTTTATTTAGCAAAGCTTAGCTTGCCTGCATAAAAATCAAGTTATCCATGTTTAAAATAAAGTGATAAAAAATATGAAAATATAAAAATATAAAAACATTGTTTGAGGTAATTTTTTTTTGCAAAGTTTTATTTTTATGTGAAATAAGGGTTTAAATATGTAGTTTACTATTTACTTCAAAAAGAGAAAGAAACAAGAAAAGTGAGTGAGAGTAGTGAAAATGAGAGGTTTTTAAACGAGAGAAGAAAAGTTTAAAAAATGTAGGTGATGACCTATAGTAAAAGAGATCCCAAATATCTTAGTTTTTAAAAAATAAAAAAAATTTATAAAAAATTAATTTTAAGTTGAGTAAAATATTGGGGTCTATTGGAAAAGTCACTATAAGCAATTTTGTGAGTCTCTTCAAGAATTCACTATAAGCGATTTTTGTTCATGAAACTAACCCAGATCCCCCTGCGATTACTATTGCTTCTTAAGATATTCTTTTTCTCTTAGCTTCTTCTTTATTCCACCCAGGTGCTTAAAGGGGGATTTTGAGTTAGTTTTACCAACAAAAATCACTTACAATAACTTCTTGGAGACCCATTTTTATTTGTGAAACTGACCTAGATCCTCTGCAGTTACAAATCTATTCCTCTTAGTTTCATCTTTATTCCATCCTAGTGTCCAAAAGGAGTTCTAGGTTACTTCCACAAAAAAAAATAACTTATGGTGATTTTTTGAAAAGACCCAAATATTGTATATCAATTCTATAATTTAGAATATGACTTTAACCAAATATTCAAAAATTTTTCTGGTTAGTACTATGCAAAAAAGTGCTCAATATAAATAAATTTAAAATATTGGATATTCACAATTCTACTTTTACCTGGACGGCAATTATAAGTAACATTGTCTCCTGTATTAAACGAATTTCCACCATCAAGACGGAAAGCCCTTTCAACAGGACTAGGACTTGAGCAAGTTGCTAAACATATAATAATAATAAAATAATAATAGTAAAACAAGTTTCTATCCCACTCAAGTAAATAATTACATTAAAGAAGTGGTTGCATTAGAGCGGTAGTAAAAATAAAAATGTCAATAAAATATATACTAGTTTAGGTTTGGTAGATACAAATAGAGACAAAAAACATGCAAAACATCAAAACTCCAAATGTACAAATATATACAAAAGAAAGAAAACAAAACATAAAAAAGTAAATATATACAAGCTAAAGTTGCAGTAATATAGCATTGAATGAATATCATCTTATTTAAATACAATAAGTTATTTATGATTCTGACAAAAATTGTTCAAAAAAAGAAAGTATTAAGTTTGGTTTTGAAAACAGATTTTAATTTACAACTTCTTATATCATATGGAAGTTTATTCCAACAGCAGGGAGCATATTGACTAAAACATCTACTGTGGTATCTGGTTTTTTTTCCAAAATCAGATGGAATTATTAACAAATATGAATCTTTGGTTTTTCTAAAATTTACATTTATGTTACTATTTATTGCTGACAGTGGTGCATTCAACGATAACAGCAATTGTAAATACTGAGAAGCAATATCATTTAAACAATTACACAGTGAGGCAAATTTTATAATCTATTCTAAATTTTAAAGGCAATATGTGAGTTTTTATGTAATATGATGTGATGTGTTGACTGTAACATACATTATAAACAAAACGTAAAGCACTATTTATTACACAGTCTAAATGTTGCAGTACGGACTTTGGAAGATTAACAAAAAGAGTTACAATAATCAATTTTAAGAAATATTATCTGTTTTACAAGAATTTAACATCTTTGTTTAAAAGATTTGCTATGTGTTTCCAAGATTTAAGCTGTCTAATACAATATTGTTTGACATACATGATATGCTTATGCATTGTCAGTTGAGGGTCAAGTCGAATACCCAAGCTTTTTACTTCACCAATGCTAGTCCATTCATTTTCCTTTATTTCTCCTCTTTCAGTTGCAATTGCAAAACAGTTATTGTTTAACTTAAATTTTTTGAAAACAGATGGTTTTGAAAATAACACTAATTTTGTTTTGTTTTCATTTAGTTTTAGGTAATTTGTAGAAAACCATTCTTTCATTTTATTAATACATTCAGTAACTTTATTACATAACATTGTACACAAATACTGATCATCTGGATTAAAGCTAATATATAATTGAATATCATCAGCATACAATTGAATACTTAAATCAAAATTATGAGCAATATGTTGTAGATGTTTTGTATATAAAATGAATAATATAGGTCCAAGTATAAATCCTTGTGGAACACCATATAACATAGAACCAGGATCTGAAAAACTATCATTTATATTGACTGAAAAGAAACGATGATTTAAATATGAAGATAACAAGTTAAGTACAAATTTGCTATGCCATATAAATTTTTAAGAGTTTTTAACAGAAGTTCATGATCTATTGTATCAAATGCAGCTGACATATAAAAAAAATAAAATAAAAATTCTTTTAATAAAACTTTTTTAAGGATAATAAGTGAAACTGTAATATAGGCTTAAAGATTTTAAGCAAAATTAATAAAAATTTCAAAAAATGAACTTTTAGTTAAGGTTATAATACATCTGCTAATAAACTTACCTATTGAAGGTGTTATTAAAATAATGCCCAAAAAAGCTAAAAACACAATAATCATTTTAAGGCACTTTCCCTTCTTAAATTGTTTAAATGGTTCACTACTTTTATTTCAAACAGTCTGCAATCAAAATCAAGTTTACTCGGGGTAAATACTAAACATGAAAAAATGCACCAGTGTCATTCTGGCAGAATACTCTGCTTTCAATCAAAAAAAAACCTCTAATTCCATTGAAAAAATGGCGGATGAAAACAAAAAAAATTCTTGAAAAGCGCAAACAAAAAATTAAAACCAAACCATAGACTCTACAATAAGTTATGTAGAGTCTATGACCAAACATAACAAAAAACTGTAGCAGTTAGTGTTTTATATATGCATATAGCTACATGTAAATTTTACAAACTTTTACAGATCCTCTTTATTCCTCTTTATTTTTCAAAGCCAACAGTACAAGAACTTTTCTACTTGAGTTTTTTACAACGCAAGACTCTCTCGTTTTTCTTATCCAAAAAGAAAAAATAAATAAACGAACAAAAATATACACAAGCGTAAAAATGCGGCGATCGCTACAAAACAATCAAAACCTAAACACATTAAATTTTTTCGAAAAAACTCCCTCAATACAAAAATTTCTCAAACACTAAGTTAACTTTTACCTCAACTTCATAACTTTAAACAATTGAATTTGTATTTTATGCCAAAGCAAACAAATATAGTACTCGAAAATTTCAGTATCAGTATCTTTTATTTTACTACAAAAATCTATTGAATACAAAATTTTTCAAGCTCTTCAGTTGATTTTATTTGCACTTGCTCCTTTGAACATTCACATAAAAGATTATTGTCACTTCATCGAAAGTAAACCTACAAATTGGAGCAAGTCAGCTGGGGCAGTTGGTGTCAAACTATACTCAATTTCGAGCAAAAAGAACTTGAACATGAATTACTATACGTTTAAAAGTATGTCGCGAAAAGCGAAAACGCTTGACATTAAACTCAAAATAAAATATGTTTCCGCTCAAATTTGTGCACAATGAGCTTGAACATCTGTTACTAGTTTTAAACCTTAATTTGCCGTAAAAATTGAAAACGGTTGGCCTAGTTAAAGTAAAGTCAGTGGCGTATTGAGGGCTTTCAAAAGGGGAAAATCCATAAAACCACAATCAAATACGCTTAGTGGAAAAATTTATTCAAGTAGTAGTTAAAAAAAGTTTTTCGCTTTGAACTAGTTTAGTGTAATTTTTGTCTCGAAAAAGAAGTGCTCTCTAAAAAAAAAGTATTCACTTTAAATCAGTCTCGGATTTCATGGTATTTTCGTCTCTGAAAACTAGTGATTTGTAAAAAAAACAAAAAAACAGGTCTGTACATAGAATCTGTCTTCGTTTTCTGGCGGGATTTCTGCCCAAATGAGCAGTAAAAAGCCCTAAATTATTCGCATAGTTGCTACTAAGCACTATGGTATTAGTGATCTCCAAGAAAGCCATACCACTAAAAGTATTGTCTTACGTACGGTAAGCCTACGTATTAGTGATCTTCAAGGGGATATGGAATAATGTGCCCCCCTAAATATGCTAGTGGTTATAGTGTGTGAATCTTGAATGCTTTAGCCTACCATCAGAATCTTTCTAATGAGCAATACAAAGTGCAAACTATAATGTTTTTTAGTATTTCTATATTACTTCATAAGTTTTGATTTTTTCACTGCCACATTCCAATTCCAAACTCACTCCAAAGGTTGTGGCGTTTGAGATTTGTTAGATTTTTTAGCAGGACCTTCAGCAATAGTCTTATTTTACCTGCTTTGAAAAATTCCGTTTTTGGTATTTTAAGATATCTATTATAATTGCTGTTTGTATAAATGTTGTGCTTTTTTCACCCTATTTTGAAAGTTTTTAATTATTTCAATCCATTATTCACAGGAAATTTTTTTTTCACAGGATTTTCACACAGAGGTTTTTCACAGGAAAATCAAAATCCAGGGCGAACCCCGAATACTCGCCTGAGGGTCTGAGGGGAAGCCATCGCACAGTGGCCTCCCCCTCGGTACGCTAGTGCCCCAACATAAGGGGGCCCTTTAAGCTCGGGGCGTTAAAGGGCTGTTAAAAGCTCAAGTAAACTTATTATTATTAAATATCACACTTCATCATTAATTTTAATTTATATTTAACCATCTAATTTATTTGAAATATTTCTTGATATATCCAAAGATTCAATTGTGACTTTGTCATAACGTAATCTGTACACCAGCTCCACTCAAGTCATTTGATAGCACTTAACTTATCTGAAGCATTTGACACCATAGATCATAAAATTTTATTGGCAAAATTGTGGCATTATGGAATTAGAGGAGTAGCAAATAAGTGGTTTGATAGTTATCTTAACAACAGAAAGCAATTGGTTGAGGTAAATGGCATTTGTTCTGATACAAAAATCAAAAATAATAGAATTCGTTGTACCCCAAGGTTCAATATTGGGTCCTTTACTCTTCTCTATTTTTGTAAATGACCTTAATAAAATTTTAACCTCTGGTAATTGTATCATGTTTGCAGATGACACTAATGGGTTCTTAAAAAATAAATGCTATGAAGAACTTCACAAAATTGCCAACCAAGAGTTGATAAATATTGATAATTGGCTTTCAGCAAATCGGTTAATTTCGAATACAGATAAAACACATTATATGATATTTCGCACAGCTAAAATAAAGCCTCCTTCAAATAACTTCAAATTTCCTATTTCACTATGTTTTTTATGGCGGAACTGAAATAAAAGATACTGATACTGAACTTAACCCTCGCAATCAGAAATAATTGTGTTTCTCAGCAATCAAAAACAAGGCTTTTGGCAATAATTTTTCAAGAATATTTAAGCTGGAAACCACACATGGAGTTTATACTAAAAAAACTCTGTATCACTTATTGTACTATTAAGAAAATTTTAAAATACTTTGACAAAAACATACTATTACTACTTTACAACTCCTTGATAATTAGTCACACAAGATATGGCATTGGAACTTGGTACAATGGTAATAAAACCAAGGTTCAAAAAATTCAACGAATTGTGAATAAATTTATTAGAATGATTTTTAGATTACATCATAGAGCAAGTGTCACAAACATAATGAAAGACAATGGTATAATGACAATTGATCAAATAAATAAACTAGAACTATGTAGTTTTATGTACAAATACACAAAAAACTTGTTACCACCATGCTTTTTTAACTTATTTCTACACAATGTCTTAGGCATAATGACTCACGAATAAACACAAGAAGTCAATCTAAATTTTTTCCATCATTTTGTAGATTGAATGTGACCAAACAATCGTTAAATTATAGGTGTCCACTCCTTTGGAATAATGCCCCACATAGATTAAGGGAGTCTGGGTCTTATAAAAATTTTCGTAAAGAATTTTTACAGTATCTTATGGAAAAATAAGCTTCCAAAAAAAAACAAATTGAACAAACCCTTAGAAAAACTTTTGCTGGTTGCTATTCTTTTTTTCAGGAAACTTTAAATAATTTGATGAAGAAACTAAGTACGAGCTCAAGATATTCCACAAGAAAATCAAGTTAATAAATTAATGACGAAATTTGCCGATCACGACGAAAATTCAATAAATTTTTTATGTGATGCACACCATTCTTTTAATGTTTTTGTAGTTTAATTTTGGTTATTGTTTTTTTGCCGGCCATATACATTTGAAATTGTCCTTTTGACCCACGGCAGGATTTCTTTTAGTGGGTTTCTTTGCCTGTCTGACCCCTTTTGGGTCCTGACCCTTTTGGTCACAGAGTTTGTTGTTTCTCCCACCCATTATTATTCAACATTCTCTTTATATGGCTCGGATGTGTATATTTTACTGTGATAAAGTATCTTTACTACGGTACCTTTTGCGTTTTGATATACACTTTTATTTTTTATTTTTTTAAAAATTTAAGTTAATTGTTTTCTTTTTCTTTTTTTAAAAAAATTAACGTACAGTAGCTACTTCGTTTTAAAGGTACGGCGACCACGGACAATTGACGTTGTGCTTGTAATAACGTATATCCAGAGTTGGGTACGGTACTTCTTAAAAGTACCGCGGTACCGGTACTCGGTACCTTGCTAAAATTGTACCGCGGTACCGGTACGGTACTAAAAAAGTACCGCGGTACCGGTACTCGGTACTTTTGAATAATACGAATTAATAGTAATAACTAAAACTCTGTCATACATTGGATTTCATTTGACATTTAAAAATTGTATTTAACAAAGCGAAAACAATATCGCACGTATCTAACTGTTCACTTTCAAAAATCAATTATGCTCTGAATGTAAAAAACATGCGTGAATATGTTTTTAACTTGATTTTTCGCATAAAATATGCCTTGGATATATGAAAAGCCTAATGAATACATTGTCTTCTGCTTTGTTTTTTATATTAAAAAAAGTTTGTCAAAAATTGTACTAATTTACATATAACCTACTACAGTGGTTTAGTCAAAGCTATTCTCAAACTTTTTGGGTCACGACCTCTATTTGCAAATCTTTTTTTATCATGGACCCCAATCTTATGTCACATCAATTTTCTTCCCAACCAACGAGGAAAAATAAAACAAACCCAAAAATAAATAACACAAAATCCGTTAAAAAATAAATGCTCATAAACAGGCATACCATATTTCCGTACGGGCAAACCGGGACGCTCGTTTGTATACAAAAATTTGTCCCTAAAAAAAAGTGTTCTCTAAAAAAAAGGTCTTCACTTTGAATCTGTCTCGGATTTCATGGTATGGATTACTTTACCAGGTATATATGTTGACAAGCTGTGGTTAAAGCAGACGAGTGGTTAAAGCACCGGACTGATGATCAATATGGTCGTGGTTCAAAACCCACTGGCGCTATTCTGTTGTGTCCTTGGGAAAGACACTTTACGGCACTTTCCCCTGCTTGGTGGTCTTGGCAAGCAGTTCTAAATTACAGTCATATCGCTACTAAATTACTGGCGGACAGCAATATCTTGGCATCTCCGGAAGCAGGTCGGGGTAATTGCTTACCTTACGTATAGCGCCTCCGTCGCTTTCCTGCGAGGCAGGAGGATAAATATAGAGATAAAAAATAAAAAAAAATAAACAAATTTTGTCATATCGCCGCGGACCCCTTGGACTTCATTTGGGAAACTCATCACGGACTTCATTTGGGAAACTCTGGTTTTGGTAATTTAGTAAAATTACTCAACCTTCGCTGGCCTTAACTGTTATGATAATTTTTTATACTTTTGCTTGCAAAGCAACAAAATTAAAATTTCATCAAGTCCTTTTGCATTTGTATGAATAGGAAATCTGGTGTTTAGTGGATTTTTGATTTTATGCAAAATATTTCCATTTTTATAATTAGACAACTAGAATGTTCCTTGCAAATGCAATACCTTTAGAAAATATTTACTACACTAAGATTGAGTCCTATAATTTCTGATATACCATATTTAGCGCCGAAAGCGCTAAAGATTTGACATAATTGCACGCAAAAATGCTACTTTTTCCAAAGCTACAATGTCTTTTTTGCACAATAATTACTATATGCACATTGAACACGATAATCACTCTTTTTTTTTTTTTGCACAACTGGTGCGGTGACAATGCACAATTTTTTGTACATGTTATTAACGTATATAGTTTAATGAAAACAATGCACTACCAGCGTAACTACGATAAGCACGGCTAAGCCGCAAGGGCATACTGACTGTGGTTTCGATATGCTGACCACATCATCGAGTCAGCTAACATGAATCGGGTAAAGTCAAGCTAAACCCTGCAGTTCCATTGCTAACATTAAGTAAGAATAGTCAAGCCAATCAACAAGCAAATGCCTACAGACCTGTTTCGTCCTTTTTAGGACTCGTCAGGATACTACAGCTTGTTGTTGACCCCAGCTGATTTCAGCTGGGGTTTGCATAGAGAAAACTTCTTGCTCTTTGGATAGAGATACTTAAATGTTGTAATAAAATATTATTTCGGATTGAAAAAGCAAGTTTTTGAAAGGTAGTCAACTTTCGTAAATTGGCCGAAAAGCAGAGATTGGTTTCAGAAAGTTAACGACTTCGGCGGTTTGATTGATCGTATGATTAAAAGTAAAATTCTTTTACAGTTGGAATCCCCTTAGGGAAATTACTACGGTTCACAGAAAAAGAAACCCAATTTCTGCAAAATCTGATTTCATTATTAAAATTCTTCGATCTTAGCAACAACGAATGTTTTCAAAATTTTATTTTATTCTTAGTGCTGAGTGTAATAGCATCAGTTTCGTTCCACAAAAAAGTGGGTTTAACTCAAAACACAAATGGCAAATCTCAAACGGCAAAATCACAGTGGCGGGAAAATTTTTAAATATTTGTTAGCTAAAACCTGTAAAGGCGAAACGATACAGGCAAATAATACTATAGAGTTGCAAACGGTCCGATGTCGTGTCTTTTTCGGCGACGTTCAACGCACATGGTAAAAGATGGGTGAGATGGCTTGACTGCTTTAATTGAGACTCGAGGATTGTAGGTGTTCGGAGCTGGAACATCAACTAAAAGCAGGGAATAGTAATATGGAATTTAAATGCTGCCATAGATTTATAATGCGAAGACTTGTTTTCAAGAAGCTATAAGAGAATTGGATTTCTTCAACCGACAATTTTTCTTAATGTTGATAATATTGCTTAATTTTAATCATAAACAAACAGTCAACTTATTTTAAATAAAAAACTTATGTAGGTGCAACTATTGCAAGCTCTTGGTTGAATCAATTTCACAGCCTATTTAGATTATTGCAATTGTTAGAGTTAATTAAACTGAAATACTGGAAAATATTATCCACAGTACATAAATCTCATTTAATCTTAATGCAATACTATGGAGCACGGGAGGTTTTAAATAAAATATAAAAGGGTTTCCTGGAATATGGACGGTTTAGCATTAACTCAAAAGACAAATGATCACGTGATATTATTGAAAATTGCACATTTGAACATCTACTTATAAAAGTATTAATGATTATCTAACTTCAACATGATGGAAAACTCACGTGACTTTTTCCAAAACTTGCATGGTAGTTTTGAGCCAATAGTAAAAGAAGGGGACGAAGTCCATATTTGACGGTTGGCTGTTTCTGGCGCATACTGGTTCGAGGCGGGTATATCCGGTTTTAAGGAAGCTACAACTTGCAAGCTTTGACGAATACCTTTAAAGAATACTCACAGTGAAATATAAAAAATTAAAGTTTTTAGTTAAAAATGATAAAACTTAAACTGAACTAAAAAAAAACGCTGGAAAGAGAAGTTGAATTCACATTTAAAAGAATGTTAAAACCCTTAAATGTTGGGCGATTCCATTAGTCCATGCACAAATGGGGTCTCGCTCCTTCATCGAATTGCGAGTGTGGCGCCTCTGAGCAAACCGCAGACTATGTACTAACAGCATGCCCTATACATCGGGCACCACATGGAGCACGAGGTCTGACGGTTTTGATTGACGAAACTCGATGTTGGCTTAATGACATCACTGCCAGCATCTGATTCAGGCAGTGCAGCAGTCTGGGGTAGTAAAAGGATAAACTCTCGGCCCCAGTCCTGCTTGTGTTTGACCTGGAGTGGATGCCATTCAAACGATGACGACGACGACCCTTAAATGTGAAGATATCATTGATCAAAAACAAGTTATATACGGTAGAAGTCCTTTTTTTTTGGAAATTCAAAAGTCACTGTTTATTTATCGTATTATCGATAACTGTGCAATCATTAGATTTATGTCACGAAGAAATAATTACATTTACAGTATTCGTGGATCAAAACTTGAGTTGTAAGAAAAAACAAAAATTCTTTAATTATTTTGGTTTTATACGTCAAAGCGTGTAATCAAATTTCCGACACGTATTTTTGCGACATTGCACCTGGGCAGTTTGGTCTCAGGGATTGAATGATCACGTGACAAATGCAATCGATTACGATTACTTACCCACTCTGCAATTATAATTACGTATTCAAAATGATCATGTGTTTTTCGATTGCTACAACAGAAATTCTAAAACACGTTGATAGAATAATCTTTTCTCTAATCAGTATCACGATTAGTATTTAAATCGTTTATTACCGTACATTTTACAAATATAAATTTTGAAATCGTTTATCTGAAAGGCGACAACCTGTGACGTCACAAATGGGGTTTCCGCGCTTGAATGCTAATTCAATGCAATCGATTACATCTAAGTTTTTCTCAATGTAATCGACTACGATTACCTTATGTCTAGTTAATTGTCTTGCCTCTGACGTAATAATCGGAGTTGGTGGTAGTGGTAGCCTTTACCCGACTCATTCCAAGGGAATAAAGCGCGGATCAACTGAGCAGGGTCCAAGTAATCGGGAAATTCCTTCAAAAACGTGAGGTTTCAAAACCCACTCGCGCCAATCTGTTGTGCCTTGCGAAAGGCACTTTACGGCACTTCCCCTGCTTGGTGGTCTTGGAAGCAGTTTTAAACTTCAGTCATATCTCTATTAAATTACAAGCAGACAGCAATATCTTGGTATCTCCGGAAGCAGGTCGGGGTAATTGCTTACCTTACGTATTAGCGCCGCCGTCGCTTTCCTGCGAGTCAGGAGGATAAATATAGAGATAAAATAAAACAAATGGCCGGCTGTAGCAAGTCAACAGCAGGGTGGCCTGAAGGAAAGTGCACTGTGGTTTGAAATCACAGTTGCTGCACAAAAAAGTCTCGGCTCGACCAATCCTGCGGAATTATGAAGCGAGAAATGTGCTTGTGGCCGTTGCAGCGTAAAAGTGAGAACACCAAGCGGAGCGAGGAAAATAAGCTCCTCAGTAGACTTTGATATTAGGAAAAACCACATTGTACAACGCGTGTTAAACTGCTGTAGAGGAAAAGACGTTGGGAGGAATTAAGAGGTGAGCGGGAGAGTGTATGTGGCACTAACTTTGGCCAGAGCATTCGCTAAGTTATGGCCAGAAAGAGATGAGTGGCCAGATATCCATTGGAGATGGTTTGAGATGAATTACCTTTGAGTTGTATAGAGAATTTAAGACAGATTGAGTGTCGGTGAGGGATTTGGGCAGTAGCCGTGATAAAAGAGCAGAGAGAGTTGACATAACAGATTGGGAATCGGAAAACAAAGTGTGAGCAAGAGAGGCTACAGAAAAAGATGGAAGAAGTCTTAAAGCACGTTCAAAGCAAGAAAGTGCTTTGTGGGTAAAGGTGACCTGGAGTGGGGGAGAAACCCTTCAAGGTTTAAGATAGGAATTAAAGCGTAAACACAACCTGTTATCTTATGCTCAACAGGAAGATCTGTGCATTCTCTCCACGAAGTGATATGAGTAGTAGAGGAAAAAGATAATTAACCCGGAGAAGCACAAATGAGAATGGGGCGAATAAAGGCTTGTATAGAGATTTTTAAAAGGATCCTAAAAGGTTGAGGCAATAAAGCGGAAAGCACAGAATCGGTTATGAAACTTTTTTGTAGAGAACATAGTGTTTGAAAGAGATCGGTCGAATGTAAAACCGATAAAAGTCTGAGTTGGTTTAATAAGAAAAGGGGTGTTGAAAATCAATAAGGTGGGTTCAAGGTGGAATTGAAAGGGGTCTTGACAAGGTTGAGAGGTAAACGCCATTTAGAGATCACTCCACCAACTTGAGGTAGACTGGAGTCTGGACAGCCATAGTTGCGTGCTGAACTTTTGGGAAGAAGGCGCAAATGACAAGAATTTACGGTTGGTGGTGGTGGAGCACTTAACCGACCCATTCCTAGGGATGAGGACGCGATTCAACTCAGCAAAGTCCCAAATGTCGGGCAATCCCCAAAGAAGATACCAGAGGCCTAGAACAGTGAGGGAGTGGCCGAAGATGGCCAGATGTAGAGAGTCAAGTACAGAGTAGTCTATCATAAGATGGAAAATGTCCTGTAAAGTTGCTGCACGAAGAAGTCTCGGATCAACCAATCCTGTGGAGCGATGTAGCAAGAAGAGTGCTGTGCCCGTTGCAGCGCAAAGAAGATAGAGCACAGCGAGCGAAGCGAGGGAGGGTAAGCTCCGCAGAAGATATGAAGAGATTAGATGTTGAAAAAAAACTAGATTAAATACCGCGTCTTAACTGGTGTAGAGGGATAGACGTTGGGAGAAAATAAGAGGTGAGAGAAAGAGTGGCATGGTGGAGGGGTCGTGAGTTGTTAGCAAGAGAATCGGTTAAGTCGTTGCCTGGGAGAGAAGAATGACCAGGTATCCATTGAAGATGGACTACCTTACAGGTTGATGCTACCGAAAGGAATGGCAGAGGTGGCAGAATCATTGAGCAGTTTGGTGAAGGTGTGGGTGGCTTCTGAAAGAGAAAGTGTAAAACTTAAAGGAAATGGGAAGTGGGTGTCGATAAAAGAGAGGTATTTGTCGCAGCAGGCTTCATTATAGTTAAATAAGGGAGGGCAAGAGGTTGATTTAGTTATTGGGGAGGTAGAAATAGTAATAGAAACAGAAAATTGGAGCCAACTGGAATGACCTGCCATGTACTTAGAGACAATGGGGGCAGGAATGAGAAAGAGATTAGAAGAGCGGTTTCCAGTGGGGCGGTATAGCAGGGTGGGATGGTCAGGGTTATTAAGGGGTAATTAGATTAGAGGAGAGGAGAGGAGCCAGTCAAACCAATCTTTGCTAATTGGTCTTACGAGTTGTGAGAGTTTCCAGAATGAGTGATGGCAGTTAAAATTGCCGTAAAGGTTGTAAGGGATGTGGGTAAGAGGAAAGGTGAGAAAGACTGGCAGAAATCAAAAGAAGAGCGGATAGGAGGGACACAGAGATTGAAAAGGTGTATAGGTGAGGCTTATTTTATTTTTACTGTGATAGCTAAATAATCGGAGCAGAAATCAAGAGAGAGGAAAATAGGTTAGAGCGTTTTTGACAAGTATAAGGACACCACTTCTAGGTTTCCCGTAGAGTTGATGGTTTCTCTCCTCGTCACAAAGAGGTCCTTTTTGAGGGTTTTATAACCTGAGTATGAAAAGTGGAGTCAGAAGAGAGGTGCGACTCCTGCACAAAAGAAGTTGAATGAGTTCAGTACGACGAGGGTGAGTCCATTAGCATTCCATTGAAGAATACATAAGGCAGTTTCGGGAGGAAGCAGAACGATGGAAAGTAGATTGTGTAAGAGGAAAAGTAGAGGGTTGGGGTTGAGGAGGAGGTAAAGATGAAGCTGAAGGTGGGTAAGTGGAAGTTAGTTAAGGGTGGTCAGGAAGATTGGAGGAGTTATTAATGGTAGAATTTTTCGGAGTGCTCTTTTTTGAAGATGAGAATAGGGAGACAGTTTGAGAAGGAGATGGGCACTTTGGAAAAGTCCAGCAGTGTCCCGGAGATACTTTTCGGAATTTAGCACGAGAAAACCAGAGCAAAAGAGGTGCACGCAGAGAGAACAGTTGGCACATTGTACCGACCTGTTTTCCCAGGTGCCCCCTCGGGTGTAGATAGAGCAGGGATATTTATATGGGCAGTGTTAGGATGAATGTCGCCGCTTATAAGAAGGATCAATGAACAACAGCGACAGAATAGATTTATAGCAAGAAAAAGATTTTGTGGTAGAAGAGAGATTAGCAGGAATATAGGGGGTTGTTGAGAGTGGTTGGTAAACAAGGGAGAAGAAAGGGGGTGGTTATTTAGGATTAAGGGTGTTGTCCATCTGTGACCGTTTAGTGGGCAGCAGGGAGAAAAATGAGAAAAAATGTCCGGAAGGGGTCGTCTGAGGATGAAGTGGAATTGACAAGCCATTTCGGCCTCCCCCAGTGCAGGGAAAGGGACTGCACCACCACGTTGAGGTGACTTGTCGTTGGTGCATAGACTTTACGGTTCGCTTCACAGGTCGGCCAAATCTCACACAATGTTATCAACTGTTCGCCACCATTTGAAGGTAACTGATCGTGTTGCTCAGGCGCAATGTCGCAAGAAGGTAAACGTAAACTTACGACACGTTTCGGCGAATAAAAAAGTTAAACGAAAAATTTGGTTCAAACAAAAAACGAAGTCGTCATGTCAGAAATGTTTTAAGGCCTTTAGGCAAATGAAAAAACGGGCCCAGTACGGCAATCAAATTAACAACACCATTGTCCGACTCACCAATGCTGTGACTTGGAAACTCTTGTCTCGAAGCTTGCTTGGGACCAATCGTGCTCTTCTGCACGTACTGAGAGGCGGAGGGCCAGTTCAATTCGTAATTTGTTTTGTGTAGGAATGGACTGTGCGATCGGAACCAAAGCTTGGCCCAGGCTTTTTGACCGCCTCCTCCTGCATGAAAAATATTGTTTAAACTGTTGATAAAAGACTCATCCAAAAGTTGTTCCAGCCTATTAAAAGTTTAAACTATATTTTTAGATTGAAATGAATTTCTAAAAAATTTATTCAAGAAAAAAAAAAAACGCTATAAAAAAGTGCAAAGCAGTTAAGATTCATTATCGTTGTTGTGTTTGTTTGTGTTCACCCGGTACCACCAGGAGATTGGAACCTCTTGCATTCCTGAACATAATATAAGAAAATAATTTTTGGCATATCATCGTTAAACAGGACCCGCCATACACCTAAGAACGACCAGACATAAACTCCTCCCTCAATTTTTTTAACAAGGTGCAATATTTGGGCATACCCAGAAGTAAGCAAGAATCATGCTGGGCATAATACCACCGATATAAAATGGTCGGAAAAGTTAATGGTCATTCCTATCCCTGTAAAAATACAGGGCCCATCCATCACCGCCCTCCGTTACAATAGTGTGATTTATATATTACGAAGTGATGGATTTATAGATTCTGATCTGTACCAGTTTCCACACGTGCGACGTGCTAATGTTTGTTCTGACAAATGTTATGTTATGACGTGTAATGTTGGTGACTTTCCTTTTTTTTCTGGAACTAAGATATTGTAGGGTGATTGTAGTGTAATGTATTGAAGATTTTCTTCTCATTCCTGATGGGTGTGATGTTGTCGGGATCTAAGATGATGAAGTTAGTATGATCGTTTTTATGAAAGTTAGTGGCCTTAATGTTTCCCGGTTTACACCTGGTAATACGATTCGTTAAAACCAACCGCTGAAACGAAATTCCACGTATCTAGAAACAAGCACTGAAAATTTAGAACGGATTTAAATTAAGCGATATTTTCAATCGCTTTTATAAAAGGGCTTTGTTAATCGGGTAAAACAATATCATACAATTGAAATCTTATATTAATGAAAGAGAACACAATTGATTTGTTACGCTCACAAACAGACATTAAATGAAAACTCAAACAAGTAAACGCAAGTCAATATTATCAAAACCGAAAATATTGCTGATGATCGAAGAAAAATAAATCATTGAAATTTATCCATTTTTAAATTTCTACAAGTTGCTAAGAGCTAATTGAAAGGGGTTGAAGGATAACGAACACCGGAAAACTGGCTCCTTACTAATTTCTGGATCTTTTCTTCCGAACGAATACGAGGGTGAGTTGGTTTCATACAGAGGCTTGTTACGGGGGGAGTAAGTGGTGGGCGTTGGGCCGGACATGTCAATACGAAGAGGAGGTCGGCTTTCATTGGCAACATGCCAAGCTGTAAAATTTATCTCCGTAAAAATCACTCGACTAGGCAACAAATTGGACAACGTTTAGTTCAAAGAAAGACCTGAATCATACTTACTTATAAGTTTTCCTGGCATACGTAAGGTGCCGTCACTAAGCATTGAACCTAACCTTTCGTTGCGGGCACGTTGTCTAAAAAAACACTTTTAACAAATAATGTACATTAAAATGTCCTACTTTCTTGTTAATGAAGTTTTAACTTTGAACACCAAAAAAACGATAGTCACACATATGATTACAATCATCAATTTTTCGCACAATACTCAACGAAATTTTTTTAACTTGCTTTATAGAATATCTTATTAAATAACTGAATCCAGTAAACTAATCTGTTCTTCAAATTGAAAACTTAAAAAAATAACACCTAAAGAATTGAAAATATTTTTGCTTGATTTTCAGACATACGACAAAAAAATAAATTTTTTTGAGCTTTTAAAACAAGAATAGTGAACAATTTCACTTGCTTTACACAAAATACTACGATATATTCATCCTAATTTAATTTTACAGTAATATTAATAAAACTTTTCCAAGACTCGCAATTCACACTCTTTAAAACTGATCACTAAGTAATATCCTTTTTTGTTTTGGTTATCAATACAGCATACAAATATATTAAAAATTATAGTTATAGTTATTTTATTTCGTTTATTGAAACTATCGTTTTATGACGGAATTTGTTTATTCTTTTATAAAAAACAATCTTATAAGGGGAGGAAAAAATTTAATGAATTGAAAAGGATCGCACGAAGAAAAATTGGGAAAGTTTGATACATATTACTTTTTCGCATTTGACACCTCATGTTATGTTAAAAAGCATCTAATTACAAGCTCTTTAAATAGGTAAAAAATTAATTTCACTAGGAAATTGACAGTACAAATATTAAGAGAAGAAATCATAAATTTTTAAAACGAAAACCAAGTAAGCTAATTTAAACTTAGGCAATTTCAAAGACTAAATAATTCTTTTGATTAATATAACCTGTGAAATAATTGTCTTAAGCGAGCTTTTTAAAACGACGGAACGTAAATACAACTTAACATTACGTAGCCTACCTAACCTACCTAACGGTTAACTAAATTTCTTGACAAAGATTTGCAAATTTAATGGATATATATTATAAATTACAAAGCAACTTATTTAACAATAAAAGCAACGACAGAACCTCGAAGAAACAGTAGCCAGTCGTATCAATCTGTCTGTTTCCCGTGGATCAGTAGCACGCCTGAATGAAAATAATAAGCGAATAATAAAGCGGAAAACATCAAACGCAAATATCGCGAATTATACAGTAGTAACCAGCGTCTTTTTATTTTTCTCGTCATAAAAACCGATAATTTAAAACTGAACAAGTTCGCACAGTTGCGGCGGCAAATATATTTTAAAAGCCTTTTTTCCTAATGTGCAATCAAATTGAACAGATTTTTTTATTTTCAATAAGGACAAAATTCTATTTTTAGATGTTAGTTATAGTTCAAACTAAGATATTTGCAATAACTGTAATAATTTTTTCTTTATTTAATTTTGTCTTAGTTTCTTTCAAGATTAAAAGTTTAATCCAAATTATGTAAAGAAATTAATAAAAACGGTAAACTGCCTTCCTAATTGTGCAGTTCCCCATCTCATATAATTTGATTCTGGGAAATATGGATATGGAGCATCCCTCATAAGGTGGGGTATCTGTTAAAAATAATGCAATTGAAAAAAGTCAGTAATAGAAAACTATACATGTCAAGCTTAATTATTTTCCGAAGTAGGCTATCTATTTTAAGCTATATAACAGCTGTAACTGTCATTTGTTGGATCTGTCTAGGATACGTCAATGAAAAAAGTTGGCCGTCTAAATTGTGCCTTAAAAACAATAAGCTGTACTATTAATATCAAATCCAAGGTTTTTCATATCAGAAGGGTTTGGGTTTATTATGCAAATCTTGATCCTGTTTACAGTCAAAGCTTCTGAATTCCCTTTGTTGCTATTTATGTCGTTGCTGTGATTACCCGACCTCCTGGTTTAAAATCAACCATTTTTCATTCCAATCAATAAAACAAAAATGGTGGTGTGAAATGTTATACTAGAAACCAAACTGCTTAAAAATGAGAAGCACCAGACTCGAGTTTCGCTCTTATTAGAGCTCGTCAGTGATGCATATCTCACTGCGAATCGAACTCGCTACATGTGGTCTTCCACGCAGGAGACAACACCACTAGACCACGCGACAACAACTCGATCACAAGCAGCTGGAAATAATTCCCGGATTTGCCGCGCAAGGAATACACAGAATCCACTGTGTGGTAAGACCAAATCATTTATAAAATCGTGAAATGTTACTAAAAGTCTTAATTTATTCGTAATTTGAGGTGTTTTTCTTGTAAAATATCTAAAATATTTGTTTAAAATCATTCTTAAAAATTACTCTATTAGGTCGCAACCAAACTTGTCCAATTTTTTCAACGTCTTAAACTTGAGTTTATGGTCAAAAATAATAAATGCGAACTTTGTGTTTGACTGCAAGTTTTGGATTCGCAGCACACGAGCGTATTATTTTCCTATAATAAACAAAAATATATAAAATAAATAAACTTATGAATTAGTCCTAATGCAGAATTTTCAAAAAAATTTTTTTAATTTATAATTAAAAATATATTATTTGAAAAAACTCAAGTTTATTAACCAAAGCTGTGTCTGTTCTACGACTTATTTTTTTGTGAGGAACTGCTCTTGATGCTTGTGATGCTTGTATAGGCGTTTCTTGAACATTTACAACATCAATACCTGGATAGAAAAAAGTGAATGATGATAATTAAAGCGAATCCGTATTGCCTGAAATTATTCATACCAATCAATTACTTTTTAATAATTACTTCGTAGATAACTAGTATTTAATTGATTCATAATACGGCTTAAGCTGCTTAAAAATATTTAATTCATTTAAATTAGGTTAAAAGTTAATTAAAAATATAATTAACTAATTTTGTGATTTTTTGGGTGCTTAGCAACTCAATTTATAGCAAAAACCTAATTTAGTTTGAATCGACAAGACAATCTAAAATAAATTGAAAATAGCACAAAATTAAAACAATGATAATGCAAAGTGATTCAATTAAAATAAATTGTTTATAAATTAACGAATTGACTAAAAGTTAATAACATAAACTTAAATTTGCCGGATTCATATATTTGCAATAACATCAGAATAAACAATCAAAAAAGTTAAGTAATCATTTCAAATTAGGAAAGAACAATAGTTTTGCTCAACCAGATCAATAATTCAATTATTAATCAGAAATATTCTTACAATAATTAAGCTTGCATTGCAGCTAAAAGTAAAAGAGAAAACTGAAAAAGTAAATAGTTCATGAAGATAAAACTTTGGCATTTAGGCATGTATCATGACTAAGTTTCTAAAAACAGTAAGTTATGTGGCTAACTCAAGGCTGTCTAACCCGGGGCCTGCAGGTTACATGTGACCCGAGAAGCATAGGTGGGCACGAAAGTATCGCGTTACTCTCACTCGGTACTTTTGAATTATCCAATTTAATAGTAATAAAAAAACTATTTTTGAAATTTTTTTATTTATTTTAATTTTGAATTACACTATTTTTGAATGTCAATTGAAATTCAATGTATGACAGAGTTATAACTATTAAATTGGATTATTCAAAAGTACCGAGTAAAAGTAACGCAGTAACGCGGTACTTTTACTCGGTACTTTTGAATAATCCAATTTAATAGTAATAAAAAAACTATTTTTTTTATTTTTATTTTTGAATTACACTATTTTTGAATGTCAATTGAAATTCAATGTATGACAGAGAAGTTAATAGTTATAACTATTAAATCGGATTATTCAAAAGTACCGAGTAAAAGTACCGTGCCCACCTATGCCGAGAAGCCTTTTGGTGCAGCCCGCCAAGGAATTTTTAATTAGATGTCAAATCATTTTGAATAATCGCAGTGCTTCTAAACCAATCCAATGGTGTGCAGATAATTCAGAATGCAATTATTTTTGTCTCAGTAAGAAGTTTTTCACTATGTTTAAAAAAAAAACACATAGAGTCAAAGTGATGACCTTTTTCTGTCATAAACTAAATTTGTGATTAAAATTTTATTTTATCGTGGAAGTTAATTCAAAATAATCTTTTATTTTTTTATTTTATCTCTATATTTATCCTTCTGACTTGAAGAAAATTGACCGAGGCACTTTTACATAGGGTAGGCAATCACCCCAACCTGTATTTGGAGATGCCAAGATATTGCTGTCCGCTTGTAATTTAATAGAATATGATTAAAACTTAGAACTGTTTGCCAAGACTACCAAGCAAGACAAAGTGTTGTGAAGTGTCTTTCCCAAAGACACAACAGAATGGCACGAGTGGGTTTTGAACCGAGACCATGTTGATTATAAGCACGGTGCTCTAACCACTCGACCACGCTCTAACTAATTGTTAAAATTAATGTGACAAAAAGTGACTAAAAAAAAAAAGAAAAAATTCAACACTTAAAACTTCTAAAATTTTCGAATTAACTTCCATGACAACTTGAATTTGACATCATTCAGTTCAGTTCAGTTCAGTTCAGTTTTCTTTTATTTCTGCTCCGCCACATGAACAAAATAACAAAATGTTGAAAAGTTTGTGTGTTGTTAAAGACGGGGTTAGAAAAAGGAAGAAGCAACAAAACGAGTTGACGTTGTGTCCTGCTAATTAGCGATGAAAGGTGTGACTTGTTGTTTAATATAGAAGCAAGGTTTCATTTTGATTACTGCACTGATTGCAGCCCACGGTAAACTTGCAGACAAATATTTGGCCGACGACGAGTACAAGATTGGGTACCCCTGAGCTAGCTGGTTTCCACTGTTACATCACTATGCCGTGATTTTGCATCTATCATCTATGATACAATTAATCAAAACTTGTATCTTTTTAATGAAAATCTTTTTTCTTAATTCTTGAAAAGAAAGGGCATGCTTCTAAAATCTGTAAAAAGTAATAAAAATAATGATATTAAGTGGCAATAATAATAAAATATTTAATAAAAAATATTATTTTAAGATTTTTGTCAGAAATTTTGATGAAGTTCGCAGCGAAAGTAAGCAGCAGAAATCAGAGTACAGTAAATATTACATGATTGAAGTCTTGCCATCTCGACCCCATAAATTTGGACCAAAGCAGCTCATAAATACAGGGTGTCCCAAAAAGATGTGTACACACTTTAAATAATTGTAAACCAGGTGTTTATTATTATTTGTTACATTTCAATATGCATAAGAATTTAAAACATCATTTTATTCGTTTTGTCACTGCCAGTTCTGCATTGCACCACTAGACTTGAAAATCCACATGTTATGGCAACTATCATGTTAATTTACTAGGAATTACAGTGTGGTGCAGCTTATCATTAAGAGGATCAATTGGACCATTCTTTTTTGATGCTACTGTGACTAGTCCTGTTTACTTGAACTTGCTGCAACCGTCTGTCATGTCAAGCATTAGTAAACACTCTGAAGAAGAGGATTTTTATTTTAATTAAGATGGGGCATTCTCAAACTACCAAAAAGATGTTAGATCCTTTCTTGATGAAACCTTGCCAAACAGGTAGATTGGATGGAGGGGTTTTGTTGAATACCCTCCACATTCCACAGATCTCACACCACTAGACTTCTTTTTATAAGGACACCTAAGAAACAACATCTACGCATTGAAACCTACAACAATTGCTAAATTGAGAGCAACTATTAAACGTGAATGCACATAAATACCCAAGTAAATTGTTTTATGATGTGTGCCATTGCATCGCTTCATGTTAATGATGAAGTCTGGACCAGAATAGACATCAGTTTGAGAACTGACAGTGACAAAACGAGAAAATGGTGTTTTTTAATTCTTTTACATGTTGAAAATTAAACAAACAATGATATAAACCTGGTTTACAATTATTTAAAGTGTGTATATATCTTTTTGGGACACCCTGTACTAACAATTCAATAAAAATGTAAAAACATTTATATACATAAACAGTTTCCAGCCGTCCTTCTTTTAACCACTTCATTTTTGTTATTTATCAAGCCTGGGAAGGGCTTATGATATTTAAATCAGGTTACACCTAAACAATAAACTTTAATCAAAGATAATGTTTGGGTGTAGGGCTTGGAGCAAAAATTTATGCTTTTACAGGGTGGCAACGCAAAGTGTAGACTTATATAAAACCATATATGTTGTGAATTATAGAAGCCAGCCTTTAACGTAAGGGCTTAAAATAAAGGTACACAAATACACTTTCAGATTTATCAACATTTATTTGAAATAACCCCCTTTTGCATGAAGCATACATCGAAGTCTGTCAATAACCAGAGAACATGTTGCATGCAGAGTTTCTGGAGATATTTCATTCCAGCTTTTCTTCAATGAGTGCTTCAAAGCATCAATATTCTTATGAGAAGTTGCACAGGATTTGTGGTCCAACATAGACCAGACTCCAAAGTCCATCGGGTTTAAATCTGGTGAGGAAGGGGGCCAAAACTCCTTTGACTAAAAAACCCGTAAAATTCTTTTTACACCAGCTCTAAACCGTTTTGGCAGTATGGGATGTTGCCCCATCTTGCTGCAATGTCAAACCACTATTTCCAATAGGTTTTTTAACCAACGGCAGCACTTCATCTTTCAATATGGCCAGATAAACGTGCTGATTAATTTTTACACCCCCTTCAATAAAGATAAGGGGTGCTTTTTGGCCCCATGATGTCACACCATCCCACACCATAGTTGAAGCAGGTTTTTGACATCTGAATGCTATCCGTTGTTCTACAGAAATGTTCTCAACATTCTTAGTCCAAGCCCGGTCATTCTGTGTATTGTGGACTGTTTCAACCGTGAATAACTTTTCATCAGACCAAAAAACAAGGGACTGCGTGCAGTCTCCAGAAACTCTGCGTGCAACATGTTTCAGGTTATTGACAGACTTCAATATATGATTCATGCAAAAGGGGGTTATTTCAAATAAATGTTGATAAATCTGAAAGTGTATTTGTGTACCTTTATTTTAAGCCCTTACTTTAAAGGATGGCTTCTATAATTCACGAGATATATGGTTTTAAATGAGTCTACACTTCGCATTGCCACCCTGTATATTCAGAGGACAAAGTTTTTCCAAAGTTTGATTTTTTATAAAAAATCTTCACTTGATTTATGACACGCTTTAGTCTTCAACTCATAACCTGTGTTATTACAGGAGCAGTAAATAAATCATAAAGCAATTACCCTTATAAGCTTAAATTGTATTTTCTAAATTTTTACTTATTTTGCAATTAGTCAGTCAGTCTAACAAAACAATAACCTAAACCTTTTTCCAAATATTTTTAAATTATTAATAAATTCTAATAATGTAAGATTTTTTAAAAGCAATTTTTCTGTTTTTGTTTTTTTTGATTAAATCCATATTCAGCATTAAATTTGAATTTTTTTTCTGATTTGTATAGTACTTATGTGCAAAAGATTGTCTCAATAGACATAACATGGCGTCACTCCTTATCTACTGCATAACTTACTGTTTATGGGAACTTTGTAACAAAAAAGCCTAAATTTTGCTTGCAAGAGCATAGAAACAAAAATTAATTATAATTTGAGATTAAAAGTATACAGATTAAAGATAGTTATACAACACAAACAAGATGGCATATCCATCAATCTAAATAAAAACAAATGACACTGCAACATACCACTATCAGCTCCATCTCGTGATGTCCCATCATAAAGAGAAGGAGCTTGTTGTGTAGTCATCAGAGATTGAGGTACAAGAGTTGCTACTGAAACAGATGGTTGTGTGGCTTGACTGCCATTTTTCATTTGATTCTGATTTTCTTCAGCTACATTCTTTTCAAGTTTTGGAAGAGGCATTTTCTGAATAACCATGAATAAATTATGAATAACTATTAAAAGTTAAACTTTTGTAAATTTTTGGTAAATAATTAAAAACAAATACATTGAATATGGATAAAGTTTTTAAACTGTTAAGTTATTTGAAAAGGTTATTAATTCAATCAATCATTATTTTGTAAAATCAATATTAATGTTAATGGGAATAGTACTTGAGAAATCAAGAATCATTTGTTATTGGTCTTTGTGCTAGTGCTCAATATTTTAGCCTCTCTGGTGGTACTTGTTTACCAGCTTGCTCTTGAATGATGCTCATTTTATTAGTGTTTGCTCTCATAGAAATATGACAAAGAAATGACATAATTTTTAATGGAATTCACTGATGTTGGTTTGTATGTGCTTATTCAATTTCTTAATGTTATTGTTAGTGCTAGATTCATTGTTATTGACTTATTTTAAAGTATTAGCTCTTCCAAGAATTTAATTTCACATTTTTTGTCAATGATCAAATATATTTCTAATTACAATTTATTTTCAGTAATCACTCTTCAAAAAAAATAAATCATTAATTGGAAAATGAGAGGTAAATACCCAAGAGGGCATAAGCCTAGAGTAATATATAAAAATAGATATGCAAACAGGTAGTAAAATCAACTGAAATCTATTTTTAAAGTTGTCTTTTAAACATTACTTTTATTTTATCAAATATTAAAATAAAATCTTTAAAGGTTACTTCTAACTGACAAGATTTGCTGAAACAAAACAAAAATATATTTTTTACTGATTTTGTATAAAAGAATTTTTACTCACAATAACATACCTTTATAATCTTATTATTCAAATATAGTATGAACTTTTTTGAAACATTTTTTGTTAGCGAGCAATATATGAAAACAATTAGTTTTTCAAAAAATGTCTGCTTTGAAGTGGAAAGAGCCTAACTTATGCAGTTTTTATTGAAACATTGAAAGTTTCTAAGCACAATCACAGCAAAGTTACACAAGTAGATATTTTTTTGAATGAGCTAAAACTTTTAAAAAATAGCTACAATCTAGTTATTTTAAACTACATATTCCTAAATCTAAATATATTTAAACTTTACAAAATTCCAAAGTACTTTATGCTTGACAAAAATTTACTTAGAGTACACCATTGACAAACAAATTAAATAGTTTTATTTAATGACATTAAAAATTCGAGACCATTTTTATCAGCATAAAGTTATTGATGTATCACTATTTAAAAAATTAAACAGATGAATATGATTTTAAATCCCTTAACCTCTGGCTCTAATCATATACTCATCTTGGCTACATACCCTTTAACCATATTATCTTATTGCCAGCTATTAATTGAATTCTTTGAAGAATAATTACTGAGCACCAATTGAAATTAACAATAATTGAGATTGATCATCCCAACTTCTGGCATTCTCAATTATACTTTGCTTATGGAAGTGAACATCAGCCATTACCAGGCTGGAAAACCAGTGCCACTACTGAATCTAAAATATCAATCACTAAATACTAAAACTAACAAAAATTTTTTCTGGACTATGACAAAAAACCAACTATTGATTTTTCAAGTTCTGAAACTGTCTACATCTTTGTCTGGTTGATATTATTCAATAGTGAGGAATTCAGAGATTCACTCTAATCAATAAGCTGCCTTAATTACTGTATATGCAGGGGATAAATACCTAGAGGATAGGTAATTCACATAAGTGTATATGACTGGGTGTAAGTGACCTGATACCGCTAAATATCTCTAATTTTTTATTACCCAAAATTTTTATTTGCGAAAGAAACATATCTGAATAATTCATTACTTTCATAATTTTTTTTGCTTTTTACAACAAAACTTGATTGAAATCATTTAATTATTTTACTGAAAAAAAGAAGCCCATTCTCTCGCTCCATATTATAATGCAGTATGATAGATATTAAACATTTTGATAATATTTATTCATGCTTTATTATTATCACTAGCTTAGGTTTGGTAGGCTACTTGACAAACTAATTTTAAGTTATTTGAAAGTGTAAAAAAACAACAATAGTAAACTTCTTCTACGAAAACTTTTCATTTACTTTAATTTTTTCAATCCGGTACCAGCGTACGTACACAAAATTACTAAAAAATATTTTGTGCGTACATAAACAGTTATACCAGCGCTTACCAGCAAAGTTCCTATAAAATTGTACTTTATAGGAACTTTGCTTACCAGTAGCCTATATGAACAGTTGGCTTTCGTTGTTTTCTATGACCCTGTCATTCTGGCGGAATATTTCTCATTTCAATAAAAAAAAAGAAAAAGTAAAAAATCTATAGCTTCAGAAAAAATTGCGAGTAAAAACAAAAAAAATCCGTAATCCAAGGCAATTTAAGCAAACAGCATATACTAAAACGATCAAAATCTAAACCAATACTTTTTTTGGAAAAATTTACTAAATGCAAAACTTTTTCAAACTCTAAGTTGAGTTTTACCTCTTAAGAATTCGAATTCTCTTTTCATCCAAAGCGAACAATTAGCCCAAATATATTGACACACTTTTTCCAACGCCTCCAGATCAAAAAATTTTAGACTTGGGATGTCTGTGCGTCCCTGTAAAGAGACCAGAAAGATCTCCAGGAAAAGCGCAACTTGGCGGAATGTTATTTTTTAGCTATTACAGTTTTTGGTCGCAGATAAACATGTTTTTTGTTTTTCACTCAGTTTTTTTATGTAAGCTATAAAACTTTTTTTATGCAGGAAAAACTCGGCTTTATTTTACATCTTTTATCAAAGGGAAATACATTTAAGTTTCAGAAATCCAGAAAATGTTTCAAGAAACCCCGGTTTGTGAGCACGGCTAAAATGTGAAAATTATTTACTAAATTAACTTTTCTTGTGTCATTTACAATAAAAATGTATTCAGCATTTCGTTTTTGTATAAGTTGTGAGGCTACTGTTAAAAAATTTTTGATTTTAAGTTTTACAAGACCTTATAATCTGCTGAAAATATTTTTCAACTTAAAATTCTTTATTTGACTTTCAAAAGCAAGAAATACTATTCGACCCTTAATATCATGTGATGTAAGTGGGGTATTCAGGGTGGAAGGAGAAGCGTT